>OY735213.1:36795425-37257925 GCA_963457665.1 Thysanoteuthis rhombus | reverse complement strand
GAATAGTTGTCCACCCCATAAAGGACTGTGGCCGCTCTTGATTTAGTAAGAATGTATAGAATGTGTATGACTTTATGTGTCTGGGCAGAAAGATTTGTTTGTCCTATCTTTCTTTTCAGGTTGTCAGTATAAACAATAGAAAAAACTAAATCATTATAGTTAGCTATGGGAAGTTGTATCAAGTTCTTATGAGTGAAGAAGAAAAATGTTCTTATGATAGGAAGTAAAGGTAAGTTCATTTATGAAGAATGCTCTTAGGTAAACTGTTGAGAGTTTGTCGTCTGTATATATTCCAATAAAATACGTGCAGACGGTGTCAATTAAGAGAGAACAGCCAGCAATATTAATTCTGCAATGCACAGATGTGGGACTGAAGAAATATTGTATTGTGTGTTTGTATTTATTGAAAAGTGTATGATGTGTTTGGAGATAACAGAATCTAAATAATATTTTTGATTATTGCTGTTGGTGGTGGTCTGTTATTTTCATGAGCGCTTGTTTATAGAAAAGAATTTGTTTATCTGGAGCAAACGTTATTTCACCTTAGATCTTATGTATTTTCTCAACTCTACCAATTTGTGGATTTGATAAAAGATTTATTGCTCATAGTTTCAACAGGAAACTCGCAATTCTATTCAACTTATGTCTGAAACAGAGTAAAGTCCAAAAAGACTGGAACACAACAATAATAATGCTTCTTCATAAAAAAGGAAACGCCAAGGACGTCAACAACTACAGGCCTATGAGCCTACTAAACTTCATCTATAAACTTTTCACAAATATCATTACCAACCTGATCACTAAAACACTAGATGAAAACCAACCACGGGAGCAGGTTGGATTTAAAAGAAGCTGCTCGACCATGGACAATCTCTATTCATTAAATCAGCTGAAAGAGAATGCAGCAGAATATAAAATGCCACTCGCTGAAACTTTATAGACTTCAAAAAAGCATTTGACTTTGTAGAAATTCCCATGGTCATGAAGGCCATCACTCTACAAGGTGTAGACCCTGTATACGTCAAAGTACTACAACATATATATATATAATCACAGTAACTCCTTTCTCAGGCTACATAAGGCCTCTAAACCCTTCCTACCCCAAAAAGGAGTAAGAGGTGATACCAGCTGACCAAAACACTTCACAGCTTGCCTCGAGATGATCTTCTGAAACATGGACTGGAGAATGGAAGAATCAAAAGAGATGGTGAATATCTAAGCAACCCAAGATTTGCAGACGACATCATCCTTTTTGCAGAGAACCGACATGACCTCCAACTAATGCTAGATGAACTCAAAGAAGAAAGCAAAAGAGTTGGCCTACACATGAGCTTCGTTAAAACAAAAGTCATGGGCAACGATCACATTGAGAGTAAGGACATCACTGTCAAAATAAAAGATGCAAAACTGGGGAAAATAGACTACTACATCTACCTCGGGCAATGAATCTCAATGAAACCTACAAAAGAGGAAGAGATCAAGCAAAGAATCAACCTAGGATGGCAAGCCTTTGACAGAACAAGCTCAACCTTCAAAAACAAGTTGATCCCAATAATCCTAAAAAGAAGAGTATACAACCAATGCATCCTTCCAATAGTCACTTATGGTGCTGAAACATGGAACCTTATTAAGAGACAGACTCGCAAACTGAGAAGCCTGCAACTTGCACATGAAAGAGTCATGCTCGACCTCACATGGAGAGATTACGAGACAGCCCTGTATATAAGGAAGAAAACAGGAGTCAGAGACATAATAGAATCTATTAGAAAACTTAATTGGCAATGGGTAGGCTATGTTGCAAGAATGAAAGACAACCGATGGACATCACAACTCACAACATGTATCCCCAGAGATCATGTGCGAAACAAAGGCCGACAAAATACAAGATGGAGAGATGAACTGGACAAATTTCAACCATTGATGTTAAAAGATTAATGATGAATAATGGCTTATATTGGTTGATGAGTTGACGATTTGACCATTTCAACTTGTTTATATATTCTTTTTCATTCTCAGTCTATACAGTGAGCTTGGCTAAGAAAACACCTTTATTTTTATTGTTTTAATTCTAATCGAGGACCATAAATAATCTAGATTTGTTTTCCTCTAAGTATTCTCCCATAATTTCCATTAATTCAAAATATTTCTATTGCATTTATAAACGTAATACTTCATGCATTGAATTTTTATTTTATTTTCTAGAAATATCTTTCCGGGTTTGGTTATGTCATGGAAGTCTGGAAATTATTCCTTGTAGCAGAGTTGGCCATGTGTTTAGAAAACACCATCCATATACTTTTCCTGGGGGGAGTGGGGCTGTATTCGCAAGGTAAGTTTTTTTTCTTCCTGAATATTTATATCAACTTTCAAATCTAACGGAATAAGACATATTGGACAAGAGTTACCCAAATTCACATTGCTCCTATTAAATCGTGACCATTTACAAAATTATACATCTATTGAATGGTTTCCTTGTGAAATCTCAAATAGCTTCATATCCACATTCTTATAGAAAAAAAAAAAATATTTATATATATATATATATACACGCTTTCATGCAAAGGAAATAATAATATCAGAAGGTCAAATGATTTCTTTTATTTCATTTCCTAGTTTTGCCCAAACTGGCTTTTATTTCCTAGTTTTGCCCAAACTGGCTTTTATTTCCTAGTTTTGCCCAAACTGGCTTTTATTTCCTAGTGTTGCCCAAACTGGCTTTTATTTCCTAGTTTTGCCCAAACTGGCTTTTATTTCCTAGTTTTGCCCAAACAGGCTTTTTCAAGAAATGTGGAGGATTTACAAGAAAATGGTATATTTATGGGTGGTCTGTGACTTGTGGTTGTTGGGGGTAATCATCAATTAAGTGGATAGCTGGGCAGAAATGCCTGTCAAGTCCCCCTAGTGATATCTGCAATGTTGGGAAGAAATCGTGTCCTTCAGATGGGTAGGTTGTAGCTGATATTTTGAGATATCACTATATGTATAAGTTAATTGAAATTGAGTGGTGGATAAATCAAGCCAAAAGGGATCTTCCATTTCAGTAGGGACAGCGATGCCATATGGCTGGCTAGATCATGAGATGTTTGATGACTGACTGACTGTAAATTAATCCTTTTCATATGTATATATATATATATGTGTGCATAAACATTTTTATGTCAGGGTTAGTGGAGGGTATTATTCTTCTAGAAAGCAGTTTTACCATCTCAGGTTGCTATGATAATCGGCTTTGCATTCTCAGTAGCCTTGAGGGAATAGATGTTTTCATAGAGTAAATGGTTTCATTTATATATGTGTACAAAACAAATATGAATGCACAATTTATATACATTACATATATATATATATATATGTATATATATATATATATATATATTCCATAATGAATTGTTATTTTTACTTTTGCGGAATGTTTATATCACAAAAATAAGAATAATTTTTTATTTTCAACTTTGTTTCCACATTGTCTTTTTCTCCATCATCATAATTGTTCAGTATGTGTATGTGTATGTAGGTGCGGCCTAATGAGAGAAAAATAAGAAAAAAAATCACCTTTTTTTACACAACATTTATTTTTCAGCATAATCCCATTCCTTGTCAATGCACTTGAATCAGTGGTGAATATCAATCATATAGATCAAACATTACACTGTGAAAATCAAAATACAGCTAATAACAACAAGTCAGGCTGTGGATTTATTGATGCACCCTTACTATATATATATATATATATATATATATGTATTATATACATTTCGATCAAATCATGAATCTTTTTAGATTAATATCTATGTGAGTGTGCACGCATGCGCATGCTTTGATATATATTTAATAACAACCAGAAGCAATCCACACTCTTTCACCAGCTATTACCCAGAGGTAGGGATGGCCATTACTTCTGCCACTGATCAAATTAACCATTTTCCCTAGTATATCAATACTAATTATTTTATCTAGCCTCAAAAGATGTAAAGCTAATTACATCTCAGCAGGATTTGAACCCGAGGCATTAGTGCTCAAAGTGTACGGAGATATCAGATATATGCATTTATAGAGAGAGAGAGCTATTGATATATAAACCACACTCACAGATTACTAGCTGACATTGGCCAAAAAAAAAAAAAAAACTTTTTGGCTGCAATTTACCCAGAGATTGGAATAGCTAGTGGATCACTCCTTTGGGTGGGTGTCCACTGACACTTTTCCAGGGGGTGGGGTTATATTCCAAGAGTGGTGGTCAAAAGGATATTTTCAAGCAACAACACTATTACCAGCAAATGATAATACCATCTTTTTAAATGTTGGGGTCACCTAATGCAAATCTAATTCACCATCATTCTTTATTGGCTATTACATTACAACTTTCAAGCCCCCTTCGCTCTAGATGGGAAGGCTTGATCCGGGGGGGGGGGTAAATGTCCTCTTTGCCCTGCCCACTGGACAACCATGCTCTTTTGCCTTATTAAACTTCCCCTCTCTATCCTATCACTACCACTTTTTCCCCAATTCTAAATGGATGGAAATTAAAATGTTCACTTTATACAGTTATATATATGATTTGTTTCTTCACAAAATTTTTCACTCAAGCATATTGAGACATGTTATATGAGATAAACCATTTTAAAATGCACACAGAAGTCAGGAATACCATGAAAACCACCAGAAAGCTTGATTGGAAGTCCATGTTTCAAGAATATCAGACAACCGCCAGACATTCACAATCCTCCGAAATTACACACAAAATTCTCAATGGCAAAAAATAAGATGGCGTGATAATGTAGACAAATCCAGATGGCATCAGCACATTGATGCTTGGGGAAAGTCTATGTCCAATAATTGATTTGAAGGTTGATGATGAGGATTTCACCATCCGGAGATTTTTGTTTAATATTGTTTAATACGTAGAGCATAGTATTATTTTAAAAGGACATGCTCCGGCTCTCCTTGAGTGAGAAACAAAAAGCTGATACATTACTGGCAATCATTCATGACAAACAAAATGCTAGAAAAGGATTTTGAGCTAAATCATTAAAATAAAACTCAAAATAACTGATTTCCTGTCTCTATCTGCACATTATAAATGTAAAATGCTTTATAAATAAATCATTTCAACTACTTTCTTGTCAAACTTTGATTGATTAATATTCTGTCTTATGCAAAAGAAACAGAATTCTTTCCTGGCTAAAATTTCCATAAAAACACATTCTCATTCATCATCACTGTACAGTAAATCTCCAATTGGGTACCTACGGTGGTGTGATCTTCCACAAGTTTATCTGGAATACCAATTTGAAAATGTACTAAGTTTGATCCACATCAGTTACCCATTATGTACCAGATTAAACTAAGCTCATAGAATAGTTCCATCCACATTTTATGTTTTGAATAAAAACCAAAATCTTTGTGTGCCCTGAAATCATGAATTATTTGAGGCTTGAAATTAGCAAGAAAATTGAGATAAGTTCAAAACCCATAACTTTATACCTTTCAGTATGAAGGAAGCTTCAAAATCCAAGGGATTTCTTTTTAAATATGCAACAGCTTGAATTTCAAAACATTTCTCCAACTCATGAAACTTACTGGTACATCTTGTAGAACAGCACATGCAATACTTTTGTTGTTAAGGAGTGACTAATATTTTTTTCTATATGCCTGTGAAAGAAAAACAGAATACTAGTAAATTTTTTTTCCTAATATTTGGTATGTAGGTCACCTTTTTTGGAAATAAGAAAAGAAAAATAGGTTTAATTGTTCAAATCTCATCAGATTTTTTTTCACTACACTTATTAAGCCTTCTTATAATCTGTACAATGATATTTTATAAGATCTTCCCCATGGATGTCTGTTGCTATTACTAATACTGTGATTAATCTCAATAAAGATGAACATTTTTGTATCAGTCATAAAATATTCAGTTTAAAATGCTATTAGGTAATGTTTTCCAGCTTTTGACATTTTGACAATCAACATTATGAAAATTGATCGATATAAAAAAAACTTTAATGATACAGAACACCAAAAAACAACATGCAACTATCATAATTCAAAAATATTTTCTTACCATACGGTAAAAGCTACTCATAGATGATGTTATACATTGTTGTCAAATCTTCATGGCCTCATGAACGGCCCATGTGACCAACCAGCCAAATGGGCTACTGATTGTTCTCTTTCTTTACTTGTCTGTGTGTCTGTCTCCAGGCACTCCTGATCATAATTTTTTGACTACAACCATGCCGTGACAAGCTTGACAAATTCTGAAAGTACTAGCTCCTTAATGCCCACGATAGGTGTGGCAAATCTTTGGGAAGGTATATAACGGATGCTAAAAGTCTGATGATGATGATGATGATGATGATGGTGGTCATTTAGGGACCAACAATGCCCAAATCTTATTTTTTAAAGGTAATTTTAGATAAAAGATCTATATTTTTTGATAGTTTATGGTGATTCACTTGTGTAAGGTTTAGATATTATTAATATTGATTTACTTACACTAATCCATGTCTAACACAAGGCCACATTTTGTTGGGAATTTCTGTATTCCTTGAATGATTTGGTCTATTAAAAATGTTCAGGCTGTTTTGTACTTCTTATGATACGTGAGACTTTTGATACATTTCCCTAAGAAAATTGCTCAATACTTTTTGAAATGTCAGGTAAAATGACTTACTTTCAATTCTTCTTTTCCTATTTGATTCTTACTCTGTACCTAAATTTTTTGGCAATGATCTATTCTTCATATAGAATGATTGTTTTGACTCTAAATAAGTCCACTGTTTCTCAAGTGAATGATTTAAATAAAAATGTATTCTACAAAACAAATCCCCAAAATAATTATTGATTCTACTAAATTCCACCGGCATTCAATATTGTTCATCTTGTATGCAATAAGACAAGTTAAAATTATATTTCCATTGATATGTATATATGCTTTTATTGTATTGTATGGCTATGAAACATTGTTGTACTACAAAAAAAAAATAAAGATTTTAAATATCACTATTAGGATTCTTTTTCTTTTTTTATCTGTTTTCATTCAAATCCTAAAATTTCTGAGCAGCACGTAAACTGAACTTGTCCAATTTTAGATAAGAAGCACTTACAGCTTTTAAATTCCTATGTTTTATGCTCTATATTTAAGGATTGTCACAAGGGAAATCTTAGGTTTAAACACAACACAGAAGGACTCATGGTCTCCTACTTCCAGACAGATTATATTTATCTGTCTTATGATATTCCAGAGAAAGAAAAGCGGGATATCAGTTGAATAAAACTGTTTCTTGTAAATACTTTAGTTACATCTCTGCTATTATTGTTGACAAGTCATTGCAAGGCTTTTATCTAAATACATAATTAATGGGCTAAATATAATCTTCAAGAAATTTTACTTACTGCTTTTAGAATAATGCTACTTGGAGATTTCAATATTTTTTATTATGATTTATCCAATAGGCTATAGTGATAGGATGATCACACTAATACAATTTATTAAGAATGAGTATTGTTCTCAACAGTTTTGTTTGACCTCGGAAGAAGAATATATTTCCTTGTAAAAATTGATTTGTTTTGGTCCCCGTTTGAATGAAGTGAATGTATTTTTGTTCGTATTGTTTGGGTATAAATTCAATCAAATTTAGCAGTCGAATACAATTCAAGGAATTTAATTACAAACAAAAGAATGTAATTGAGCGAATAAAGGAACATCCATGTTACAGAATATCAATAATGCAAACAATTCATGGCTCACTATAATGAACATAAAGCCTATTGAGAGAGAGGAGGAGAAAATTTCTTTAAAATATATTTCACATCAATGGGAATAGACGCACCTTCACCTCCACAAGGTAGGAAGTGAAATGGGTGCTATAGTGTCTTTGCATTTTTTTATATTGTAAACACGTGGACTTTGTTACGAGCATATTGGCAGGAAATCAGTTAATCAATCTCTGAACGTGTTAGTTTTATATTTTTCATCTTTTCATGTGAGTTCATTTTAAGAGCCATGTTTCTCTAACATCAGGAAAAGACATATTTCTAAATTTTATTTAACTTGGACAAAATAAAAAAAATTTCATTTTGACTGCTGGAAAGGATATTAGGAAAAGCACTTTAATTATAAAATTTGATAATTTTTTTCATAAATAATAACCATTATGGTCACTTTGAATGATTTGACTATCATTACAAGGCCATCGTACATCAAGTGAATTTGGTAAAAAAACTTTATTTTAACTTGATTAGCTACATGGAATTTGAGTCAGTTATATTTCTTTGTAGCTCATCCATTTTTTCTTTTTTCACTCACACAGAGATTGATCAATGTCAATAGCCTGATGATGAAATAAAGCATTTATTTTACACAACAAATATCTATTTTTCAAGATAATCTCCTTCCTTGTCAATGCTCTTGAGCCAACACTTGTCCATTAATCATATCGATCAAACATTATACAGTGATCAAAATTTTTCTAATAACTTTGTCAGACAACGGACGTATTGATCCCCCCTTGTAAAAGTGAAAACTACTTACTGGTAAAAACTGTTGAGACACTAGAGTGAAATTGTCTTTTATATCGAAATAAAACTATTGAAACTCTAAAATTCTTTGAGATTCAATCAATTCAACCATTTTTCCTGGCTTCAGCGTCTATCGATTCCTAAAATATTTTTTGTTTATTCTTTCATCGACACATATGTATGTTCATGCCAGTGTATACGCGCGTACCGAAATTCTGTGGTTACTCTGAAACCCTTGTAACAGAGGAACAGCACTTCCTTTTATCTACTAAGACCCACTCTTTTCTCCTCCTCTCTTTTTTTTGCCTTTCAATCTTCTAATATTGACCAAAGTAGCAAAATGAAGAGGAATATTTACTCAATTTCATGGTAGAGGAATATAGTGTATTGAATTCCCAAGACTAGATGCAAATATTCAATGCCATCCTAAGTTCTTAATTATGAATACATTTTATTCTCTATTTTTGCATTCACAGGGGCCCGATATGCACAAAATATTCACAAATAATCTTTCCAAAGAAACTCTGATGTATTTTTTAAAATACAGGTTTTTGCACAGCTCAGTCAAAGGATCTTATTCAAAAATGAAGTCATACATATGCAAAAATGTATTTTATAAATGCAAATCAAAAGTGATTTTTTGATTTTTCCTCTTTCAAGGCTATATTGAATTTTCTTTATCATGATGTACATAATCTAAACTGTGTGGTGAACAGTTTTATTATGCTTTCACAACAAGTTAAAAATCTATGCGGAATGTTGACAACAGCCTAGAAAATTCAAATAACTATATTCTATCTATCAAAGAGATATCTAAACAATCAACAAATAGCATTTCAGAGTTCTTCTTTGGGGGCAGAAAGTTGACAACTGCTCAGAAAATTCAAATACCTATATTCTGTCAATCGAAGAGATATTTAAACAATCAAGAGACAGCATTTCAACGTTTCTCTTTGGGGCTGTCTTCAAACTAAGACATGTGTTCATCTTCCCACCAAAACCTTTGGATTTTTCAAAGCTTCTCCATGGGCAAGATACCACTGCTGAATTACTCAACCAAACTCAACAAGTTACAAGTACTGAAAACCAACTCAACATCTTTTTGGCACAAAGATACACTTGAGGCAAAATTGAAGAACTTATCAACACTCTGCACACAGTCTTTAGTAGTTGTAGTTCAGTGTATTTCTTTTCAGAACATAAAAAGATTCTGCGGAAAAACATTTTTGGAGGAACTTCAGCTAGCAATGATTTCATCCGATGTTGTTTTACAACTTTTTCCCCCACAGTGAGTTTATATACCTTTACGTGTATATTAACCCAATCAGGATAGGAACGCACATATAATCATCATCATCATCAGTCTTTCCATGTCCATCATTGGACATTGACCTTACCGAGGATTTGCCGCACTTCTCTATCATGGGCGTCATGGAGCCAGTACTTTCTGAATTTGTCTAACTCATCCCTCTATCTATTATTCTGTCAGCCACAGGGGATCCAAGCTGTGAGCCGCGATGTCCATTGGTTGTCCGCCATTCTTGCAACAGGGCCAGCCCACTGCCATTTGAGATTTTTAATGGATTCTATGATTCCCTGACTCTTGTCTTTTCCCGGATGTACTGTGCTGTCTTGTGGTACTCTCCATGTGAGGCCCAACATAATTCTTTCATGTGCACGTTGCATGGTTCTCAATTTGCAGATCTGTTTCTTGGTTAGATTCCATGTTTCAGCTCTGTAAGTGACTATTGGGAGGATGCATTGGTTACACACCCTTCTATTTAGGATCAATGGGATCTTATTTCTGATGATTGAGCTTGCTCTGTCAAAGGCTTGCCATCCTAGTGTGATGCTTTGCTAGATTTCTTCTTCTTTTAAGGGTCTCATGGAGATTCGTTGTCCTAGGTAGAGGTGTTCTTAAAATTTTGAATCCATTTTTACTATAATTATTTTGCAATCATTATATTTGTATAATTTTACTGTGAATAAAATTTATATCTTTATAACCTTAAAAATGATGTATGAATTCCGAGGGTTTCTTAGAAAATGAGAAGACTTAAATCCTTCCATTATATCTTCATGGCTTCATAACCATGCCTATAAATACCACTAGGAGTGATTTGGACTGGCACTTGCCAATAAGTTCCAGCTGTTCAGTGGTAGGAATAGTTTTGCGTTAAGTGATCCACACTGTAGAGGGTGGTGAGTTTAATCCACACCTGGGACATTCACTGTATCAGTCCTTGCTGTTTGTTTATCCTACCAATAGTCACCTATGAAACTGAAACACGGAACCAGACCCTAGAGATTGAGCCTCAAACTGAGAACCGTGCAATGTGCACATGAAAGAATCATGCTCAACCTCACATTAGAAAAACTATTAGAAAACCCAAATGGCAATGGGCTGGCCATGTTTCAAGAATGTCAGACAACCGCTGTACATCACGTATTACAACGAGGTTCCACAGAGATCAGGTGAGAGGCTGTGGCCAGCAGGAAGTACCGGCTCTCTGATGCCCATGATAGGGAGGTGTGACAAATCTTGGGGAAGGTCTAATGACGGACACTAACAGATTGATGTTGAAGAGAACTCAGCCCGAGTTTAGTTACGATAAAAAGCAACGGCAAATAAAATGAAGGTAAACAGTAGCAAAAAAAAATTTATAATAATAATTTCCAATGCTTCATCGTATGAAATAAAACTAGAATTACAGAAATACATATTTTCTATCATGCTGTATGCAGACTATCAAGACAAAGCTTCCATTCTGTGTAATTCAAAGTTGATGTGTGTGAATAAACCCTTTTGTTAATGTTATGGCATAAAGCCTTGTTTGTTTATGTCTGCCTTTTCTAAATGTTTAATAATCGTAAAGCAGTGACCACCAACATTACGGTTCACTCAACAATGAATGGTGACTATTAATGCTTGATTAACCCCTTACAACTATTTCCTTTCTATTAGCTTTTACAGATTGATAATAAAACCAGTTTGGGTTTCATAAATACTAGACTAGATATCTATCAGAGTGACAGAAACAGATAGAGATCTATCCTCTTTTCTTTATTTAACTATCAAATTCATATTAGGGAATTTACAAATTAAATTAGGGGGAGTGACTAAAGTTACCTCCCTCGCACTTTTTGGTAAATTATTTTATCTATTTCAAATCATGAAAGAGTTTCAATACTTAAATTCAATTCATTGAAAAGTTTCAGGGTGTTTTTAAGCAGTTCATGAATCTAAGAGTCAATACTTTTTCCTAGGAAACAAAAAAACCTTTCTAGATGGTACCTAGAGGTGTACTCATACAAAAGTTCATGGTTGTAGTCCCAAAAATGTGACTAGAAGTGCCAGAGACTCACTCACACTCACTCTCACACACACATAGAGGGACACACAGACACTCAAAAGGAGAAGAATCCATAGCTGGTTGGTCGAGCCATTGGTGGGGCTACAGTGATATGATAATTGAAACCTAAACAGTGGGATCTAAATGAGCTGACACTAACAGTCATTTCAGTTTATAAGAGTGTTTATCTAGTGACTTTCTTGGTTAGTAAGACTATTAGTAATGTTACCATTGAGTTGAGCAAAGCTGAAAAATTTTGACTCATGATAAACTGGCAGAGCGCTTTATACCCAATACATCTTTTCTAAAAGACACGAGATTAAGAAAAATACAATTTCTAGGACAAAAAAACTATTTAGGGTTATAAAGAATTGATAGAGCAATTTTTACAAGAGTTTGTGGAAATGTGAAAAGTTTACAAAGAATTTTGTATCAGAATTTCATCTAGGTTGTGAAAGAGCTGTACAAACTGTTTCTTTCTTTGACAAATGCCTTTACACCATGAAGACTGAAAATCGAATGAAGAAAGTAATTTTGTTATTAGTATCAGATGAAAACGGAATTCCAAAATCGGTACAGAGGTCTCATTATAGATTTTTGGACCAATCAGAGAGTTAGCTGAGACTGTTTAGAAAACCATTTTTTGGAGTTTGTTTTAAGATAAGTATGAAGACCCCAATCAACCAAGTCAGTGGGGAATTCAACATTACTGCTGATTGATGGCATGTTACTTTGCCCCTCACAAATCTACTTTCCTACTTTTCAACTTTACTTTATGTTGCATCATATCCTTTCAACTATGCATCAATACTCAACTTACGAAAGTTACTGAAGCAGCCAAGAACTAAACTCAATTACAGAGTGATTTGCTAATAATTAGTTACAGCAATAAGCACTATTTGACGAACAAACTCTACGCTTTTACTTCACATCAAAAGTATAAAACTTTTAACTGGATAACTGAACTCTGAATTTTCCCATGAGATTCAAGTGTGTATATCATCTATCAAAGCGCAAATAATGTAAACCAAAATGTTATTGTTTTACTTTGAATCCATACACTTCAGAAATCTACAATTAGAAATGTCATTTCCAATGAGCCTGAACCTGAATCCAATCCATTACTTCTTACAAAACAAAAATTCTAATGGGATTTTTGATCTTTCAAATCTGGAGTCAGAAGTAGAGAATGTAAGTTCCTCTATACTTCTCTTACAATCAGCCAATGTTTGCTCAGTATTCCAAATAATACTGAATTCTTTTGTTAATGTTGGAGAACTTTTATGGCCTATAAAAAAACCTGTTCTGATGAGATCTTTTGGCACAAACTGAGCTTTTATTAGGTTTTCATGCCATGTTATAAAACAAGAATCACTACAAGTGTATAGAATTTATGTCTAAATAAAAGAGGGCTGTTGATCTATTTGTATTAACATAGGTTGATGAAGTACATAATATCAACAAAGATTATGTCCGGTTATAAAATTATATTGGCATAATCCTTCGGTGTTGGCATTTTGATTATCATATAGTGTTAACCTTTTCATATAGGCAAAAGTTTATGAGATCCAATCATTCATGCTGTCTTATAAAAACATTAAGCTGTACTAAATATGTCTATACATCTATCATAAACAACACTTGAGTTCTCAAGAATTATATACCCCCTTTGGTTACTGTTAAAAAATTATATAGTCTTGAGTTTATGATTTTAAAAGAAATGAAATTCAATTATCAATTTCCGTCTTTGAGCTTTTATTTCTTGAGTTTTCCTGCAGGGGCTAGACCTAACTGATAAAACATTATAAATTTCTTTTGAGTTTTCTTTCAAAATAACCACTATTTCTTAGTTATGCCCAGAGTAAATCTTATTTATAGGAACATGTGCTTCCATCATAGACTTTAAGTCACTGCCAAAAAGGGTTAAGATCAATTAAACTATAAAAAGAGGAGTAAATATTATATATTCTTCATGATAATTTCAAGATTGCTTATTGTTAAGCCCTGTATATTCTATAAAAGCTCTAATCTGAATTAAAAAGTGGTAAAAAAAATTTAAAAAAAGGTCTCCTAAGTTACATTAGTATTCAACAGACCCCTCCATTAGTCTGTTAAATCGAGGATTTATAGTATGTACTTAGACACCTGAACAAATTACTGATAAAAATTCAACACCTACTTTTATCAAACTTACCAGATTCAATCAGCTATCAAAGATTTTTATTCACTAAATTGGAAAAAATCAGACAGAACTAGCTAAAAATGGCTAATCTGGTAACCCTGACAGAACATAGGGAGATGTATCTTCCATTTAGACCACCCTTGTCTCCCCTTCTTTATTTCAGTCATTCCATGTGATATTCCTGTCTATTAAATAACTGATTATATTGCTGGCTTGTTGATAGACTTTCTCAATGTAAGGTTGGGTTTCTTCATGGCATAAACCCCTTTTGCACTCAAAATACTATCAAAATATCATTTTGAGCTCCTGTACTGATATGAATATTTGATAATAAATCTACCATTTCCCCTACAGAGCTTCATCCACAAAAGCAATTGCTATTGTTTTTTTTTTAACCCCCCAGCAGCATGACAAGATGATGAATATCCTTCCTCCTATTGAACACATGCCTTTTCCAAGAAAAACTAGATTTCATTAAAATGACTTTTCTTGCCTCTTGATATATAACAGGCCAATGCAAACCTGTAAAACATTGCAAATAATTTAAAAGGCATTAGATTTATTGCCCTCTAAATCATACTATCACTGATTATTGCAAAAGAATTATAAATCTCTATAATTTAGGATATTCATAACAAATAAGTATTTGGGATTTTACCTATACCTTGAACTTGGCATGAACTTTTTCAAATAACAGATTCAAGAAAATGTGGCTTTATTCCATTATCAACAAATCCAAGCACTTAGAATGAAAGACTTTAATAAGCTATGGTAATTTGTATATTTTCATAGTCAACTATTCAGTTTAAGATAATTGTTGAAAAAGTATTGTTTTGTCAACCAACAATTTTTAAAAATCAACCATGAAACAATGACTGCAGACAGAAATATTTTTTCAATTATTTGTACTAAGTCAATGACACGTATGAAAAAGGAAATAATTTTCAAATTAGGACATAGGCCACAAAGAAAAATGGCTCCTGTCTCATACAAGTTGAATCACACAAATCACTGAGTACAATATTGATATATAGCTTAAAAATTTTCTATACAGACATCAACTTAATTTCTTTCTCGCTATCTCTTGATATTAACATATCAGTATACAATAAAATATTCACATTTTATGACTGAATTATTCATTTGATTTTCATGTATTTAAAAACTACTATTTTGGCTTTGAATCCTGTTATTTCTGTTTATATACTTCTGTAAATATTGTCGATACACAGATGCAAGAAATTTTTTTTTTCCATCCAAACAAGCATCTATCACTCTTTCCTTTGATCTGATCAAGGCTTAAACTTTCATGGACATAGTTTGTTTCTTATTGTATATATACAAAGTACATGAACAAATCATCATCATCTTCAGTCTTCTATCGTCCCTTGTTAGATATAGACCTTCCCCAGGATTTGCCTCACCCTTCCATCTTGGATGTTACAGATCCATTACTCTCTGAGCTTATTCAGTTCGTCTCACCATCTTCCAGCCTCGGTTCCACATTTGATCATTGGGGATCCATATTGTTAATTGTGATGTCCATCAGTTCTTTGCCATTCTTGCAACATAACCAGCCCATTGCCATTTCAGTTTCTTAATTGTTTCTATGATCTCAGCCTTCTGTTTTTTACCCTGATATACTGAGGTGTCTTGTGTTCTCTTCATGATGTTGAGAATGATCTTCTCATGTGCACATTGCATAGTTCTCAGTTTGTGGGTCAGTCTCTTGGTAAGGTTTCATGTTTCAGCTCCATAAGGGAATATCGGGAGGATGCATTGGTTGTATGCCCACCTGTTTGGAACTAATGGGAGTTTCTTGTCCTTTGAGGTTCAGCTTACTCTGGTGGAGGCATGCCATCCTAGAGGGATTCTCCTCTTGATTTCTTCTTTATTTGAGAATTCCATGGAGATTCATTGACATATTTAGATGTTGTGATCTACTTACTCAAGCTTTGCATTTTCGATTTTGATTAGTACATTTATTTCCAGCATGTTTGTTGATCATGACCTTTGTTTAGCTGAAGTTCATGTGAAGGCCAACTTTCTTGCTTTCTTCAGATTGTCTAGCATTAGTTGGAGGTCCTGAGAGTTCTCTGCAAAAGATTAGCAGACAACATAAACAAACACATAGCTCCAAAGTCAAAGATGATACTGCAATGGTAGCTAGAGACAAAATAGGGGAGAGTGCCACTCTTTTCCCAATTTTTCTACCCTAATCATACAGGTTAAAGTGTACCCAGTCACCTGCTGAGTGCACTGGGGGATTTGTCCAAATGAAGAGTTTTCCACACTCTTTGCTTGTTCTGGGAATCAAGCTCACATCCATCTGTATGTGAGGCAGATATGCTAACCATTTCACCATCTGAGAAGATTGTTTTTAATTCAGCCGTAAAATGATCGAATGATATGTTTTCCCTAAAAAAAACTTATGAATACCCTTAGAAGTGTTTGAAATCGTCTACCAAAACTGGCCACATAGGTTTCCTCAGTTTTCAAGTCTATCTGGCTGACTATGTATTGCATGGACAGATCATAACAATGAAGCTGATAGGCAGACATAATTTATCGAATAATCATCTATAAAATGACTAAAAAAGCTGTCAATGGATGAATGGTATGCACTCAACAAGAAACAAAATATTGGCTAAGAAGACAATGGGGGCACAAAGTTCTTCATCTGGAAACATGATATTGATTATTCATCAAGAAATCTTTTGGAATACTGTTAAAAATTTTATTTAAGACTACGGAATTGATGTAATACTAGAATAACTTGTTTACGCAATGACTCTTATGTTTACTACAACTGTCTAGCTCTAAATACTTTTTGTTATCGCCAATTAAAATGCATCAAGTAATTTTATCAAATCTATTGATAGAATCATCATCATCCTTTTAACATTGGACATAGACCTTATCCAAGATTCACTACACTTCTTAATCATGGGTGTCATGAAGTCAGTTTTTTCTGAACTTGTTTAGTTCATCACACCACCTTATTTTTTGCCGGGTGCAATTTTGTATATCATCTCTTGGTATCCACATTGTGAATCATGATGTCCAGCAATTGTCTGCCATTCTTGCAATGTGACCAGTCCTTTGCCATTTGAGTTTTCTTAGGATTTCTATGATATCTCTAATCCCTGTTTATTTTCTAATATACTGTGCTGTCTTATGATTTCTCCACATGATGTTAAGCATGATTCTCTCCTGCATAGCTCTCAGTTTTAAGGCCAATATTTTGGTTCCGTTCCATATTTCAGCTCCATAGGTGACTATTGGGGACATGCATTGGTTATAAACCTTTTTTTTTTTAAAACTAATGGTATTTTCTCTTTCTTGAAGATGGAGCTTGCTCTGCCAAAATCTTGCCAACCTAGTGTGATTCTTTGTTGATTTTTTCCTCTTTTGAGCATTTAATGGTGATTTGTTGTCCTAGATAGATGTTGCTTAGACGTTCTTTGGTTCCAAGTTTTCAATTTTGATCATTGTATCTTGGTCCTCTGTACGTGTTTACAACATTAGTCTCATATGAAGACCAATTTCATAGCTTTCATCATTCAGTTTGTCCAGCATCATTTGGAGATCATGAGGATTTTTAGCAAAAAAGGTGATGCCGTCAGCAAATCTCAGATTACTTTAGTATTTACCATCTATTCGAATTCCTTTATAAGCCAAGTCTAATTTCCAGAAGATCATCTCTAGGCTGGCTGTGGAGAGTTTTGATGAGCTAATGTTGCCTAGTCCTACGCCTTTTTTAAACTGGAAAGGCTCAGTGTCTTTTATATAGCCTGATATCGATAGATATATTGCAAAACTTAGACACATACAGGGTCTAGGCTTTGTTGTAACATAGCGTCAATGACTTACTGAGTCAAAGGCCTCCTGGAAATCAACAAATGCTTTAGTAAATAGTATTTTATATTTTTTTGCTTTCTCTCTTAATTGATTTATCAAATAGAGGTGGTCAATGGTTGAGTAGCTTCTGCTGAAGTTCATGTGTAGGCCAACTCTTTTGCTTTTTTCGCTTAGTTCATCTAGCATTAGTTGGAGGTCATGTAGGTTCTCTGCAAAAAGTATGATGTCGTCTGCAAATCTGAGGTTGCTCAGATATTAGCCATCTATTTTGATTCCTCTGTTTTCCCAGTCCAGGTTACGGAAGATCATCTCAAGGCAGGCTGTAAAGTGTTTGGGTGAGCTGTTATCGCCTTGTCTTACACCTTTTTGGAGTTGGAAGGGTTCAGAGTCCTTATGTAGCTTGGTAAAGGGGTTGCTGTGATTGTACATATGTTGTAGTACTCTGACACACACTGGGTCTACACCTTTTAGAGTGATAGTCTTCATGACCATGGTAATTTATACCAAGTCAAATACCTTCTTGAAGTCTATAAGTGCTACAGCAAGTGGTATTTTGTATTCTGCTGCTTTCTCCTCCTGCTGGTTTATTGAATGAAGATGTTCCATGGTTGAGAAGCTTCTTTTAAATCCACCCTGTTCCTGTGATTGGTTTTCAAGTAGCGTTTCAATGATCTGGTTGGTGATGATTTTTGTTAACAGTTTATAAATGCTGTTAAGTAGGCTTATAGGCCTGTAGTTGTTGAGGTCTTTGGGGTTTCCCTTTTTTATGTAGAAGCATTGTGATGGCTGTGTTCCAGTCTTCTGGGTGGACATTAAAAGACTGATGATGATAATGTAATCAGGTCCAAGTGCTTTTCCTTTTTGAGATTGTTTGATGGCTTGCTTCACCTTCCATGGGGTAAATTCTAGAAAGTCTTTGAACTTGTGTCTTGTATATATTGGTTGTTGTTCCGTGTCCCTTGTTTGAAGGTATAGAACTGTGTATGTGGCAGTGCTGTGCAGACGGTTCATCACATCCTGTCAGAATGCACCATTTTGAAAACTCCCAATGGAATCTATGGCCTGCAATGCATGAATGGTGCCATACTGAACTGGCTTCTTCCTATACTAAGAGTTTTGTTCAAAGTTTTGAAGCCCTTACCTTTCGAGAGAATTTTTTCAGTGACTACCATTCATTTTTTATCTTCTGTTTCTTTTGGGTGGTTTTTGTTTGTTTAATTGCATCACTCTTGTTGTTGTCAGTTGTTTGAGATGAATGCATTCTTTTAAGGAATTCTTGGTTTTTTCTGAGAGTTTATGGATGTTTTGTTTGCTCTTCGGCTTAAACATATTGGCAACTTTTGTTTTCGTTGTGGAGCTTGTTGATGTTCCTGTAGTCATCATTCTCTTCTGGTTGGATAGTTCAGTTCAAGCTTGAAGAGCATAGTGAGTTCTTTTGTACTCTAAGTTGTAGCAGAACATTTTCCTGTGTTCTTTCTTGGTGTTGCATCTTTTTACATCTCACCAGTCTTTGATCGTATCCTACATTGACTTGGTTAAGGACTTGAATTGATAAAAAAAAAAATTGGTATTACATAAAAAAAAAAAAGAAAGTATATACGGGTGCAAGAAATGATTACTCATGATATCTCTGCAAGAGAAAGGAATCTAAGCAGAAACGCTATGAAAAGTTTCTAAAATTAATTATAGAGGACAGAAACTCATATTTATTGAATAAGAATCAGGTTCCTCACATGTTGGTATATCAATATTAGATATGCTTTATCAAGCAACGTTTTCTTTTGTACTGACACATATTCTGAACAAAATTATATTCTCTTTTTTTTTGCCTCTTAGCAATTTTTCACAAAACCTTGTGATGTATTCTCGGCGAAATTCTGAGGCATAATTATTATTAAATATTTCATATGTATTAGGAAAGCGGGTTTGATGGGGGGGATATCAAAATATTTTTGAGGATGAAATTCCCAACCCTTTTACTAAATAAATCGAAATCACTCTATAGCTAATGCGATCGAGCATGGCCAAAATGAAAATGAGGTTCTTATGAAGTTGAACATCAGAGAAAAGCTTTATTTAATCAGACTTGCCGAGAGTTACAAGTGGTCTTGATATGTTAATAATGTAGCAAGAGACAAATCTGCAGCCGACCCATTTTCTTCAATTGTCTATTCTAGTCATCTAGGCCAAGTGATACATTCATTGTGTAATAACGGAAAATCATTCCAAATAAGAGTTTCTATATAATATAATTCAATTTATAATCATTCTCTCGAATCATATATTCATTTTTTAATAACATAATTGTCACATTAAAGGAAGCAAATAGAGCAGATAGAGACCATGTATGAATAAAATGAGAATTTGGAATGAAAACAGTTATTTTGGCCTTTGCTTATAAAATTTAGAAAAAATTAAAACATACTATTCTTATATAAAAGTGCGTTTCTAGTTTTTTTAAGCAAACATTTCCAATCTATGAAGGTATTTATATAAACGAAATGTCTATATTTTCTTACAGAAAAGTAAACATTCTACCCGTTTGAAAAGCAAAGTGCACTGAGTGCTGTCTGTTAAACAGTAGTAATTCTGCTCTCGTCTGAATTTAGTTAGATGGGCTATTTTAATCATTGTTTGTGGTTTATTCAATCTAATTTCCTTGTCTTTGTTACTCAAGAGAAGTTAGTGCGTGCATAGCTCGACAGGAGGTCACGAGACCAGTGCAGAAGTCAATAGGAGACAATCCCAAGAACACAAAGATACAAAAACCGGACATGACGTGTATGCTCCCCAGGAACTAGATTCGACATTCCAAGACACAACGGACACCCGTGGAAGACTACAGGGTACATGGATAAAATGCTGTGAAAAATAAACATCAAAGACAAGGAAAATTATTCAGTACAGACCCAATAAACCTGTTCAATATTTGAATTTGAAAATTCCTGTAAAAAAACTTTTTTATAACACACTCACTGATCACAAATAGAGAAGAATAAGTGAAATTGTTAAAGTTCAAGAATTCATTCAAAATTCTAAATGAAAAGGATTGTCATTACCATACCTGTAATAGGAATAGTTTGTCTTTGTGTCACATCTTGATTATTTACCTTTGCCAATGAAGTTGGAAGAGGTATATATATTCACTAATGTATGTCTATTGGTTTGTTTACATAATATCTCCAGAGGTTCTCAATGAATTTCAATGATATCTTGTGTAACAGTGGGCCATGGGTTAAGAAAGAACTGATTAATTTTCCAAGTGGATCGAGGAAAATTTTGGGGGGTTGGCAGATTTTTTTTTTCCTTTTTTTTTTTCATGTATTTACATGTACTTATACATATCCAGTCATGTTTTCTTGTTTGTCCAAATGTTCTCAATCAATTTTAATGACATTTTGTGGCAGGGTTGGCAATGAACTAATCGGGAATGGATCCAGAAATATTTTTTGATAGATATTTTCACATATATCAAGACAATTATTTGTCTGTTTGTCCGCACAATATTTCCAAAAGTTCTCAAATTTCTCTGACATTTTAGAGAGGAATGGGCTTTGGGCTGAGAACAAAATTTTAATTTGGGTGGCTATTCAGGAATATTTTCAATTGAGAAATATTTTTGAAAGTGTATATATTGTATGTATTAGCCACTCCATTAGAGCTAGAGGGCCAAAGATTTATTCTTTGACATTTTAGAGAGGAATGGGCTTTGGGCTGAGAACAAAATTTTAATTTGGGTGGCTATTCAGGAATATTTCAATTGAGAAATATTTTTGAAAGTGTATATATTGTATGTATTAGCCACTCCATTAGAGCTAGAGGGCCAAAGATTTATTCTTTATCGAATCTAGCTAGAATATTTTGTTTTTTATTTCATTCTTTCCAAATGAGAGGGGGGGTCAATTTGGAATGTAAGTTCATGCTAAATTGGTCTCTTTATTTGTATCACGCTCGTTTTTTTTTCTTTTCTAAAATTCAGACTTTTTTAGCAATAATTGCGCAACAAAAGGTGAGAACAGTACCTAATTCATAGATCATCCCTTTTTTCAATTTCTTAATTGGTCACCCCCAACATAGCAGGCTGCCAAAAGAATTCTAGTAATCAGGTAGATTACAAATTTCTAATATGTTTCAGCATTGAAAATTTAAACAACAAACATTGATTTCTGCTACAAAACTTATTTTCTTGAAGCTCCAGAATTTTCAGTCCTTGCAAAATTTGCCAAAAGATGTTTAATTCAAACCATCTTTTAGTCAACATTTTTCATTGCAACGACAATCACATCGTTTGTCATACATTACTTTTTTCAAGGAGTCTAGCATGGCTGTATTTCTCTCTTCTATTGATCAAACAGTTGGAACTCGTCTTTTTTCTTACTGAAGAGAAATTTCATTAATTTTTTGGCATATTGCTAACTTGACTTTTGGTACTCCGCGTTATTATTGCGTGCTTGCTCGCAAGGCCTACGAGAAAAATTTCATAAGGCGACGCAAAGCTGTATCCTCCCCTGCACGCCTCCCATATACACTGCACAGACATCCTCGACTTTTTAACCATTTGGTTTTCATCTAATAACTCTTTGAGCACACCATACTATATTCACCCACTGGTAAACAATGGAGTCAGAAGGTTATTAATGGGCATATTGTATTGACTTAAAAGCCTAGATACACAGCTCCATCCAAGAAATTTCCAGGCCCCCTCCCTCTGCCCATCAAGCTTCAGTGCAATGCACCAGCTGCACCCCCTTCTCAGAGACCCTGTCTGTTCATGTATGACTGGAATTTATTTGAAATTGACATGACAACAGAACTGTGAAATTCAATAATTTTACTGCTTGAAACTGATCATAACTTTATGCATTTCTGAAAGCCATTTATTTGTTCTATCTAATTTTCAGTCAAACATGAGTCTAATTTCCAAGTGCTTTAAACAAAAGATTTTCCTTTCAGATCTGGCTCATCCACTTCCTTGCTTACAAATGTTTGTATCTGCAATGGATTGTAACATCTATCATCTTTTCAATCTGACCACAAAGGTTTCTGGGTCAATTCTGACACAACCTGTAACCTTTGTCTGATGTGGCCTGCAACTCAGAGTCATTTCTTTCAACTCTTCCTCCCAATTTATTGGTATGTTTACTGAGGCTGGCAAATATTTCCCTATTTTGAAATCATGCAGCAAATTAGTCTGTGATTAGAAGACTCATGTCAGCTTCTGTGAACCTAAACTTTTGTTCTAACTTCAGATAAATGCTGAGTTCAGTGACTTCTCAAACCTTTCATTTACAGTCATTCTGTATTAATCTTATTTAACAGTGAACAACAGAAATGGTTCATTAACCCTTTTGAGAATCCAAGGACTGATATATCTGAGGGTTTCTATAACTGTTGGGATATATATGTCCCGTAGACCTCCGAGACATTTTAATCCAGGCATTAAGCACCTTTATTAGGTTGGTCTTGAAACAAGGTTAAGAATAAATGGTTGAATGTCAATTAACGATATTCAGGATTTTTCTATTTAGATGCATTATGTTCATTGATACACACAGAAAACAAAAAGTTTCTAGAAAACCTTTTGATGTTTACTAACAGAAGATAGCGTAGAGATGCAGAAATGACTTGATAAATATGAATACAAAACTGACCAAGAAATTGTTTATACAGATAATTCCAAACCACATAAAATAAACTATAAAGAAACTAAAGCAATGAGTGATACATTCAAAATGATGTAGACACTTCAACTTATTTGGGTTCACTGATTTAAGAAGTGAATAACCAGTGGTAAAGTGAACTCGTGGGAACAGAATTGCTTTACTTCATGTGGGAGAGGGAACAGCATTTCTTATCTATATACAACTCTAATTCTGTGTTTGAAACATTCACTGATAAGAAAAATTAGCTTGTTTCATATGTTTTTGAAATGTCTCTGAAATTGGTTAAACTTCAAAAGTTTTCTCCAAGAGCAGGGACCTGAAGTGACCCTTCCTATAAAATTGCAATACTCACTAAAATAGGCAGTCCTGCCTTCCCTCACATCTTTTTTTAGCACCATTGTGCATAAATGCATAAGTAGTTGAGTGCATTTTGTCATCCTGTACCAAAGGGGAAGCTAACCCGCTTGCTGTGGAAACTATTTATAATTTTACATTTACTCGCATCTGATCTCTTCTCCTATGCAAGCAGGCACAGAATGAGATAACATTAAAACAAGTGGAATCAGCCAGGGTTGTCTTAAGAATATTTGAGGCCCTGGGCAAAACAATGCACTGGATTTGGCCCACAGGCTGTAGTGTCTACCTGATTTAATGCATAGATGTAATAAAGAGTCAAGAACTGAGTTGAACATGAATATAAAAATTGACGAGGTTATCTATGCCTGCTATTTAATAATAGGTACCTTAATTTTTTTTTTCAAATTGAATTTTGGGGCCCTTAATATAGTGGACTCACCAAGCAAATGCCCAGAGCGATAAGACAGACCTGGAATCAGAGACAGACTGTAATTGTATCCATATTGAACAGTATTTTTTCTGACAGAATAGCATAGAGAAAAAACTTTAAAAGTCAAAAAGGAAGATATTTTGTGCTGAATATATTTCATCAGCAAGACTACTTGGTGTTGTCTGGTTATTTTGACTCTCTTTTAGAGATCAAACTGTAGGAACTATTCTTTTTTTCTAAGTGAGTAGAAATTTTATCTATCTTATTTTTTTGGCATACAGCTAACTTAGTCTTTTGTGTTCTGCATTCTTTTTTTCAAAGATTTTATACACTTAGTGAATTTGAAAGTCACTAACTTGTGTTTCTATTCATGTATGACTGAAATTGACATTAAAACACAACTGTAAAATTTAAAAATGCTATCATCCAGTTATTGGAGTTGCCTGCAATAGCAGAACAAACTTTTTTGCAAAGTCACCAACAGAATGCTAAAGATTAAACAGAATATGGTTGTAATAAAAGAAAATAAAAAATGAGATAAATTTCCATGAAAGAATCATCTTTGAAAAATATATATATATATATATATATATATATATATTTAAAACTAATGTTCACTTTCAATACAAAAATACTCAACTGACTAAAAGACTCTGTGGTTTATGCTTCAAAGATTATAAGAACTTTACCACAATTATTTTTAATGCATGAAATGGTAATAATAACAAGTCAACTGACTGATCGAATTAGTTATATATAGAAAGAGAGACACACATAGCTGAGCATTAGCCTCTGTAAATAGAGAGATTAATATGAGCAAAGATAAGTAAATAAATTATCAACAGGATGCACGATCAGCCAAGAGAAAAGTTACCATAAATATAAGATCAACCGTCATGTGCACAGCATTAAACAGGCAAACTACCACACTGTGATGACTGTTCAAACCATTATGTAAATTCTTCACGATTTACTTTTAGATCTTTGTTAGATAGCTCTGCCAACAAAGGTGGGGGAGGTATACGATTCCACTGAAGCCTGTCTCTCCACCCATTATTTCCAAAAGTTCTCAATGAATTCCAATGGAATTTTTTTGAAAGCGTAGGGTATGGGCGAATAAGTATAATAATTTTGAGGCGGGTCAAGGGAATTTTTTCAATTGTAAGATATTTTTTCATTCTTTTTTCCAACACATTTATCTATTCAGTCAGGTTTGTCCATACTATATCCCCAAAAGTTCTTTATGAATTCTTATGATATTCTACTAAAGGGTAGCCCATGGGCTAAGGAAGAATTACTGAATTGGGTCGGGGAGGGGTCATGAATTTTACAGTTACTTCCCTTGCATCGTAACTATTTGTGAACAGATTTTCCTTCAGTTTTCAGTGATAATGGTGTTGGCTGAGGTATGTGTTCTCTGAAAGCTTTTTAGTTATTATTTGTAATTGCTAATTATTCCTGCAGAGTCAAGACTAAAAGCGTTTGTTCTAATAAATTGTAATATCAGGCATCACAAAAAAGTTGTTCACAATGAACTTCTTATTCAAAGGCGGAATTTATAAGCCATTTATTCTAATCTTCAGAGCTGACTGTATTTCAAGATTGTTCTATCAAAGATTATTCACCAGAAAAAAAAAGGACAGTTTATTATATAATCAATAATGATTCAAATTTTTATTTCATTCTGCTTTATTTGATACAATTTAATTAAAATTGTTATCTGTTTGGCTGAGAACCTGTGTCTAAAATAATTTCTCTGCTTCATATCTTTCAAACACTTAATCATCTGAAAACTGTTATTGCAGATAACTGGCAAAATCTTCCATTAAAGTCATTTGAGTCTAAATCAATGCAATTAAATGACATCTTCGGTTCATAAAACTTAAATGTCCTTTTAGGAAGTGATTCAAATTGAGATGGGATGAATTTTCACACATATCTTAGAAAAATATTTTCATTGACGATGAGAGAAAACTTATGTTACACTTAGATCCATCTTGGGAAAAGAAAAAAAAAAGGTAGATCGTATGAATAGACATAATCTTGGTTCGGTGTTACCTGAGGTGGTAACTCAGGGTGTCAATCGCAATGTTGGCAATTCAAAAAAATCTTTGCGCTAAAGTAACCCTCCAAAAATGTAGAAAAGACTATAAGCCTCTCCATGGCCATTTTGAATAGTTGAAAATGGCTGGATTTGTTTGAACTGGCAAGCAAATAACTAAAGATTGACAAATTGCTGGAAACTAGAGGTAAGTGTTGGATTTCTGTGCCGAAATATGATGGTGTCATCCATTGTTAAGCAAGTGACACACTCCTCATTTCTTTTTTTTTTTTAATTGCATTTGATTACCTGATCTCTTGAATGCAAATCAGACTGAATAAAATTACGCCCCAAACTATTTTAACCAAGATTATTACTCAATATGTTCCTTGTCTAAAATGACAAAAGAAGGTGTCATCAGCATTCAAAATATATTTACAATATGTCTATCTTACAGATCATTATGGGTAGACAACTCCTTGATTACTGAGTCTATTTATGGGATGCTAACTTTGTAAAAAAAAAAAAAAAAGAATTAATGAATATTTCTTTTTTTTTTCTTTTGAATATAACAACCCCTCCCCCTCCTTGTTTAATTTTGTGATATCTAAAACGCACAAATATCAAGAATCTAACTGCAGAACATCAAGTACAGTAGCCATATTGAATAAACAGTAAAATATCATTTTAGATTTTTGAGAATCTTCTGAGGGATGATTGCTTTAATAAATAGCCAAAAGGGGATGATCTTTGTGTGGGAGGTGGAGTGCTTGTGTGTACCTTTTGGCTTATTTATGTTGATGGAGAAAAATATATAATCTCAAGAGTGGTTTTAAAAAAAAAACACAGTTAATGGCTTGAGAGAAATAGTTCATTCTTTTTATTTAGTTCTCTGTACTTTTATAAAGAACTGAATTAAACAAAGGAAGCTATTTCTCTCTGTCCATTCATTATTATCTATATAAGCACGTTTTCTGAGCTAATTGTGCGTTCATTGTCAGGATAAAGTAATCATTGATTGTTGCTTGAGGTAATATAGCTAAGAATCTTCAACAGCTCTTACAATCTAACGAACAAATCCCTCCTGTTGGCAACATCAGACAAGAATGCCACTTTTCAATATCCCAGGATTACTATCAGCTTATCTCTAAACTTCACCATGTAGGATAAACATCGGCAGCTTACTAACAACTGTACAAGTGGGCAGTACTCAGTGATAGATCAATGGCTGTTGGCCATAAAGCCTGAGGCTCCATCCAAGCGATTGGTTAGATGAGGCTCATTAACCCTAAATCTCTCCAGAATAGAGAAATCCATTTCAAATCAATCTGTCAGACTAGTACTAATAAAAATGACAATGGCAAGGCAGTCTAAGTGGCAAGCAAGAAAAAGGAATCCTTTATCAATTCTGTTCATAAAGTATAGGATGCAAAACTCTGGGCTTTCTGAGATATAAACGTCTGCTTCTTTCAAACAATTCTATTTATGAGAATAGCTCAATGGTAAAGTAGAAGACTGAGGGACGAAAGTTCTGCTCTTCAAATCATTTGCATGGATGGATGAGACATTTTGATGAGAGAGAAGACAACCATTTCAAATGGAATAAGCCTCCCCTCTCCACTCTTCAAGTCATTGTCAAAATGATATAATTTCTTAATAATGATGCGCAACCGAGCAGGTGTATGAGAAAGGGAGAGAGGAGGTATTCAACTCTTTAACTCGTAGTCCAAATGATATATGTACAACTTCACAATAGTGATGTGCATTCATACTTTCATGAGAAAGAAAAGGAGCGGAGAGAGAGAAAAAGAAAGATGAGCTTTAACTCTTCAAATCATAGACCAAATGATATATGTATAAATTCACAATAGTGATGTGCATCCATACTTTTATGAGAAAGAAAAGGAGCGGAGAGAGAGAAAAAGAAAGATGAGCTTTAACTCTTCAATTCATAGACCAAATGATATACATAACTTCATAATAATGATGATAATAATAATAATGTGTATTTCTGGGACAGAGAGGGAATGAGGGAATGAAAGAGGGAGGGACGAGCTCCAAATTTGCTGTCCATTCTTTTCCTGTCTCACTTCATTGACTGACCATTTCCAATTCCCAGTCACAGGATTTCCTGTCTAGTTTAGTAACCAAAGTGGAGGCAGCTATTTTGATTTAGTTTCTATTCTCTACACTATTACCTGTTTCCTGTCTTGCTATGGTCATAAACATGAATCAAAATCTAACAGCTGAGATCTTTATTTCTTCTACGCACTGCAAATAGTAGTTCCTTTAAGAATAATCTCTCCTCTTTAAAGTAATCAATGTTGATGATAAGCTATTTGTGTTTTTATCTCCCTTTGTTTTCTGTTTCTCCAGAACAGAGGAAAAATTGGTGGAAGGTCCGAATGATTTGTTGGTAGAGTTATCTGAGGAGCATTTTTTTCAGAAACAATCAACCAAAACTGACTACTTGTTTTCTTCAGTTTTCATGTTGGTCTGGCTGGCTATGTATATATATATATATATCACAGGTACAAGCCGCACCGATGGGCCTTGAGGACTAAAGAGTTTAACATTTATTTTACTCTTTATTATAAGTGAGAGGGTTTTGGGGATTTTTTTTTTAATTCCTTTCTAAATAGGTTTTTAGTGGGGGAGGGTAATTCTCAATGTAAGTTTATCTAAAATTTATCTCTTAGTTTGTGTCCAGCAGTATTGACATTTGTTTTGTTTTTTTGAAAATTCGGACTTTTTTAGTGATCACTACCCAACGAAAGGTGAGAAGAGTACCTTATTCATTGACTAACTCCTTTTTCCAATTCTTTAGTAGATTAACCCAACATGTCATGCTGCTAAAAGTTGTTGGTCATATGACAGTTTCTATTGAGTGACTAAACAGACATTTGTTATATTGTCCGATTCCTTGGGATCATTTTCTCAAATGATTATTTGAAAATTGGAATGGACTCAAAATTTTCTTCTTCTTTCTAAAATATACCTGCAAGAGTACTACAATGGAAAACAAGAGCCCCAAGTTCAATGTAGTGTCCACAATAAAGTTATAAACACCATTATTGCCAGATCATAAGACCCAGAAGGGAAGATAATTTCAAGCAAGAAGTATCTTATCAAGACAGCTGAAAACAGTTTAAATGTTATTATTGGTAGATCAAGTGACCCTCAGTGGGAAATTTTTCTAAGTAAAAAGCGTCTCATCAAGGATACCTTTGTACCGAGGTTGCAAGATAATCTGATTTAAAACAACTGATAAATCAATTTTAATTCATTTCAAAATATGTAGTTCACACATTGCTAGATCACATGACCCTGAGTAGAACATATTTCCAGGTAAGAAACGTCTTTTCAGGGGACACTTTTCTCCTGAGTTTCAAATAAACCTGGCACTTAAATATCTGAGGAACAATATCAGGACCAACCACTGAACAGAGCTTCTTACAAAGAGGTGAGGACACCTCTACAGAATAACTTTTGTAAACTCAACAACTGATTACAGTGGCAATGAAAAAAATTGCTCACTATTTTCATTCATTAACCTTGAGTCCACATGTGTATCTATTTCTATGTTTGTGTGTGTGTGTGCGTGTGTTAATTTGCATCTGAGGGGGATAACTTTGTTATCGCCATATCATTTCCATCATTTAATACCATTATTTTTATGCTCTGAAAGGGTTTTTTTTTTTAGATAACCATTAAATAATTTTAGTATCTGTATAATAATGAAGTAATGATCTGTTTTGGTATTCTCCTTCATTTCTCTTATGAAAGCCTAGTTTTAGTAGATGAATATTCATTGATGAGAACAATACATGTATTTTATTCATTGTCCATTAATCACATGATAAGACTATCTAAAAGAGGTCGGATCTTACCACTGTATGGCATGGTCTTGCTTTTGTTCACTTGGCCTTCTTCACAGCCTCATTTTGATCACTATTCATTTGGTTTCAGTTCAACCAAAAGTTTTATGAATGAATCACTAGAATATTCGATCATGTCTCAAAAATCCAAGTGCAAAGAAAAAGTTGTCAAGGCACATTAGGATTCTCGGCAAAGTTGCTTTGGCCAGGATTTTAAAATTTTCATTGCAATTAAACTTCCTTTTTTTTACCCCCATGATAGTAATGAAAAGAGACTTCTCTTCATTCAACAAGCACACATTTGTTCAAACTGCCACGAGAACAGAGTGTGAAACAAAGTCAGTTTAATGTGGGGATACCACACCCGGGATCATGTGAGCAGGAAAACACCAAAGATTCTCCTGATCCTCGCAACCATTGTCACAAAGACTTAAGAGAGTTGGTCTTCAGGTCTCAGAATGAATCTTTGAGCCCTTTAGACTTGACTACACAGAGCAGTGCCATGCCTCAGGGGGTAAAAGCCTCAGCAGCTATGGCACCATATTTTACAACAAACTGAATAAATAGACTTGGCTGCTGAAGGGTCAAACTCCACTAATACTTCTATTCTGACTGAAAAAATTGCTGTAATCATTTTCATTGTATTCAGAACAACAAAAAAATTATAGAAAAAATGTTTGTTTTTTTTGTATAAATGTATTCATTTATTAAAATGAAATAAGCCCTCGCATATCTGTAAGATGAATTTTATTAATATGGAAGACTTGTTAATTTGGCTCTGTCAGTAAGACACCAGTTTACCAATCAGTTGGTCGTGATTTCAAATCACGGTAGGAAAATGTTAATTTCATGGAATGAAACAAGCTCTTGCATATTCATGACATAATTTTAGTAGGTATGTAAGTAAAACTCATCAATTTAGCCCAATAGGTAGGAGACCCTACTATCAATCACTTGGTCAGGATTTCTAATCACTGAATATTGATTTCCATTGCCCCAAGTTTAGTGAGGATCATTGATGTTCTTCATGTTTTTGTTCTCATTACGATAGAAAAACAAAGTCATCAAGTTTCAACAGGAAGTTGACCATAAGACTCTTCAAATTTCATTGAAAGAGAAAGAGAAAAATTGATTCATTTCTTATCCTATTAATTAACAATTGAATGTTTCATACTAGTTCAAAGCAACCTATCTTGATACTGCTGTGATTTTGAATGATTCCATATGCTTCAAAATCGTAAACTTCCATAAGATTATACAAAACAATTTTGGACAGAGGTACACTGTAGACCCATTATAACACAGAACCACTTCTAACATGAGCATAGACCCTAATTTTTAAAACATTAAATTTAGCTCTCAAATTAATTGCTAAATACAAAAGCAGAAAGCCTCCCCACTCAATCATGATACAGTAAAAAGGAACTGAATGAGACAAATATTTCAGCAGTCAATAAATAAAACTCATCACCCCTTTCCCTTTTATCTGTTGCTAAAAAGATTTCTAACGCTACATATGTATCTGTGTTTTGTCAAACTGTTACATTCTGGTAGGTTGTGATAATTTTTTGAAAATTTTATATTTATTTCTATCTTCCTGCCGGACTAGCCTCAACCCCATCCCTACAGTTTTCTCTTCATTTCTACATAAATTACGATGATTGGTCTTGAAGAAATTGGGTTGGGGAGAACTTGAATCAAGGTCTGTAAAAATGGATATTTTTTTCACAATGTGGTAAAAAATTATAGACCTTCCCCCACTTCCACATTATAAAGATGTACATTTTATTTATGAAGATTTTTCTTAGAAATATTTCAAGAAACAAACATTAAAATCCATCCCATCATCTGCATAAAGATCACACTTTGTTTATTAATACAAAATTGCTCTTCTTCCCATTACGAGTGAATGACATTTCAACAAACTCCATGCTTTTTAGGTATTCAACTTGGATGAATTCTTACATGCATTATGACCGTTTATAGGATTTTTTTTCTTCTAAATCTTTTATCAAAAAATGTCCTCATGAAAATCAAATCTGGAAAGACAGCTCTTCTTAATCTCATCACTACAGATTTTCTTAACATTTCCAAGACATTTAAAATGACATCAATCAAAATTCCATGAACTAATGCATTTATATTTTAAAAGCATTTACAGCTGTTTGCTTTCCAAAGTGGTGTGAGCAGTTATATGGGGGTTGGGTTTCCACTGCAGTCATCTAGACCTTCCACATTTCTTCACTGAACTCTTTCCTCTTTTTCTTGGAACATTATTTTTATCTATTATGTTATGTGCATTGGGCACCTTGCCTTGGATCAGTGGTGAGCAAGCTAGCCTTGGAGACTACTGTAGCAAGTTTGATCCTCACTGGGTGCTCAACATTTGTAGCCTTGTGTCAGACCTAGATGAATTTAGTTAATACCTCTAATGCTATATGCATTCATTTTGTCAGTTTGATCAAAGTGTTGGTAATTTACTTGAAAGTTTACCCTGTATAATAATTTTGCTTTGTGTATTTACTTTTGTAAATTCTCAAAGGCCATCTCTGCCAGCCATATAAGTCATATCCTTTGTATAACCATGCTTTGTCAGGAAATGACTATAAATATATGTATATAATATATATGGATTCCTAACTATATATATATATATATATGTATATATAATACTTATGGATTCTTCACTATATATATATATATATATATATGTATAATACTTATGGATTCCTCACTATATATATATATAATACTTATGGATTCTTCACTATATATACATATAATACTTATGGATTCTTCACTATATATACATATAATACTTATGGATTCTTCACTATATATACATATAATACTTATGGATTTCTCACTATATATACATATAATACTTATGGATTCCTCACTATATATACATATAATACTTATGGATTCCTCACTATATATACATATAATACTTATGGATTCCTCACTATATATATATATATATATATATATATATATATATATAATACTTATGGATTCCTCACTATATATATATATATATATATATATATATATATATATATATATATATATATATATATTACTTATGGATTCCTCACTATATATATATTTATATATATCGTAAATAGAGCCCTCTAGCCAAAATAAAATAAACTAAAAATAAGTAATCAAAATATTTCAGAAACATAATTTGGCACTATGGACAGAAGAGTGTTCAGTTCTGCAGCATAGTTACATTATATAAAGAACTCCCATCTGTCTCAGAAATACATGTTTTGGAATAATGATCTCTCAATGAAGTCAAGGGAACTAATCACAGTAATTTATAATCATAGTTTAGTATGGTAGACAGAAAGAGAGGGTTCAGTCAAGTAGTATATATACACTGTAAATAGGACCTCAATATCAATAGAATTCTTAAGATTTCTTGTTTAAGGAGGATTTTTTCAATGTAGTTCATTTTAACTAAAATACTTAAATGGTGACTGTGAAAAATTCCTTGCTCTGAAATGTAAATACTTTCTCCTTAGCGCAATGCTCACCTTCCCACAAAATGTCACAGAAATCCATCAAGGGATTTTGGAGATATTGAGCGTTTAGCTTTGATGAAGGAGAGGAGGCAGAAAAAACCCTGGATCCACACCGAAATCCTTTGACCATTGCTCACTCCTGAATAAAATTTCTCTAACTTTTGGAAATATTGAGCTATGACGCAGGGGAGGTGACTATGGAGAATTCTTAGATACCCCACCAGATTTAAACACTGCATCCATAGTTCATTGCATACCCTTCCACAAAGTTTCACTGAAATTCAATCAGAACCTTTAGAGATATCGTGTTCTATATATATAGCTGTGATGCAGGGTAGGTGACAGTGAAAAATTCCCAGGTACATGCCAAAATGTATTGAAAACCCTTCATTGAAATTCATTGAGAACCTTTGAGGATATTGCATTGTATACATATAGTTACGATGCAGGGGAGCTAACTATGAAAAATTCCTGGATCCACCCCAAATTATAAACACTTCCTTACCCCACTGTACACCCTTCCACAAGATTTCATTGATATTCTTTTTGTGTTGAGTACCTATAGCTGCTATTCAAGATTCTTGGATACCCCTCTCCCAAATTTTAGCCCATAAACCCCCTTCCCCTTCCACTGAGTTTCACGAAAATTCATAGAGAACTTTTGGAGATATTGTACTGTGGACATATAACTTCTATGCAGGGGAGGTGAGTGTTGGAATTCCCTGGATCTGCCCCAAAATTCAATTACTTCTTTCTTCAGTCTATTGCCCACCCTCCACAAAATTCCACTAAATTGTTGGAAGAGAAGCTACATCAAAATTGGAATAAGAATGAATGAATAATCAAAGATTAAAAAATGAATGAATAAAAATACTGAGAGGAACAATAGTTTGATTGCACATTACTGAATAATATGAATATGAAGTCAGGTAAAAATATGAAGTCAGGTAAAAAAAAAAAAACTTCCTAGAAGGATGTGGGTCAGAAGAAAATATTCCAAAAGAATCCCTATTCAGAACAAAAAAATTCTCTAACAATATCATAAAAATTTCAAATTGATGCAATCAGCATGAAATCCTAATGGTCATAAAATTGTAATTGTTTCATAAATTGAATCCCCCTACTAAAACATTGTTAACGAGTCAAAACTATCCGGATTCGTTTTAATTTCCAAGTTAGAGCACACTGAGGATGCAGGGCTTTTCGAATTCTGCCTATCATGTGTCTTTTTGCTGGGTTACTGTTTATATATATATAAAAACTATCATTATTGTATGGATTGAACTTGGTCCTTTTATCAAAGTATTGAGAAGTTCTCAATTGTTATTGGTTTTATGGCTAGTTTTTCTTTCATCTTATTTCTTGTTACTTTTTATTGCAACTCTCAAACTGAGAAGCCTGCTTCATCTTTGTAATTGCTTCTATCCCTTGGGCAAGTAAGCTCTACTTTGACCATATAGTTTTCTGCAACCAATAGCTTCAAGGCCCAGTTGATAGGGGAAAATAGCACTAGATAGACAGGTATCCTGATCCTTCATTTCTGATTTACAATGCTTACCAGAGAATGACAGATCTGAGAGTTGTGACGAAAAGCTTAATTAGAAATTAATAGTAATTGACAATGCTTCATCTGATAATGATTTAAAATGATTTTGAGTTCTTTTTCATCCTTTCTATCAACCTATGATGAATCACTATACATGAATCAATAGATTATTGTCCTGTTTTTATCTTTCTGAGTGGGATAGAATTGCTTCTTATTTATGATTCAGATAAGTTTATTTACTAGATTATTCATCAGAGATAGAGTATGAAAACTAAGGTTTAAGTACATACTTAGAGACTTGATTTAAACACAGTAATATCTCTTCCATGGGAATAGAGCACTCTGCTGGATGAGGAATTTCTGTGTAAATAATTATATCGCTTTAATTCAGCCTTACTGACCGTCCAGTTCTGTAGTCCAGAGTGAAGGTTTCCATCCTGCCTCACGGTACTGGATAGGATAATGGAAAGTCCCGGAGGCTGATATCCTACCTCTGGACTACAGAACTGGACGGTCAGTAAAGCTGAATTTAAGCGACACTGAAGAGATGTAATACATTGAAACAGCTGTCTGTGGATGACTCAATAATATATATATATATATATATATGTATTTTGGATCAGCCATAAAGTTTGATCTTCATTTTGAAAGATCACTTTTGATTGTATTGTGACTGTTGTTGTATCAGTCTGCATTTTTTATACTTGTATTTTTATTTATTGATTCTAACTTTGAAGATGGAAGAAAATAAGCTACTTTTCCTGCATATGTTTTTATTTCATTTCAATGGAGGTAAAAATGCAAGTTAAGTACAAGAAAAAAAAAGATTTGTGCAATTTATGGAGAAGGTACTTTGAATGATCAAATGTGTCAAAAACAGTTTACCAAGTTTTGTTCTGGAGATTTCTCACTGAGCAATGATTTATGATTGGTTGATGTTGACAGCAGTTGAATGAAGACATAACTTGTGAATAAACAATGTTATGCAATGTGAGAGATAGATAACATTTGAACCAGCCAGCTATTGTTTGTCATTTTGATACGTGACTTATACGTAAGTTGAACAAAGAAATCAGGAACGAAAACTGGATACTTCCAATTCTCTGGAAATTAAAATGATCTTCAGATATTTTCAAGAGTTTGATATTTGAAAACACAAATTAACAAGTGTTTATATGATTTGAACAAGTTTTCCAGTTCAATATTATATTCGATATACATCGTACCAGAAGATCAAGATTATTTCTAATTCAACTGCACGTAGAAAGACAAGTATCGTGATGACACATTTTATCTTATCAATAGATATGAGTATGGAAGGAAAAATGTCATAAAACATGAGAGATAGCCACATAAAAAGTTTCATGTATTTCATTTTGAAAGGTTTGGAAGAAACAGTTTCATTGTTCTTGTTATATGGAATATAAACCAAAAAAAACTAATGGGCAAAAACTAGTGACCAATTCAGCATCAATTTTCATGGCATACTGAACCCCCTCACTAAAAATCTTTTCTGGGGGGTAATTTTCAAAAAAACAAAAAAAAAGAATTTTCTTTACTCGTTGAGAGTGTGTACGCAAAATTTCAAGTTCCTGCTATGATTGGTAAAGTCTAGGTGAATCAGGATAGATAGATACACGCATTTAAATGACAGATTACATGAATAACCCAAACCCAGCAATAGTGATTAAACTGGTCTGTTGTGGGTAGCAGCAATTAGTTTGGGATTTTATTTGAAATAGGAAGCTAAGAGCAGTGATCTGGTACATCGGACATTTTGGTTTTGTTGGATTATAAATGGAGGATCCTGATTCCCACGTGTTCCCTAAAATCAAGCGATTTTCAGCCTAGTCAATACCAAAATGATTAACTATAAGAGAGCCGGATTAATTTTTCTAAAATCTTATTTTGGAGAATTTCCTGCTATTAAAGACTCAATATAATTTTTTCTCTTTGATACAAATAATGTAAGCGAAGGGAAATGACTCAACTCATTTGCTAACCAAAACAAAAGTTCTTGGAACAAAATCCTATCTTACAGATTATGATGAATCATACACCATATTTGCCAGCCTATAAGACACATGGTTATGAGGGTAATTTGGACAAATACTGCTCAGCGTACCTCATCCAAGCCTGATAGTTTTCCATTTTAAGCTTCAGTAGATGGCTCCCTATAAGTATTCTCTCTAATATTTCCATGGTAGGACCAAAAAGCCTCTGGGCAACTGAAGAATTGGAGCATACAAGAGATATTTTTCTCTCAGAACAATCATTGATTTTTTTGTCTAAAGTTTATGAAAAGAAAGTCAGTCACTTTTAACAAAAAGAATATAATAAAAGAGATTATTTATCCGGGATATTGATCTTTCTTTATTTTTTATTCATTATTAATTAATCCTGTATCATATACAACATTAAAATTTCTATGAGTGGCATGATCTTTTTCATGTGTACGATTGTGCAGCTTAGAGGAAACTCTGCTCTCTAGTCATAATACCAGCACTTTGGATGTAATATGACATTAACATCATTTTTTATTTGAATGTGTGTATTAAATTTTGGTAAATTTGATCTATGATGACGGACTAATGAGGAATTATTTGATGAATTTTGATCCAACATTTTTAGGGATTCCAAAGATTTACCAACAACAGTCAACTGAGATATACAATTTACCGAGAAGGTAAAAATAAGATAAATAAAACGAACGAGAAATTAAAAAAGTAAATTTGACTAGCCAGCAAAAAATCTAACCAGAAAAAAAACCAGACTGTCACCAAAAGCAGTAATGATTTATATACAATTTTTGACAGCATCCATCAACAAATGAATATTAAAAATTATTTGTTTCCAATTGATTTTTCAAGTTAATCACAATTAAAACATCTGGAACAAAAATGAATAATCATCACATCAGAAATAAAATGAAAAATATCATCCGAATACAATATTGGCAAAGGGAACAAGTTATAAATATATACATATATGAAGTGTATACATTAGCTATGAACACTGCTTAGACCAATTTCTCTTTTTTCTCTCCTTCCTGTATTTTATTTTTTATCTTGAGGATTGATTTTTAAAGGAATAATATGATATAGTGTGACATAAAAAAAAATAATTTGTTTTTCTTTATCTCACTTATCAAGATAACAGCTTTTTTTCTGTGTTACAAAAACTGTTTCTCTCTCTTCAGTTCACTGAATTTCTTCCAAATGCCATTCATTTTTTCAAATGTGGTCTGAACATGAGATTTTCCCTGTACTTAGAACTGTCGACTTACGTCACACTTGAAAATCAAGTTTAAACAATGGTCATATGTAAAAGTCCAAGGTTGACATCAACCCGAAATAAAAGTTTTAAAAAATTGATTTCACCAATAAACAATCCTATTTATTCTAAGAAAGTTAAAAGACCTAGAATTTGAGTTTCAGGTGTAAATAAAAAGCAAAATCAAGTGTTATCACACACAAATATTCAATGATATTCTCAAAAAAATGAAAGCATTCTACCATTTTATTTTTTTTTCATGCATTCAGCAAAGTCACGTTATATTTACTTCTGAGGTTGCAATGTCATTCAAGCCAAGTATTAATCGATACAAACTTCATTATAGTTCTCTTTCTGAAGATATTCTATAAACTTCAGTGAAGTTTTTTTTTTAAGACATCCTGTAAACTCCAATATATATATGCTTTGTCTCATCTTCTGATTGAATTGTTTATTTTTGGTAAACAATCCAAAACTGTATGATAAATGTTCCACATCACTTAAGTAAACTTAGGAGGTCAGCAACAATTTCTTCTGTCAGGACGCCCTATCTATATATCTTCAAAGTAATTATTATGACTTGTGATCGAGAGAGGAAGATGTTATCACTCAATTTTAATTTTTAACTTTTTATTTTATTTTAAAGATCTTGGTAAATTGTTGTCGGTAAATATTCTGTAATCCAAAGTTTTTACCGTACAATGTTTGGTCTATGTGGTTGATGGGAAAGTGTTGCATTAAGTTCATGAAGAAGATTTATTGTTTTTTGTGGAAAATAAATGCATTTTTCATCATCAAGCTACAGACTTATCCATACACCAAGACTGGAGGAATGTAATATTTGTTCATATCCTAGACCAGTGGTTCCAAAACTGAGGACTGCAGACTCCTGGGCGTCCTTCTAATAATGTTCAGAAGTCCACAGCAGTAGTCCATTTGAACCTGATTTTGTGAATCTCATGGCAAAGAAACAAAATAATCCATCGCACAGCCTTAAAAATATATCATTATAGTATACAGGCTTGTGCCATATATAAGAATTAGAATAGATTCAACCCATTTTAGAATAAAATGATTTTCGAAAGCTAAAACTTGCTTCTTATTGTTGCTCACTGATTAGTCTATTAACTAAATACTGAAAATACAAGTCCACCAGAATATTTCCCTTATAGAAAGGGTTTGAGTTTTCAAAAGTTTCAAAACCAATGTTCTAGCCAATTCCTCAAATGATTATTCTCAAACTTCAAAGCGCCAATTTTTAAGGATACAAAATCTGATAGTTTTATCATCGAAAAAAGGATTACAATTTTTAATAAAGAATACGAAGATCTCTCATTAAGATACATCTGAAATCATTTTTGGGTAATTTTATTTCGACATTTGATTATCTACAACACTTATTTCTTGTCCGGTCTTGTAGTAGGAAAAGTTGTCTCCCTTACATTTAGTACTTGAGTCAGAATAGTGCTAAGGTAGATAACTCGTGTGCAAACAGTCTACATGACGAAAAAATCTTTCTTTTTAATTTCAGGAATACCCGTAGAGCAGCCGAAGTATGGATGGGAAAATACAAGCAATTTTACTATAATGCAGTACCATCATCTAAATACATTGCATATGGAGAGTAAGTTTTCTTTTTACAGTATTAACTCATTTTCACACCTATTAAAAGTTTTCCTTTAGATTTTTGGATAAATGTCTATTGATTATATATTGACAATTACCTTTTTTCAAAATTATTTTTGTCTGATATTTCAAAATCTATGTATCTATAAAAGTATGCAGTTTTCAAAATTATTTTGTGATCATGGCAAGATTCCAGTAAACCGACATCTGATAGATAAGATATATATAGCAAGTAAAATTTATGCACATATTTGTGCTTATATCTCGCTTGAGACTTGTCTTTTTTTTCTTCTCTCAAAATTTTTTTATTTAATGTTTTTCTTCATTAGTTGCATAATTACTGTGTTTGTTTTTTAAGTTGTTTACTATTTTAACTTCTATTATTCCTGGATCTTAGTTTGTTCCAGTTGTTGGCAAATGTCTGCCAGAAGAAGTTTTTTCTTGAATTTTCTCTACAATGTTCTTTATATATATATATATATATATATATATATATATTTATATATATACATATTTTTTTGCCTTTATTCATTATAAAGGATTTTTTTAAGCCAGAATGTTGTTGATGCCTTTTAATATTTTTAATGTTTGTATCATTTCTTGTCTTGTTTTCTTTATTCTAATGTTGTTTGTTTTAATTTCTCAAGTCTTTCCTCATAATTCAGCTCTAATGCTTTCTTAGCAAAAAGTTAATAGAAGGAATTTAAAATGATTGCTAATAGAATAATATTCTTTTTGAAAATCTGTAAATAGTTCAATAGTGCTGAGCTGGAAAACGAAAATAAAACTCTACTTAATATTGTGCCATTCCTGTTGGGTTTCAAAGCTGAGAATGAGTGAGAATCATGTGAACCCCTCACCCAACAAAGAAATTCCAAAGTGTAATGAGGAAAAGTGGGGGATGCTCTCAAGAAAATTTTGAAAATTATGAATCCAAGACTGGCTAGAATCACATTTCAGAGTATATCAGTCACTGAAATAAACTTTTTATAAAATGCGGATGAATTTTCCTTTTATGCATGTAAGGCTGTATGAGAATGCCTGTGTCGTGCAAAACGTATGACACATAAGATATGTGATGAATAGAGGTGCAGAGTCTTGTCCTCTGCCACTTTCCCAGGGAGGGGGGGGTCAAGACAATATATGCAGAACAAATCTTAGCAGTTACCCTGTTACCTGCAAATAATAATACCATCTTTTTATTTGGGTACATCAAGTTTGGGTTACATGAAGCAATTGAACTGCACCATTATCGTTTATAGATTGTAAGGTTCCTACTTTTAAATCCCCTCACCCTGGATGAGGAGGCCTGATCCAGAAGGGGGCAAATGCCTTATTTGTCCTCCACTCCCTCCTGTGGATGCCCATGTGCAGAGTGGCACAATGGTTACAAGCACAGAAAACAATATCGGCAGAGTCTGAGTTTTGTCTAAGGCTTTTTATGTTTGCTCTGCACTAATGCTCATGGGAAAGGCATGAAACCACTTCTCCAACCATGGGTTGATAGCAGAGCAATTAGAGCCCTTCAGTCTATCAAAGAGAAGGTTACTCTGACAGAAAAAAGCTGCAGCTTGGCAGTAAAAAACCAAGGGGAAAATGTTTTGAAATGTGAGACTTTAACCTCTGAGCTTTTAGAGTAATCAAAGGATTAGTTGATGAAGAAACAGAGCTATTATTATTATTGTTATATATTATATAATATAGATATATTATGAATGATATTATTTTGTCTATCAAAGCTATTCTGACCTCAGAGATCAATGAGAATCTATTCAAGTAACAAACCATTGTGTGGTTATATCTAAACTGCTTATTAGATTCTTAAAATATTATACTTATTAATAGTTGAAAGAAAAAGCATCCATAATAAATTACAAGTATCTTTGAAATAGCTGATGACACGGATATTGAGTTAAACTATAAATTGAATTTTCATTGGTATTTTCAGTGTCTCAGAAAGATTAGAATTAAAGAAAAGGTTGCATTGTAAGCCTTTCAAATGGTATTTGGACAATGTATACCCGGAACTCAAGTAAGTATAAAGTTATTTACTAAGATTCTAATGGTAATATTCTTTTGATTTTGTCCTAATTTGAATTTGTTTTTGTGTTATATTTTAAATGATGATAATAATGAGAAGCAGTGAAACAGAGCAGCAACAATCATATATTAGGAACTATGCAAACAGCTGGGATTCAACCTCGCAGACATATGGTATGAGCACAAACTAGAGACTGGAAAGTAGAAACCATAAAATACTCTGAGACTTTGATATCCAAATCAATCAGCCCATCCAGGTGAGAAGATCAGACCTGATAGTTGTGGAATGGGAAAAGAGAATCTGCTGGATCATAGACGTTGCTATATCTGTAGACCAACAAGTCAATGTGAAGAGGAACGGAAAAACTGGAAAAGCACCAGGACTTAGCCTGGGGACAGAGAGAGGTGTTGAACATGAAGGTCCAAGTGGTGCCAATAACAGCAGATGCTCTGGGAACCAAGCCAAAGACTTTGAAGTCAAGATTGGAAGAGTTGAAAATAAGAAGAAGAATCCAGACTATGCAATCCATTGCTCTACAGGGGTCTGCAAGAATACTGAGGTGGTTATTGGAAATCAGAGACTAAGAACCTCCAAACATTAACAAAAGCCTAACGATTAGAAAGAACATGACAAAGAAAGGGGGGTGAAGTGCAAACTACAGCACTACTATGGTGTACAAGACCTGCAGAGACTTACTGTCACTCAGCCGTTTGCAAGGACCACAATATAGCTGTGAACTGCGAGAATGTTGAGAAGGCGGCAGGTGACTAATTGTCACTCGGTCTCCAGTGATGACCAACAGGCAACTAGTTAGAACATACAGATGCATAAATGATGATAGTATAATAATACGATGCTGAAAGTTAGGAGATACAGTTATTACAAATGGCTTTCATTGGAAAACCGTCAAAATAAGGACCAAAACAGGTTGAAAAAAAAAAAAAGAAAAAAAAATGCTTTTTGTGACCAAAACTAAAATGAAAAGATTTTTAGATGTGAAGTCTAATGGAGAACTGTTGCTAATTTTCACCAGATAAAACAGTATGGCCAGGCATGCTGGAACACACAAATAAATAAACCCATCAAAATAAGACCCAAAAATACTTTTTTTTCCATAAATAGAGAAAAAAAATTCTACAAAGGGTCTAGTGGAGTACTGATGCCAATTTTCAAGTCTGTGGGCCGAACGGTATAGACAGGTGCACTAGAGCAAACAAATAAAGAATAGAACTTTAGCCATCTTTGGTGGCTAAGGTCATTCAATTTCTCTTTTCTCAGATATTATGAAGCATAAATCATCTTAGATACAACATAAATCATTTCCTAAATAAATGAAATTGGTTAAAAGTAATTGCAAAATTTGCCACTTTTGTTACAGTAGACATATATTTTTAAATCTTTGTTTATTATAATATTGATACATAACAATTTTATTAGAACATTTTATTTTATCATCTCACCATATAATGTGCTTATATGCAAATTTTTCTCTTTATTTAGGATGATCTTATTGGTTCATTTACTTCCCTCTTATGAAATAACAATAAAAATTACATCGTAGAAATGATTAAAACTTCACAATCACACATTAAAACAGTTTAAGTTAAGTTGATACTTTAAAAAAAAATTTTAATTAGGATATTTGAATTTTTGAAAATAAATTATATAAGAAAATAGTATAGGCTTCCTACTGCTGATCTATGCATTAATAACTATCAGTTAGTTTGAGTATATTCCAGTTTTTTTATGTATCTAATAAATTTTCAAACTTCTGATTAACCTGTTTTTCATTGATAAGTCAAGTCTTGGAAAAGTTTGAAGTTTTTTTTTAAACTTGATATGTTTATTGGACAAATCATCAATATGAAAAATTGATATTTGTTGTCTGTTTTTGCTGCTTATCTCAAGAAATAATTTTAAAAAGACAAAGAAATAATCTGAAAAATAAATCCTAATCTCTTGCAGAATTCCTGGCCAACACGATCCAACACCTGGTATGCTCAAACAAGGTAAAATGTGTATGGACACTCTTGCTCACACCTTGGGAGGCCACATCAGTATTTATTTCTGTCATAACACAGGAGGCAACCAGGTAGGTCTATTTTAGTTTTTTGTTTTGTTTTTTTAAACACCCTACAATACACGTGGGTGTCCATGGGTTTGTGAGGGGGAGGCCTTCTCACCTCACTCTGGGTGAAGGAGGGGTTGAAAGTTGAAATGTTACATCAGCCAGGAGGGATCAAGGGGTCACTATCAACAGTGACAGCTTAGGAGGAGTCACAACTTGAGCACTCCCCAATCTCTTACCTGATAACCGATATCTGGATATATCTTTTTGACCCACCCCTCCTGGAAAAGTGGCTGCGGACCCCCATGACAATGCATTTACATTATTGTGCAATCCAGAAAGAACTTCCATATCTTTCTCTAGATTTTACAATTCAGGATTCAGTTTTCTAGGCAAGCATTTTGAATATTTCGAAAGCATCTTTAATATGGGTAAAATAGATAAATCAAAATTAAAGATTTGTTTCATTACTCAGAAGTGAAATAAACTGAACAATGATTAATATACTTTCCACGGAGACAATAATTCCAAGATATAAAGCCAGAATTATTTCCCCTTGATTCGATAAACATTCATCTATCTTCTAACCAGTGTCAACTAAGTATTTTACGATTGTGTGGATGTAAGTTCCAAATTTCGAATTGCATAGATCAAGCAATTCATTTCTAGATGAATATATGATTTTCTCCGACTTTCTCTTCTTTTTAATGTGATATAAGATTCTGTTGATGACTCAGTTACTTCCCTTGGAACTTGACGGTTCCTTTTCTAAACTGTCCAGACTGGCTTTTCCATAAATAAAGTATAAATGAAACCTTGAAATCCCCAGCAATAAAAGAAATACATATACGTCAATATAAATCCATTACACAAAGAATATTGAAACTAATTTTATTCACAAATATCAGCTATTTTAAATTAGTGGAAGTTAGTGTTCAGTACCTTAACTTTGTTTCCCAATGATACTTTAGCCAGTTTCTCTTTTTTTTCTTTTCATTTTTATTCAAAATCTTTTCCTCTATCTCTATTAAGTTTGAAACTGACCAAAGCAGTGCTGTTAAGCACTACTTATTTCATATTGAACTACTTCAATTAACATGATCGATGAATTTCTAAAATTAAAGTTACCGTCTGTAGTTTTGAGAAAGGTCATTAATATTCAAAGGGTTTTTTGGACGATTGAATTCCTTCTTGTTGGTTTTTCCAACAAAGTTTTGGCCGACCCATTCCACAGCTTTCATCTGTTGTAAGGTAATATGGGATCAATTAGAACACTTCACTTTCAGCAGAAACTGTGAATCTGGTAAGGACTGTGCTGCCATCTTGTGAGAGCCTCTCATTTTCATCATTCAACATTAGACCTTCCTCAAGATTTGTTACAACCTCTATCATGGGCGTCCTTAAGCCAATACTTTCTGAATTTGTTTAGTTTGTCTCTCCAACTTGTATTCTGCCAGCCTGAGTTGCATGTGTGATCTCTGGGGATTTATGTTGTGATTAATGATGTCTACTGGCCATTCTGGCAACATGACCAGCCTATTGCCATTTGAGTTTTCTAATGGATTCTATGATAAAAAAAGTTTTTCCCTCCTATGATAGCAACGCTCATGATGTAGGATTTGGATGTTTTCCTTTCATTTCTTCCTTAGGCCTGGATTTCCATAGCTTGTCCCTGTTGAATAGCTGAAGCCATATCAGGTTGAACTCCACATTCATCTGATATATACTCAGTCGTCATGCTGATGTATGCGGCTTCTTAGATTTTTCAACTGAGTGTATGATTCAGATAAGTGTGGAATTCAGCTTAATGTAGCTTTTACGACTTGACAAGGACAAAGTATGAATATCCCGGCCTAAGGAAAGGAAAAGAAAACACTACCATCAGATTCAGATGGTACACCTGAAGGACAAAGAACTTATCATCCAGAATATGTTAACAACACAAACAACAAGAAGGATTTAAATTGTTCAAAGAACTCTTTGAAAGAAATTGAAGGGTTAACCATTGTTTTACAATATTTTGTTTTTGTCATTCTCTGTCATGGTAAAACATTTTAGCAACATGAATGTTAAACTATTCAGATGTAAGATCTCAAGAATATGGATTTAAATTACCTAAAACTTATACTGATGTAGTTGAATTAATCAAAATAATCATATTTCTAAATAGGTATTCGAATGTAAATCAAATTTAAACAAAGATGCTGAATATAAGCATATAAAAATTCTAAAATCTCTGCTTCAACAAGAAAATATACAACATTTATCTCAATAATTCCCAAATTCATGTGATCATTTAATCTGATTGCCTTGTGAAAAATTGTATTAAGACATTAATCCCTGTGAAAAAATTCATGGATATATCAATTTCTATGAGATTATTTCCTTTGTTTAAAGAAACAACTGAAAATGTGGTGACAGATAATTTTCTCAGCAAAATTTTTCCTGTCAAGTTGGAGAGTCCATTGTTATGTAGAGGAAAACAAAACCAAAAATCTTGCTGCTCATTTTTGAAGTTGATCACAAGATTCACTGAAATTTGTTTTCTATGAAAATCATTCTGGATCTAGAATTGTTATTGCATGGAATTATTCTAGGTAATCTGGAGAAAATTTTCTAATTACCTACTTATTCTAAAAACCTCTCTGCAAGATGGATGTCATGTCATTTCAAAACAGCATTAAGAAATGACCAACATTAAAATAGTTTATTTCATAAAAGAAAATCTTGAATGTCTAAAGAATGATATATCAATCATGCATCTCTTTCTCTTATATATTTTGACTTTATATATATATACACATAAAAATTTATATATATATATATGTGTGTGTGTGTGTATATACATATGTATACATATATATATATATACAAAACTTTATAGGTTTAAGTACTAAACATGAAAACTTTTTCAAAAGTTTTTTGTAACACTTCAGTCATTTATTTCCCAATATTTGTCAGTGCAATTTATGTAATTTTGCAATGTGCAAATTTTCTTTTGCTTGGACCTTCAGTTGTTTAACCTGAAATCGTTTTGGGGATTTTAAGAACAAAACAGTCATATTAACATGGCACTCCAGCAGTGCTGATCTAACACCACTACCCTCTCAGCTATGGCTTGTGTGTTTGTGCATATATATATATATATATATATATATATATATATATATATATATATATATAGCTAGTTTATGTCATACATGCAGTTTGTGATTACATATAGGGTATAATCATGATGTATTGTATATGGATGTTATGTAAACTACACTTCATCCAATTTTTTATTCATCATTCGGCAATATACTCATATGATGAATAATGTGATTTTATCCATTCTCTGTCCATAACCATGGACTTTTCCACATAAAGGTAACAAGTTTACTGACAAAAATATCTCCTACCCATCACTGAAACACTGGACTGTTCCACTGGAACGAGTTTTCTATCATCAAATAGAATTCAAGTGCAGGTACTCCCTGCTTTTTGGAAGTTCACTTTGGGCTTTACTTATATATCTATATGTCGTTTGGCAATGTATTTATTTTATATCTATTAATGGCTTTCTATTTCTATTCATAATAGGGTTGGCTGTATACTGAATCTGGTCATATCAATCATTTTGGCCTGTGTGTGACGTTACCTAATAATGCTACTTCTACAGAACTCACACTGACAGTGTGTTCAAATGCAAACCCTTTTCAGGTAAGTAAAGTTTATTGGCAGCAGTAATACCAAATTTAGCCACAAGGGGAGATAATCTGTACTTCATCTCGGAAACTCAGAAATTCAAATAGTATCATGTTTGGAAATTGAGTGAGCTTAGAGGCAAGTGTTCAATATCAGCCTCTTGATGCACTCAGATTTAACGCTATTCCAATACATGCGTTGGTTAAGTCTTTGAGATAAATGTTGATCATCTCCCTTTATTGCCCAATCTGACAACCCTGACTGGCAGAAGTAAAAGTAATGACATGTTTGATTACCAAACAACTTTCCCGACAATGAGCAAAAAAAGTATGTTTTTAACTTAGTCTCGTCAATTCTTAGGTAATCTGTATGTATTTATTCATATTTTTCAATTCATTGGAATATTGATATCTTTTAGCATAAGAAACATAATTAATGACATTTCATCTTTAAAGCAGACTTAAGATTTATAGTTTGAGAACTCGAATTATGAAAATTACTTTTCTCTCTTAGTTATCCATATTAAGATTGATTTCTAAATGTTTGTATGAGTGGAAATTAATTATTTGTTATACAGTCATAATGATTAAAACCAAGTTTTTATAAATGTTTGGCTCAATTACAATATACCATATCTATTCACATATAATGGAATCTCATGTATTATACTATCCTCAATTTTTATACATAAAAAGTATGAATATATACATTAAACCTGTTATGATATAGATTGAGCATTGAGCCCAATTTTCAAAACGTTAATTTAGCTCTCAAAATAATAGCTAAATGCAAAACTAGAAAGACTCCTTGTGAATCAGGTTACTGCAACTGTAAAAAGGAAATGAATTAGACAAAAACATTCCAGTAGTCAATAGATAAAACTCATCTCCCCTTTCCGCTGTCACTGAAATAATTACTAACATATGGTCAAACTCCTACTGTAGGTACTCACTATATTTTTTTTATATTTACTTCTATCACCCTACACCCCCAATGGTCTTCTTTTTAGCTCTGTACTAATTATGAGGGTCTGTACTTTGAGTAAGGCTTGTAAAAATGGAAAATTCGTTAAAATACGGATTCAGTAAGAACAAAGAAAAAAACTATTGACTCCAACTTCCACATTATAGCATGTCTTCGTAAACCTATGAAGCCCACTTTACTATATACAAAAGGTACAAAAGTTTTCAGTTTGCACAGTGCATTGTTTGATCATTAAGACAATTTTAGAAGCCGGTGTAAACCTGGATATCTTTAGACTCTAGGGTCAGGGTTACTTTGTTGATAACAGTGGAAAAAATTGACAAAACACTCATTCATGTATAATGTGAACTTGACCATTTTGGTATTTAATTTTAATCAGTGGTGAAAACCGGAGTAGGTGTTTCCAGGGGTACCTACTTCAAGGTTTTTCCTATGTTCAATTTCTACCAATGGAGACAATTATTATTGGCTATTCTTTCTTGAATTACCCAAGGGGCTGCTTGCAGAAACTAAACTTCAAAGGTTCATTCCACTCATCCCAGTGACCCCCAAGCATAAATCCGTAGATACAGCCTTGCTATATACCTAGTTCCCGAAAACCCTTTTCCATCACTGATCTTGATACAGCATTTTTTTTTTTACTTACAGTACGTATTACAAATATTACAAAAATTGAATAAGCTAATGTTTTTGTTTTTTTTTCTTTCTTTCATCAGAGATGGGATCATGTGAACAAACGAAGTATGCTGAAACATCACATGTACAACTTGTGTATTGACAGCAAGGACCACCCTAACCGCGGACTTATAGCAATGCAATGCGATCCTGCAAGTCGTACACAAGTTTGGAAGTACATCCTGACCGGATCATAGTGAAGAATATCACTTGGAACTCAAACCATCACAATCATCATTATTATCTTCATCATCATCATTGCTGTGACATCTTCATTATCCCCATTCTATTAAAAGAAAAAAAAGAAAAAAAAAGAAAGAGAAACGGTTTGGGAGTGACCTGCCAACCAACAAAATAGCCACTGCCTTTTATACAACTGATAATTGTTGGGGCAGTGGGGCTTTAAAATTGATGCCCTCCTCCCTCCAGCCGTCCACATTTCCCACTACCCCCATATGAGCAGCACTAAACAGAATCTAATCAGGGGTGTCTGTAAGGGCTTTTTCACACACAAATATGCACCCTGCTTCTGCTATATTTATTCATGATGGAGAGAGAGTAAGAGAAAGAGAGAGAGATACTGGTGCCAGGCAATTGGTGCCCATCCCGGCTAGTGCTGTCTCTTCCAACAGGGACAATCACTTACCTATTCACTCAGTGAAATTGTCAACAAAACTGTTATAGGTCTAGAAAATTCATGATGATCATTGTGCTTTTTTTTTTTTTATTAATCTGATTTTTTTTTCTTTGTTTTCTGGTAATCAGTCTTCATCAGATTTCAAAGATAAAATTACATCATCTTTTTTTGAAACTGCATGGAGAACAAAGATTACAAATCAAAATGTCATCATGGTTTATATTTGCTAAAAAGTTCAACAATGTTGTGTTGAGAAGCAAATTGAAAAAGGAAAAACTTTCAGGAAATTTTGATTCCTCTATTTCAGTTCTGTTGAAAGTTCTGATTAAAAAAAATTCATATTCTGAACTGACACAACTCAGCTCTTTTTTATGGAGGTTCCATTTATACTCATACAACAATAACAAAAATGGTGAATAGCAATATTTTCCTAAATGTTTGTTCCTTTCCATTTTTATTAATTACCCTGTGAGAAAAAATTGATAGACCAAGGGATGAAGTTGTTTATAAAGGCTGTAAATAAGCCAAGAATACAAAAAAAAAAATAAGGGTAAACTAAACGTTTCCAAAGGAGCAAACAGAGACAGCTCAGGAGTTTCATGCGCCCTATGCACCCTAGGCAAAACTTGAAATTTGCACCTCGGTTGTATTCTAACAACTATTTTTTTCAGTTAGAAGTTTGCCCCTAGAACTTAAGCGCCCCATATGACCATTTCGGTTTGCTTTATGGGTGGGCCAAGAACAAAAGACAATGGTTATTTGAGGAATAAGGCATTTCAATTCATGGCTGGAAGTCCAGCTACTCTATTCTCTAACCACAAGTGGATGGTCACTCACAAATAAAATGGCTTCAATCCAAAACAGGCCAATAAAAGAATATATTAACTCCGAAGCAAAAGAATAAGTTTGAAAAACTTACTTCCAATAATAATTGCAATCAAAGGCATTTCATTCCCTTCTGAAACTTGTTTTCAAAATCAAACTCTGAAAACATCAAGAAGTCAATCAGTGTTTGCATTCACAGTGTCGAACTCAACAAACATATTTTCTTGATTGTCTTTCTCTGGAATTTTTCTTTGTCAACGATATTCCAATCGGACATTTTTTTTTTTATGTTTTTTTTTTCCTCTGGCAATGATGCTTTGACTTAAATACAGGTAATCAGTAGAGAAGTGAGAATGTGAGATTTTTTTTTTTTTTTTTTTTTTTTTACATGAATTTGTTCGCGGATTCCCCCCACCCCAGATGTTGATTCTGTTGGTAAAAAAAAAAAGACTCCTTTTAAATAGAATTCTTTTTTTTTTTTTATATTAAATGATTGTTTTGTGCATCTGTTGTTTTCTGTTACCAAATAGCCATCGTACCGATATAAGCAAACCAGTCAGCCAATCGAAAATAAAGAACCAAAAAATGTAATCATGGCTGATACCAACTTATGCCAAGATCTTCTGGACAAGTGAGAATTTGTCTTCACATCTGACTCTTTCATTGCTGTGTTTTTTATGGATTTTCCTAGCCAATATTTCTACAAAAACAGTGCTGATAATAAAAACAAAAAAAAATCACGATTATTTTCTTTATTATTATGAATCTTATAGATGGTTGTTCATCTATATAAGATGATGTTTATTCACCTCCCCAAAAGGACACATTCCATCAATTGTCTCATTTCAGCAGCTCTCCCTTTTTTGGGAATTGGGCAATAAATCTGACCTCCAAGTGTAATGGGGAGGTGCAGCCCCACCATAATTAGACTTTGAATTTTTCCTGGTTCCAGTCAAAAGATGGAAACACAGGAAATATGTGATTCTTGAAAAGGATGTTCTAATTAATTAGGCATTTATCCACACAAACACACATTTGTATATATGAATATATATAAATATATATATGATCACAATATTTCTCTATCAGTGACTGTCCTCATTGATCGTCCTGCTGAATTGATTTGCAACTATCTCAGATTGCGCCAGATTGAGAACCAACTATTATATGGATCTAATCAGTATTTATATGTGAGAGGTGTCACAACATGTCTATCACGCTATAGAAACCACCTAAACATGGGCACACCCCAATACTCACTGAACTTCAGGGAAGGTTTTAAAGGGAAAAAGATGTTCAGTATATATATATCTTATATGTGTTTATATATGAAGGGATCAAAAGTGATGGGAAACTGCCTCCTTTTAGGGTTTAAAGCAAAGAGAAACGTTCCCCTTGGGGGGGGGGCAAAAGTGAAAGGAAACTTTTCTTTTGGGGGGTGAAAAGTGAAGGGAAACTTTTTCCCATTAAGGATCAAATGTGAAGTGAAACTTTATCCCCCTTTAAGAGGTTAAATGTGAAAGGAACTTTTCCCCCCTTCAAAGGGTAAAAGTGAAAGGGAACTTTTTCCCCCCCTTTTAAAGGGGTCATAAGTAAACTTTTTCTACAAGTCTGAAAGCTTTACTGCTTTTCTTTTTACTTTTTAAATATCTAACCAAGTGTCGGAGGGTGTATACATCTTGAGCAAATGAACATCCATCCACTCACTCCCCCCCCCCGTCCTTTTTAGGCAAGAAATGAGCAACTACTGAATTGATTACTTTTCATTTCATTCCAACCACAGACCATCATTTTTATACATCAACTTTTATCATTTTCCTTTGCAGAAAGTCTCAACATTTTCATTTTCATAATACCAAAATTTAGAGATACAAAGACTTTATAAAGAATGGATATTATGTGTCTGCTAGGGCAGGGTATTGTACAGCAAGGACTATGCATAGAAGGAACTACTTTCCACATTCCAGAACAAAGGACTGTTGAAAACGACTGGAAGGTACACAGACAAGGAATAGAGTAAACAACATAAAATCATTGAAACACCTAATCAAACAAAATTTAGACAAGAACTATCGTTTTCTTATTTATTGAATCAGAATCGTTAGACTTTCTGTTCTAATCAAGAATTTTCAACAATGTTCCACAAAAAGACAAGAAGTGGCAAAATTTTAAATGAATTATGATCAGAACTAAATACTGAGCAAGTTTATTTCAGATTTTTCTTGGTAGATTCCCAGAATGTGTGCACAAAATGGAGATAACTTTTGTTAGCCTTATAATGAATTATCACCCCTTGAAAGGAAAATGCTTTGAATGAGTTGAATTTTTTTTATCTGTGCTCCTTTTTTTTTAACATCGAAAGGGTGAGTGTCGGAAATGTCTGAGGTTTGTTCGAAAATAAGATTTTTTTTGTTTATTTATTTGTATGCAATTTTAGCGCACATGCTGTTTTTAAAAAGTGAGATAATCGTTAGTTCATTTGAAGGCCAGTAGAAGTGATTTCCTTTTTACACTCAGATTCTGGGAATCAACCAATTTTTTGATCAGTTATATCTCTTTATAGAACTTAAGAAATTCAGTCAAATAATACTAAAAGCACAGGTTCTTATTTTATCACAGACAATAAGCACTTAGATGGTTGACCGCTTTGGATCATCAGGCACAGTAAGCATAAACAATCTGCACATACACGTGCCCCCCCCCCTCATTAATACCAACCTTGTGTAACTTTCTGCCCTTGTTGGGAGTTGATTAAATATCTATAACTTTAGAAATGTATTTTTTTAATTGTTAGGAAAATTTTCTAGATCTTATTCATAGATGAAAAATTGGTCATTCAATCATCTCCAAGAATTTGATATTTTGTCTGATTTGGTTATTGAGCAACTTGTTTGGTTACCCAGGAACAAAGAATACAGTAAATGTCACGGATTATGAATACCTCTATTACATTGCGGGAAATTACTTTAATATATAGCACTAGTTACTCCCTGTGGAGAGATTCAGGAATATATTTGAATTTCTATGAGATTGGGAGGGGGGTAAAGGAACTACTGAAATTGTTCCGGTGGAAGAGTCCATAATTTCAAATAGTTAGTAGGAGATATTTCCATCAGAAAAATCATACATTTAAGCAGAAGAGTTCATTGTTACAGAGAAACAAAAAGAAACATACTGTTTATAATGGAACAAGATCAACAACAACAAAAAAAGAAAAGAAAAAAATGACAAATTCACCCAATAAATGATTTTTTTTAAATTTCATTTTTTTTAGTTTGGGAAAATAAACTCAAGACAATCTGAAACAGTTCAAGAAACTCATTCAACTTGAGCCATTATAGGTCACCAGTTGAAAAGATTTAGGCATTTTCAGTGATTGGACATTATATTTGAGCTGAAATAATTCATCCGATGAGACTCAAGGTAGATAAATTGTAAGCGATCATCTGGATTACAATTACTGCTGAATTTTTATGGCTTTATCTATGCATCTCCATTACAACTGGTTAGAGAATTGTTTTATGTTGCTTTATTTTGTGAAAACATTCACTAAAATATCAACGCTAATCAAGGTGGCTTAACTGTTTGAAATTCAGAATTTTCCTTTAGGCATTAGCTTAACTTTGCAATATTAGATAACATAATGTTCATAGAAATATTCAGCATATCAAAATTATAGAAAAAATGTTTTCCACATGAACAAGAACACCTGTACACTAAGAAGCAGTGATAAATTATCAACCACCTGAGCCTCTAGGTTGAGTTTCAATGAGCCCCTCCCCCCTCATAACCTTACCCCAACCTTCATGAAATTAAGTGAAATTATGTTATATTATATGACTGATATTATACACCGCACAATGATATAAGTTATATGAATTAATTATAGAATCCAAAATACATACGTGTAAACCAATTTTTTTTTTATGTACACTCAACCCATTTTCTTTTTGCTTTCGGGGGCCCCTATCACTTTTAGGTTCATAAGCCTAATCAGCCTAATAGTTAATCGGGCACTGCATACACGTGGAATGAAATTGTGTAATTAATTGTTACACATTTTCGTATAAACGTCCATGCTTAATAAATCTATTTAAGATGTTTTGGCTGCTGAAAAGGGTTAATCCCTCACACCCTCATACATACATTCTTTGTCTTCAAAGATACACTACTTACTTATATGTCAGTATAGTTCACATATACCCACACAAAAAGGATCATAAAGAAAAGTTTTATTTGAAAATAAAATCAGATATTCAAGAATAAAAATGAAATATCCAATTAAACAGTCCCCCGTCAGCCCTCATATTGTAACAATTGGGCCAAGTCACAACATTTTATAAAGGCATTTATCTTTTCCACTAAACTAGCATTGAAATGGATTGCATATAAGTAATACCGGAGACGTGAGTCTATGTCAAAAATTGATTCTGATATAGATAAATTATGAAAATCTCATCTAGCTTAGAGTAGCCATTGGTTTTATTCCAAAACTATCAGATGTTTATCTTTCTATTGTCCAAAAATAAATCATGATAGCATTTTGAATTTTTTTTCAGTTCCTTTCTGTAAACACAAACAGTAAAATTATGAATACTTATAAGTTAATAGCATGATTCATTGAATATCTATGGTATTTGACCTGCACAGTATTACCAAAGGGGGTGTCAGCCAGGTTGTAAAGAAGCATTGGAATGCAGTAACACCATTATGAGGTGCACTTACTTATATGGAGACATAGATGACACAAGAACAAACACAGAATACAACAAAGTGATAAGAAAGATGAAGAATGAGAGATCTGAACTATCTTTTATGGATGATAAACATTGACCGCCAAAGGTCTCATATAATTCTTTATTTGTCGATTGATCTGAAATTTCTGTTTAGAACAATTTGCAAAATTTCAGATCTTATTTGTGAGACACATTTGATTGTAATTCTGCATTATAAGGCACAAAATCACTTCATCAAACCCTGGTATCAGCCCACGCAAATATCTGAAGAGAGACACTTGAGGAGAAGAGGTAAAGAACCACTCGTCAAAACTATTATTCTCGTTGACTGCCAAAACTGTCTACATACATAGGGACAGTACATCAATAAGCTTATAGCTTAATAATGAGAAATGCTTTTATTATACACTGTAAATATTTATTTTTCAGCATAATCTCCTTCCTTGTTAATGCACTGAATTCAGTGGTGAATATTAATCACATTGATTGAACATTATACTGAGTAATGTTTAGATCAATATTCAGCAAATAACTATGTGCCTGACAACAGACACTGATCCTCCAACATACATACCAACATTTGGAAGGAGTCTACTCAAATGAGGATGCTCATGATTTTTCATTATTTACCTCTTTCTGCCAACCATGGATAGAACCTTCAACATAGAGAATGGAAACAGGTAATGAAGTTCAAGTTCAGGAACCTTTTTTTTTTAACTCAGTTATCTTGAAAAATCATGAGAACAACTAATCTTACACGTTGTCCTACTGCAATTCATCTTGATCACAATGCCAATATGGAACTCAGGAAAGAGAGGTTAATGGTGCATCAGTTTCCTTCAAAAGATACAATCCCTAATTCCAAGTGAAGATTAAACTTATAGACAAAATGGCAGCTCATTACTTTCCTATAACTTTCAATGAAACTAAAAACTGAAGTTAATCCCTCCAAATATCATTTTTTCATTCCTTGTCTAATCAGTTGAATATTAAAAGGAAATAAATGGTTGAATACATCCAGGTTTGATAACCTATTCTTCTTTTTTATTAAAAGCTTATGGATTATTCTCCATAATTTGGACTTCACTCTAAGGTGCTTAATTGCGCCTCATCCCCACTTATTAATTATAGGAAGAATCAACCCCTCCCCCCTGTTTTTATGCGGTACCCAACCACTGATTAATTTCCCAGAGTCAATCTCTAGTCTCTCCTCCCTAATAGTTGGGAAGGGAGACTACTACAGATTTTTCAAAATTTTCCCCACAAAAGACAACTTTTATATAATTTCAAGGGGGAGAACTTGGTTAACCAAGTTCAATTTGCTAAATAGAGTACTCTGGTACATGGTTTAATGCTGAAAAGAGATGCTGACTCAAACTTGACACAAAGAAAGAAGTTCAATTTGCATCCACTGATTTCAGCGATTTGAAAATATTGTACCACCTAAAGGCGTTTTAGTATAGTTTGTCTTTGAAAACAAAAGAATTATTTTGTTCCTGTCAATACTGTACATTTTTACTTCCCAAGTGCCAACTCCCTCCTTATTATGAAATCTTTCTTAAATGATTTTGTTTTGTTTAGATCAAACTAAATTGTACCTTGGCCATATTTCCTACCCACCAACCCTGGCTCATTCCACTCCTTCCCCAATCCACTTATAATATTATGATTTTCCTATTCCCATCCCCCAGCGATCAAGAACCTGAGAGTGCCCTGGTGCATGGGTTAATGTCAAAAAAAGATGATGACTCACTTGACACGAAGAAAGAAATCAACTCAAATAATCATTGGAGAAACATAATCTATATTAGTGACATGCAGCTGGTAAGTTTTTACATGAAATATCAATAGCATAACTTTTATGAGAAGAAGAAAGTTTATAAGACTGACATATTGATCAAGAAATCAGTATATCCAAGATCCATACCTATACTCTACTATGATAAAACTCCAAACAGTCATCTACTTATTCCATTCTGACAAGATGGAACTAATGAATACTGATGAAAACCCATAGCAACTGACAGTTCCCCTTTCTACTTTTTTGCACATTGCATTGAGGTTACTTTTTTTGAACCATTTTAGCTCCAAAAAGGAGTAAGACAAGGTGATACCAGATCATCCAAACTCTTTACAGCCTGCCTTGAGATGATCTTCCAAAACACAGACTAGGAAAATAGAGGAATCAAAATACACAGCAAATACTTGAGCAACCTTAGATTTGCAGACAACATCGTACTTTTCACAGAGAACGTACATGACCTCCAACTAATGCTAGATGATCTAAACGAAGAAAGCAAAAAAGTCGACCAACGAAAATCATGTGCAATAATCATGTTGAGAATAAGAACATAACTGTCAAGATAGAAGATGCAAAACTCGGCAAGGTAGACCACTACATCTACCCTAGGACAACGAAGCTCCATGAGACACTCAAAAGAGGAGGAAATCAAGCAAAGAATCACTTTGGGATGGCAAGCCTTCGGCAGAGCAAGCTCAACTTTCAAGAACAAGATGATCCCAATAATCCTAAAAAGAAGAGTATACAACCAATGCATCCTCCCAATAGTCACTTATGGAGCTGAAACATGGAACCTAACCAAGAGACAGACCTACAAACAGAGAAGTATGCAACATCGTATGAGAGAATCATGCTCAACCTTACATGGAGAGATCAAAAGACAGCACAGTATACAACGAAGAAAATGGGTGTCTGCGACATCATAGAAACTATTAAAAAACTCTAATGGCAATGGGCAGGCCATGTTGCAAGAATGAAAGACAACCAATGAACCGATCTCACAACATGGATCCCCGGAGATTACAACCGAGGCCGATAGAACACAAGACGGAGAGATGAATTAGACAGATTCTGGAAATACTGGCTCCGCAACACCCATGATACAGAATTGTAGCAAATCCTGGGGAAGGTCTATGTCCAACGACAGACGTAAAAAGACTGATGATAATGATTGTGGTTCCTGTAGTTGACTCTACTGATTAAATCAGTGGCTTGTTACAAACTTGAAAAGAAAAAAAAATCATAAGAATTCCATCCTTTATCAGATAGGTAGTAAAAATTTTACTAAATTCTAATAAATAGTTGAGGTTTTGAGATTTTAAAATAGCTTGGTATGTTAGTGCAGTAAGGTTTTTGCTAATTTCCTGATGAAAAATCACTGCCACGGAAGATACTCACAAAACTATAACCAAGATTAAAGTGTTTATCTTGTAAAACTTGATTTTATCGTCAAAATCTTTGTCTAATTAGTGAGAACAAAGATAGGAGAAAAATCTCAGAAAAAATTATTGTATATGTCATATTGGAAAAATGCCTTGATCTTGGCTAAAATTTTGTGAAAAAACTAATGAGGCATCTACTGAGGCAGAAGCTTTTCATTAGAAATTTGTAAAAGCCTTGAAGTGCAAACACACTTGGATTTTTTTAATTACAAAACATCAACTAATCTATTGATTTTAGTAAAATCTCCTCTAGTTATCTAATGAACAACAAAGTTTTGTCCATGTTTTCTTTTTATGTTTATGATAACACAACTTCATTAATTCTGTGGGTCAACTACATTTATGCAAAAAAGTAAAAAAAAGGAAACCGTCTTTCAAATTACTTCATGGATATAAAAACAATCATGTATTATATGCTTAGGCATAACTAGATTTTAAGTTATGCAGGGTAATTTGGAAAAAAAAAAATCATGTCTCTTAAAACCAGTGTTTGGAATTTTGGCAGAATTCTTGAACTCATTCTCCAATCAATGTCACATTTATTTACTTCTCGCAATCAAGTTGCGAGAGATATATGTATTCACTCATATCTGTCAGTCTGTCTATTTGATCACACAATATCTCCAAAAGTTCATAATGAATATTAATGAAATTTATTGAAAGGTTGTACCATGAGCTAAAGAAGAATCTATTAAGTTTAAGGGTAGAATATTTTTTGATTTGGAGGTATTTTTATTATTTTCTAACAGACAATGATGAAACAAAATAGACCAGTTGCAAAAATTGACTAAATTGAAGGGAGATAACTCAATATAAATTTGTACATTTAATTCCCTTATGTTATTCTTTTAAATATATTTTCCGATTCCAGTTTTCTATCAAGTTTTTATTGACAATGGCATTGGTAAAGGTATGCAGTCTGTGAGTGCTTTCTAGATGAATCTAATTTGCCCTGAACACCTGCCTCACCTTAAATGTGAGACTGATCTCGAAGAAAAAATAATTAGTGCACTTAACCAATTGATTTATAGCCATGAAAATGTCCAAATTATTGAAAGATGATTTAATAGACCATTTGAGTAGATAGATTATATAGAGTATCAATACTTATCAAATGTACTAGTGATTACCCATTAAACAAAGTCCAGTTAAAATATGTAAGACATGACCCATTGAACAATGCCCTGTTCAAATATACGAGAAATGACCAAAAATTAATGTCCAGTTCAAATATAAAAGGAATAACCTAATATCAATGTCTGCTTCAAATATTTAAGAAATGGCTCAATAATCAAAAGCCAGTTCAGATATTCAAGAAATGACCCATTAATCAATGTTCAATTCAAATATACAAAAAATGACCCATTAAACAATACAGTCGGGTATGTAAGAGATGACCCATTGAAGAATGTCCAGTTCAATTATACAAGAAATGACCGAACAAACAATATCCAGTTCTTATAATCATGAAATAATAAATGGCAAAAAGCGACAGATTCAAAATATAAAGAAATGAACATTGTTGAGATAAAAGACTTTCTAATTTATATTTTATTGGAAGAAGGTTCAAACAATAAATATATTTACAAAAAATAATGTATAAAGAAAATTCTCCAATCATTACAAGGATTGATACTACTAAAGACTTATTGTTATAAAAATTCAAAAATAAATATCAAATCAGACACGTCTGGTTGGTCACACAATTAAAAAAATGTCATGTGACTAAAATCTTTTGGCAGCATGCCTTGTTTGGGGTGATCAATTAAAAAATTGGGAAGAGAGGTGATCAGTGACTAAAGCACTTCTCTCATCCTTTGTGAGCAATCAATAAGGAAGTCCGAATTTTAGAAAAAAAATAATTATGAAGGCTACTGGATACAAATTAAGGAAACAATTTAGCATAAACTTACATAGTAAATTGATCCCCCTATTTAGGGGAGGAATTTAAAAAAAAAAAAAGAATAACTAGGAGTAAATATATGATTTTTTAGCGTCATTGGTGTGGCCTATACATGTAACACATAAAAATGGCTAGGTAAACTCACTTGGAAACTGAAGAAACCTATATTGACGGTTTTGGTTGACGTTTTCTGATATGATAAAAGAAGATTATGGAGAATTAGCTTATAGACCTATCTCAAAATAAAATTCAAGGAAGAAGCCAAAAATTTTTAAAAAGTTGTTCTTCAAAACAAAACCCATATTATTGGGTGAAGTCAGTTTTCAATGTCCGAAACAAATTTCGCTTTCTAAATACTGAATTACTTCCCTTATATTGATTTACCTAGAACCATATTCTGATAGCACACTTTTCCGCAAATAAAAATTGAAATATAGTTCAACTTTTGAGACCAGTGAGACTTAAAATTAATCATCATCAGTCTTTTATTGTCTGTCATTGCACATAGATCTTCCCCAGGATTTGCCAGATTTTTCTATCATGGGTGTCGCAGAGCCATTACTTCCGAACGTGTCTAGTTTGTCTCTCTTGTTCAGGCAGCATGTTCTGCCAGCCATAGTTTCGCATGTGATCTCTGGAGATCCATGCTATGAGTCATGATGCACATTAGTTGTCTGCCATTCTTGCAACATAACCAGCCCATTGTCAGTTTTCTAATGGATCCAACGATGTCTTAGACTCCTGTTTTTTTTCCCCTGATATACTGTGATCTCTCCATGTGACTTAGAATTAGTAAAACAAAAATAAACGATTAGAAAAACAAAGATTGGACTCGATTCCCTTGGATTCGAAAAGTCTTGCATCAGAGGTGAAAACGAAAATGGATTCAATTATATTGTAACAACTGATTATACAGCGCATAAATAATTTTCATATATATAAGAGATGACCCATTAAAGAATGTCCAGTTCTAATATGTAAGAGATGACGCACTGTATAGTGTTCAATCTATGTGATAAATGGAGAAGTGCTGGGTTAAGTGCATTGACAAAGAGATTATGGTGAAAAATAGAATTATTATATATAATGATATAGACTGAACACTATACAACAAAAATTCAAGTTCAAAATATTTTACAAAATAAAACAAAAAATATCCCACCAAATGCATTATGATTAATTGTGAAATGAAAAAGTTATAAATATGTATATGAAAGGTATAGATAGATTATATAATCGTGTGTTTTTGTTCTTGTTTTTTTTTTGGTGGTGTTGTTTTTTTGTTTTTTTTTCAAAAAGTTCATGAATAAATTTGAATTTCTATGGGATGATCTTCTTTTGTCAAAAGATCGTTTCAGTAGAATAGTTAATTCTTTCAAATGGTCGATAGGAGGTATTTTTACTATAAAAATCGTTTTATTGAAGATGAAGAGTCCAGAAAATCAGAAACAGATCAGAATATGAGGCTAGGTAAGGAAATCGAAGGGAGATAATTCAATATTTTGAATGCAAAATTTATTTCAGATGTTGAAACCAATTTTACCCTCGTTCTTATAGTTGTCGAAAAGTTCACACTACACCATTCGGAAAATTTCGAGAGAAATACACCCTTAGCTCCTCAGTACCATCACTGGATAAAATGTGAAAGCAGAAATAAAACTTATTGTTTATTACATTTAAACCAAAGCAATTCACACCAATATCTTTCTACGGATATTGCTATATTTGGGATAAAATTCAGAAAGCAGAGTTATCTAACTTACTAGAGTTATTTCCCTTTGATTGAAAGTTACTCGTCATGTGATTTGCCGAAGTTGAAAATTTCAAGAATTTGACAATAAATTAAACAAAGCTAAAAGTCTATATTTTCACCTTTTCTATCAACATTTATTTTCTTCAGGCGATGATGCTTTATTAAATCAATCATCATTCATTGTATGTCAACATTTTTTGCAGAGATTCAATGTTGACATTTGAGAAAAAGATACAGGAATATATTATCAAATATTCTATCTCCAACAATAAGGTTTTACGCAGAGTATCTCTAAAATAATCTAAAAAAAAAAAAAAAACAACGATGTCTCCTTTACAATCTGACATGGTCAAAACAATCATTTACATCTCTGTGACATTTTAGCAAACAATGTATGTAGGTACATCAATAAGTACAGAGCCTAATGATAAAAAGAGCATTTATTTTAGTCAACAAATATTCATTTTTCAACTTAATATCCTTGCTTGTAAATGCACTTAGCCCAATGCTTTTCTATTTATCACATAGATTAAACATTATACAATGAAAATTTCAGATCAAAATTCTGCTAGTAAATGTATCATGTTGCATGTATGTTTTAATTGCTCCACCTTCATGTGTGATTTGATAATGATAACACTGAATATTTTGCATAATATTATACATTTATCCAAATCAACTAATTTCATCAAAAACTGACAACAGTTTTTAAATGATTTTGTATTTGCATTGTTCTCTATGAATAAAAAGAGCAACCCGTGATGTTGTGTATTCAATTTTTGTCAACATTTGTTTCTTAAATAAAACGAACTATTTTTTTTCCAATTGAATTTCTTAGTTGATCCCAATTGAAACGTCAGAAATGAAAAAAAATAATCACTGCATCAAAAACAAACATAGTACGAAATGCAAAGTAATTCATTGCAAAATGAAAAAGTTATAAAAATATCTATAAAGTAGAACAGCAATGCTGCTTTTAAGCGACTACCTATTGATTGCCGGTTCAATTACTGTAGCAACCCATTTCTTCAATTGTTTATTCAATTTTATGCTGTCTAGGCCAAGTAACAAATTCTTCATGTAATAATGGGAGGTCATTCAAAATAGAGTTTCAAATAACGCATTCATAATTATTCTGCTGGATTATGTATCCATTTCTAAATATATATTTTAAGTATATTCTTTTAATATAAACACTATATTCTGCATTCTCCCTTTTTCGCACTCTCCCATATTCATTTACCTTGAGAACTGATTTTTTAAGAAAATATCTAACGTAATGTGATACAAAAAAAAAAAATACAGCTTTCCTAACAGAGAAAGAAATCTGTGTGTCTCTCTTTAACCACTCTCTCTTCAGGTTACCTGAATCCTTTCAAAGCTCTTAACCAATTAAGATTTGGTCCGAAGAAGAAATCCCTGCCATTCTTAGAACTGCAAACTTATTAAAAGAAAGAAAAAAAAGGGGAGATCTGGTTAGTGCCTCAACAGAAACTGTCATGTGACCATTGTCTTTTGGCTGCACTCTGTATTTGAGATGATCAATCAAGAAATTGGAAAAAAAGGTAATCAATGAATAAGTTACTGCTCTCACCTTTGGTTGGGCGGTGATCACAGAAAATATGTCTGAATTTTCAAAAAACGAATAATAATGCTGCTGGACACAGGTTAAATGACCAACTTAGCATAGACTTTCACTGGATGCTGACCCCGCCCCATAAAAACCGATTGGGGGGGGGGGTTCAGAAAAAAAAAAATTATATAAGCATACCTGAAGATATCATCAAAGATGACAGTGTCTCCGTTTGTGTGTTAAGAGTGATAAACGAAATCAAAATAGTCTTAACAGATGTAGACAGAACAGCTGGATAGAAGACATCTGGTAAACACCTGAAATATCCTCCTCTCCCAATGGCTGGTAGATATAAAGGAAAAACAACATAACCTGTCACTAATATCAACAATCATTCATTATATTCTTGTAATGTTTCTTGTTCTTTTCCGTTTGATAATTAAACTACATCCGAATCAAAACATTAAACAGTAAATCAAAAACAACCTGCAATTAATTAATCTAACATAAGACATTGGATGAGGTTCATGGAGTCTGTTTCATTTTCATTACCTGGTAGGTGAAGCGCAAAAGCAAATCAAGAAAAAAAAACATTTTAAAACTAAATCATAAGATATAATTTAATTAACAGTAGCAGACTTAGGTTAAAGTGCTTGTGGCAAAATTCTCACTACATAGGATTAAACTAAGAAAAAATCCCAGAAGATTTTTTGAGAGACATCCTCACTTCTCTGTAAGAAGGTTGGTAAGTCTGTCTCCATATTGTTTCTCGACTGTTTTATATCAGATTTACTTGAAATTTGGAAGAAAGGTGTCCTTTGATGGGATGATTCTTAATTGAAACAACTACTCAGGGTCACCCAATCTGGCAATAATAATGGCATTTGAACTTTGTTGTGGACGCCTTGTTGAACTTTTGATTCTTGTTTTAAATCAATAGGACCCTTATGAATTACCACTCTGGACTATTTTTAACCAGTTAGTTTTCACTATGCCTGGCACTTTCTATTATCCATTTGGCCAGAATAAAAAGAAGGATTCCAAACCAAAGTTTTGCTGCAAATAACATACAAACATCTCTCTACCAGTTTTTTTTCCAATAGACTCAAACACCAACATGTTCATCACTCACCAACCACAATTTCTCTCATTACAGATTTCATCAATTCAAAACTACATTGTATTGTGTTAGTCTACAAGTGAACTCTCCAACATATCCGTACCAATCTGACCTGTGTGCAAATCTGGAGAAACTTTAGTCAAGCTACTGCTATATCAATTCCACCAAAGACAGTCTGTGCATTCAAATAACAGCACTAAACTCATTATTGTTAGTATTATTATCACTAACAATTCTGTTTTCTCTTTTTTTCCACCCTCACTTATAAACTTTTTTTTTTTTACATTTGGCAATCTTGGCACTTCAATCTCATGACCTTGGTGCCCCCAAATTAATAACTACTTCAACCCTAGCATTCAGTGACCTTCTCTTCACTATATTGGTGAACTCAAACTTCAGAATCTACTCACACTGCACTAAAATGACTAAGTCATTTAAATCTATTATTTTGATCTCACTTGCTTGTTAGATGACCAATGCATGACAAGAAAGAATTCTCAACAAACAATTGATATCATGAGTGTAAACTGCGAAGAAATGATTATATCTGGCAAAGTTGATAGTTGAAAAAAGTCAGGTTCTTGCATTAGGTGATGAATTACATGATTTCTAGTATACTCTTGCTGTCGAAAAATTTAGGTAATTTTGCAGTTGCACTGAGTAAAGAATATATCAGAAACAATGTGTTGCACTGCATTTTCTTGTTTGTGGTCAACTAGAAGGGACAGGATTTTTTTCACACATTTGCAAAAAATATAAATAAATAAATAAGGGGTGCTAGTCTAGGATTAGCATTACATTTTTATCACCCTTGACAAATGTTACAGACAAAAAATATAAACCATCAAGAGGTGTATTATACAAGTAAAAAGATGAGTTGACCAGAAGGATACTTGAATTTCTTTTAAAAGACAATTTAGACTTTTGCAATTCTATATTCCTCTTTCTCAACATTCAGAGTTTATCTTTGTATGTTGCAGAGACTGAATGAGAAACCATAAGCCAAAACTGTCAACATAGGTTTCTTCAGTTTTTAAACTGGTCTGTCTCACTATATATATATATATATATATATATATATGCATGAATCATACATACAAGTTTACACTAATGGAGCTAGATGACTGATTATGTAAACATTTACTCCTTATTATGTCTAGAAAAATTCTTTTTTTGGTTTTTTGTTTTCTTAAATTTCCCCCTAAAATAGTTTTTTGGGAGGTAGGGGATTCTTTGCGAATGTATGAAAAAAAAAATCCTCTCCATTCTAGTTGACCACAAACAAGAAAATGCAGAGCAACACATTGTTTCTGATATATTCTTTGTACAGTACAACCGCAATGTGACACATACTTCTTTGACCATTTAATTGACACGGTTAGGACATGACGTGCATCTTTACTTTGTAATGGTTTTGAAGTAGAATGAAGAGAGAATCAGTATTTTTTTTTCTTTTCTGGCACATATAGATGATGTAATGGCATTTTTTAAAAATTCGGTTTTGATTGTTATTACAATATATGACAATGCTTCTATCTGGGCTGTTGCTATCAATGATATAAATAAATAAAGTACAGCGTCTCCAGTTCTAACCTCCTGGAGATTTTCATCAAACCCGATGCACCTTTTGAATGGGCATGCTCTAATCTTAGATAAAAAGAAATAGTGAAAGGGCTTAATTGTTTAAAAATTTTCAATGAATAAATGTCGAAATCAAAATGTAATTAACTTTGTTTCTTATATATATAGCATATCAATATTTTGTAAAATTTTGGCAGCAGTGAAAATTGGAAATAAACCAAGTTTTTAAATTTGAATATAGATTGTTCTTTTAAAAGAGATTCAACAAATTGTCAGATTCCATTTGTAATATTCATTGGCAAAGAATTTTTTTAAATTAATTTGCATAAAGAGTAAATTTATTTTATTTTTTGCATTAAGATAAACAATCGTATTCATACTCAAAAACTAAAAGTTAAGTTAATTAAATTTTCATAAAAAAATTGTTTTTATTTATAAATCAAAATATTGATCTAAGCTTTTGCTGTATCAGATTCATACCAAAGTTTTTATACAGCCTTGGCATATACCGTCTTGATGTAATTTGGTTGAGTCTAAGATCATATACTTTGCAGGATGGATTTATTTATATATCTTTTTTTCAAAGAACATTCAGACAATTTTGAGATAGAATCAGTTGTAACATAATAAAGCATCAGTTCTCAATTGTGATTCAGAGTGTTTGTGATGAAATTTTAAAAAAAGAAACAACCTTCCTTGTTGCAGTCAAATACACGGTCTTTTAACAATCATCTTAGTCTGATTATTATATTTGATTATCAAAAAAATGTTACTTGAAAGAATTGAACACAAAAGAAGGTCTTGAAAAATTATTTGCATTTTAGAAAATCTCAACTGAAGTAATTGTTACTTGTTTTTCAGGCAAGAATTAGAAAAAGATTGAAAACATATCCATTTGACAGTCTGTATAAATTTCTTCTGATATTAAAATCAATGATTTTACATTATGAACCAAAGTGATTCTATATTTATCAAAAGTGGATCCACAATCTACATTACTATAAGAGAATATTTCTCCGTTATAATCAAAACTAAGCAAGATTGTGCCAAATCATTTTTATACCAGATATTTTCCGGTAATTGTCTTGAACTGTCTATCTCTCCATATGAATTGAAAGGATAACACTATTTCTCTGATTTCTCTGATTATCGCTAGCTATTTTTAATTCCAGCCAATGCTACCAATTAGAATGTGAAGATATATCTTTATTCTTGTAATACTTTTTTCTAAAGAAACCACATAAGAATCTAAAACTGATGGTTTTTCTTCTAGCTAAAAGAAAAATAATGCTAGTCAAATCATTACTTCTGTTGATTTACCACCTAATTTGAATATAAGTCAGCCAGAAGTTTAAGATGAGTTCAAATTAGTGTTGAAAAGCCAAGTAAATCAGATGACTTGAATATGTCATGCTCAAAACTAGAATCAAGGTATTTGACAATTTTGCCATAGCAAGAAAAAACAAAAACAAAAACAAAGTCATGATAACTTGTAAATGTTATCTTTATTTACTCAAAAAACAAAGAAAAATGAGAAACCAATATAAAAGCAGTTCACTCAAATCCACGGAATCCTTCTTCAGATTTGGAAAACTTCTGAGCCTATTTTCAGTCATGACGTCGTCATAAAGGTCATCTTATTTTGAATCCTTTGTTCCTGACACCAGGTCAGCTGGTTCTTGCCGCAAGATGTCATCGACTGCACCATTTATACTTTTGCAGATTCCACATTTCCTAAAGCTGTGCTAGACCACCATCATCACTCACGTTTTTAATCCACTACCTTGCATAAGTGAATCACCAGAACCCGCACATGTACCAGAACTAATTATCTAAAAGAATAGATCTTTTATCTAGAAGAAACTATCTTTTTTTTAAGCTGATTTATCTAGAATTATCTAAAGAAATACCAGCACAAGATTCGGGCATTGTTGGTCCAAATAATCACAGAGATTCAAATTAGCTCTTTTGTGGAGAAAAAAAAAAAAAAAAAAAAAACATTTTTTAGATGGTGTACATAGATGGTGTACTCATGAAAATTTTTCAAGGTCATAGCTTCAAAAATGTGATAAGAAACAGCCAAAGACACACACGCACACACACACATAGACAAACGAATCTATAGCCTACTTGGATGGTTGTTTAGGCCAATCATGGGGCTACGGTGATTCGATACTTATGGTTTTAAGGTGAAAATCCAATTTCTTGCCAGTAATTTGAACTCACTTCCGTTCCCATAATTCCTTTGAGCCTTGCTCTGCTGAAAATTGTTTCTTTCGGATAAAGTCAGGCAGAATGAAATGAGAACCACATGTATTGACATCTGTTTATTTGTGGAATTTTGTGCTTCCAAAAATAATTCTTGTAGTTTCAAATATTTTCTTTTGATGGCTTAAGGACTTGATGAAAAGGAAATAGTGTTTTATCAGCATCAATGAGACTTTTAATCTAAGAGTGAGTCACATCTTTCCAAAATGAATACGTAAATTTCTAATGAAAATAAATTTCTTTGATTCCTGTATCTATCGAATAAAATATACGACTGATTATTGAGGTAAGCTTCTTGAAATGTACCATGATCCACAAGAATTCATATTATCATTTTTATTCTGAATAATGCTCACAGAACATGTGATGCTTGAATTATATTTTTGAAGTTTTGATTGGACCTAGTAGAGGTAGACCCTGCTTTTTCATAGTTCACTTTAGGCCACCTTTCCAGTTGTACGAAAAAAGGTGAAAATTGAAAATAGCATTTGTTTTGCAGCAAGCAATTATAGAGGCAGTGTGCACCCTCTCTTCTCTCTTCTCTCTTCTTCACATCAGTCTCCTGTACCTCCCAATGTCTGATGATTTAGCCTAACGAACTATCATTTTGGGGATGTGATAACGTTCAAATATTTTCCCATACGAATTAATGATTATTACTTCTTTGCCTCACAACATTTTGGTTAACGAAAGATTTTTTATAGGAATGCTCTACTTCCTGATAATTTTAGGGAGAAGGACCGCTGATAAATTTAGTGTCATTTAGACAAATTATTCAGGTAATCTTTTTTAAATTACTTGAGACATTTCTGCAAGTATTGCTTTTTTTTTTAATACTATGATTCTCAGTTTCAGAGATAAAAAAAAGTATTTTCTCATCATCAGTTTAACGCAAGTGAAATTATTCCCAAATTTTATCAAATTATCTATTTTTGGAAGGATTTTTTGCAGTGCTAGTCAACAGACTTGATTTATTTTCAAAGAACAAGATTTGAAGACAACAATAGACCAAACCCAACTATCTTTACAAGTTCACAAATAAATTGTTAATCCGTGAGATAATTTGCAAGCTATCAGCCAGTAACAACAAACAGAAAGAGGAGAAGGGGTATTGCAAACTCAAAATGCTTCTCTGTTGTGTATGTGTGTGTGTGTGTGGTTGGTTACTGGCTATATAACTAAATATAACTATGCTGTAACAACAAATAGAGAGAAAGGAAAACGGGTATTGTGAAGATATGAACAAAAAATGCGGTTTTGTTGTGTGTGTATGTGTGCTCGTTTGCTAGCTGCTGGTAATATAACTGCAACTACAACAACTGTTGTGGATAAGTCAATTTTGTTTTTTATCTGAAAACGAATACGAGAATTTTTGTGAACGATTGGTCTGGTTAGTCACTCAACAGAAACAGTCATTTAGCAGCATGCTGTGTTGGAAGTGATCAATTAAAAAATTGGAAAAAAAGGTGATCAATGAATGAGTTACTTATCTCACCTTTTGTTGGGCAGTGATCACCAAAAAAAAAAAGTAGATTAAAAAAAAAAACAAGCTTGAAAAATTGACTCCTCCCCCCACCGTGAATAGCCCCAATTTGAGGGGGTTGAAATTTGAAAAAACAGAAAACGTTTTTTCAAGACATGATGAGAAATAAATGTCTAAATTTTCAGTCCTCTGCCTCAATTGGTGCAACCTGTGTGCATGACATGTATACGGCCAACCAGACTAACTTAAAAACTGAAGAAACCTATGCGGATGCTGACAGTTTAGGTTGACTGTTTCTAATACCTTGCATTTACATTTCAAATTACTGCGGAAACCGGGCGTCGCCAAACTTAATAGACCATTGACATTTTCATGGCATCCTTCATCCTTCATCAAGCTCCACGCAAAACAGCCCAAAGAAATTTATGAAACATACTAATACCCCAGTCTAAAACCCACCAAATCCATAGTATATAATTATATATCAACCGATCCAATAATTGTAAGACAGTATATCATATTTATCACCAAATTATAATATATAAAATATCTCATACTTTGTAAAAGTATTCTTTCAATTTTCGATATATAAGTGTGGGGGTCCCCTCACTTTTTAGATTATCAACCCTTCAATGAAATCATTGATTCTCCATCAACCGCCCCCAGGGAGGGTTCTCAGAAGAGATCTTTCAAAAGTAGTTACCACATCTTAGAACATACTAAATCCCAAACATATAATTATTTATCAGCTGATATGAATAATTATGGTGTCTGTATATCACATTTATTGAAAAAAATAAAAATACAAATGAAATATACTTTTAATTAAAGACTTGCTTCCTCCCTCTTTTTTCTTTCATATTTTATCATTTCTTTTCTTTCATCTTATTACAGAAATAATATGATGAGATTCATTTGGTACAGTCTGTCTTGAGTTCAATAGACCTCTAGCATTTATTGAACCCCTTTTGAATCGAAGGCATTTATGAACACTTTGGCTACTACTGGTGTAAACGTACTGACACAAGACAGAGTTTCAGCTATACTATCAACAAATCAACAGTCATTTATTTGTTGTTATAAAAACTCAGCTAAGTTATCTGCAAAAAATGGCATATGGAAGAAATCTAAAAAAATGTTTTTTTTCACTTAGGAAAATCTTTTATATCAATAAAAAAAAAAAAGATTTTTCAAAACAATAACAGCATCACTTCTTTCTTTTGGGGGATGGGCAAAGAGCAAGACCAAAGAATATCATTTTTTTTTTTAAATTCTACTCCTGAAACATGATATACCCTTTTTCTTTTAGCTTGTGTTGACCTTCATGCTCAACTTTGAGCTAGCTTTTGTATCAACTGATCTTTTAGACAAATTTCCAACTCATATCATTTTTTTCTCCTTTCAAAAGACTTTCTTTTCACTTTGCTCACAAAATGTTTCATCCTTGCCCTGTCTACTTTATTTACGCATAAGGAAAAATAGTGTTAAGAATGCGCTTGTCCCTCAATCTGGTCGATCAATCTAATAGTTCAATAATCATTTTTGCTGTTCATCACATATCAACATCATTTTTCCATCAGGTTTCTTCATGGTCAACAATCAGGCAAATGGTACCCATATTTCTTTAATCATTACAACATAGTAGGTACTTATAAGCCGAGCTTCATTGTTTTAAACTGCAAAACATTTCTATCTCATCTCTAGCCGCTTATAGTTCGCAACTCTTATCTACTTTGTAGTACGAATTAAAATATTGATCTAAGCTCTTATCGTAAGCCTTGAACTATCGCAGTCAGAGTAAGTTAATTAGATGTAAAGAAATTTTGAGATTGTTCTCCATAGAATGGAATGCAAGACAGACAGATCTCAGATAAATCTTGATAAAGATTGAAGAGAAGAAGAATGGGAAAGATAAGGTTTATTGTGTTTTTGTTTTGTTTTTTTTACATGATGTTCATTCCAAGATGGAGGCAGTCAGACGAAATTAAACAGAATATTTGTTAGTAAAGGGAAAAGCAGAAGCAAATGAAAGAAAAACAAGACAAGATGCATTTGAAGAAACACAAAACGGAAGTCTAACTATGAACTCTAAAAGCAGCACAAGAAAAAACATCAGAGCCATGCATGGATTAAGATCAAGAATAAGAAAGCTGAGAAATGGTAAAAATAATACAAAAATATCATTTCAAATTCATGAATAAATTTTAGGAAAAAAAATCTCTAAAAACTATCAATCGGAACAGCGTAAAAAGAAAGCAAAAAAAAATCAAATACATCTTCGAAGGAAATAACAAATTACATCAGAGTTATCTAAAACAAGTTAAACACCAGAGTTGGGACAGTTTTTAGGTCATCTTAATGGTTTTAGAACTTCAAAATTTTTTTATTTAACAAGTTTAATGTTTTATTTGAAAGTCAGAATAATATCCAATATCAACTTCCAAGTAAAGAGAAACATTTCTTGAAATTATTGCTACCCTATCAAATTTAAGACTTCAAGAACAATTATAGAGGGGTTTTTTTGTTTGTTTGCTTAATCAGTCTAAGAATGTACTCATTTTTTTTTTTTTTTTTTTTTTTTTTTTTTTCAATCTGACCAGCCAATCAAATAATAGAGAGAGAAATAGATCTAGTTTAATAGCCTGTCTCTGCTAGGGGTCTAATGAGTCTGGGTTTTGAAAAGGAAGCATGCTGAGATTGGAATGTTTGTCGGTTTGGAATCAATCAAAGTAATGGCTGACTTAGTAGGATTTGTACCTTTTCCTTGGTTGGGGGTGATGCCTTTACCTCCAGTCCTTATTCATGAGAATCACAAAAAAGAATAGTGTTGGGTGGAGTTCAATACAAACGAAGAATCACCAGAAGTTTTCAAGCTTTCGGCAAAGTAAGTTCAACCTTCAAGAATGAGAAGATCCAATTAGTTTCAAAAAGATAAGTTTACAACCAATGCTTCTCCCAAATAATTACCTACAGAACCAAACCAAAAGATTAAGTCTCAAACTAAGCAGCATCCAGCATGTGCAATAGGATTATGCTTAAGATTACATGAAGAGATCACAAGACAGCGTGGTGTATCAGAGGAAAACAAGAGTCAGAGATATCATAAAAATCTGTTAAAGATCTCAAAATGTATTGGGTAGGCCATGTTACAAGGATGGCAGACAAGTGCTGGACATCACAGCTCACAATGTGGGTCCTCAGAAAACCATATCATGGCTGACAAAAAATAAGATGGCAAGACAATTTTGGCAGATTCAGAAGATATTGGCACCATGACACCAATGATCAAGTGATCTGGAACATTTTGGGGAAGGTTTACGCCCAATGTTTTGATGATGATTTTTTGCTCAGGCTTTGATGATTGCCAGTCGTGCTTGGCTAATAGTTTTAAAAGTATTGATACTCATAGTCAACAAATGAAGATTTGGGCAGGTTGAGCCAAACTTTTAACTTATGTTTTGATATTACCATGTAGAGGGTTATGACTTGAAGCTGTTGCTTTTCAGGGTATATTCTTGATAACCTTTATTCATTCCTCTCTCTGAGTATCAAGAAAAGGGATTGGCTACATGTTTGAAATTGCCTTTAAATTGCTAAGTTGCAGAGTTTAGGAATTAGGAATGTTTCTAGTGATGCATTGTCTGCCTAAGTGAAGGATAATTTTGATAACAAAACTGCAAAGAGGCTTCTGCAATGTTCATTGTAAGGGATTCCTGTGGAACAGTTAATTCTGTTTTATCCTTTAAAAAATACCATTGAATTTTTGAAAAAATTTGTCTGAGACATGGGTAAGTCTAAAATGATGTCCAGAATAGAAGTTTCAAATAATCAGGTTAGAAAAATTGTTTTTAATTATGGGCTGCTTTTTTCTTTTTTTTTTCATTACAGGTATTTGATTATTACAGGTATTCATTATATCTATTACAGTACTTGTCACTTGCAATCTTTGTATACATCTATGTATTCACAGCAACTCCTTCATCAGGCTACATAAAGACTCTGAACCCTTCCAGCTTCAAAAAGGAGTAAGGCAAGGTGATACCAGCTCACCCTAACTCTTCATAGCCTGCCTCAAGATGATCCTTTGAAATCTACACCGGGAGAATAGAGGAGTCAAAATCGACAGCAAATATCTGAGCAACGTCAGATTGGCAGACGACATCGTCCTTTTCGCAGAGAACTTATATGTCCTCCAACTCGAGGAAGAAAGCAAAAATTTGGCCAATACATGAACTTCAGTAAAACGAAATTATGTACAACAATCATACTGAAAATAAGGACATAACTGTCTAAGTCAGAGATGCAAAACGGAGGAAAGTAGACCACTACATATACCTAGGACAATGAATCTCCATGAGATCCTCAAAAGAAGAGGAAATCAAGCGAAAAAATCACTCTAGGATGGCAAGCCTTTAGCAGAGCAAGCTCAACTTTCAAGAACCAGATGATCCCAATAATCATAAGAAGAAGAGTATACAACCAATGCATTCTCCCAATAGTCACTTATGGAGCTGAAACATGGAACCTGACCAAAAGACAGACCCGCAAACTGAGAAGCATGCAATGCATGCATGAGAGACCTTACATGGAGAGATCACAAGACAGCACAGTATATCAGGGAGAAAATGGGAGTCTGAGACATCATAGAAACTATTAAAAAAACTTAAATGGTAATGGGCAGGCCATGTTGCAAGAATGAAAGACAACCGGAGGACATCATGTCTCACAATATGGATCTCCAGAGATCACATGCAAAACCGTGGCCAGCAGAATACAAGATAGAGAGACGAACTAGACAAATTCAGAAAATACTGGCTCCGCAACGCCCATAATAGTGAATTATAGCATATTCTGTGAAAGGTCTGTGTCCAATGATGAACGATAAAAGACTGATGATGATGTATTACTATGATGGAAGACCACACCTTTGCAATTGATCAAAACGGACCTCTTTTCCTCCGAATCAGTGTTTAAATATTCTAACTGCTGACCACAGATGTTTATTATGATCAAAACATTGACTAATAACAGCGCAACATGGACCACTCCAATGCAACCTCATGAAATACTTACTAGAATTTTTTTTTGATAAAAGTTTGTGTTTTAGCCTGTTAGCCTCAAAGGCATAGTCTGCATCACTTCATATTTTACTATAAAATATATATTTCCCGTCAGCCGTCACTAATCTGTTTAAAAAGGGCAAAAAACATTCACAAGAGTGCAGAAGTGTAGATATCCATTCTTACTTTGCATTTGGCTTCTGGCATATCATAGGGAACCAGATTTCCAAATTTAGGCACCTTTCCAATTTGTTACAGATGAAAACTGGGAAAGGTCTGTTTTTGAACCAATCCGTTAACCATAACGACTATTTGTATTGAGTTCATATCAAAGCAGGTCATCATCAAGTTCAACAGGACAAGTTATTCATGGCACATTTCTTAAGCTGAGGTCATCTTTTCCAAACCTTTCTAACCATCTTTGGAAATTTGTTTTACCTAAAGAATCACTCTTGAAAACCATGAATATTTCAAGTTGCTTTTGCTGTATTATTGCCTTGTCTCAACTCAAAGAGAATTATATATCTTGAGTGCTCAGTAAATACGTCTATCTTTAGTGGTTCAACTTAGTAAGTTAGTTGAATCGTGCTGAGACAATATGAATTCTTTAAAGCTGTACAAACACATACTATCATGTTTTGTTATCATCTAGACATTTTAAAATAATGAAAATATACAATATACTACTAATAGATTTTAGACATATGACCAGATGGAGATGACCAGATCTTAATCATTACCTCCGTCAACAAAGATAGGTAAGTTTGTGTTTTCAACGATATTGTTAATTTTTCAAATTTTTATTTTTGGATGAACTATTGCACCTTCAAAATTAATGATCGTCAGAATTGATATTAATGTTTCCAGTTGTGCCTGTCTTTCCATCTATCTGGTCATATGATATCTCTAAAATTACTTGATGAATTTTCAATGAAATTTTGTGGAAGGCTGGGCAACAGGGTGTGGAATAGTTGGTTAAATTTTAGGATGAATCTGGAAACTTTTTGATTCGAGAAAAATTTTTCCTTTTTTTCTTCCCCCCCATACGTTTACATATATGCTGGTGACTGTCCACATGATATCTCTAGATCTTCTTAATGAATTTCAATGAAACATTGTTGAAGGGTTTACAATAGCCTATAGAAGAAATTATATTTTGGGGGCGGATCCATGCACAATTACTTCCTGAGCTCCATAGTCATAAGTCCAGAAATTCATGTCTGCACAATAACTTCCCCAGAAAATAGCATCGGCAGAGGTATGTGATGTCTGAACGCTTCCTAATTTGATAGCTGCAGTAAGGTCTCTGAATTGCCTTTTTGTTTTTCAACGTTCTCAATGAATCTGAATGGTTGGGTCTGTAATCCTCTGCATTCTATACATTTCCTCTGCTTTTTCTTACAGTTCTCTTTGTTAGAAATATGAAACCTATCAAGTTACTGCTTGACAAATTTTGTATCTGAGAAGTAGAAAATGATTATATCCTGCTTAAGTTGTCTTAGGATGATGCTGACAGATTTATACACATACATCATCATTTTGAGTCTCTCTTTACAGAGGGGAGTGTTGACCAGATCAAAATCATACACTTCCAATCCGCAGGTTTTGAAACTAAACAGATTTTAATCTGTTTATGTAGAGGATCTGCAAATTGAAAGCATATGAGTCACTGTTTGGGTTTTGAGCATGCCACAGAACTGAATGCAGATACAAACTTCCAGGGTCTCTGGTTAACCAAATGAATATCTTCCAGTAAGTTTCAGCTTACAAAAAAAAGAAAAAAAAAAAAGGTTTTTATAGGAATGTTCTACTACTACTTTCGAATTGCAGGAGAACCTGTACGCAGTATTCGAGTGTTACAGAGAATCTGCTTTTCCATGAAATTGCTTTTCTCGTCATGATGAATGCTGTGTCAAAGTAGAACAGACAGAATGAACCAGAAATAAATCATGTCTAATTCTTAGAGGTAGATGGTTAGTACCAGAAGAAATTGTTACTGACATCGCAGCTGTTACAAGATTGAAGTAATTGCATGTGTCTGCGAGTTCAGATACAAAACTAGGGAAAAAGTAATTACAGGTTTTGATATTGAATAAAATATGAAACCTTTTTCAATGTGGATGAAGGAAGCTACTTTGAAAATCTGGCCTGAGCAAAGCAGGTAATAGGCCAAGGCCAGATGGAAAATGAAATCCACATTTAAAACTGCTCATTAAGTATTTTTTATAATCAGTGATTTGTGTATTGGTATATAGATTTGCATGTAGTGTTCATGATGTGCTTACAAGTCAATACATCAAGTGAATAAAGGTACATGTTGGTAATAATTGAAATCAAGATTGCAAAACCAGATCTCTGCAATATGAGCATCAGAGAGATATTTGGAAAGAAACAGTTCAGTTCATCCTTGAATGAGATAAAACTGAATAAAGTTCCCAAATTTTGGTTAGTAAAAACTGTCAATAGGTTTTTTCAGCTTTCAAGTGAGTCTGACCAGCTATCTATGAATTTTTCATGTTTACGGGCCACACTAATTGAGTTAGAGGGCAGGAAAATTTAAACTTTTACTCCTTATCATACCCACAAAAGAAAGAAAGAAAAAAAAAAAATTTTTTTTTTACTTACCCCTCCCCAATCGCTTATAGAGGGAGGATCTATTTACAATTTTCTAATGATCACAGCCTAGTAAAAAGTGAAAGGAGTAACTTATTCATTGATCATCCCTTTTTCCAATTGATCACCCCAAACAAGACGTTGGTCCCATGACAGTCTCTACTAAGTGTTTTCTGTAGCATTCTGATACTGTGAAAAAATTGTACGTACCAACCAAATAATTTGAACAATAAAGATAATGATTCTAAAAAGGCCAATTCTCAAAATACTACCTCTATAAAACTCTTTTGGAAATTTCACTGACATTTCGAGGCTTAACAAGACAAAAATAGAGAATCTAAATAGTGAATTTTAAGATTGACTGATCGATAATCTTGAAATTCACAGTATGCATATATATTAATAACTGTCAACTTAAACAGTAAACAAATTTCTCTCAGTATTTAGGCTGGTCTGGCTGGCTATGTATGTATCAATGCATACAAGCCACACCAATGTAGCAAGATGACTGAAAATTTAAACATTTACTCCCATATTATGTCTAGGAGAAAAAAATTTTTTAATCTTTTTTTAAACCTCCCCCCAAGGTTTTCTATTTGGGGCTTCAATTTACAATATAGATTTATGCTAAATTGATCCCTCAGTTTATGTCCACCAGTTTTTTTTTAAATTATGACTTTAGCGAACACTACACAAGAAAAGTGAGAGAAGTGACTTATTCATTGATCACCCCTGGCACAGCATGCTGTCAAACGACATTGGTCACCTGACAGTTTTTATTGAATGACTTACCAGACCTGTTTGCTTCAGCATTTGTTTCTGCTCATGATGATCTTGAAAAACAGCAGGCTCAGTGGATGTTGGATATAAAGAATAACTTTGTTCTGTCCAATCTAAAATGATTAATTGCTGCTACCCACAACACAGGTTTAAATACAGTTTCTGGATTTAGGCTTTTCATGTGTTCTGACATTTATTATGTACCTAGCTCAAGTAGTTAGAGCAGACAGAGGTGCTCCCATGGAAAGGGTTCAAGTCCCACTTGAGGCTTATTCCTTTATTTTCATATCACTGTCGTTTCATTCACTACCATAAGTAATTTGATCCACTAAAAAAATTTAGTTCCCCAATTGTTATTCTTTATTCACTATGTTAAATACTAATATCCATTATTCATCCTGTGTATCTCTCCAGACTTTGCTCAGCCTTTACTGCTAATGGGAGAAATTTGAAATTTTGCACGCACATGCAAACACTTTCTGTTTTTCGAAAGTTCACCCACAAAATAGATTTTTGGTGGTGGGGTTCAATATGCAATGTCATCATATACTAAATTAGTCACTAGTTTCTGCCCACTTGTTTTTTGAAAATTCAGACCTTTTCTCAGGATCACAGCCCCCTAAAAAGGCTAGAGAAGTAACTTATTTATTGGTCTTCCCTTTTTCCAACATTTTAATTGGACACCCCCAACATAGGATTTATGGGGAGTAGTTATTTATAATTTCCCTTGGAATACTAGTTGTTTATGTGCTTTGATCCAAGTTCAAGACAAACGGGCAACTTTATGGATGATAGATACAAAAAAGATCAAAAGGAGCTCAAATGCATTCATTCAAGTGTTACTTAGTTGTGTCTAAATGTATGTATGAACGAGGGAATGATCACTAAGTTGATTAGAAAACACTCAAAGAACATACCTCAGCCAGCACTTTGAGCCTAACTTAAAGCGAATGAAAATCAAATATCAAAAAACAAGAGAGGGAACAATAAATGTATGCTTTCCTTGAGATTTAGCCTTTTTATTTACTGTTCATTTTAACCCTTTTTTCGTGTATGATAATATCTCTCAATCGGAAACAAATTACTAGATACGTTCCAAAATTATGTCACTTCTTTTGAGACCAATGACCTACCCTTCCACACAATTTGATTGAAATTCATTGATAATTTTCGAAGACATCATGTGGGCAGACAGACATGAGTGAATACAGGATTTCTTTTGTTCCAATAAATTCAATATCAATAAGTTGAAAATCATAAATTACTCATTACCCTTGATCAGCAATTCTCAACATGGGTTGTATGGCCCCTTTTAGGGCCTGGGCACTGGCACATTTTAAGGGGGCCATAGACTGAAATGATAATAAATGAATTTCTGTCTATGTGTTCGTATTGTATCCCAGGAACGTGAGGAGAGCTTCTAAGGAAGTTGTGGCCAAAATTGATGCCCTGGCTTATTCTTATAATCTAAACCTTCAGAATTTAAAATCTCTGGAATTGCAATGAGATGGTTCTACAGTGTTACTTTGTTTCCCTTCAAGTGATACATATCATGTAGACTAACGACCACTCAAAAAGTACATACCTTTGCCAACACCATCGTCACTAAAAAGATGAATCGAAATCAGATCATATATAGATGGAGAGGTGACTGTAAAAAAATTCCTTGACCAATTTAGATCAATTCTTCCTTAGTCTTCTCGGATGTTGTAATGGTTTGCATGTCTACTCCACACACACAGAAGGTCCGGGGTTTGATTTCTAGTAAGAGTGAAAAGTTTGGAAAACTCTTCATTAGGACAAATTTCCTTGTGCACTAATTGAGTACACTCTAAGCTGTGTGATCAGAGGGTGAAGGTGGACTTACATCCTGTCAAAGCGGTAGTCAAAAAAACTAGTAGGAATTAAGTTCTGGTCTTGACCAGACTGAGGACTTGCAAGGATAACTAAGCTAATGTATGCAACGGAAACCAGGACTTTGACATCAACTGTCACACTCAAGATAAAGTTGTCTCTTAAAAGAGAGGACACTTTACGTTTCGGGGGGGGGGGTCGATGGCAGGTTTCTTTTTTTTTTTCCTTGGTCCATGCCCCACCCTTCCACAAAATATCATTGAGAACTTTTGGAAATATTGTGTGGATAAACATTTGTGAATGCTCAAATGTTTTTAAAGAAAAATAATTTCTCACTCTGAGGACTACCCTTCTTGGGAAATTTCATTGAAATTCTCCAAGAACTTTTGGTGATATTGTGTCGACTAATGTTAAGGTATGATGCAGGGGAGGAAAGTGAAAGATTTCTGGATCCACCCCAAAATTTAATCAGTTCTTTCTCACCCAATCCCCACCCTTACACAAAATGTTATCAAAATTTATTCATGACAAAGGGACAGAGACAAGTGAATTTTATAATTATCTGTATCTTGATATTCACAATTAATTTGCATTGTCTTATTTTGTCTATAGAGCATAGGAATGTCAGTAGAATATGTAAAAGAGCATTTGAGAAGTTACTATATGCTAAGAATTATCATTTGGCTAAGACTGGCACAAGGGCATCAATTTTGCTACTTAAGTAATGGTCTGAAAGGCTATCATGCTAAACACAACTTCGAGACAAGGTAAACTTGTTATATGACATATGTGCATAGAGAATCAATAATTTATCAATCAGGTAAAAAAAAAAACCTTTCATAATAGACCACATGGTTTATATTTTTAGTCTGAAACATTTGTCAAGGGAGGTAAGTATCAAATGCTAGTTATAGAGCAGTCTTTCTTATTTTTTTGTAAATACGTAGAAAAAATTAAGGCTCATTTTCATCCTCAGCAGTCTTTTATTGTCTGTTGTTGGACCTTCCCCAGGATTCACCACACCTCTCTATCGTGGGAATTGCAGAGCCGATATTTTCTGAATCTGTCCGGTTCGTCTCGCCATTTCATATTCTACTGGCCCCAGTCCCGCATTTGATCTCTGGGGATCCATGTTGTGAGAACCCTGATGTCAAGCAGTCGTCTGCCATCCTTACTACATGACCAACCCATCGCTATTTAAGTTCACTCATGTATTCTACAATATCTCAAACTCCTGTCTTTCCTATAATATACTGTACAGTTCAGCAATCTCTCCATGTGCTGAGCATAATTTTCAGTTTGCAGGTCAGTCTCTTGGTTTGGTCTCGTGTTTCAGCTCCATAGGTGACTATTGGGAGGATGTATTGGTTGTATATTCTTTTTTAGATAATCTTAAAATTCATTCTCGTGTCTGGCTGTTTGTCATGAATGAATTTTGACAATATCTTGTCCAAGGGAGGGGATTGGGTGAGAAATGATTGGTTGAATTTGGGGGCATTTCTAGAATTTTTTTTCAGTCCCCTCCCCTACATCATAGCAATATATTTGTCCACACAATATCAGAGAATGTAGAGTTTTCAGTTTGTAGGCCATTTTGGTTGAATATAAACAAGTAAAAACAAAACATTATGTTTTTGATATTTTCCACATGTTCAAACGAGTTTGTAGAATAATTCACCCTACTATACCTTAAAGTACTCTAGAATACAAACTTAGTAGGCTAAATATGTAATAATCAATACAAAATATATCTACCTGTGATCATCACAAGATAGATTGATTTAAGAGAATTTCAAGAGGTGTGAATACCTTTTCTTTGTTACTAGTCAAGGATGAATTAATAAATGTGCTTTCATAGAAAAAAAGATCTTCTGTAACTGAATCTTCAAAACGATAACATTTTTGGAAAAACTCAAAGCAGTTGTTACACTGTACATCAATAAGTCAATAGCACAATTAATCGAGAAAAAAAACATTCATTTTGCATAACAAATATTTATTTTTCATCATAATTTCCTTGTCAGTACTTTTATTTTGATGGTAAACATCACATAGATCAAACGTTATGCAGTGAAAATTTCAGATCTAAATTCTTCTAATAAGTGTGTTATTCTTATTGATACATCCTTATGAATGTCCACCTAACATGCTAAAATGTCCAATACAGAACTCAAAGTTTTATGCAGGACATATTAGCGCTGAGTACAAAGTCTGCAAGTCTCAGGGCCAGGTTAACAGCCTTTATAACAAAAGAACATCCAAGATTTTAACATATTTATGCTTAAGCAGATATCAAACAAAGGGGATGACCATCTAAACTGGAAATCATTGTTTCAGTATAAATGATGCTCATTAACTAAATTTTACTACTGTAGATGACCTTCTGTTTATCCCACTAATTTCACTTCATGTTTGGCTTGCGGAATGTTACTTAGTCTATTATCTAGTTAAAGTGACATATTTGTCAGCCAATTGAAGGTTGAGTCAAAACTGGAAACAAGGGAGAGAGAGAGAGAGAAAGAAAGGCTGAATATTATACTTGATTTCAGTGAAGTGCATGACAGCCTTCCACACATTGTTGGTATCTTGTTACTTGCACATTCCACCTCTATTAATGTGTCATGTCCTCTCTAATAAAACCCTAAATTAGAGCATAGTTAAAAATTGTACTGTCAGAGCCAGCCCAAGGGTTCCTGATGACCTGTGCAAGCTGAACTTTGGCGCCCTTTAAAGTATAGTACCTTAACCAAAACTGTTGACATAGATTTCTCCGGTTTTCAAGTTGATCCAGCTGGCTGGCTTCTGCATGAGTATATCATGCATTCAAGACACACTAATAGAGCTCAGGGACTAAAAATTTGAAAAACACTAAAAAACAGCGGGGGGGGGGGGTAGGCAGGAAGGGGTGTCAATTTACTATGTAAGTTCATCCTAAATTAATACTTTAGTTTGTGTCTAGCAGCATTCAAACTTTCTTCCCCCCCATCAAACTTTTTTAGTCATCACTGTCCAACAAGGGACAAGAGACATAATTAGTTCATCGATCAACCGTTTTTCCAATTTTTTAATTGATCACCCTAACACTGCATGCAGCCAGAATATATTTGTCACATGATGGTTTCTTTTGAATGACTAGCCAGACCTGTTTAATCATGTTTAAGATTGAGAAAAGATATGTAGGATATATATATATATATATATATATATATATATAGTAGATTGTGGATTCGCTACACAAACTAGCTCATGTTTCTGCCCTGTTTGGGCCTCATCAGACAAACCTGATGAGGCCCAAAGAGGGCAGAAACATGAGCTAGCTTGTGTAGCTATTCCACAATCTACTATTCATTTCCAGCTCCACTCTAAAACAACTTAACTCCATGAGTAAAATGTTGGATGTATCGAGCACTCTATGAAATAAATCCATTGCATTTCAGAAGTGGCTTTATATTATTGCTATATTATCATATTATGTTATGTTATACTGCTAGCCTGATTTGTACCACATATACTGTGTGTATATATATATATATATATATATACATACATACATACACTTTGATACATACATACTGATTGATATGGAACATCAATAATTAATGAATTACAATGCATTAATTTAGTGAACTTGTGATGGGTAACGAGATTTTCCTTTTCTAGTAGTTTCTCCTAGTTTTACTATAACAGATAGTATTTAACTGTCAGATAATCCTGAAAATTCTGACTACACAGAATTTTCTCATCTTTACTTCCATTGTTTCATATATCAATTTTTCCATTTGTATTTAGAGATAGCTTCTGTCCCAGATACATGTCAGTCACTCCCTACAACTTGGTACTCTGGGCAACTGCCGAGATGGATCTTACTCATCTTTTGTGATCTACTTGAACTGGATCCGTCACAGCAAAGTTCATAATGGATCAAATGAACCACTTAAACAAACAAAAGATCCTTTTATCCATACATTCCTTGTTAAGCTCTTACTTAACACTTACGCATAGTGACTGAATGATTTGTTAATGACCGTATGAAGTTATGTATAGGAAGTAATTCAATTCCGGATGTCCAAGCACTTCAAAATACCAATTTAGTCAAATCAGGGCAATGCTCTTCCAAAGGTGCATGTTTGGAAGGGGGCTAGATTTTAGGGTGAGTGGAATAGCCTGCCATAATTGTCTAGTGAAATTAACTTTCTAAATTTTGTCATAAGAAACTATGGCTTCAAAGTATTCTGGTTACTTCTTTTCAGTATTGCCAATTGAGATATCTTATACCAAAAATTAGATAATTTTTACTGTTTTATTTAATTTTTATCAGATTCCAAGAACCGCCGATACAAAAACCTTCAAACTTGACACTGCACTGCCTTGTGAGCTGACTTATGTATGTGGCATATATTAAATTCATACAATAGCCAGTTCACAAGCAACCGCGGTGCATTTGTATACGCACACACAAATTTCTTCAGTATCAAAAGTTATTTCAAAATTCAAAACAAAAGACAGCTTTGTTCAGTGGATCCGCTTAATTATACAATATTATGAGAGGCAAAGCAGGAGATTTTGGGGTCAGGGCTTGGCTCTTTGAGTGGCCACCAACATTTATTAAAATTTGTCTGCTAGAGATCATGTGTGAACATGTCACTCAATCCGCCATTGAGTGACAGTAAGTTATCAGATCTCCAAGACCTTTTCCAGTATTCTTTCTGACCCCAGCACCACCATGGAGAGTCTTAATTCTTCCTTGAATTTCCAATTCCTTTAGTCTTGCCTATAGAGTTTTGGAGACCGTTTCAAGTGCTCAACTTATTATGATCCTATTCCCCCACTTTTTAAGTTCTCAGGCAAGATCCTGGTATTTTTCTAATTTTTGGATTAATCATCATCACCTAGTGCAACAATAAGATGCAGATGGATGATAAATCATTGGAAATTTCTGTTAAAAATGCATAATAGCTTTTTCATTCTAATGAATAAATAAATCTATAACAGAAAATAAAGATATTGAACAACTGTAGTCATAAAATATGGTAGTGCGTTCTATCCTTTCTTATATGTGTTGTGTGTTTGTTTGTTTGTGTGGTCCAGCACTCTTGGCCACACTGTTTTGTATACACACTTGAGAATTGGCATCAGTACTCCCCCTTACTTTCATTTTTCAAGCTTTTTTTTTTTTTTTTTTTTTTTAACCTTTTTGAAGCCTTTTCATCACAGGTTTATTAATAACATCAAGATTCTCCGGAATCTAGGTAATTCTTTATTCTATTTTTTGATGTTTTCTGGAAAACACCAATGATGTCATAATTAGAATTTATTCTGACCATATTCATTCTTTGACTGAATTGTTCAATTATTGATCATGATGGCGAGTTTTCATTATTCTTATTTATTTTATATACAATAAAAAAGTGGCACAAATCATCTTCAGTCAGAATGGGGGTAAGTGTTGAGTTTGACTCTACTGCAACCTAGATTATTTGACTTTTAAATACTCAGCGGAGTCTTTCCAGTTTTTATTTTTGTTTCTTTATTGCATCTTACATGGTTTCCTTTGTCCTTTTATCAATTGATTTAGTATTACAAGAGATTGTCAATGTTTTGTAACATTTCTCATTAAACGTTTACAAGAAACCATTGAATAAAACCTGGGAAAAAAAAAGTTGCTTCAGTTTCCACTCTTCTGCCTATGAACGTACAGAAAAACTCTTGGCTTGACTGATTTATTGGGCACTTTAATTGAGCATGCATAGCTCATGTGTGCAAACAATTTATTTTTCTCATTGGCAACTTGGATATTTCGTAACTAAATTTGGATATTGTTATTGTGAGAGACCGTTTCTAGATATCAGTTTAGATATTTTTAGATTTCTTTACACAAAATCTTGATCTGGAACATCTACAGACGGCACAAATTGGCCTATAAGGCAGTTAATTTGCATTAGTACTCCGTCAGACCCCTTTTTAAAACACTTGGCTTTGAGGGTCTTTTTTGTTAAAAAAAAAAGACCCATTTTTCTAGGGCTTTGCAGAATGTATTTTTTATGCTATAGACATTGGTTTTTTTTTAATTCCTTCCTGCCTATATAAGTTTCCAGTTGGAGGTTCAATCTGCAATAAAAGGTTAGGCTAAATTAGTCACCAGTTTATGTCATCTAGATTTTTTTGAAAATTCAGACATTTTTAGTGACTGTAGCCTGATAAAAGGAGAGAGAAGCATCTTGTTCATTGATCACCCCATCTTTCCCACAGTTTTTTAATTGATCATCTTCAACCTGACATGCTGCAAAAAGATGATAGTCACATGATGGTTTCTATTCAGTGACTAACCAGACCTGTTATTATTTGAGTTTCTACACTGGCATTGACCAGTGGCTTTCACTGGAGTGACCGCAGGCCTCCCTAATACTCCGGGAATCTTCTCTATATTCTGACCAACTTCAGTAGAATTGCCCTTTGAATAGCTTCAGCTTGTATCTCCAAGCTTTTTTGCCGGGCTCTTGGAGATTGTTCCTAGGACTCCAACCATTAGTGGCACTATTGATAGAACGCAGTCCACTATCTGATGTTTTTTTTTCCTTGTACATAACATTATTAGGAACTGTTACAAAAACTTTCAACAAGGGGTTTTTCTCAAGTTTTTAAGCTAGTCAGGCTGGCTATCTATGTATAACATGAATAAGCTGCATGTATGTGGCCAAAGAGCTGAAAATTCTAACATTCACTCCTTATTATGTTCAGAGAAAAAACTTTTTTTTAAATTCCCCCCACATAGGTTTTTAGTGAATCGTTCAAAATACAACATAGGTTTATAAAAAAAATAGATCACTTAGTTTGTGTCCACCTTTTTTTGGAAAATTCAGACTCTTTTGTGGATCATTGCCAAGAAAAAGTAAAGATTAGTAACATATCCATTGATCATCCCTTTTCCAATTCCCAACATGGCATGCTACTAAAAGATGTTGATTATGTGACAGTTTCTATTGAGTGACTAACCAGACCTGTTGTTGCTGCTGCTGCTGATTTGAAGACTGAGTTAGTCTCCTCAGGTCTCCAACCTATCAATCAGCATTTCTGCAGATCACAGCAGTGCTGTGGTTTGTACTGTCTCAACTTTTGCTTTATTTCCTAACACTCTTGCCATGTTCATCCTAGGTTTCTGGTCTAAACTGAAGACGGGGAAGTCATTAGTCACACAGTATTCTTACACGCCCAACCTTTCCTCTTATCTCCATCAATCTTGACTTCAGTGTCTTCGGTACAGTTCGCAGTTCACCTATCATTATTGGCACTCGTCCTGTTATTTGCATTATTGTTATTGTTGCTTTTATTATAATTGGCTTTGTTATCAATACACACACTCTTCTTGTTGTTGTTATTGGCCCTTTTGTCAATGGCTCTCATTGTTTTTTTGCACTCTGGTTCTTGTTATTATTGGCACTATTGTTGTTATTGACTACATTGTTGTTTTTGATATTGATATTTTGTTGTTATTATTGACACCATTGTTATTTGCACTCTTATGTTTTTATTACTGGCATTTTTGTTGATACAATTGTTATTGTTGCTACTGTTGTTGCTACTATTGACACTATTGTTGCTACTATTGACACTATTGTTGCTACTATTGACACTATTGTTGCTACTATTGACACTATTGTTGCTACTATTGACACTATTGTTGCTACTGTTGTTGCTACTATTGACACTATTGTTGCTACTATTGACACTATTGTTGCTGTTGTTGTTGTTGCTACTATTGACACTGTTGTTGCTACTATTGACACTATTGTTGCTGTTGTTGTTGTTGCTACTATTGACACTATTGTTGCTATTGACACTATTGTTGCTGTTGTTGTTGTTGCTACTATTGACACTATTGTTGCTGTTGTTGTTGTTGCTACTATTGACACTATTGTTGCTACTGTTGTTGCTACTATTGACACTATTGTTGCTACTGTTGTTGCTACTATTGACACTATTGTTGCTACTGTTGTTGCTACTATTGACACTATTGTTGCTACTGTTGTTGCTACTATTGACACTATTGTTGCTACTATTGACACTATTGTTGCTGTTGTTGTTGCTACTATTGACACTATTGTTGCTACTGTTGTTGCTACTATTGACACTATTGTTGCTACTATTGACACTATTGTTGCTATTGACACTATTGTTGCTGTTGTTGTTGTTGCTACTATTGACACTATTGTTGCTGTTGTTGTTGTTGCTACTATTGACACTATTGTTGCTACTGTTGTTGCTACTATTGACTCTATTGTTGCTACTATTGACACTATTGTTGCTGTTGTTGTTGCTACTATTGACACTATTGTTGCTGTTGTTGCTACTATTGACACTATTGTTGCTGTTGTTGTTGCTACTATTGACACTATTGTTGCTGTTGTTGCTACTACTATTGACACTATTGTTGCTGTTGTTGCTACTATTGACACTATTGTTGCTGTTGTTGTTGTTGCTACTATTGACACTATTGTTGCTGTTGTTGCTACTATTGTTGTTGTTGCTACTATTGACACTATTGTTGCTACTATTGACACTTTTGTTGCTACTGTTGTTGCTACTGTTGCTACTATTGACACTATTGTTGCTGTTGTTGCTACTATTGACACTATTGTTGCTACTATTGACACTATTGTTGCTACTGTTGTTGCTACTATTGACACTATTGTTGCTACTATTGTTGCTACTATTGACACTATTGTTGCTACTATTGTTGCTACTATTGACACTATTGTTGCTACTATTGACACTATTGTTGCTGTTGTTGTTGTTGCTACTATTGTTGTTGTTGCTACTATTGACACTATTGTTGTTGTAGTCTTAATTGAAGACTGGGAATTCCTCAGTCTCAGACGTTGAGTATTCATTCATAGTCTCAACCTTTCCTCTTATCTCCAACTATATCAATCTTGACTTCCGTGTCTTTCATACAATTCCCACTGTTATTATTGGCACCATTATTATAACTACTATTAGTAGTAGTATTGATATCATCATGCTGGAAAGCATTAAAATCAATTTCTTTTTATACTAATTGATTGCTTAAATTTTTCATGTCATGCAAAACCTACACAGTGGACAAAAGATTAATGTGACTTGGACTCGCACTCAGCCGGACTGATAATTAAAATAGTCTTTGTATGTAAAACAGTCTTTTGAAGAATTTGATTAATGCGTGAATGATGGACCAAGTTAGATTAAGATCCATCCAAGATTTAGATAATAATGTGTCCATATTCACTATCAGATAGAAGACATATTCTCAACTGATATTTTTAGTTGCATATTTCTGAACGTATTACTCATGTAGGCTTTGCTGGAAAAGACAATTAACAAATTGTTTAGCAGAGTAGTGGAAAGGAAAATGAGGTCCGCATACTTTAGCCATGAGACCAACATATAGGCTTCCATTCACTTACAGACAGCAGTGAGTAGGTTGACAATCAACCTCTTATTATGTAAGTTGACCCACTTGCTATTATCAAATAACGCAGCTAGATGATCTGTTATTTTTTCCTCAAGTGAAACTACCCGAGATAATTACAAATAACTCCCTGGCTAATTCTACTCAAAGCTTTCTCCCTATTTTTTTTGAAAAGCTGACTCCAGACAGATGCTTTTCAGTACACTTGTCTAATTTTAATAATGTTTGGATGTATTTTTCTTGTTTGTAAAAGAAACAAAAACCCAGCATTTCAGTTGAAAAAAGAAAAGAAAAAACAGCTTTAGTCCAAATCATTTATGATATCTTTCGTACAGCTGACAGTTTCATTACAAACAATGTTTGATCTATGAACTTGCAAAAAATTAAAAGGTTCACATCACAAAGAACCAGTTGAAATTGTTAAATGTGGATCCTGAAGATAAACAATCTTGCAGATTGAAATCTCAAAGGTTTCCATAAGTACAGGATGGTGCCAAATAAACTGACCATTTTGATTCTTTGGGAACACTATTTTGTTTTGTTTTGGTTTTTGTGTGTGGGTATAAATTTATGTTTTTCTTTAACAGAAGTTTTAATAGTGAAAGTCATGTAAACTGCTTTTACTGTACCTGACCAGCCATTGCTATTTAAGTGGACTGAGGCAGTCACAATAATTTTTGTCACCTTTTTCAGTATGTCAGTTATATCAATTTAAAAAAAAAATACCAAAGAAAACAAAGAGGTCTGAGAGAATCAATGAGGTCAATTCTGCACCTTTATATACAAGATCAAATTTTCTAAGATTCCTTTATGCCTGTATACATTGGAGTTGAATCATCAGGAAGCTGCTATATTTGGAGGCTGTTAAATAAGGAAACTCAAATGGCAATGGGCTGGTCATATTGCAAAAATGGCAGACAATCATTGGACCTCACCATTAACAACGTGGATCCCCAGAGATCATATGCAAAACTGACAAGCAGAAAACGAGATGACATGACAAACTAGAAAAGTTCAGAAAGTATTGGCTTCATGAGGTCTGGGAAATAATGGGGGAGGACTATGGCCAATGGTGGACGCTAAAAGGACGTTGATGAATAAGAAACATCAATATTTTTGTTCAATGAACCACTGGGACCTGCAAGTGATCCCTCTTTTGAACTGTATATCCGTTCTGTCAACAATACATTGGTCTCATGTACAATTTATATTTTGTTTTTGTACGCAGGGCTGGTAACAAATTTTAGGAGGTTTTTACTGTATTTAAAGTAAACATTACTGATATTTACTGAGCACATTCTTCACAAGTGTTAGATGCCAATTACTAAGATAGGTGCTTGGTGAAAAGCAACCTGACCTGACTGAGCGAAATTGTTGTCATTTTCTAGTTCAGCATCATCAATCTATGTATATTCGACTGAAAAATTTCCAACGACAGAAAAAAAGTTTGAAAGCAGGCCAGCGTATTGGAAGTTATAATATCTGTCAATGATTGTGTCAACTGATCAATACAGCATGCATGAAACCATCTATCTTTACTGGGTCCCGAGGATAGGAGAAGGCAGGGATGAAAAATTTGGTTTTCACAATTCTTCCTGCCAATTAATGAGAAGGACAAATGTGCCAATTTACTGGCACATTTGTCCTTCCATCCTCTCTCTAAGAACTATTCATTCTGTTTGAATTATTAGCTCTAATTGTCCATGAACCCTTTGCTCATATTTATGTTGATACATATTTTTTATTCATTGGCGGGACCGGCCCTAGATACACAAAAACATAGGCAATCACAGAGGGTGTCAAGCACTAGAGGGACACCCGTCATATGTTTGAGACTGTGAGACTTTGCAAATACAAACGGAAAAAGAGGAAAACAAATAAAGTCAACAGATGAGCAGTCAAAATGAGAAAATTCTCTGATGTGAAGTCAGATTTTTCAGGAATATCTGATGGTTAAATACTTTCTGTTGTTATGAAACTAAAGAAAACATCTAGCAATTGAAATTCTCATGACCAACAAAAAACTGAGTCAGTCTTAAATAATTTTGTGAGATAGCATGCTAATAATAGCTGGGGACCAAGAGGGAAGGTAAGTTGGGTGGGGTAAAGTTGTGAGTTAATAGATAAATCAGATAATACTTTGAAGGGTGCCCAAGTTCAGCATGCCCAGGGTACCAGGAATGCAAGGGACAGTCTTGTACATAGCTATCTCAGTATCTGGAGCATTTGTCTCTTTTCATCCATTACATTAAGGGTGAATTAAACCCATAAAATATTCTGATGCTTCAATCCTGATATTAAAGAACTTTGGAGTTAAAATGCTTAAATGCTGACTAGTGGTAAGCAGTCCTCACTTTAATTTTAGTAGTATACATGATTAATGACCACCTCTTGGGATTTTTGCAGTTGGGGTAAAAATAATATTTAGTTCTCCCTTTTTTTTTCTTCAATTATCCACACAAAACAAAACAACAATTAGCTAAAAATGTAAAGCTGGGGATTAAGTAAACACTGAAAATTCCATGAATTCCATTAGAGATGATATCTACAATTTGAAAAATAACTGGTGAATTTAAAGCACTGATATCTTCTGGAATTTCCAAAGTATGAGGAAATGATACCCTTGAACAGATTCACCTCCATGCGTACGCATATAAGTAGTTGAAAGAGAGTGAACGAGTATGGAAAGAAAAGAATAGAATTGTCAACATAGAGAAAATGGCATTTGATCTTTATAGTCATCTGCAATGTTGTTTTAATTCAATACAAACACACCTATTATATGCTATGTGCTATAGAAAGACGCACTACGACATGCTATAGAAAAACGCACCACGACATGCTATAGAAAAACGCACCACGACATGCTATAGAAAAACGCACCACGACATGCTATAGAAAGACGCACCACGATATGCTATAGAAAGACGCACCACGACATGCTATAGAAAAACGCACCACGACATGTTATAGAAAAACGCACCACGACATGTTATAGAAAAACGCACCACGACATGTTATAGAAAAACACACCATTATATCATACTGGAAATTCTCATAATGTCCCAAATTTAGAGCAAAAATATGAGATGAAAATAAGAGCAAGTCAATTCTATTTAAGAAACTAGCACAATCCTGGATACAAAATATCTTTCTATGCTTTTTCATATCACTCACATTGAAGTGGATTATCATTTTTTTTCACAGATAAATAAAGATATAAATATTGATAGATGCAATAGTGGTGCATAGCTGTGTATAATTCAAAATCAATCCTAAATAGCTCAGAGGTTTGTGAACTTGAAGAGTCAATCATTCGATATTTGACAGAAACATATCTGCTTACTTAGTGTAGCTTTCTGGGTTAGATAGTTTCAGTATTCTGTATTTGTGTCCTAGTTAACAAACCAGGATATCAAATGCTGATTTTCAGGGGAAATAAGTACACCCCGCCTTCCTTGAGCAATTGATGTAATATAATATTTCTTCTTATTAGCCTTTGCACATATCTTTGCAAACCAAGTATTGCAAATGTTTTTTCTTTCATACACTATTGAAAACTCAGTTGGATTAAGCTGTCTGCAAATTTCATTATAGTTTTAATCCTTTCCAAGCCCAAACATGCTTCAGGAGTTTGTTTTTTTTTATATCTTCCAAATTTCCTTGATAATGATCATTAATTCAAAGTTTTCAGAATTTTCTCCAGACTACACATTTTATCCAAGCAGCTTTGCTTCCAACATCTCTCTCTATGAAAAAGATGTTTAGCACCTTTTCTAAATTATGAATAACAAAAAGTAAAATTATAATGGAAAATGAAACAATAAAGGATAGATTAAAGAGTATTCCACGAAAATGGTTGTAAAAAGTCAATAAAGTATGCGGAAAAGGGGACAAGATGAATAAAAGCCAGGATGGATGAAGAACATTTAAGTTTCCCCAACTGATTTACGCAGCAAGAGACCATAAGCAATTAAAATAAGTTGCTTTTAGGATCAAAAAGGGAAATACTTAAATCATGGTCATTAACAAATTGATTGGGATCTGATGCTACCCCAAAAAATGTCTCACTTTTAACACTGAAATCAAGATATTAAAATATTCTAAAACAGACATTTTTTTTTTCAAGTAAATAAAATAGCAAATATGAAAAATAGCTTTTCAAACTAGGTTATGAAACTAATAACCACTTGCTTGCACCTACAAAAGGAAAAAATAATAGAATAAGATTTTTTTCCTCGCAAAAACATAAGCTTTGATGATTTTGATTGTAGTTTGTGAATAATATTTACTTTCGTTGCTACAATCAAAAATCAAATTCCCGAAAGATTAAAACAAAATGGAACTATTTTGTGAATTGAATTGAATTTTTTTTTAAATTACACAGGAGTACAAGGAGGTAACTGATTAAAATTCATTTGAGATTTAAATTTTCTTGTCTGAATTCAAGATCCAGCATAATCCATTCTCTGATTGTTCAACAACTTTAAACACCAAAAATGGTGAAGTGTTCTATCCTTTTTTAGATGTATGTGTATATGTATGTACTCCTGGCCATACCGTTTTGTTCATAGACTTGAAAATTAGCATCAGTAGTCCACTCAACCCCTCCTGAAAATATTTTTTTTTTATTTGACCTTTTTTTGTCTTTGGTATAGTTTATTGATAACGTGTAGATTCTGGAGGATTCTAATTTTGATTATTTCCAGTAGAAAATACCAGTGAGCTCAGATAGAATTCATTCTGACCATATCTTTTTTTCAGATGGAATTTTTTTATATGACTTCAAATTTTGATGTTACAGCTGTTCAGTTGACTGTAATGGCGAGTTATCTAGGTTTTATGCCAATTTTGTAAAGCTCCAACTTGACTATTACTGTAAAATAGCAATAAAGCTCTTATTTTATGATTTAGCAAAATGCTGCAAGCAGCAAACAAGTAGTAACCCCCTGCCCCAAAGAGAAAAACAGAAAATATTTTGAAAATCTGTCAGATGTCGACACATTCCAAACCCACTTATATTAAATGATTATCAAACACATCAATATTTATATTAGTTATGCATTACTGAGTTTCTTTTCATCCGCTGGTTTTCTCAGCAAAGTTGCGAAATTTCCATTTCTTATCAGTCTTTTAAGTTCATTGTTGGGAACAAGTCTTTGCCATATAAGCTTAAGACCGTGATTGTGGGAGTTACCCTGTAAGGCAGGGGCAGTCCTAGGGTCCCTTAGCTGAACTTTGGGATCCTTTAAAGTATAGTGCTATCTCATATTACTGAAAAAATCTGATTTCATATTTTTAATCTGCTTAATATAATTATTTTCCCATTTACCATTTGTACTTTGAAATTCCTACTGTCTCAGACACATGAGAATCGCCCCTTCCCTCGGCACCCTAGGCGACTGAACATGTTATCAGTACCTTAAGCCAGACATGTTGCCACACTGGCCCATGATGTGTTGATAGGAAGGAAGAGATGGATACATGCATTTCCAAAGGGCATTAATTAGCACTGAAAATTCAACTCTGGCTTGCTGATCCTATTCTGAGCTGTTAACCACTCAGCCACTCACATCTTCGGTGAATGATACCATAATTTCAACATCAAACTCCACCATTCTTTCTTGCTTTTTTTATAGTCTGTAGACTATTTGGGATGATTTATTGCTTCTTGCATTTTCTCTGGGGCCAGCAGAAAAAAAATTGAATGCGAAGATTATTCAGTGGAATCTAAAATTAAAAACTTGTTCTTTCAATATAATTCAAAGTCTGTCAATTCCCTCTTTAAAAAATAAAACAAAACTTGTGTACAATTCACAAGGTCCAAAATGTTGAAATAAGACACTGTAATGATTCAACGATTTCTTTGAGTAAATATTTTTAACCAAATTATTTTTATCACAACATTTTGGTTGGTAAACTCTAGCTGTGATTAAAGGAATTTTCCAGAAAATCTCTTACTTACACTGGTGATCTCCTGTTTGTGGAAACAACTAAAATACTGCTTGTGATGATGTTTTATTCATAGGCCACAAGAGAGATTGTTCTCTTGATATCTAACTGATCATCAAAGGAACAGTATCTACCAAGAAATTAAACTCAGGTGCACAACTAAATAAAGAATTAGAATAAATACTTCCAATGTTGCTGTTTTTATAGTTGTACCCTCAGAGTTTTCCGTGTACAATTACCAAGTCATAACAAAGGTGCTCACATAACCATGCATTCTGGGTAAAATACACCAGAACTAAGCTTGGGAAGGAGTTGTTCGTACAAAAAATAATCATTTCCATCACATCATCTCCTGACGGTTGGTGTATATTAGTTGAAACTAATCTACATCAGAAAACTGACGAGGTCTCATTAATGAGAAACTGAAATCAAGAGTCATTACTTCAGCAGTTAATTAAAACTTTGATCCTTTCCATGAAGCAATTTGGATTCTTTACAAAAACCAATACCATTTTCCTGAATTTTGTCAGAAGCCATGTTTAAATGAGAACATCAAGTGAATCCTTCTTGCTTCTCAAATATCTGCTTTTAGCCAACTGATGATGAGTTCTCATTCTGTTCCTGAAGATCTATCTTCAATTTACTGTCGCTACACTGATTCAATTTGTTATGATGGATCATATTAAAACTGTTTCCATATATGGTTTTCTTGCCAGCATACAGTATCATTGACAGGGATAGAAATGGTGGTGGTGGGTTTATTCTCAAAGGTACAGCATATACCTTCTCAATTTACAGGTTTTTCACATTCTATGTCTACTAATAGAGACATTAGTGTATATCTAGTTTCCCAAACCAAACCTTACCATATACCTAGTTCTCCAAACCAAGCCTTACGATAGATGTAGTTCCCAAAGCAAGATTTACCATGTATCTACTTCCCAAAACCAAGCCTTCTGTACACCTAGTTCCCAAAACCACACCTTACTGTATACCTAGATCTCAAAACTTATTTCCATCACTCATCATTGAGCAAGACTCTTAAAGTGTGTTGCTTCCCTTGTGATGTTCTGCTTTGGAGTTTTAGTTTTTTTTTCAGTTCCCTGTCTGTTTGGGCATTCTTCCCCTTTAAATCCCTCCAACTGAGAATATATTTTCGTAGGAGATGGTAACAAAGTTAACATATTCTCCAGAAGTGCTCAGTTGTCAACTTTTGACATTGAAAACATTTCTAACTGGTTGAGAACAGACCAGTGAATGCCGAACTGCTTTCAGTCTGGCTTTGCAAGCATGGAATATACGTTTTTTCCCCAGCCTTTTACTACTTCTATTTCCAACGTACACCGAGGGGAAATAAGTATTTGGACACTTAGAAAATATTCATTTAATATACTTCTGATCCTCACGTTTACTTTAAATTTCACGCGGATGATGCATTGTGATTTAAAACTAACAACTGCTATGAAAAATATATATTTCCAAACATACAATGTAGAATAAAACAAAATTGAATAAAATTCAATTGAAAATCTATGATGATGCTTAAATGATCGAATTCATCAGATGGACCTCAGGAAACATTAATGATTTGAAGGTCTTCTGCAAGAGAGAGTGGGCCAAAATTTCACAAGAATATTGCAGGGGGTTGTGAAGGCTTGAAAAAAACATATCCAAGTAGTAATTGCAAACCAGGACTATGAAAATGAGCATTAAAATTGGAAATCAATGTGTCTGAAGATTTTTCCAGTGTTACTTTTGTTCATATATTATTTTGCATTGGATGTTTGGAAAGATATTTTTTTCTTAGTAATTCTCAATTCTATACCAAAATAAATCACTTGAGTAAATCTAAAGTAAATGTGAGTGATGAAAGTATATGATATGAATATTTTTACTAACTGTCCAAATACTTGTTTTCCCTCACTGCGAGTTCTCGAGATTGCTTTTTAGGTTCCAGTTTAGTGAACATCAGATGGTGATTGCGCCAGGTTAAGTCCATTTTTTTTTTTACACACAAAGAAAATTCTATCAGTGAATCAGAGAAGAGGTTACCTTATGCAGAGATGAATGTGACCAAATAAAAAAAAAAAAAAGCAGGCATATGAAGGCATTTAAAAGCAAGGATCAATGGAGAGAGCTATCCTAAAAAGAGGTCAAGACCAAGGTAAAAGATATCAAAGAAGTGAATAGGTGATAAAATGGAGGTGGGCAGGACACATAACCAAAAGGAATGATAACAGGTGGTTTGGCCGAATAGTGATCAGAATTAGCATCTTCTCACTAATACTCGCTCCATTCTAATTTCAGTTCCTTACTATCACAACTTGTCAGACAGTCACTCTACGGTTTTTCCAAAACGGTGAGCTATTGAAATAGAGAATGAACTTTTGGTATGACTCAAACTTGCATACTTTTTTCTTCAGGAGGGTAGCCTCAGTATTAAAGCTACTCTACTGCTTGAGCTACAAAAACCAGTGGCAGCAGAAAATCATATAAAACCATATGGACTTATTCCTCATTCTTACCAAATGCCTGGAACTGCCCTCTTTAGTGTTTATTTTACATACACTATTCATATTTGTAGAAATATAATCTTGGATTTTATCATATAAAGCATTGTAAATTAGAAACAACCAACCAAAATAGGTTTTTCCACTTTTCATGTTATTCTGGCTGGCTACTTATATATGAATCATACAGGCCACACCAATGGTGTTAGAAGATGAAATTTTCAGAAGTCATCCTTTGTTAAGTAAAGAGAAAAATGCTTTTATTTGTTTGTTTTTTTCAATTGGCCCCTAAATATGATTTTAGCGGCAGGTTCAATTAGCAATTTAAGTTTATGCCGAATTGATCCTTTAGTTTACGGCCAGTAGCATTCACATTTATTTTCTGAAAATTCAAACTTTTTCCAGAAATTATGACCAAAAAAAGGCAAAAGAAGTAATTTTCATTGATCACCCCTTTTTCCAATTTTTTTTTTTTATAAATCAATCCCAACTCAGCATACAGCCAAAATATATTGGTCACATGACGGTTCCTATTGAGTGACTAACCAAAACTTATTTTAAAATTTTCTTTTACATCTCAATTTCAGTTGCTTACTATTGCAACTATTCAGACTACCTTTCTACAGACATAAATAAAAGATGGTCAAATAAGTTGCAAGAAAAAATACAGCTGAAACTGAGATGAAAAAATAGTCAAAAATTAATTGACAATGCTTCATCTAATGAGAATAAAATTCAAGATAACTTCAATTGTCTGGGATCTCACTCCATGTTCTTTCACACGGGATTCAAAGAGACTTGAAGTTATAACTTTTGTCGTATTTTGGTAGTTTCATATCTATGAATACTTTTCACAAAACCATAGTTCTATAATACACTTACACTTTTTCCTTTGTACAGAAAATTTTCACCAAACTACAGTATCTTTGTCATTGAGGTAAGAGGCTTTTACTTCACTGAAGAAGCTACCATGGAGTGGCAAGAATTTTGAGTTCAAAGGAAATAAAGTGTAAGTGTGTTATAAAACTACGATTTTGTGAAACGTATTCACAAATATGAAACTATCAAAATATAACAGCATACATGGGATCTCATTATATCATAGGCTGAAAAGACAAGAAAATGGAAATATTATAACTTTCATAATTGCTTTTGAGATTCTGGTATCTTGGGTCTAACAAGATAAGTGGTAATCAATGTTTTTAGTAATGATAATGATAATTGATAAATAAATATTGCCCTTATTCAAGCTACCAAAAAGCTGTCCCTGCCTGGGCATCATGTATTACAAGTTTTCTTCACAATCCCCTGTCTCAGGTTGACTTGGGAGTTCTTCATGATTTGTGAAACGCAAAAATAGGTTTAAAAGGTGACAAGCACCCAAAGTGGCGTCACTCACTTAACTTGCTATTCACCAATAGCAGGAGTTAAGAGAGATGGATTAATGCCTTTCTGAAGGAAAGTAGTGCTAAGATTGTAACAGTCAGAGTTTGAACTTGGTTTGAAAATTAAATTTTCTGTGGTGCTAACTGCTAGGCCACCAACACCAATGGTTTAAATGGAACCTGAATTCTTAAGGTGCAGGTAGGATTAGCTAAAGGGAGATAACAAAAAAATACAAAGGAAGTTTGATAGAAGGCAAACGGAATTTCATACTAGATATAAGTAGTTTTTTTTTTTGTAGAGAATTGCATTTGCACCAACTCGGTCAAACATTTTGCTATCACATGTTTCCAGTATTGTGCTTCCAGGTCAAAAACCATTTATCAGTAACCCAGAAAAAAAAGGTCAGCATTTGCTCTTCTGAATATTCAACAGATGACAAGAGGATTAAAATCATATGACTGGTATGAGAGCATCAACAGGTCATTAAGTGATCTTTTCCAGACTGCAAGTTAAATCATTATTTCATTCGAGCTGAGATAATAGCTTACATCATGAGATCTGACTTGATTCAGACATGGACGAAAAAAGCACTAACTGTGATGAACAAAAAGCACGAGGAGCAAGTTTTAAATGTTATGAATAAGCCAAATAAGAGTTCACCCACATTATCCCATAATCCACTTGACTAGATCAATAGAGTAACATGTCAAGATAAATCTGCCAAAATTTCTTGCTGAATAATGTTTTCTTATGTGGAAAATCTATGAATAATTTTCTTTCATATAACCAATATACAGAGAGCAGAACGTTCATGAAATTTTGATTTTTCAAATAACTCTTGACCCCACAGAACTTCAACTTCTATAACTATACACAATCTTTTGATTGCAATCCATGAATTAATACACTTTTGGCATCTATAAAATACCACAACAATACTGAACTGTACACAAAATTAATGCACTTTTGGCATCCATAAAATACCACTACAATACTGAACTGTACACAAAATTAATGCACTTTTGGCATCCATAAAATACCACTACAATACTGAACTGTACACAAAATTAATGCACTTTTGGCATCCATAAAATACCACTACAATACTGAACTGTACACAAAATTAATGCACTTTTGGCATCTATAAAATACCACAACAATACTGAACTGTACACAAAATTAATGCACTTTTGGCATCCATAAAATACCACAACAATACTGAACTGTACACAAAATTAATGCACTTTTGGCATCCATAAAATACCACAACAATACTGAACTGTACACAAAATTAATGCACTTTTGGCATCCATAAAATACCACTACAATACTGAACTGTACACAAAATTAATGCACTTTTGGCATCCATAAAATACCACAACAATACTGAACTGTACACAAAATTAATGCACTTTTGGCATCTATAAAATACCACAACAATACTGAACTGTACACAAAATTAATGCACTTTTGGCATCCATAAAATACCACAACAATACTGAACTGTACACAAAATTAATGCACTTTTGGCATCCATAAAATACCACTACAATACTGAACTGTACACAAAATTAATGCACTTTTGGCATCCATAAATTATCACAACAATACTGAACTGTACACAAAATTAATGCACTTTTGGCATCCATAAAATACCACAACAATACTGAACTGTACACAAAATTAATGCACTTTTGGCATCCATAAAATACCACAACAATACTGAACTGTACACAAAATTAATGCACTTTTGGCATCCATAAAATACCACAACAATACTGAACTGTACACAAAATTAATGCACTTTTGGCATCCATAAAATACCACTACAATACTGAACTGTACACAAAATTAATGCACTTTTGGCATCCATAAAATACCACAACAATACTGAACTGTACACAAAATTAATGCACTTTTGGCATCCATAAAATACCACAACAATACTGAACTGTACACAAAATTAATGCACTTTTGGCATCTATAAAATACCACTACAATACTGAACTGTACACAAAATTAATGCACTTTTGGCATCTATAAAATACCACAACAATACTGAACTGTACACAAAATTAATGCACTTTTGGCATCTATAAAATACCACAACAATACTGAACTGTACACAAAATTAATGCACTTTTGGCATCCATAAAATACCACTACAATACTGAACTGTACACAAAATTAATGCACTTTTGGCATCCATAAAATACCACTACAATACTGAACTGTACACAAAATTAATGCACTTTTGGCATCTATAAAATACCACAACAATACTGAACTGTACACAAAATTAATGCACTTTTGGCATCCATAAAATACCACTACAATACTGAACTGTACACAAAATTAATGCACTTTTGGCATCCATAAAATACCACTACAATACTGAACTGTACACAAAATTAATGCACTTTTGGCATCCATAAAATACCACAACAATACTGAACTGTACACAAAATTAATGCACTTTTGGCATCCATAAAATACCACAACAATACTGAAGTGTACACAAAATTAATGCACTTTTGGCATCTATAAAATACCACAACAATACTGAACTGTACACAAAATTAATGCACTTTTGGCATCCATAAAATACCACAACAATACTGAAGTGTACACAAAATTAATGCACTTTTGGCATCCATAAAATACCACTACAATACTGAAGTGTACACAAAATTAATGCACTTTTGGCATCCATAAAATACCACTACAATACTGAAGTGTACACAAAATTAATGCACTTTTGGCATCCATGAAATACCACAACAATACTGAAGTGTACACAAAATTAATGCACTTTTGGCATCTATAAAATACCACAACAATACTGAAGTGTACACAAAATTAATGCACTTTTGGCATCCATAAAATACCACAACAATACTGAAGTGTACACAAAATTAATGCACTTTTGGCATCCATAAAATACCACAACAATACTGAACTGTACACAAAATTAATGCACTTTTGGCATCCATAAAATACCACTACAATACTGAACTGTACACAAAATTAATGCACTTTTGGCATCCATAAAATACCACTACAATACTGAACTGTACACAAAATTAATGCACTTTTGGCATCCATAAAATACCACAATACTGAACTGTACACAAAATTAATGCACTTTTGGCATCCATAAAATACCACAACAATACTGAACTGTACACAAAATTAATGCACTTTTGGCATCTATAAAATACCACAACAATACTGAACTGTACACAAAATTAATGCACTTTTGGCATCCATAAAATACCACAACAATACTGAACTGTACACAAAATTAATGCACTTTTGGCATCTATAAAATACCACTACAATACTGAACTGTACACAAAATTAATGCACTTTTGGCATCTATAAAATACCACAACAATACTGAACTGTACACAAAATTAATGCACTTTTGGCATCTATAAAATACCACAACAATACTGAACTGTACACAAAATTAATGCACTTTTGGCATCCATAAAATACCACTACAATACTGAACTGTACACAAAATTAATGCACTTTTGGCATCCATAAAATACCACTACAATACTGAACTGTACACAAAATTAATGCACTTTTGGCATCTATAAAATACCACAACAATACTGAACTGTACACAAAATTAATGCACTTTTGGCATCCATAAAATACCACAACAATACTGAACTGTACACAAAATTAATGCACTTTTGGCATCCATAAAATACCACTACAATACTGAACTGTACACAAAATTAATGCACTTTTGGCATCCATAAAATACCACAACAATACTGAACTGTACACAAAATTAATGCACTTTTGGCATCCATAAAATACCACAACAATACTGAACTGTACACAAAATTAATGCACTTTTGGCATCTATAAAATACCACTACAATACTGAACTGTACACAAAATTAATGCACTTTTGGCATCTATAAAATACCACTACAATACTGAACTGTACACAAAATTAATGCACTTTTGGCATCTATAAAATACCACTACAATACTGAACTGTACACAAAATTAATGCACTTTTGGCATCCATAAAATACCACAACAATACTGAACTGTACACAAAATTAATGCACTTTTGGCATCTATAAAATACCACTACAATACTGAACTGTACACAAAATTAATGCACTTTTGGCATTCATAAAATACCACAACAATACTGAACTGTACACAAAATTAATGCACTTTTGGCATCCATAAAATACCACAACAATACTGAACTGTACACAAAATTAATGCACTTTTGGCATCTATAAAATACCACAACAATACTGAACTGTACACAAAATTAATGCACTTTTGGCATCCATAAAATACCACAACAATACTGAACTGTACACAAAATTAATGCACTTTTGGCATCCATAAAATACCACAACAATACTGAACTGTACACAAAATTAATGCACTTTTGGCATCCATAAAATACCACAACAATACTGAACTGTACACAAAATTAATGCACTTTTGGCATCCATAAAATACCACTACAATACTGAACTGTACACAAAATTAATGCACTTTTGGCATCCATAAAATACCACAACAATACTGAACTGTACACAAAATTAATGCACTTTTGGCATCCATAAAATACCACAACAATACTGAACTGTACACAAAATTAATGCACTTTTGGCATCTATAAAATACCACAACAATACTGAACTGTACACAAAATTAATGCACTTTTGGCATCTATAAAATACCACAACAATACTGAACTGTACACAAAATTAATGCACTTTTGGCATCTATAAAATACCACAACAATACTGAACTGTACACAAAATTAATGCACTTTTGGCATCCATAAAATACCACTACAATACTGAACTGTACACAAAATTAATGCACTTTTGGCATCCATAAAATACCACTACAATACTGAACTGTACACAAAATTAATGCACTTTTGGCATCTATAAAATACCACAACAATACTGAACTGTACACAAAATTAATGCACTTTTGGCATCCATAAAATACCACTACAATACTGAACTGTACACAAAATTAATGCACTTTTGGCATCCATAAAATACCACTACAATACTGAACTGTACACAAAATTAATGCACTTTTGGCATCCATAAAATACCACAACAATACTGAACTGTACACAAAATTAATGCACTTTTGGCATCCATAAAATACCACAACAATACTGAAGTGTACACAAAATTAATGCACTTTTGGCATCTATAAAATACCACAACAATACTGAACTGTACACAAAATTAATGCACTTTTGGCATCCATAAAATACCACAACAATACTGAAGTGTACACAAAATTAATGCACTTTTGGCATTTATAAAATACCACTACAATACTGAAGTGTACACAAAATTAATGCACTTTTGGCATCCATAAAATACCACAACAATACTGAAGTGTACACAAAATTAATGCACTTTTGGCATCCATAAAATGCCACAACAATACTGAAGTGTACACAAAATTAATGCACTTTTGGCATCTATAAAATACCACAACAATACTGAAGTGTACACAAAATTAATGCACTTTTGGCATCCATAAAATACCACAACAATACTGAAGTGTACACAAAATTAATGCACTTTTGGCATCCATAAAATACCACAACAATACTGAACTGTACACAAAATTAATGCACTTTTGGCATCCATAAAATACCACTACAATACTGAACTGTACACAAAATTAATGCACTTTTGGCATCCATAAAATACCACTACAATACTGAACTGTACACAAAATTAATGCACTTTTGGCATCCATAAAATACCACAATACTGAACTGTACACAAAATTAATGCACTTTTGGCATCCATAAAATACCACAACAATACTGAACTGTACACAAAATTAATGCACTTTTGGCATCCATAAAATACCACAACAATACTGAACTGTACACAAAATTAATGCACTTTTGGCATCCATAAAATACCACAACAATACTGAACTGTACACAAAATTAATGCACTTCTGGCATCCATAAAATACCACTACAATACTGAACTGTACACAAAATTAATGCACTTTTGGCATTCATAAAATACCACAACAATACTGAACTGTACACAAAATTAATGCACTTTTGGCATCCATAAAATACCACAACAATACTGAACTGTACACAAAATTAATGCACTTTTGGCATCTATAAAATACCACTACAATACTGAACTGTACACAAAATTAATGCACTTTTGGCATCTATAAAATACCACAACAATACTGAACTGTACACAAAATTAATGCACTTTTGGCATCTATAAAATACCACAACAATACTGAACTGTACACAAAATTAATGCACTTTTGGCATCCATAAAATACCACTACAATACTGAACTGTACACAAAATTAATGCACTTTTGGCATCCATAAAATACCACTACAATACTGAACTGTACACAAAATTAATGCACTTTTGGCATCTATAAAATACCACAACAATACTGAACTGTACACAAAATTAATGCACTTTTGGCATCCATAAAATACCACAACAATACTGAACTGTACACAAAATTAATGCACTTTTGGCATCCATAAAATACCACTACAATACTGAACTGTACACAAAATTAATGCACTTTTGGCATCCATAAAATACCACAACAATACTGAACTGTACACAAAATTAATGCACTTTTGGCATCCATAAAATACCACAACAATACTGAAGTGTACACAAAATTAATGCACTTTTGGCATCTATAAAATACCACTACAATACTGAACTGTACACAAAATTAATGCACTTTTGGCATCTATAAAATACCACTACAATACTGAACTGTACACAAAATTAATGCACTTTTGGCATCTATAAAATACCACTACAATACTGAACTGTACACAAAATTAATGCACTTTTGGCATCCATAAAATACCACAACAATACTGAACTGTACACAAAATTAATGCACTTTTGGCATCTATAAAATACCACTACAATACTGAACTGTACACAAAATTAATGCACTTTTGGCATTCATAAAATACCACAACAATACTGAACTGTACACAAAATTAATGCACTTTTGGCATCCATAAAATACCACAACAATACTGAACTGTACACAAAATTAATGCACTTTTGGCATCTATAAAATACCACAACAATACTGAACTGTACACAAAATTAATGCACTTTTGGCATCCATAAAATACCACAACAATACTGAACTGTACACAAAATTAATGCACTTTTGGCATCTATAAAATACCACTACAATACTGAACTGTACACAAAATTAATGCACTTTTGGCATTCATAAAATACCACAACAATACTGAACTGTACACAAAATTAATGCACTTTTGGCATCCATAAAATACCACAACAATACTGAACTGTACACAAAATTAATGCACTTTTGGCATCTATAAAATACCACAACAATACTGAACTGTACACAAAATTAATGCACTTTTGGCATCCATAAAATACCACAACAATACTGAACTGTACACAAAATTAATGCACTTTTGGCATCTATAAAATACCACTACAATACTGAACTGTACACAAAATTAATGCACTTTTGGCATTCATAAAATACCACAACAATACTGAACTGTACACAAAATTAATGCACTTTTGGCATCCATAAAATACCACTACAATACTGAACTGTACACAAAATTAATGCACTTTTGGCATCTATAAAATACCACAACAATACTGAACTGTACACAAAATTAATGCACTTTTGGCATCCATAAAATACCACTACAATACTGAACTGTACACAAAATTAATGCACTTTTGGCATCCATAAAATACCACTACAATACTGAACTGTACACAAAATTAATGCACTTTTGGCATCTATAAAATACCACAACAATACTGAACTGTACACAAAATTAATGCACTTTTGGCATCCATAAAATACCACAACAATACTGAACTGTACACAAAATTAATGCACTTTTGGCATCCATAAAATACCACTACAATACTGAACTGTACACAAAATTAATGCACTTTTGGCATCCATAAAATACCACAACAATACTGAACTGTACACAAAATTAATGCACTTTTGGCATCCATAAAATACCACAACAATACTGAAGTGTACACAAAATTAATGCACTTTTGGCATTTATAAAATACCACTACAATACTGAACTGTACACAAAATTAATGCACTTTTGGCATCTATAAAATACCACTACAATACTGAACTGTACACAAAATTAATGCACTTTTGGCATCTATAAAATACCACTACAATACTGAACTGTACACAAAATTAATGCACTTTTGGCATCCATAAAATACCACAACAATACTGAACTGTACACAAAATTATTGCACTTTTGGCATCCATAAAATACCACTACAATACTGAACTCTACACAAAATTAATGCACTTTTGGCATCCATAAAATACCACTACAATACTGAACTGTACACAAAATTAATGCACTTTTGGCATCCATAAAATACCACAACAATACTGAAGTGTACACAAAATTAATGCACTTTTGGCATCCATAAAATACCACAACAATACTGAAGTGTACACAAAATTAATGCACTTTTGGCATCTATAAAATACCACAACAATACTGAACTGTACACAAAATTAATGCACTTTTGGCATCCATAAAATACCACAACAATACTGAAGTGTACACAAAATTAATGCACTTTTGGCATCCATAAAATACCACAACAATACTGAAGTGTACACAAAATTAATGCACTTTTGGCATCCATAAAATACCACAACAATACTGAAGTGTACACAAAATTAATGCACTTTTGGCATCCATAAAATACCACTACAATACTGAACTGTACACAAAATTAATGCACTTTTGGCATCCATAAAATACCACTACAATACTGAACTGTACACAAAATTAATGCACTTTTGGCATCTATAAAATACCACTACAATACTGAACTGTACACAAAATTAATGCACTTTTGGCATCCATAAAATACCACTACAATACTGAACTGTACACAAAATAGAACAATGAAAATGCTCAGAGATAGAGGATGTATTTTTACTATACAAATAGTGTTGATCCGACAATTCTTTATTGTACTTGAACTTTTGAAAATGTCTTTTATAAATAAATGTATGTATAAATTCAAGGTTATATAACATAGTAATGTACTTTGCTTTTATGATTTACTGAACGTTTTAGCTTTTGTTTCCATTCTGCTATTGTGTATCTTGTCCGCAATCTTTTGCACCATGCCGCATACTCAAAAAATAATTATATTAATTTTTGTACTGTATGGTATTTATAGTAATGAACAATAAAAATAGAATGATGATACATGTATTGTAAATTTTGTCATTTTTTGTATGATTTTATCTCTTTAGATTTCCTAGCCTGCAAACGTCAGTTGCAGTTTTTTTGCAGTAGCCCACAAAATTAAAAGAAAATTCCTATTTAATCATTGATGAAAACATGAATAATAAAACCCCACAAAATTGGAGAGCTAACTGTACTTGATAGTGAAACAGTTACTTTGAGAGAATGATGATTACAAATTATAATCAGTGAAATGGAAAAAAGGTTTACATTTTTACCATAAGCACCTTTTATATATTTTCGAAGTCTAGAAAAATCTGAAGTTTTTCAAGAATGTTTTTCTGGCAAGAGCTTTCTTTCCCAAAGTAAATGTCTTAAAATGGAGAAAACTTAGAAATTTCTACTTTTTGGAATCGTTTTAAATTTGTTATGCCAGAGAAATCAAAACAGATACGTAAGATTAACTCAAAACTTACTAAGCAAGTCCATTTGATGATTCGGTTTTTTCACCTACTTACCTTCCCACCAGCCCTTCTGTTACCTCATACCTTGTAGGCCAGACATATAAGCAATATTTCCTGAGAAAGCTTACACTGTTGAATAGGTTATCAGTGTTGTAGTCAGTGAAGAATTTAATTACAAGAATTAATGTTCTTTTGTCATTTGATAAAAGCAGATTAGTTAGCAGACTAAACAGGTGGAGATGTTGTCTCATTTCCATCAGATTCTCTATGAAAACAAAATACAAAATTTCTTGTGTTTTGTTCCAAGACCATTCATTCTGACTTTGTCTCTACATTGTTGACGGATTGAAGAAATACAAGAGAGTAATTCTGATGCTTCTATGCACGTACTCCACCCTTCTTAAAGAACAATAGTATTATAATTGGAAACAATATCTAAGATTTTCTCAATGTGGCCAAAGTATGTCAAAATCATTTAATGATAAATTCTATCTACTAGACATAATTTTTGTCCAATTTACTTTTACAATAAGACTCCAGTTAGTGCTCTAGAAATGTTACTAAAAAATGCTTCAATAAATGCAACGGCTTTTTAAGGCGTTCATTATAATAAAGCATAAGTAGAGATTCTACCAGCAATCATTTTAAAATATATGATGATGTTGTTGAGCCTAAATAAGATGGAATGGTGCTGTATATCTCATCTGGTAGCTGCTTTCCTGGGTTCCCTTAGGGTGGCTACGGCTGCAACAGAGACTCTAAGACAGTCTAAACCAGCTCTTAGTACTCTAAGATATTACAATGTATAGGGATAAAAAAATTTCCTTTATGGTTTATCATATACACTAGAAATTTAATTCATGCTAATCAATTGACTGCCTCTTTGATATAAATGGAACTGTTTTTGTATAATGAAGTGTTTGGTTAATTTAGTTGTACTGTGAGTGAAACCTGAGGGGGGAAAAAAAGGGGGTTGGGAAGCTAAGCAAAGCAAAGATCCACTCCCAGACCCCAATTGGGGAGGAGGTCTGCTCTATTTGCAGTTTTTTTTTCTCAAAAAGTTGCCTTATAGATAGCCAGATTGAGCTGGACTTTGGTAATGGAGACTTTTGGACCAAAGCATAAATTTTGAATCAGTCGAACTATAAAAAAAATAAAAAAAAGTGCCGTTACGCTGGCGATGGTTTCAGACATTTGTGCTTAGGCTCCACATCTCCCATTACTACTCTCTTGATTCCTGTAAGTGATATATGTGAAATAAACTCAGATATAACTAGCACTTGAAGTGATGTCACTCACTTCACCTTCTATTTCACCAATACTTCATATGAGAAATGGACTCCTGCATTTCCCAAGGGGATTAATACAAAGTGAACACAAATTATTCCAGCCAGAATTTGAACTCTGTTTGTAGAGTCCCTTGTCAGTGCCGTTACTCTAACAGTCATCGCAATCAAGTGTGTTATGATTGCATGATGTGGCTGCAAAACAAACAAAACAATGTGGAGCCAGAAATGTAGGCTTTGAACTTCAACCCTGTTAAGGCTGAGATGAGAAGCACCAAACTTCTTACAGACAAAAAATTTTGAATGTAAAATTAGGGGGCTTCAAAAAGGTAACAAAGAGTACAATTCATGGGTGCAATTCCTATTCCAAAATACAGTTTTTCGCATCTGAAAAACAATTAAAAACCTTGTTATAGCAAAATTTTGCTTATGATTGATTTTCATTCCATCGAAGATTATGGCTTGCTTACTGATTATGTGAGCTGCAATATAACCAAAGCAAGGTGGGGCCAAAGTTGTGAGCATCTAGTTAATATGTAAAGAGTATATTAAAATCTTACACCATTTGGATAAACTTACTTGCCCCAAGCAACAATTAATACTTGTGTTTACAAAGTTAAAGGGTGGTGAAAAGGAAGAAAATCGAAACCTCCAAATTCTAATTGGTTGAAATCAGATAAAAACATTTATTTACTCTCCTATTTATCCAGAGAACAATATCGCATGGGGTGGAGGGGGGGAATTGACAATACTTAACAAATTATGATAATGCTGGAAGCACTTGAAATTAATTTGCTGCAATTTAATTGTGTATTTACATCAGTGAAAATGCATTTCTAGACAAGCATTCTACAAAGAACTAGCCGGAGGCTCATGCTCATTCGGAGGCCTGAAAAAATGATACGAAGACCTCCTTAATGCAGTCCTCAAGCAATACATGTAGTTAGCAGTAGCTGATCAAATCTAACCCAGTCTACATACAGATAAAATGTTATATTCCTTCATTAATATCAATAACAATTGAATTCGACTACTTTTATCTGAATCTGTCATGAAACTATTTTTTCCATCTAATCTTACGTTTTAACGATTTTCAGATTTATCCAGACTCGTTAATGTATTGATATGTGGGAAAATTTCAATATGGTTGCTCACTACTTTTTTCCTTCTGTGACATTTTTCCTGCCTCCAGCAGTTTTCAAACAATCTTGTTGAAATGATTCATGTTTTCCAATACCTTTTTTTTTGTAAATCATCCTGCCTGTATACTTATGAGACGAAAGAGAGGGTAATGAAGAGGAAGAAATAAAAAGAAAGAATACAAAGCACTGATATATTCACTTTGATACAGACAAGGGCAGGTAATTCATCCTCATAATGCAAGGATTATAATACATTGGTTGATAAATAGAGATTAACCAAAAATTAGATTCATGAATTATTAGCCCCTATGCCAGGCATGACTGTAAAAAAGAGACTGCAGATTGTGGTAGAACAAAGGCCCCAATGATTTTAGTATCTATAATTTAATTCACTCTTTATAATTACTTACCTATGGTATACATAATACTTGCTGTACTCCATGAAAACACATAGGCTATATGGTCACAAGTTACCATATTATCCAGGGATCCATTAATGATTTTACTGATATGTAATACTCAATACTATTCAATGACAATAGATGAGTCACAAATTGGAAAAAGGAATATCTTTGTAGGTGACATTGGACAAAGTTTATGCAGCCTTTTCCCTTCACCAGGGGATTGAAAAATCTTAGGTTGAGGCGTTTCCCCACAACCCCCACCGAAACATTGCAAATTCTCAGGTGGGTAATTACCAGAATTAAACTCAAAAGAACAGCCATGTAGAAGAATAATGTTTTATAATGTTCCAGACAATTTAGAATAACGATATTTCATTCAATTCATAATCATCAATTTGAAAACTGCACACATGGTTTTCTTTCACAATATTTTGCAGCTATATATTCTATTCTTAAATTACTCCAATATGCACTAGAATCTTCACAGAGATTTTCCCTAAGATTTCAACAATGGTCACTTTTAATTGCTGGAACAAGTAGACCACTACATCTACCGAGGACAACAAATCTCCATGAAATCATCAAGAGAAGAAGAAAAAGAGGTTAAACAAAGAATCATTCTAGCCTGGCAAGCCTTTGGCAGAGCAAGCTCAACCTTCAAGAACAAGAAAATCCCATTAGTTCTGAAAAGAAGAGTACACAACCAATGCATCCTCCCAATAGTCACCTTCAGGGCTGAAACATGGAACCTAACCAAGAGACTGATCGACAAACCATGCAACATGCACATGAAAGAATCATGCTCAACATCATAAAAAGAGATCACGACGGCACAATATATTTAGGGAAAAACAAAAGTCCAGGACATTATGGAAACCGTCAGAAAACTCAACTGGCGATGGGCTGGTCATGTTACAAGAATGGCAGACAACCGATGGATATCACAAATCTCACAACATGGATCTCCAGGCTGGCAAAACACAAAATGGAGAAATGAACTAGTCAATTTCAGAAACTATTGGTTCTGCAAGGCCCATGATAGAGAGATCTGGTGAATCCTGGGTAAGGTCTATGCCCAATGATGGACAATGAAAGATTGATGATGTTGATGCTTACAGGTCGATGATCCAAAGTTCAAGTTTTACTTCTGATATAATTTCTTTTTACATATAAGTAGTCTCAAAGTTTTAATAAAAAGTTAATACAATTAAATTGAATAATTCATATGCTGACATAATAAAAAAAGCATTCTGTAGATAGATATACTACATATTCTATCAATAGATGTGATTAAAATTCATAATTACAGATCTACCTTGAATAGTACAGTTAATTTGTTCCAAGATTTTCCATACTGTTCAAAACCACACAGTTCAAGATCTTATAATTCAATGTGTTTTTTTTTTCAGCTTATACTTAGTTACATTAATTTGCTCAGCAATACCTTAACTGTACTATGCAATGATCAAAACCTCATTATTTGAGATATTCCAGTATATGTTTTTGTTTATTTGATCTATGCACACATTGTTAAAACCAAGTTGTAATAATTCAATTTCTATGAATAGGCTAGTTCGAAAGATCAGAATAATCTTGACTTGTAAAACAGAATTTGTGACTTTAATGGTAGAATACATAACAAGCAGTCTCTTCTAATCTGGTTACATTTAATATTTGAGCCAGTCATAATACTTCATCCTTAAGAATCTATTTATAAGATTCATCACATGATAGGCTATAGTTTCTGTATGTAACATTTGCCGAGGGAGATAACTAATAAATGCTAATTACAGAGTAATCTACTTGGTTGAAAATAAACAGGAAAAATTCAGCGCAACGCAATGTGTTTGATATTCTTTTTAGTACAATGCAATAGAAAAATTATTCAAATACTGTTGTTATTGATGGCATCGTTTTTTCAAGATTTTACAAACAACATTTTTACATTGTAAAAATGCATGCATACTTGAGTTGATATAATTTCGAACCTGTCCCATTGGAATTGGTTATGAGAAAATCTGAATATTTTGCCAAGTTCAAGAATAAAAAGAGAAATCAGGAATGAATTAAACATAACAGTCTTGAAACAAATGTTCTTCATATTTGAAATTCCTAACATTTTTCCTGGTTATTAATAAAACATGGACATCGGAAGCTTGATTTTTATTCATGTTTCTTAAACTTTGATTCATTTATAAAATGGTGATCGCTTACAAGATGTTACATAAGAATAGCTTTTAAAAATCATCACTATGAAAAAAATCAATCAGACATTTAGGACTATCAATTAATTTTTCAGTATTTCTTTCATCCTTGATTTTGTTACCTTTTGTCATTTAAGCAGCATGGATTGGAAATAAAAACCAAGACCCAGCAAAATTAGAACTCACATCACTTTAGCATTTCAATATTGCTGAATATTTTAATAGGATGTCCAAAGAAATTCAACAAAAAATCAATATTTTCAACTTACATGTAATAATTTCAAAGAATAAAATCAAAAAAATGACCTGAACAGTAATATTGGCACCCTTCCTTTATACCTGGTTGCACATCCTTTTTGGCAACAATTAATCAATTAATTAATTAATGATGCTAAATATTCCTAGCAGTCAGCAATAAGCTTCTTGCACTTGTCAGCTGGTAGTTTCTCTTACTTCTTCTTTACAGTTTGTTCAAGCTTTTGAATATATGCCAGATTCCTGTGATGTATGGTATGCATTGAAAATATCTCCGGAATTCTACTTTGTCCAAAGATTTTTATCGGAATTGAAATTAGTACATTGCTAGCCAGTTGAAAAACAATTCCTTTTCCCCTTTTTGACCATTTTTGTGTGCTTTGGGATGAGTCCTTTAGTTTTTTGTCAAGCACGAGCACTTACGGTCTTTGGACAAAACCTAGTTTTTTAAGACTGAGTAGCACCTTTTGCTCTAAAATCCCACACAAATCTTGTGATCTCCTGCTTCCTTTGATATGGTCAAAGCATCCAGTACCAGAGGCTGCAAAATAACCCCATAACATTCATCATCACCAGTCTTTTAACGTCCATCGTTGGACATAGACCTTCCCCAGGATTCACCACAATTCTCTATCATAGGCGTCACGGAGCCAGTATTTCCTGATTTTGTCTAGTTCATCTCTCCATCTTGTGTTCTGTCAGCCTCGGTTTCTCATGTGATCTCTGGGGATCCACGTTGTGAGATGTGATGTCCATCGGTTGTCTTTCATTCTCGCAACATGGCCTGCCCATTATCATTTGAGTTTTTTAATAGTTTCCATGATGTCATGGACTCCATTTTTTTTCCTTATATACTGTGCTGTCTTGTGATCTCGCCATGTAAGGTTGAGCATGATTCTCTCATGAGCACATAGTATGCTTCTCAGTTCGTAGGTATGTCTCTTGGTTAGGTCCCATGTTTCAGCTCCATAAGTGACTATCGGGAGAATGCATTGGTTGTATACTCTTCTTCTTAGGATTATAGGGATCATCTGGTTTTTGAAAGTTGAGCCTGCTCTGCCGAAGACTTGCCATCCCAGAGTGATTCTTTGCTTGATTTCCTCCTCTTTTGAGGATCTCATAGAGATTCGTTGTCCTAACATTACGGATCCTCAATCATTCTTAACTTATACAAAAAATTCAAGATTGATGGAAGCAATTCATAATAATCATGGATAATGTGATTAAATGATTATTGTTTTCAAAATCAGTTGGTTCCAAACAATTTAGATGAATAAAAAAATTCACGAATCAATCAATAAATTTCATTGATTTTTTTTTCCTGAAGTTGTTTATAACAATGAATTTAATAACATGACAATGAATTTATAAAAATGACTACAAATTTAAAGAAATGAAGATGAATTTAGAGAAATGACTGTAAATAGTTTCAATTTTTATATCCTTTACTTAATGTTATCAGCCAATTATTGTTATCTAAAAAAAAAAAAACTGCCTCAAAGTGATCACAATAAGTAGTTTCTTAAGAGGTATTCCTTCTAAAGAACAGTTTTATCTAAAAGAGCATCTAGAAAGGCAGGGGAAAAAAAGTTGATTTTAAACAAATTTATTCAATTAATCTACTATGATAATACATCACATATTTCATTTATTTTTCATCTATAACACCCCCACTCTAATAAAACACCCGAAAACTGTAAAAATGAAAAAATCAGACAAAAATACTCTAGTAGTCAAAATTCAAAGGCTAAAACCTTTCTAATAATGGTAACAACTTCACAGAATATCTATTTCATGTATTCCGTCATTTCTGACAGCATGGATACACTGGTAAACATGATTAGGTGGAATGATCATTTCTGAAAGTCTTGCACAGTTGTATCAGTCAATATATTTCCTTAGTTTCTTGAAAACAAGTTTTTAGTTTGGTTATAGGAAACTAATTGACAAAGAAGACAGACTAATTATTTACTTCCCTTTTTTCCCCCCCTGGAGCAGTCGTACTCCCAAGACACAGTATCCCTATAGTTACTATTCCTCCTTGCTTATTTCTCTAAACACTCAGCACCTGTTTTGTATTATCTTGTCAGCCATTTTTGTCCTGTGTTCCCTCACTTCTCATAATAAATGGCTTATTTCCTTTCAACGCTTGAGTTGGATGAAGGGGTTATTTTTAGCTAAGCTAATGGAGAAGAAATCTGAATGTAATCAGTAAAACTAATTCCAAAATAAAAGACATCACTTTCAAAGCAGAAAATAGTCTTGAGATTGTAGCCCAGTAATGCTGAAACTGGAGAGGAGAAGCTATTGAAAAGGTTTCAATTGTGGGGAAAGAAATTCAAAACATCTATTAGATAAGTTCATGAGTGTGTTGAGGTCACTGTTGCTTGTAGATAGTTCTGCATTCTGGCTATCACAAAAGAATGATCCAAGGAGACAGCATAATTAAAAAGATAAGGAGTGACTGAGAGGGGTATACAATGCATAATGATTAACTTTTCATTCCAGCCATCCTGGAATGTCTTCAGATTTTACAAAATTTATTTTCTCAAACAATTACAACATAATGAGCAAAGGAAAAAATTAGAACAAACAATTGTTTAATTTACAATCCATGGTAGACATTTTGAAATAAATTATTGAGGCAATTATTGGGATATTTGCACTTGAAATAGTAACCTCCTGAAAACTCCTCAAGTACAGAGATTTGAGAGCCTGAAAGGAATTTCTGGTTTTAAAAAATGAATTAACATAGTAGAATATATTTATAACATTTAATGTGGTATAAAGACAGTGGGATAAGGGGGGATAAGAAGGGGGCTTCCAGTTGGGCTTTTAGGTCTGAATGTGTAGCAGAAAGTCAATTTTGAAGCAAATTTTTGATTAAGTTTAAGAACCACCTGAAACAGTCAATACACCACTGGAAAATGAAAAATGAAGTTTTTAAAACACCAACCAAGATAATATCCCTCTTTTCCCTTGAATAATAAACTATTGGAACAATTTCACAATTTTTTCAGCTTTATGAATAAAATTAATAGCATATGAAAAGATGTATACTTTAGTAATTGTAAAATGTCCATAGATAAAAGAAACACAAAACTTAAATATAAAAGCAAACCCAGGAGACTTTCAGAATTGTGATCCCTCAGGTCAAAGGTCAAAATCTTAATTTAAAAAAAAAAAATCTGCAATTTAACATCATTATCTTTAAAATAAAACTTTAACATGCTTCTCTAGAGTTTACCAGTCGCATGGGTGCCATACAGCTGAGAGTTGTATTTAAGATGGCTAGCCATAACTTGAACTTGCCTCCACCTCATTCGATGCTGAAATGTCAGTATCCTTTTAAAAAATTGTCGTTCATTTTTACTGGAAAGAATCCTAGGATTTCCTCTTATCAGTGCATAACTGAGAGATAACAAGATCAAGACCCTCTCAAATAGGCCAGGATATCCTCAAACAAGCATTCCATGTTTTAACCCGAATGCACTTTCACCAAGAATAACAAATGTAACTAAGACCAACACAAGTAATTTGGAAGGCTTCACAACTGAGTAAGATTTGTTTGTTTCCATGGGAACATTAAACACCTTATCATGAACTGATGTAATGTGCATTGAAAGAAGCAGACTAAAAATGACAAAGTGTATATTCTATCTAAAGTGTTTGCTTCTTTATTGGTGTGTCCTGACCTGGGGTTTATTTTTGCTGGCTTTCAGAAGATAACCCTACAGGCAGTGCTCCCTCTAATTTTGGGCTCTTGGTGTGTGCAAAAATTTTATGTAGTGAAAATTTTTTCCCTTTTTAAAAATATGAGCTCACAATGTTTGCACAACCTTTTTTGCGTAAGGTTGAAATCATTTCAAGATAATCTTGGCATAGCCTATCTCTCATGGCTACTAAAACTGTATTGGCATGCTTAAATATAAGCATAATTGCATTCTACGAAGTAACATATTTAGTTAAGATATTATCCCATACTTTGAATTACTTGTTACAGTTGGTAGTTTCATTAAAAGAAACATGAATGAGTATTTCTTGTTTTTATGTGATGCAATGTTGAAATGAATTAATAATAATCTCCATCAATTCAAAGATTATCATAACTAGATTAGCTGTGAAAGATTAAGTCAAAACTCATTCAAATACAAAGCTACATTATTTTAGGTCACTTACTTTTTGTGTGCATTTTAATTTCTTTTGTGTGCTGCTTTCAAAATGCACACAGCCTAGAGGGAACTATGCTTACAGGCAAGCCTAGATTAGCTTTGACCAATCAAGTAAAACATGCATCCATTCACTAAGGCTTATTCTTTATTCTCCTATCAATGCTATTTCCTCCCTGATTGAGGGTAATTGGCTGGAGCAAAAAGTCATGATAAAAAGTAATAGAATTAAAATGAAGGTAGAAAGTAGTCAAAACTTTTTTATTATAATGATTTATAATTCTTAATATCGGAGGGTAATCAGCGTGAGCAAAAAATTGCAATGTGAAGTATCTAATGATATCAAGATGAGTCAAAAAAAAAAAAAAAAGTGTTTTTTTAAAGCAAAAACAAATAAAGGCAATCAAAAAAAGACCGCAACGTTGAGAATAATGTTGGATAGAATAGAACAAAATCCAGAGATAGGAATTACAGAAGTCTCTAATCCAGGTATCCCCGCTTTCCAAAAGTTCATTTTGCAGCTCTTTCTTGCTTTTACAAAATAAAGATAAAAAAAGAGACAAGGAGCACAGATAGTATTCAGCATTTGTTCTGCGGCATGCCATGGTAGAGGCAGTGTGCACTCTATTCTTCTCTCTGCTTCACCGAGTCTCTTGTACCTCCCACCACCCAAACCTCCAAAGACTTAATCTAAAATACCATCATCACCATTACTTGGGTCTGCTCAAAAATTTCCCCCATATAAATTCATGGTAATTACTCACTCACTTTATAACATTTCAAATTATGAAAGGTTTTTGTAAGAACATTACTTTCGGATAGTGGGGGAAAATGTGAACACCCTTAATTTTGTACACAGCAAGCTTTTGATGAACCTCCCAAATTTATTGCGACTATCATCTTTCTCAATCATGAGTGTCTTGGACTCTTAATCTCGACTTCATCCTACTCACAGTCAATTATTTCATTTTTCCACTGTGATAAAAGAAAAAACAGAGGAGAAGAGAAGAAAGACGAGAAGAGAAGAAAGAAGAGAAGAGAAGAAAGAAGAGAAGAGAAGAAAGAAGAGAAGAGAAGAGAAGAAAGAAGAGAAGAGAAGAGAAGAAAGAAGAGAAGAGAAGAAAGAAGAGAAGAGAAGAAAGAAGAGAAGAGAAGAAGAGAAGAGAAGAGAGAAGAGAAGAGAAGAGAGAAGAGAAGAGAAGAAAGAAGAGAAGAAAGAAGAGAAGAGAAGAGAAGAAAGAAGAGAAGAGAAGAAAGAAGAGAAGAGAAGAAAGAAGAGAAGAGAAGAGGAGAAAAAGAAGAGAAATAAAGAGAAGAAAGGAAGACAGAGAAGACTGTAAGAGAAGGCTACTTTTTTTCTTTTTCTTTTAATTCAGACTTTTATAATGATCATCACCCAAGAAAAGGGGAGAGAAATAATTGATTCAGATACCACCCCTTTTTCCAATTTTTTAATTGATCACCTCCAACATAGCATGCTGTTAAAAATTGTTGATCAGATGATAGTCTCTATTGAGTTAGACCTGTTCTTTGATTAAATCAGGAATGTCTAATTTTCAATATTTAGGCTGCACCATTGGATCTAAATTTGAACATTTACACTATATAAGAAAAAAACTTTTTTTAAAAATTGCCCCCAAGATAGGAGGGTTGAGGGCTCTAAATTGGGCCCCTTAATTTGTGAATTTATGTCTGGCAGCATTCGTAGTGGTTTTTAGAAAACTCAAACTTTTATGGTGACCCCTAACCAACAAAACATGAAAGAAGTAATTAATTCATTTATCAACCCCCCTTTTTGCCATTTTATAAATGATCATCCCTAACATGGTATGCTGCCGAAAAATGTTGGTCATGTCACAGTTTTTTAATTGCATGGCTGATCAGACCTTTTCTTCGAATAAATCAGGATGGTTCGGTTAAAGAAATTAATCTATTAGTTTATTATGCAAAAGCTTCCAGCATTTTTGACAAAATTTATTTTAAATTCATATATCCATCATTCCATGATCAATTTATTTTCCCTGGCATTCTGTGAGCTCCTTGTGGATTCTATCTTGAAAAAAAACTAATTCCAGTTTTAATACTATTAATTCTTAGAGGAACATTTTGCTGTCTTGAACTTGTTGGAACCACTGACGAGACCAGGAGAGTCGAATGGATCAAAACAAGTGATATTCTGAAAGTAACAGGTTTGGAGAATGCACCATATGGGGAAGAATTTTCTATCCCAGCTTCATGATTGTTCACTGAATCACATTTGCAATATGAAAACAAGAAGTGCCATGCCATGAAATCACCAGCTGCCCCTTCCTTACCCAGAAAAAGATATTTTCTTTTCCACTTCATCATTTAAATGAGCCAATTGCTCACTGCAGCATTGTACAGGAACAGTTGTTCCATGCCCCAGCAATTCATAATGAAGAATACCATGAAGCTCAAAGAACTTTCTCACAGAACATTCCATTGTTTAGGGCTGTCCTGGAACATATATGACTTTCTTCATTTTGGATTTTCATAATAAATCTATTTTTCATTGCAGGTTAGTGTCTTGACCGAAAATGACTCTTGATATTGAACAAGAAGAGAAAGCTTGAAAAAATATTTTTTTTCTTAATATATGTTCATTAGATAATTTTGAAACTTGAAGGATGAAAGTCACTAAAACAATATAACGGTCTGGTTAGTCACTCAATAGAAATTAACGTGACCAATGCCTCTTGACAGCATGCTGCGTTGGGGATGATAAATTAAAAAATTTGAAAATACATTAATCAATGTGTAAGTTACTTCTCTTGCCTTTTATTGGGATGTGATCACTAAAAAAGTCTAGATTTAAAAAAAAACAAAAAACAGCATGACTATTGCTGGTGATAAACTAAGGGATCAATTTAGCATGAACTCACATTGTAAACTGAAACCTTGACTGGAAACATTACAAGGATAATTTGAAAGAAAAAAAAAAACGCTTTTTGTAGATATGATAAGGGTAAAAGTTTTGATTTTCAGCCATCTAGCTCCACTGCAGTGACCTTGTATACATGGTACATACATAGCCAGCCAGCAAGTTAGACCAATTTAAAAACTTTTGACAGCTGTGGTTGACAGTTTCTTGTATTTAATGAAACATATTGAACAAGAAAGTGTGTTTAACCCTTGGACTGACATTTTTTTTCCCTTCTTTGAACATCTCTCTATTAGCCTCAGTGCTGAACAAAATGCTTGGACAGAATAGAAATCTATATGCTCCTAGATATACGTGTTAGATAATGGGAGACTTGTTGCCAAAAATATATAGAGTTTCAAGTATGCACAGTTTTCAAGGGTTTATATACATGTGTACGTATGTATACTAGTAAGTGAAGAGAAATTCTTCACTAACCAGAAATTGTCAATATATTGTCCAAATGCAAGAACGCTGATTATGGTTCTGTTTACAGCTTCCTTAACTGACAATTACTCAACAGAAGATAACATAAAAAAGGGAGTGCATCATTCTTTTCTCTAGACCTTTTTTCTTCTTCTCTCATCCCATCATGTCAATCGTTTGTTTCTTGACTCAATCATTTTTCTAATTCATGTTACTCCTTATTTCCTGCTGCTTCTGTTTTCTTCAACTCATTTGAAACAATCTTTTCATTTGAGACTGCACATGTATTCATTGCGGTGGTAATGCTACGTATGAAGATAAAAAGGTGGTATTAAAAATGACCCACCGCATAGATACCATTACTTCAAACGTTGGATAGAATCTAACCCATGGTGCTTCAGAGGTGTGACAAGATGTGGCAGTTACCACTGGGCACAGGTGAGAAGGGGCACAAAATTTAATCTGGTTTATAATGCATGTTTATTAATAATTATAACCAGCCCCCCATAGATATAGCGAAACTGCCCTCAGCCCTGTCTTCACAAATGGGTGCTCTGAATCCTTGCAATACCACTATGCTTCAAAGAATTGATTTAATTTTGAATCAAAACAAAAGCAGAAAACAAGGTCCAAAGAAATGTCAAGTTGAAAGGAAATTAAATTAAATACAATAACTTTCATTATGATACAATGTTTTTGTTATTTTTTTTTTTGTTTTTTTATTACTCTTCCCTTGTGTTGAAGTTAGGGGCTTTCTTGTTTTCTTACAGAAGCACACATTGTACACACAGTAAGTCCTAGGCAATTGAGGTCATAGAGATATAAAGTAATTTCTTTTTTGATAAAAGCTCAACTCCTATTCTTTCGACATCACCCAGACTGATACTGAGCGAGAGCAAAAATGTTCCTAATATGGTAAAATCATCTTGAATGCAATTTACTAGTTCTTTATGATAGGAATGAATTTACTGATGCATTCTAACAAGATTACACAAATATATTCCGTAGAAAACAGCATTATTTCAGGATAAAATAAAATTAGAAAATAACTGAGACGGAAAATAGAATGAGCAAGGACAAGAAAATCCCATTAGTCCTAAAAAGAAGGATATACAGCCAATGCATCCACCTCATAGTCACCTATAGAGCTGAAACATGGAACCTAACCAAGAGACTGATACGCAAACTGAGAACTATGTGACATGCACATGAAATAATTATTTTGACGGGGATGGGGGGTACTTTTCTTCTAAGTAAATCCCATCTTAATCCTAGAGTAATACGTTAGTGAGACATAAAAAAACAGGAGTCAGGGATATCATAGAATCCATCCAAAAAGTCAAATGGCAATGGGCTGGTCATGTTGCAAGAATGGCAGATGATAAATAGGATCAGATATAAAACCAAGGCAAAACAAGACGAGTTCAGAATGCATTGGCTTCACAGTACCAACAGTAGAGAGATGTGGTGAATTCCTGGGGAAGGTCTATGTCCAACAACAGATGATAAAAGACTGATGATACTGATTTTTTCTTGAATAAATAATCATCGTAACTGATAAGGAATAAAAACAAAAAAAAATATTAATGTACAAAAGCAGCTAATTTTTTTTTTTTCTATTTCAAGTCTTTGCCCAAATAATTTTCTTGTCCTTTTATGCTTAAGTCAATGAGTAGAGAGCAGGGCATTTTTTTACTTCTATTTAAATACGTCAATTTGCAAGTACTATTCTTGAGCACAAAATAAAAAATATCAAAGTGGTAAGGATCTACAAAAAAAATTTAAATGTAAAATTCCCTTATAGTTACTGAACTTTTACAATTTCCAGATGTGCATGAAATGTAGTCCAGATATTAAAAGTGAATCCTGTTTAAATTCTACTCACAAAAGTGAGTAGTTATTGTACACTGTGCAGTGACGTTGTTGTTTGATTTGTCCGGAAATTGAAGGATTATATTTAAGTCTAGGGCAAATCACAAGGGAGGTTCTGTAATGGGTACAATATCAAAAGGAAAGAAACTCAATATCATAGCTGCAACACTTCTTATCTAACAAGTGTAAAGGATAAAAAGTGTGATTTTTTTTCTCCCATTTTTTTTTCTTCTTTTAAACATAAATGCAAAAGACATCAGATGTAGATGCTTTTAAAAAATGCTTAAAAAAAATGATCAGCTTTTTATGCATTCTGTAATCAATGTTGTATTTTCTTTCTCACACCCTTCTCACGAGCCTATTTCTATGATAAGTGGACAAGAGAGAAAATATACACTTACCCTCCTCTCCTAAACTTCCACTGGCATCAAGTTACATTGGCTTGGATTGTCATCAATAATGAAGTGTAATTGGCTGACAGAGAGGGGAAAAAAAAAAATGGCTGAAATTCGTGGGTGTCCACAGCTACTTTTTTAGACGGAGGAGGAGGAAGAAAAAAAGAAAAAAAAAGAAGATATATACCAGGAAGGGTGTTGAGCATAAAAGGATATGTTCAATGGAAGGGGGCAAAAGATATACGGATGTTGATTGTCGGTGAAGGGACCAGGGAGTGCGTGAGCCGCGACCCATTCCTGAGCTGTCACTGTTCATAGTGACCCCCTTTGATCCCTGGCCTTTATAAGGTTCCAACTTTCAAACTCTCTCTGCCTCAATGAGAAGGCCTGATTCGGGTGGGGTGGGGTTGGGGTTGCGAATACTCTGTTTGCCACCCACCCCAGCAGATGCCGATGCTAGGATTGCCTGTTGCAACTGATAAAATTCACACTCAACTGATCAGAAAAAGGGAACGCTAGAAGGTTCAAAAAGAATCGTTGAATGAATTATGCGATGGCCAATGGAAGAAATGGACAGACCAATATATCAAAGTCATAGTGATAAAATTAGATTGTACCACAAAGTTTTTGTTCTTGGATAGCGAGAGTTATTTTCATATTGCTTATGTGCAAAGTTTTGAAAAAAAAAAAAAATGGCAATTGTTCCCTTGAAACTCTGTGACCGAGTCTGTGATATTCGTTAGTGATTGTTTTTCTCATTACATGTAATTAAAATGAGCGAATCGCCCAAAGTCCAATTTAAAATAAGTTGATTTCATTGTCCTGGTCGCAAAAGCAACGTTTGAAGGGTATATGACATTTTCCATAATTTTTAGACATGATAAATCAAAAAATAACACTTATCAACCAGGAATGAAAAAAAGTTTTTAAAAAACTTGCATTTCTTTCCAGAACAGCCTGATTTTCATACTGCCATGATAAATATTGAATGTTTTGCAAGTATACAATGGATTTGAGCAATTAAATAATTTCCTTCATATTACATGAGTCTCTGCTTAACATTTGATTTTTTTTTTTCCAAAATTATCATTTCAACATTGGCTGCAATTTGGAACCTAATTCATAAATTTACACTAGAAATTATTAAATTCTATTGCATTCAGTTAAAACCAGCTTCCTTCATTTGTTAGTCTCATTTAAATCCTTTATATAATAAAATAGTTGCTATAGATTTAGCTTTTAAGCACTCCGGATCAGTTATTGTTAGATATACGAGTTTAATTTTGTAGTTCAATTTTACTTTCTATGTATTTAAAGGTATGAATATTATTTTCTAGTATATCAACTTGAATGTTGTTGGTAAAAGAGTCATAACAGCAAGATTTACTGTAAATGCCAGCATGTAAGTTAACCCCCAAACTAAGTTTTAATTCTAGTTTAATTCAATATTTGCCAGGTCTAAGCCTCTATAGGGCCTTAAGCAGAATAAGGTCTGGGCCCCACTGCTTCATGACGGCTTTTTGGTGACCAAAGAGCCCTCAGTGGATATTTAGTTTGCAAGTTCATAGGGACTACACATATGATCTAATAGGGAAAATTCTTTTTACTTAAAAAGTTGATCTATATGCCAGTATCACCCACAAAAGAAAAAAAATCAAGCAAAGCATCACTCCAAGATGGCAAATCTTCAGCAGAGGAAGCTCAACCTTCAAAAACAAGATGATCCCATTAATACTAAAAAGAAGAGTATACAACCAATGTATCCTCCTGATAACCACTTATGGAGCTGAAACGTGGAACCTAACCAAGATGGACCCGCAGACTGAGAATCATGCAATGCGTGCATGAGAGAATAATGCTCAACCTCACATGGAGAGATCACAAGACAGCACAGTATATCAGGAAGAAAACGGGGGGTCAGAGACTTCATAGAATCTTTTAGAAAACTCAAATGGCAATAGGCCAGTCATGTCGCAAGAATGGCAGACAACCATTGGACACGACGACTTACAACATAGATCCCCAGGGATCACATGCAAAATTGGAGCTGGCAGAATACAAGATGGAGAGATGAACTAGACAAATTTAGAAAATACTGGCTCTGTGACACCCATGATAAGAGAAGCATGGCAAATCCTGGAGGAGGTCTTTGTCAAACAATGGACGTTAAGAGACTGATGATGATGATGTATGGTAAATCAAAAAAATTCAAAGTGGCAGTATCCCAACTAAAGATACTCCAGATACAGACAATGATGCCTTCTATGAGCCGTTACAGGATTCTATTCAAACAATACCACGTCATGATCTGGTCTGCCTATTGGAAGACATGAATGCTCAAATCAGCAGTGAAAGACAAGGCCTTGAACAGACAATAAGACTGTAGAGATCTGCAGCTCCGACAAATGACAATGGTGAAAACTCCTGCACTGCAGCACAAATTCATAGAGCATTTGAAATACTAACTTCAAATACCTCCATTTATAAGAAGATATGAAGATTACCAGATGTAAATAACTCAATGAAATTGATACTGACACTATTACTGAGAGACGGATGAAGATAGCTTGACATATATTATGTAGTGGTGGATTAACCATTTGGCAGAGTGAACTTGAGCTTGGGGGCCTGGAAGGAAGGGGGCCTTGAAAACAAAATAATAATCTAACTAATTAACTGTTGATGACCAAAATTTCAGTCATTGCAGTTCTATGGCTCAATCGTGAATGATAGAAATTTCCATCAGTTATACAATGAACTCTTCTGCCTAGTTACAAATGACTGCTTGCTTCTATTTTTATCGGTTCACAACTTTAAGTGAAAGGGTCCATTGTTTACAGAGAAAAGAAAGTCTTCATTTCATTTTGTGCCACCCTGTATATTCGAAGTTATCATTGAATTTAGAACACAACAATTGACCTGCTCCTGTTACAATATGCTAATTCAGTGTACAAAAATGGTTTAAGTGTTCACGTGAATATTTTGTGTGATAATTCAGTCCTTTGACGTATATCTTTTCTCAACTTGAATATTACAAATCCTATTTGGTTTTCTAAATTGGATTCCAAACATATAAACATTTACAGGTAATACTTTTAGGACTTTGTATTATAGGATGCAAAGTACAACAATATAAGTTATTCAAAATGACTAAACCTAATTTTCTTCTATTCAATGAAGATTGAGGCAGAAAGGAAAGTCCAGGTCAGGAGGGAGTAGGCCTTACAAAACTTTAGCCTTGGGGGGGGGGGGCATGGGTGGACGATAATCCATTGCAGATTCTATGCATGCCAGAAAATAGCAATGCTTTCGTAATGATGAGGTGGATCCCCAGTAGGTGGGAGTTGGAAGAGAGGCAGACCAAGAAGAACCTGGCATTCAACATTCAGCAAAGACCCTCTGAGTTTGACCAACCTAGGGAAAGATGCAAGATGCTGCCATGGATCACTCAAAACAGAGACAAACCTTTGCCTAATACGACTATTTGCATGTTGGGATTAATGATGAAAAATATCAAATAACTACTCTTCTCAAGGAAAATGGAAACCTAACTACAGACAGAGACAGAATTGTTGAATGTGCCAAAGAATTTTATCAAAAACTATATCCGTCCAAACAAGGACTACAAAACAATGAACAGGATATGCAAGACGCAAGCAATCAACTCCAGGACTTCCCAGAAGTAATCCCATGGGAAGTGAAACAAGCCATCAAACAGATGAAGAAAGGAAAGACCCCTAGACTGGACAACATCACCATCAACCTACTCCAAAAAGCAGGTAAGATCATCACTAGGAAACTAGCAGTCCTTTTCAAATTGTGTCTAAAACAGAGTGAAGTCCCAGACTATTGGAACACTGCAATCATAATGCTTTTATATAAAGAAGGAAACTTGTAAGATCTCAACTACTGGCCTATAAGCCTATTCAACTGCATATACAAACTTTTCACAAAAATCATCACCAACTGAATCACAAAAAAATTTGATGAAAACCAACCATGAGAAGAAGCTACTCTACCATTGACCATCTGCATTCAATAAATCAGCTGAAAGAAAAAGCAGCAGAATATAAACTACCACTCGCCGTAGCATTTATTGACTTAAAAAAAGGCCCAAGGTCATGGAGGCCATCACTTGACAAGGTGTAGATCCAGTATATGTCGAAATGCTGAAACATATATACAATCATAGCAGCTTCTTTAACAGGTTACATAAAGACTCAGAGCCCTTTCAGCTCCAGAAAGGGGTAAGACAAGGTGATACCAGCTCATCCAAACTCTTCACAGCATGCCTCGCAACCTCAGACATTGCCCTTTTTGCAGAGAACCTACACGACCTCTAACAAATGCTAGATGAACTAAAGGAAGAGAGCAAGAAAGTCAGCTTACACATGACCTTTAATAAGACGAAGATCATGTGCAGCAACCACATCGGAGATAAAAACACTAAGATCAAAATTGAGGACACATAACGGGAGAAAGTAGATCACTACATCTATCTAGGACAACAAATCTCCATGAGACCCACAAAGGAAGAAGAAATCAAGCGAAGAATCACACAAGGATGCCAAGCCTTTGGCGCAGCAAGCTCAACCTTCGAAAACAGGAAGATCCCATTAATGCTAAAAAGAAGGGTGTACAACCAATGCATCCTCCCAATAGTCACTTATGGAGCTGAAACATGGAACCTAACCAAGAGACTGATCCGCAAATCGAGAACCATGCAACGTGGACATGAGAGAATTATGCTGGGCATGGACAGACCACAAGACATTACAGTACATCCAAAAGAAGACAGAAGTCAGGGACATCATAAAATCAATTGGAAATCTCAAATGGCAGTGGGTTGGCTATGTTGCAAGAATGGCAGACAACTGATGGACATCATGACTCACTGCATGGATCCCCCGAGATCACATGTGCAACCAGGGCTGGCAGAGTATTCGATGGAGAGATGTACTAGACAAATTCAGAAAGTACTAGCTCTGCGATACCCATGGTAGAGAAGTGTGGCGAATCCTGGGAAAGGTCTATGTCCAACAACGGACGTTGAAAGACTGATGATGATTATGTAATACATATTGTTAGGAGAAAGAAACAAGAAAATAAGTATACTTTTGCAAAAATATCTCTCAAGTCATCTTCTTCCTATACTTTATTATATAGAACAGCATAATAAATCTATCAAGTTAATAAATACGTTGGAAATGAGTGAGTGTAGATTGTATATCAGAAAATTCTTTTTTAGCAACAGAGTGGTGGGATTATGGAATAGATTACCGGTGTATGTTGTGCTATCAACAAATCTAAATCATTTTATAAAGAATTATGATGTTTATTATGCCACTGTTAATGCAAATGTCTATGATGAAGATATTGAATTAATGCGATTATTTGATATGTGCCTTCATATACAAATTGAATACTTCTCTTCACACTATGATAAATGTTTCAATGTTTCTAACTCTGCAGTGAAAAAGAAAACCTCCATCTCCATAACGAGACATATAGAATATGCAATACGGCAATACCTTGCACAGTGCGGCTTCAATCAGTATATGATTTGCTATAGTGTGGTTTGTAATTTGCGTCTTAAGATAAAATTTGTTAGGAATGACTCACTGTGGTGCGGATATTTCTTTGAAAAATGTATTATTCAATGCTATCAATTAATTTCAAAAACAATTTTGTGCGTGATTTTATTTATGTTCTGAAAATTGCGGCCATCATCGCTTCTGGCCACACATTCTACATTTGGCATCTGTTTTTCTATAGAAAATATTTTATCTTATTATTTGAATCAATGCCTGGCAAGCAGAAGGAAAGCCATTCTGTGTTATCAAGAATTATTGAAAAATAAAAAAAAATGGTGCAATCAAAATTGGACAAATATATCCATAAAATTTGAAGTTTCAATTTAATTTGTCTTTGTTTTAACTCATAATGCTTTATCAATATTTAATAATGGGTAATTAGATTTATTTCTCCGATAAAAATGAATTCCATTTGTGACTTAAACCAACCATCATTTTTAAAACAATGCGAGGTATTGCTGTACTTTTTTCCAATTTTAGTCAAATGACTAATCTTCCATTTATATTCTAAGACTTGGTGAAAAGAAATAGGTTAACTGCCAAGGGACTGGAATGTTTAAAAGCATTAAAAAAAGAAAAGAAAAGAGTCCTATATTCTTTGAGTTCAAATTTTAGGTGTACTAGTCTGGATAATTGGCACACTTGAATTTTTTTCATATAACCTGTACAATATTTTCAGAAATACCAAATTTTCATCATCAAAATATTTTAATAAGATGTCCAAATATAAAAAACATTATTTTTCAACTTGAATGTTGTAATTTCTAAGAACAAATAGAAAATATGACATGGACAGTAATATTGGCAGCCATCTTTGATATTTCATTGCAAGCTCAATGGCAATAATGACTGTCTCCAAATGTTTCTTGCAGTCATCTATAAGCTTCTTGCACTTGTCAGCTGGTATTTTCTCCCACTCTTTCTTCACAGTGAATGATAGGTTTTGAGACCATGAACAAATTAAAGAGAAAGAGTGGGAAAAACAACCAGCTGATAAGCGCAAGAAGCTTATAGATAGTTGCAAGAAGCATTTGAAGGAACTCATTGTTGCAAAAAGGGGTATACAACAAAATGTACGGTGTGCCAATTTTTTTCAGCCCTGGTTATATTTTTGATTTCTTGTTTGAACATTGATAAATGAGGAACATCCAATTAAAATATTCCGATAATGAAAATTTGGTAGATTTCTATTTATCTTATAAGATTTTATGAAGGTTGTACAAAGAATTCAATGCTGCCAATAATCCCGACTGGCACTGTCGTTATTAGCTTGATCATGATCAGAAATTTCCATGGCATATTTGTGAAATAAAAACTATTTTTGTCATCAGGCTACACACTTATTGATTCAGCTACATAAACACTTTTACTCTTGAAGGCATCACACAAGAAAATGCAACAGGGTCTATCTAACAAGGATTCTGTGTGGATTCTCTGCTCACCAACTGCTATAAAAGCAAAAACAGCATAAAAATAAGACGAGGTGTCATAAGCAGTAATGGCAGCTTTTTTCTGCTGCCACACCGAGATTCTGACACCATTGGAAGCCTTTGATGATTATGTCCGATCTCATTGGTGTTATAGGTGCCAAAACATCAGATAACTCGATTTCTTCCGAATCATTTGAAGTAACTAAAAATATATGAACATCAGTCTGAGGTGGCAAGCCTACAGTAGAGCAAACTCAACCTTCAAGAACAAGAAGATCCCATCACTCCTGAAAAGAAAAGTATACAACCAGTACATCCTCTCGATAGTCACCTATGGAGCTGAAACTTAGAACCTAAGCAAGCGACTGACCTGTTAACTGAGAAGCATGCAAAGTGCATATGAGAGAATCATGCTCAACATCATGGAGAGACCCAGAGACAGGACAATATATTAGGGGAAAAACAGGTGTCAGAGATATTATCAAAATCATTAAGCAACTTAAATGGCAAAGGGCTGGTCATGTTGCAAGAATAGCAGACAACCAATGGACATCACAATACGGATCCCCAGGGGTCATGTTTGGAACCGAGCTCGGCAGAATATGAGATGGGAAGACTAACTAGACAGGTTCAGGAAATATTGGCTATGAGACTCCTTCAACAGAGAAATGTGGCAAATCCTGGGTAAGGACTATGTGCAATGACAAACTATAAAAACCAATGATGATGATGAAGCTGTTCTTTGTTATCTAAGCAATGTGATTCATTCAACAACACACGGGGCCAGTCTGTCCATCAGGCAAAACTAGGTGGTAGCCTAGTGCACAAAGATCTGAATAGAAAAAAATAGTTGTTTAAAAATAAAAGGAGCCAAAATTCATGTCTTGCCCAAGGTGCCTGAAACCCTTGCACTGGCCCCAAAGACACATTTCATATGAAATAAAATTTAACCTCATGGTAGAAATATGGTACCAAATCCATCTATTTGCAAATTTTGTGGATTAATCAAATCTTTGTGTTCTATGTAAAATATCATTATTGATCATAACATGTTTTAGATTTTACATGAAAATTGAAAATATGAAATCTTATTTTCAAGCTCTCTGCAGAATTTATTTGTTCTTAGAAATCTACATGAAACATTTTGAAATATTTTCATTAAACAAATACTCAAAATCTAGGTTAGGTGAGTAAGCATTTTATTAAAAAGTTTATGTAAATATAGAAATACTTTTGCTGAATGCAATCTTATATGCATTAAGCCAATGTTTACCTAACTTAAACAAATAAGTTTGTATTTTTTCAGATGAAAGGTTGGCTTCAAGCACAAATCATGTTGAAGTCAAGTCAAAATACTACCAAGAAGCTATGAATGGTTAGAAATGAGATGACTCGTGTTTTTACTGTGGATTGGGTTTTAGTATATGATACAAGAAGTTCCATGGTAGATATCCAGCAGGTGGAGTCAGGGCCAGATAAAACAGGGGCCCCAGGCAGAGGTCAACTTGGGGCCAACCTAGCCAACAAGGACAAAATAAAGAACTTAATTGCATGTTACAATTTACTATGAAATTTGGTGAGTAAGTTGAGAATTTGGCAATAAATTTTGTTCTTAAAGTTTGTCAAAAGGGAGTCAAATACAACAGGATTTTTTTAGACCATAAATCGTAGGGCTCCTTAAAATCTGTACCTCAAGTGTCTAATGGTTATTCCAGCACTGGGTCAAGTATTTTGGTGGCCTGTAATTCTCAAGATTTCTGAAAAAATGTTATGTGATTCTGAATATCTATAATTACATATTATGGAAAAACAAGAATAAAACAAGGTCTGGAAAATTATTTTAGTTATTAGCAAGCTGTGTAAAGGAAGTAACTTTAATTTTTTACTGAGTTTAAAAACAAACTTAATTTCATAGAAAAACTATTAGCAAGGAAATTAACTAAAAAAATTCTTAAAATCCCACAAAAAACACAAATATTTTTATAAAATCAGTCAAGTGCAAAAGAAAATAGAAAATGTCACGAGCTTTTAGAAAAAGTCGCCCCAAATTCCAGGTTAGCTTTTTCACCATTGAGTTCAGTATTCTAATTGTGCCAAACCTATGATAGAAAGGAATTGAAATATAGTCATTTCTCATGTAATTTTTTTTTAAATAGATATATAGATAAATAAAAGAAAAATTGATTTTAGATGGGAACTTTTTCAGTTTGATACAAGAAAAAAAAAAACTGAACTAACAAAATATTCCTTTGAAGCACCAATTGACGTAAACAGATTTAAAAAATATCAAGTTTGAAAAAAGTGTTTTTAATCTTTGAAAATGATTTAAGTAATTTTATGGTATCAAATTACGGAAATTCTTTTGTATTTACAAAAGGTACAATGACAGTTCCATTAATTTCTATGTAACTTGTATACTTAAAGTAAATATTCTGTACGTGCTTTCTTGATGCAAAATGCCTCTTTATCTGCATTGAATAAGAGCCGGACTGATATAAGAAAAACAGCACCTCACTACACACAACACAATGTATTTTAAAACATGGCGTGATCCTGTTTTTATTAGATAAAGATCATGCCCTCTGTCTGCATGACTCTATTAAATTCCTCTGCATGTGTCTTATAGCTAAAAGGTGTCAGCAATACTTATAAAAACACTAGACTCTAGAACCAGGAGTATGGAAATTATTGGGAAAGAATGATTTAGAGATTATTAATCAAAAACATTTGCTTGAGAAACCGAATAATTTTTTTCTAAGCTAAAAGGAAAAATTTAGAAAGCCAAATGTGCTTTTTACTGTGACACATTTTGTCTATGCTGAAACTTTTCCCCTTTCCTCACTTTTATATCATACATTGTGTGATATATACATTACATTTGGCACTTGTGAATCTACATACATTAAACTACAATATAATTGTAAACTGCTACACACACACAGATATATATACATACTAGCAAGAAGACCCTACATTGCCCGGTGAAAATTTTCAAATATAACAACACAGGAAAACAAATTACATTTCATGAAGTTTAGATAAAATCAAATATTCATCAGAGTCAATTATTTGCACGCACTCCCTTGTCAAGTTTAGCATTGTAGTTACATTGTAAATAGAAGTCCCTTCCTAGAAGCTGAAAAATTAATTGTTTTTGAAAATAACAAATTACCGAAGGAAACAAAAGTCATTTGGATTGAAAAAACAGAAATTTCTTCTTTTTATGTGAAATATTCGACTGATATAAATATTTGTTCATAGGGCCAACCAGAAATGTGTGTGGGCCTGCCTAGGGTATGTGACAACAAATATGAGAAAATAATTTGCAAAAGTACTCATATATAATCTGAAATACTCATGTGTAGACTCAATTAAACCAGTTTTTGGCTCAGTGGTATGTGTTGTGTAAGACATATATTAAAGAACATTTTTTTTACAGTAATGTCAAATTTGAAGCTATTTTCCCTAGCAACGACAGGAATCCCTGCTAATATCTTAATCTTTTGAAATATTTGTAAAAAGAAAAAAAAAATTAGATTACTCGAAAATATTGAAATGATACATTAAAAAAGTGAATATTAAAACAAAAATCATGAAATAAAAATGTTAAAAGTCATTAAAATATCATTGGGCACTATATGTATTCATCTGTTAGAGGTCTTTAGAAAGACACATATCTGGAGATTTTTTTCATTTGTAACCAATTTTTAGTGAATTCTGAGGAAAATGCTTTGTCTCCCTCTCATTTATTTTAGTAAAAATTATAAATAACCTTGATTGCGCTTTGAGGCTGTCTGCATAGCACATTACCTTCGCTGTGATAAGATGTGCCTTATCACAAATATCAGTTTCTTAAGTGCAAAATTGTCCCTTACAATTACTCTGATTAGCTAAAAATTATTATAAATGACCCCTGACGACCCTTGAATGACAGGGTTAAATTTCACCTAGCCCATGACTTCCTATGTAAAGAGTTATGCCCCTCTGCCAAATTTCAGCTTCTGGGGGCAAAATCATGGCCTACTATTGCTTCAATTGGCTAGAAATGGAGAGTAATGACCACTGATGACTTTGAATGACTTCCAAGGTCACCTCACTGAGCCCATCATCCTCCACTGTAAGAGGATGTCAAATTTCAGCTTCATAGATGCAAAATTAAAATTCTGTTCACGTTGGATGGAAAGTCAAGGTCCAGTTTAGCATTATAACTACATTATAAATAAAAGCCCATAGTGAAACCTTTATGAAAAAATTTTTAAAAAATCATTCATCCTATGTCCCCAGCCATCAAGAGGTATTCTGCTATTCTGCTTCCTACATGCAAAATTGCAGCCTATAATGTGGAACAGACAGACGGATTTTGAGTTTACATAGATATACACACACACACACATATATATACATATATATTGGCGTCCACGGTCACTTTTCAGGCAGAGGGGCAAAGAATAATTTGGGGGATGCGGTTGGCAAAAAGATATATTCACACGATATCTTATCAGCAACTCTGTTTCAGAAGAGTACCATCTCTTTATATGGGTACATTTGGTTGATCTTGCATAAGACCATTGACTATAAGGTTCTAACTTTCAACCCCCACCCACTACCCTATGTGAAAAAAGCTTGATTCAGGGGAGGGGGCGAAACGCCCGGTTGGCCTCCTCCCCTATAGACGCTCATGTATACACATATATATATACATATATATATATACCTAGTACTGCAATAAATACTCTATAAGTTTATACTATGTGTCTCTTCAATATTTTTCATATAACTGATTGTGTTTTGTCAACAGAAAAGTTTTCAACTCCCTCTTTATTCCATGAATATAGTGTTTAACTCTGGAATGGGGTGATAAAGAAAACAATCACATTGATCTGCCTTTATAAAGCTGGTCAAGAACTCTCTGCTATTGTCTAACTGCTCAAATAACTTGGAATCAGTAGGGTGTTCGTATATAATGCCATAAATAAAGAGATTCACTGAACATCAGACAGTCAAAGACGTATAATAACCAGATAGTCCTTGCATAGTAAGGATTTCCAGTGTAATCATAATCATTCCAAACAAAATCCGGAGAAATCCTTTGAGAAAGCAGAAAATCATGGCTGGAGAGATACATATTCCTCTCAGATCAATGTCCTGGCTGATCAGAAGTGATCAAGGACTATGTGCTTATTATTGTAGGAATGGACACATACTAACTGCAGCTCTGATGAAAATCAGAAAGCAGAGATCAAAATTGTTGCTTCTGGAGTATGCTGACAATGGTTTCAGAAGGATCTTTTCCATTGATGAGAAGTGTTTCAATTGCCAAAATGATTGTCTATGCTCAAAGTTCCAAGGGAACTTCTGAGGTCACTTGCAAAGTGCAGCACAGCTATCATCCCTCCACTAATTCTTCAGTGGCAATCAGGTATACTGCAATTAATGAATGGCGTAATTGTTTAAAGTTGTATGTATAACACATAGGTGAGCTTTTTGAATAACTTGTTGATTTTTGTAATAACTGAAGCATAGTTAATAAACACACCTAATCTCAGTTTGCTTCATCATTCACTTTTCCTATTAATCAACAGATACATCCACATAAACAGTAAACAGATAAACAGTATTTATGGTAGTACTAGGTATGTGTATGCATATGCGAGTTGTACAGTAAAGAGTTGAGACAAAGCCAGATTATATTGTGTATATGAAGTTGTTTATTTATATAGAGGTGTTTCGAAGCTAAAAGCTTCATCTCAAATGGAAAAGTCTGACATCTTCAGCATTGGTAGAGCATAGATGGTTATGTAGAATCAGTAAAATGAGACATTTCATTTCAAATCCACCCTGCTGCTATGGATCAACCAACTGGATTGGTGATGATAATGGCTGTCTTGAGAACTGGTTACTGGATTGAGTGAGCTGGGGTCATCTAGGGGACAAGTGTCCAAGTGACTAGTTGCCATAGGGACATTGCTGATGGGGAGGGAGAAAATGTAATAGAGTAAGGGAATTAAAACTAGGAAGGAGTGATGATTAGGAATCCTGATTTCAAAGAACCATTTCAAATAAATGAATAGTTTCATGATTAAGAAATGCACCAGTAGTCATAGGTTTCCTCTATTCAGGGTTGAGCACTCTTTGAGTGAGGTAACTCGTTCATTGTAAGCATATGCAATGCTCTTCCACAGGAATAGAGGTGGATGGGGAATATAAGCTAATTAAATATATCACTAATATTCAGCCTTACTGACCATCCAGTTCCCTACTGCAGAGGTAGGATACTAGCCTCTGGGTCTGAAGCAAAGTTTTCAATCCTGCCTCGTGGTACTGGATGGGATAATGGATAGTCTATAGCCACACTGAAGAGTTGTAATATTACGAAATAGCTATCTATGGATGACACGATAATATATATAAATATACATACACAAAGATGTAGAATAATTTTTTTCACCACTGTTAATATTTACTAAGCTTAGCTCTGTCTGGCACAGGTGCACCATTTTAGGGCAGCCAGTGAAGACTGAACCTATACCAGCTTGCTAATCATTACTCCATGCCAAGCATCACACACAAAACTGTGAGAGTGAGAACTATTCTGAAGAGTTACTCACTTTTGAGTGCAATATATAGCAAAGATGAATGTCACAACTGAATGATCATCTGAGAGGATTGTTCAGAGATGCAGAATATGCTATGCTTTAACCTTGGGAAGATATGAATAATTTATGCCTATCTTCCCTGGGATTAGAAGACTGACCATTCAAAAATTATAAGGTTACCTATTTTGTCCATTCATTTTTGACATTGAAGACTTTTAGTCATGAAAGTCAGGATAAGCAACTTTTCTGAATTTCATCAAGAATTTGGGAACACTTATACAACCACAGCAACTCCTTCATTAGGCTACATAAGGACTCTGAACAGTTTCAGCTCCAAAAAGGAGTAAAACAAGGTGATACAAGCTCACCCAAACTCTTTACAGCCTTCCTTGAGATGATCTTCCAAAACATGGACTGGGAAAATAGAGGAATCAAAATAGACAGTGAAATATTTGAGCAACTTTAGGTTTGCAGATGACATCGTCCTTTTCGCAGAGAACCTACACGACCTCCAACTAATGCAAGATGATCTAAACAAAGAAAGCAAAAAAGTCGGCCTACACAAGAACTTTGGTAAAGCAATAATCATGTTGAGAATAAAAACATAAGTGTCAAGATAGAAGATGCAAAATTAGGCAAGGTAGACCACTACATCTACCTAGGACAATGAATCTCGGAAGTTAAAAAACTGATGATGATGATGACGAAAAACTACATTAATAATCCCAAAGAAAATTATAGTGAAATTAAGGAAGAATAAATAAAGAAATTTGAATAAAACTAAGGTAACTATTGTCAACCATGGCTTTTTTCTTTGACTATCTGCCATCTTCAGTTTCAGGTGAAAAGAAAGATTTTAAAAAATGAAAGCAAAAGTTTATGTGTATTTCTTGGTCTCTGATAAAAGACAATCTTTTTGCCTCTTACTTCTAGAGGAGGTATACCTTGAACAGTGGGGTTAATTTGTTCCAAAATTCACAGCACTGTTTAGAATTTGCTCTATTCAAGATTTAATTATTAATTAATGATTCTTTTTCTTCGGCTTATACAGAGTTACATTTATTTTGCAGCAATACCTTAATCATACTACATCAAAGCTTGCACTGATCAAAAACATACTACATTGCTGTACACATTGCTTTAATCTTTTGACTTTTGCAAAATGCTGCCTAGTCTGTCGATAGAATGAGCTTGACTTCTACGATTTATGTAGACTAAACAAAGTATTTTTAAAGTTTTAGATGAAGCATTTCCACTATCATTTTATCATTCTCATTTTATCAAATCACTCTGGATAATACACACTTCAATCAATAGAGCGAATAGTGTGGTCAGAAATGAAGAAGTAGCTTCCGAATTGAATTGAACTCTCATCCCTCACCACTGGAATCCATCTTTCATGGATTTTACCGTAATCACTTCATACACATACAAGCCTTGATGATCAAGTGGAACAAATTTGAGTGTTGAGATGAAGAAAACAGCAATAATAAGATTGTGTGAAACCAATGATAATAGACTTGCCGTCACAGTCAATAATTCAACAACCATAGCGTTAAAATTTGTAGTCGCGTAAAGAAAATCCATTGGAGAATAAATAGAATTCATTCTGATGATACTTGAGATATTACTGGCGTTTCCACTGGAATACCTCTAAAATGAAAAAAAAATATCCAGATTCTGGAGAATCTAGATGTAATTAATGAACCTGTCAAAATAAAGCCCCCAAAAGGGTCAAAAAAGCTTTTTCCAAAATTTGAAAAGGTATTTTACGAAAGGGTCTAATAGAGTAATGATGTCAATTGTCAAGTCTGCAGATAAAAATGTATGGCCAAGAGCAATGGAACACACAAGCACATGAATATAAAAGAAAGGATAGAACCTTTTGCCATCTTTGATGACTCTGGTTGTTCATCAAATATGTTTTTTAACTAAAGTAACTGACATTGTCAAGATAGTGCATAAGACAACACGACCCCCATGGAAAAAATGAATAGATATATTTGAATTCCAATTAGAATATATAACAGAAAAGAAACAACTGGCCTCATTTCAGTGGAAGAGTTCATGGTTTCAAATGGTGGATATTTTCATCAGGAAATTTACCTTTAAGTAAAAGAGCCCATATTTGCTGACAGAGAAACAGAAGAAATTCACACAGTTCATTACATATGTAGATTGGGTCTATTTTCAACAGTGGTCTGTGTATTTTTCCATGATAATAGTGATTTCAGTAAGAAAGATGCTGTCTTTTTTCTCTCATGGAGCCAAAATTTAATTTTCATGAACCTCTCATTGGATAACTTGAAATTCATGCATTTTTATTTTCTGTATTTTTCGATTAGGCATTCCTCTCTTCTTTGCCTCATTTTCTTCCCAATATGAAAAGGTTTTCTCTTGATCATTTTCACAAGCAATTATCCCTTTGAGGTGTGAATGTTATAACCATGATAAGGTTTTTTTTACATTTTGATCATTGCATCCTGATAAATGTAACTACTCAGAAGACAATCAGAAAAATGACCTTATTTTCAACCATTTCAAAATGGAGATTGCTGACTACAGTAATTTAAACCTTCACAGAAGGATTTTTTTCATCCAGTGAAATGCTCTAGTTATGGATTTATAACATTATCCTGCCACGGTAAAAGCATTATTTGATCGATTGTCTTTCACTTCATGCTAAACATTTTTTAAAATCTAAGTTGTTTTTTTATTGCAATATGATTTTATCATTGAGTGTAGAGATTTCAAAGTGAATTGATAAGTGCTATTCTAAACCGAGAAAGGACTTTACTGCTGAAAGCTAAAACAAAATAATTCATACACACAAACTATCAACTGGAAAAGAGACTGATGAGATTGTAAACAATAGAATGCTTATCAAGAGGAACAGAAAGATTTTGTAAGCTGAAACAGTAGAAAAATTGTTCCTCATCAGATAACATTGTGCAGATATTTTTCTATCATAATCATTGTTGTTTTTGTAATCATGTCTTTTAACTGGACATTTTTTTTTAAGCAAATTAGTCATCTTTACCAGCAGAGATTTTTTTTCTCTTTTTTTTTCTTCATATCTATCAGTTTCTTTCTGCTATCATTAAAGTCATCAGCTTCTATTTTATTTCCCATCCAGGTCTTACACAAGAGTCCTTTACTTCACCGTTAGTGGCATCGTTACTCTTCATTTTATCCTATGAGGCATCATGGTTATTATCTTATGAGGTAGATTGTTTTTTTTCATTACTCATCATCCCTCGGTAATAAAAAGCTCAACTAATACTTGGACATTTTCAGTGCTTCTATTATATTTTTTTTTTCTTAGATAAAACAATCAAACTCTTCCAGGAATATATCCTGATAACACTGCCATAGTCATTTTTAGAACAGCTTCATAGCTCCACGTCTTATAAGATCTCAATAGACTTCAAGGCTGACCTTAGGTACCAACAACATAGACTACAGATAGCCGGGGGCTGTCTGTCATGTATCAGTCATGGAGACTTCCCTAATACAAATGGACAAATTGGAAAATTGATAAATCAAACAGAATAAAAACAATCAAAATAAGAACATTTTTTGATGTGAAGTCAAATTAGTTAGGAATATAAGATGATATTATACTTTAAAGGATGCCAAATTTCAGTTTGCCCAGAGCACAAGGAACCATTGGGCCAGCCCTGATAGTCTTTGCCAGTTTCTTACATTGCATGTTGTCATGACTTTTGTCATGATTTGAGGTGTCATTTTCAGTCACATATATTTCAATTTTTGAAAAGAGTCATCCCATATCTCATGATATTTTTTATACAAAGCCACTATTTCTCTATTATTGAGGATCTTTATTGTCACTTCATGTTTGAATTAATGTATAAACTTATAGTTACTCATTTGTAAATTTGAAGTGAAGAGTTGTTTCCACAGTGTCAACTCCGGTAAACAGAGTGATTGTATATAAAAGTAAACACAGCCAGCCATGGACACCAAGGGAAATCATATGAAGCGTTCAATAGAGGCCCGACTTCAACGTCATAGTCACATCATCCTTTCAATATCACAGATCATCTTTTTGTGGTGATCATTCTTTCTTAATCTACCATTTTTGAAGATATTACTTCTTTTTCCATTTGTGCTCTTGCATTTAATTCTTTGTGTATCACCTCTAGAGCTTCAAAATGTCAGTTTTCTCTCCTGCTTTCGTAGAATTGGGAATTATCTCCTCTGTAGATTTTTGATAATCTTCTTTGTTGCTAGAGTGATATTTATATATTCTTCGATGCTTGTAGAAAGGCAGTAGTGTTTTGCTGTTTTCAGCTTTTCTTAGTGTTGATGGATTATTTATAAGGAGATGGAGTAACTTGGTTATTTTTCCATTAGTTCTTACATTTTTTTTTCATTCTTTTGTCATAGCCAAATTTTATCATTACTTTATGAAATGATTTTCTGCTTACAGTGAAGGAGAAGTTCTGTGTACTTGCCTTTTTAGACATTTTATATCCTTCATTAGTCTACAGAGTTGTATTTTTTTAATTATTTTATCTGTAGACTTTTTCTTTTCCCTCTTTCCTGCTCATTCTTTCTCATCAATTTTGCGTTTTTTACAATTGTGTCTAATTTCATCTTCTAAATTAGTTTCTGCAGTCCGTTCAGTAATCTTCTGATGTTCTCTGATGAGTAAAGTGATATTCTGTAAAGCTGAATATATTTATACCAAACAAGATTCTCCATCATGGTGACATTGTGCCAGACAAGATAAGCTTAGTAGATTACGATGAGAAAAATGAAAAAAGGCTTGTTGTCCAGGAAAGCATGAGCACCAAATCTAATTAATATCAACTCTTAACGTCATGAACCACTAGAAACTGCTCCTGATTGACAACAGAGATCTTTCGTGGTGGAAACAAAATTCATTGAGCTTATTACGTCAGATGGAAAAGACAGATAAAACTCTACTTATAAGTGGAGGGAGAGGTAACTCAGATCAGTAGTTATTCCCCTTGTAATCATCAGAGAAATTTCGCTTCTAGATTTTCTTGTATGGAACTGAAATTTAAAGAAATTATTTTCGTACTTGTTATTTTTTGTCACTATCTTTAGCTTTGGGAAAATTTTATAGACGCTTCTTTAAAAGGAAATAACAACAGTCTATTTTGTATAAAAATGTGTAGAATTCCCAGCTTTTCCCTCTGAAGTAGTCTTTCAACAATATCCCGAATAGAATCATCTCCTTTTGTGCCTTTAACAAATGTACCACATTCCAATTAAGAAAAAATAGTCTTGTAGGATAGGAAGGGACCTGAAACTTTGAAGATCTTTTGCATCAGAAATCTTTCAGTTGCATCCGTAGCAGTCACAATGAATTATAAATTGATTGTTGTGCATTGAGCATTTAAGGATACATCACCGTTTTTACAGAAAATAGTATTGAATTTTATACTCTTATTTCCTGAGCTAAGTCATTTTGGAAGGTATAAAAACTTTCACTTTGAATCAAAAGTGATTACTCTTTATTTATCATTCTTTGACATATATTTCATTAAAAAATTGATATTTTTCAACTTTCAAGATTGCTCAGCAATGGAATTTCTCATGTTCAATCAATTAACAGTGTAAACTCTTGGAATACGAAGAGCAGAATTGAATATAAAAGCTATGGAAAATTATTTCAAAGTTTTCTTGTAAGGTTTGCCTTGATTTCTCATAACAAACCAACAGTGAATAATTTCAGCAGAGATAAAAACTATGTTTTGAATGTTTGAATTGTTGGTAGAAAGTAAAACTGATCCTACCCTCCAAAAAGACAGAATCATTCAAAAAACAAAGAAAAAATATTTAACTAGTCATCATTTTACAAAGTTATACTCAGCAAAAAGATGCCCTGCACGAGACTTAAGATTTGTGCTCCCGGTCGTATTCTATTTTTCATTTTGGAATGCACCTCTGGAGCCTTTGCACCCTAGGTGACCATCTAGGTTCATCTAATGAACAGGCTGGCCCTACCAAAATTCAATTTTCTAATAGCTATACCTAGAAATCCAACTGAGAAAGAAAGGTAATTGATTTATACTAAAGTTTTAAAAATCAAAAATACACAAAATAAAACTTTTGCAGTCAGTAGTCAATATTCACATAAAAATTAATGAGAAAGTAAGTGATCCATCTACAGAATGTCCTTCCACCTATTTATAGTGCTTTGCTACCAAAAAAACAACAGTTCTTGGTATGTTTCAACTGCAAAAGAGGATAATTAGTATAAACATAGTATAAAGAATATCAGAATTATTAACATACTCCTACATCTGAACTGGTGATTTTGTAACAAAGGATGACAGTCAGAAAGAATTAATTACTGATAAATTTGAAAAAGGAAAATTCTTAAAAAATTGATTATCCAAAAGTGATTGAATAAACAAAGTGTATTGAATTAGTTGAATTTTTTTTTAAAAAAACAGGTGGTGGTGTCATGAAGCTTTAATAACAGCAATACTAAACAAGAATTTGTCCTAATTTGGTCAGGTGCATGAGCAATTACTCCAATAACGAATTGTCATTATTCTTAGACAATAGGTATAAACAATATGGATGCAATTTTCACCAGAAGATCAACAAGTGAGAAATTTGAAAATCTGAGGGGAATCAACACATTTGATTTTGATAAAATTTTTGATACTTATTTATTCAATGAGAAATTCTTTAAAAAAATTAATTTTTTACTCTAAATATCAGAAAAGAATTTTTCTTTCAAATGATTCCTATCCCACCATTTGTTATTTTGATGATTTATTTTATTCATACATTGCTTCTTTGATTTTTTACACATTCAACCAATGAATCCTTCAAAATATGTTTACCTTTTTTAGAAAAGCACTCTGGAATGGCTTGAACTGGGAGCTATCAATAAAAATGATGAAAACTATTTTTTTTTCAATATTGAGTGAAAAAAAAACTTTCTTTCCAGATCAAAAGCCTAGATTATGATAAACTGAATGAAACTGAAGAACTTGCTGAAAAGAAAAATATCTTAATTTTCCGGTTTTTTAATTCAAAATGTCAGGTTCCCTGTTCGAGCAGGCCAGCACATCTTCCTAAAAACTGTAAACATAATTGATATCTGTCGGGATATATCTGAATCATAAGAATGAAAAAAAAACTTTTTTCTGATATTTGAAATGGAAAATTATCTTTTCAAATTCATCCTTGAATAAATAAGTATAAAAAATTTTATTAAAATCAAATAATATGCTGATTTTTGCCAGATTTTAAAATTTCTCAGGTGTTGATTTTCTGGTGAGATTGCATCCCTAGTGAGCATACCAATTAGATGAGATATTATAATGTTCAGCTTTGAATTAACAAAGTTACCTCTTATATCATGATGGCCAAGAGTCTCTGTATTTGTGGATAAAAAGGATGAGTACCCCCAGAGTTTTGTAGGAAATAGGGAGGCATCTATACTCAGTGAATAGGCTTCAGAGCTACCATGAATTGGAACTATTTAAAGGAAGAGATAATCCAACTCCATTTTACTCGTCATATCCGTCATATAAAATATGGAAGTTGTGTTAATTTGTTGTATCAATTAACTTGTGTCCCATAATAAGAAGGCACTGACAGGTTAACATAAAAGGCAAACCTTGAGGGGAAACAAATTTTGATTTATCCAATGAATAAGAAACAAAAATGTGTTTATGTGTATGTCTTTGTAAGTGTTAATTTTATGTAAGTTCTTTCATAGAAAAATTGTAGTCTTTCTGTGGGGATGGGTGAATATGTGTATATCGTTATGATAATCTTTCAAATATGTACAATTAAACTGGGACACATACCCTTTTGTTTCAAGTGTAAATGTGTGAAATAATGCTTGAAGTGAATTGCAGAATAGACTTCAGGTGAGGTACTTATATATTAAATGGGGCTTTTGCCTCTGTTCACAGTGCAAGAGAAAAGTTCAAACATGATTCTAAGATCAGGTGACTGTATTTTAGGTTCTGGTTGGCTAAGGACTTTTCAACCAATGGACTAAGGGTATTCTAGTTATATTATTCACTCTATATCTACTTGTGATCAGAAGTGAATAAAAAAATTCTATTCATTATTTTTTTTTACCTATTCTTTTTGTTTTGAAAAAATTTTGATAATTCTGTTGCACCATCACAATTTATTTATGCATTCTGATGATTGTTGGGTGAATTAATGTTTGGTACAAGGTCACATTAAGCACCCACTGAAGAAATTTCAAACTTGTCCATTCTCCACATGAAAAAGTTACAAGGAATAAAATATGTTACCGATATATGTATGTAATAGAACTATTTTACTGAATGGATTATAGAACAAAACAGTTAAGAATTAACAAATTAATTAAGAATTAGTGAGTTATGAATACGATTTGGTGTTTGTGATCATGGGAATTTTGGCATCCATAAAGTGTCACAACAGAAGATATTTGTAAAAGAGGAACATTTGCAAGAACAGCAGAGTTGAAAGCAAATAGAACATAAGAACCAGAAAGCATTTTCACTCAATGACAATTTCATATATTCATCCCATAAATAATCATGTTAATGCAAGGGTATGTAACTGAAAATATGTCACTGTGACTTGTTTTGGCTTACTGTCTCCTAGTGTTGATTTGATGTATACATTAGTTATTCCTACCGCTGATACTCGATAGAGCTCAAGTAAATATAAAAGGTAATTCTATCGTCAAAATTTTCATGGTGTTATTAAGAAAGATTGGAAATAAATTCAGTTTATAAAAAGAAAAAAAAAAAGAAAGAAAGGAAGAATCCGTACTCCAGGTGTCAGATTTAACTAATATCTAAAAGTAAACATTTAAGACTTTCATGTTGTAGCATTATGGTAGCCTGTAGATTTGCACTAGTTGGATAATGGTGGAGTAACCATTAACCTGAGTAGGATTAAGGCTAGGGTCCTTTAAGGGAGGGGTTTCAAGAGCAGAAAATAGTTCCATTGAGTGTACATGTGTGTATTTTTCAATTATATTTCAGTACTTTTGCATATATATATATATATATATATATATATATATATATCATACATGAAGTAAGATATACATAGTACAATGATATGTCATTTAACCTGATGTCAGTTGATTCTATTAAACAAAGGTTGGTGTAGAAGGGAGGATTCAGGGTGAGTCTTCCTTGAGCTTAGCACCCCACCCGGCCTTGTCTTGATTAACTGATGGTGGATAATCAGTCATAGGTTGGACTTCTTATGAAGTACTCATAAAAAAACAAAATTAAAAAGGCCAGTACTTGCCAACCAACCAACTAACCAACCGATCAGACTCCTCTCACATTTTCACTGACAAACATATGTCGTTGATCTGCCAGTCCAGTTACCAACCAACTTGGAGACACTGATTGATAACAATCAGCCAATCAGATTACAGCCCAATGCACAGACAGATTCATTCCATCTTGGTTGGTTTAGATTTCTTCCTTCCCAAGGAAATGTACCTCGCTCGGATCTGACACTTCCTGATGTATCAGTTTCTCTGGGAGATTCTGTCAGTTAATAAAATGAAAACAATTTATATAGTCAGCAAATTTATGAAACATTCTCTCGTATTCTCACCATATCTATCTTTTTATTTTTTTTGTAAGTCAATAGTGCTTTCTGTTGCCAGGGATACTGTAATGTCTATTAAGATGTCATCGGTTGGAATTACTTTTTTTTTGGTTAAACTGTGATTGAGTATAACCAACTTAGCATTCTACATTTCATAAGAATTTCTATTGATCCTTCCATAGGCTTGAAGTAAAACATCCAGCCGATTATTCATAGATTCATAAAAAGCTAACACATAAAACTTGTAAAAAAAATTTCAAACTAGATGAGAAGTAATTAAGTTTTGCAATGATTTCTGAAGAAATGAAGAGAGCTGAAATTATTCATAAGTCCTTTGTAGATATTCCAAGCTTGGATCAGTTTTGACTTGATAGTATTATTTTTATTAAGAAGATGAAGGAACAGTTCAGAAATTAAGGTTTGGATTTTTTCAGATATCAAGAAAAGTTGTTATGATAGACAGTTCAAACCTCTGAAGACTTACCTTTACAGAGAAGTCAGCTATTGAGAATAATTCTGCAAATATTTATTCATTCAGGAAATGCCAAAGTTCAACATATAGCACTTAAGAGAATCAATTATATGAGGGGGGGGGGATAAGATAGACAGAAGTATACTGGGAATAAAGGAGAAACCCAGGCTCAGAATTTGTTGAAGCAGAGGCCATAATAGTAATATTGATAAGTTGGTATTGCTGTGTGCTACTAATTGCAAATCAATTAGCTTAATTGACTATATACAATCCTCGACAATCATAAGAGATGCAAGAGAACTTTGAAAAGTAGAGATTTGAGTCTAAGCTTAAACATTTTAAGAGATAAACACTTTCATAAAGACAAAAGAAACCTCTGGCATGAGAGATTAATGTGAGGTAACTGGTATTATCATTGATACTATCAGTTAATCATTGGAGCAATTCTTTCATGACTTGAAAATGATTTCTTTTGATGAATCTGTATTCTTTGTTTATCAATCATTTGAATTAATGTTACAGGAAAACAGTAATAAAAAGAGTTTGATTTTATGAATGAGATACATGGCAATTACAGTGATTAAAAAGTTGTGTATGTTGGCTAGATATTATATTTCTGAGTAGCATTTATTTGCTAGTTATAACAAAAGTCAAACAATTTCTCAAAACACAGATTATTGATGCTAAGCTAACAGTCCATGGAGTAGCCAATAATGATAGGAATAAGTAACCAAAATCAATCTATCTTTGTAGAGGTATACCTTGATTAGTGTAGTTGATTTCTTCAAAGATTCCTGTATCATTTAAAACTGCACTGTCTCGGGGAATTCAAAAACTAAACTGTTATATCAGCATGGCACCCAAGCAGTATTGGTCAAACACCACCTTCCTTTCAGCTATGATTTTAGCAGATCACTCATGTTATACATATTGTTTGTTATTTTAAGTAGGGTATTATCATAATGTATTGTATGTGGATGTTATCTTATACTAAACCATTTACTTTTTTCAGAACAGAGCTTACTGAAGTAGGTTACTAAAAAAATGTATTTAACAATGAGGGATCAGAAAGTATAACAGGTGTCCCACTGTTAGTGCCACTTCTATTGAACCAAAAAAATATATGCATATTTCATTAAACATGAACTTTGTTGTGTCAACTTTTTCAATTGTTTTACTTGTTTGCAAATGAGATGTTTTATCAAAAGAGTGAAGGGACTGTCTAAAATTCACCAAGTTATCCATAGAGTGCTTTTGATCTCCACTGGTCATTTTTAAGATTGGATTTCGAAATCCAGTGATTATAATGATAGTAGTGGTAGTAGCGGTATGTTTCAGTGGGGCCTTATAATTTATGTGCCATTGAACATCACTTTTGTCTTTGTTTTGTCCATACGATGAGGCCTTAAAAGAAGTAAAGGAATACATTTACCTAGGTCAGTGGTGAAGCTAGAGAGAGACCTCAGAAATAAATAATAAAGATGGGGCATAATGATTGGCTGGAAAGCATTTGGTAAGATTACAGACATACTGGAAAAGCAAATTGCCAATATACTTAGTTCATAAAGTATACAATCAATGCACATTACCTATGACATACAGGTGCGAAACCTGGAAACTTACAATCCACTCAAAAACAAACTCAGAATAGCACAAAGGGCAATGGAAAGAGCTATGTTAGGAATAAGCCTTAACAAGAGGAAATGATCAATGCATATCATAGAGAGAACCAGGGTAAAGGATATCATGCAAGTAATTAAGTAATAAAAATGAAGATGGGCAGGGCATATAGTGAAAAGAAGGGAAAACAGGTGGAGCAAAAGCCAGACTGATTTATGCTCATGGGACAAATAATGCAGTGGGGGAAAATCAGATACAAGATGGAGAGACAAGATAAAGTTCGCCGGTAAGACATGGTAGAGATTAGTGCAGTCATGTTCATCATGGAGGGAGATGGGAAAGGCCTCTGTTCAGCAGTGGACATAACTAATGATGATGATGATTTATATGTAAAGTGTATCTCGTGATGATATTGTGACTTCCGTTTTGAGGCTCTTCAAAATACCTTCTCCTACTTCATAAGAGATTTTATTAATGGTTGGCTGTCTGACTTAGATAAAGATAACCTCTAGATATCAAAGCCAGACAGACATTGTGCCCGTTACATAGAGAAATTTAGAAGACAACTATGCATTTTCAGACAAAACCAACTACAAGCGGATAAACTTAGATGCTTCACTGATAAAAGATACCAAATTCATAGAAAAATTATTCAAGTCCAAATATAAGCATCAAAAGAGCCTCAGGTAATAATTTCAAACATTTTGCTTGTAACAAAGAGTAACCGAGACTCAAACCAGGAATATTTATTGAACAGTACCTTATACACTAGCAAGCCTAGCTTGGTTATTACTTATTTGAGGGTTTAGCTCAATAATAACGTACAGGATTACTGTTTGATAGCCTTAGATTCTCTTAGTGGTATTCATAGTCAAAAGATTTCCTGAGCAAAGAAGATTTATTTTGAACCCAGGACGAAGAGATTTTCCAATAGTCAATTATACTATGTAGAGACTTAGATGAAATTCATCTGCAGAGAGATTCATATATACGTATTTTCAGAAACTATTAAGCAAAACAAATCAAAAATCTGTCATTCTTCCCAAACTATAATATGGTGATAATCTTGTATTTTTTAAAACATCAAAACAGCTAATATTTTAGCTTTCTAATTGTGTCATGATTTCGATGAATAAAATTAAATTATAAACTAGATTAAGAGATAATTATACAAACTAGATTACAAAAACAATTAGAGATGTAATACATGATGGTAACCTCAAAGTTTAAGATGAAGAGAAGTGACATTTTCATTTAAAATTTTCTCATGTTCTGATTCCAGGACAAATAAACTGACAAAATACATAAATCTCCAAGTCTCAAATATTTTTGTTATAGATTTAAAGTATAATGTTTCTTTAAAAGTTTTATAAATATCAAGTCCAACAATGTTGCCATAATTTATGTGAAAATGTAAAATAATCTGAAGTAAAAATATATGATTTTCAAAAAATTTCTCAATTGAATTGTATATAACTAATTCTAGGTCAATACAACAAGAATGATGAAGAAATTTGTATGTAACTTGAACTTTCACAAAGCTTACCACATCAAAAATATACACAACTCCCCAACAAGCAGATTGAAGCAGCCCTTATATACGAATGCAATATAATAACCCAGAGGTATGGACATTTCCTTTAAATGCATTGATTTTGAAATAAAATCACAGTAAAACATTAACATACAAGGAATCGGCTAACACACAATAGACCCTTTAAAAAAAACAGTATGAGCACAGACATACCCCCTTTACAAGAGAAAAAAAGATGAGTTCCACCCACCTTCAACCAAAAAGATTAAAACAACAAATCCCATTTCCCACCCGCCCTACGTATGTCAACGTCTATCTATCAAAAGCCAGATTTCCTCTCCATTCTAAAATGAAAAACCCCATAGCCTCATGAACGTTCCTGAAGACTGACCATTTTCACCCTAATCCTTCCTCTTACTAACCCTTTTTATTACAGACCAACCTGATTCTCACCTGCACAGATACAAACATGCCCTTTCCATTCCTACAAAATAAACAACACCATAGAAATCTCATTTCATCCCTCGAATCTCAAACATCTACATAGCATACACTGTGATTCTGTAACTGCTGTAATATCTTTGAAAAAGGTGGCTGGCTACCACTGAAATGCGACAAAACATTATCATTATCAGTCTGTTATCGGACAGACCTTACCCAGGATTTGCCAGACCTCTTTGTCATGAGTGTCACAGAGCAATTACTTTCTGACCTTGTCAGGTTCATCTCTCCATCTTGTATTCTGACAGCCTCAGTTTAAGATTTGATCAGTGGGAATCCATGTTGTGAGTCATGATGTCCATCATTTGTTTGCCATTTTTGACCAGCTCATTGCCATTTAAATTTTCTTATGGATTCAATGATATCTTTGACTCCTGTTTTTCCGTTATATTTTGCACTGCTTTGTGATCTCTCCATGTGATGTCGAGTATGATTCTTTCATGTGCACATTGCTTGGTTTTCAGTTTGAGACTCAGTCTATCTCAGTCTTAGTTCTATGCAAGCTACTTTTTCTACAAAACTGAACACTTCTAATTATATGCTACTATACATAGTGTTATGAAAATGAAACTCTGACAATAGATATAGTATATCTTAACAATCAATGCTAAATTTTGATGATACAAAAGTTTGATAAAATTTCCATCACTCTCCAGTGAAATGTCTCCGAGACATTTTTATCTATAACTCAACATGTGTAAAAGAATAAAATTATCTTGCATGTGATGTCATCCATTTTACTAAGATGCTCAAAAGCAAGCAAACAAGTTTATATATGTTATCAGAGTTGCTTTGCTTTCACTCTTGCGGCTATTTTGAGAAATTTAAAAAACAACTTAGCGTTGGAGAAGCAATAGAAATTTTTCGGAATTCTTAAAATTGCGACTCTGGCACAGAACATTTTTTTTTTTTTTTCCAGATATGAAGGAACGTATAAAATATAAATTCGCAGACTTTAAGGAGATAAAAAAATTTAGAAGATTTTTTTTTTGTTAAGAAAAAATTAAAACAGTCTAAACATTGAAAGTTTGTGTTCAATTTTTATAATAAATCTTGACCCTCTTTATGTCATACTCGCCAAATACTATTTTTTATACTGTCTGCATTCATTTTTTTTTCTTTCTGTCCCATAAAATCAATGAAATTTTTTTTGCTTGATTAAAGGTAAGTAGAGTTTCCGAGGAGACAATTACACACAATGTATAAATATTTTTAGGTCTTTACATCACTGCGTAACTGATCAGTCTTACAAAATCACTTTTGCTTCGATTCATAAACACAATGTCAGGAGATGTTGAAGCTTTAAATCTTGAGTCCTATCCTTTCCACTGGCCATCATTTGAGGAAATCTTTGAATAAGTATTATCAACAATCATGATAATTTTAACTCTTATTTTTCTGCTGAATTTCTTCATCGTACATTTCTTTCTTCGCAGAAACACTCTAATCAATTTTTTTGCGATATCTCATGATCTCTGGTGTGACGTGCATTCACTCTAAATATATCCTGTTCTAGTAACGTTGGGATTATGTGGTCTTCCATCCATCCTAAATTTTGAAGAGTTTTGATAACACTAGGTCCTTTGTCATGTGAAAGCATTTCTGTTATATTGTGTACTTTGGAATATGGTTGTAGCAAGAGTTCTTTGCTTATTTGACAGAATCTCCAAGTGCTTTCTTTCCCTTGTATCTGATATGCTGGAAAAAAAAGAAAAGATGAGCATAAATTCAGCTATAACTGTAATGCGTTTGTACCTGAAAGAGAAGCATCACTTCTAAACCAGCAATGATTCATCCCTTCTTTCATGATTTTTATCTTCAAAATACAGCTGTTACTTATTGTCTATTTCAAAACTTACCATACTCTTACAGAGAAAAATCTCTGCCGCAAGATATTTTGAGAGCCAGTCTAATCTGCTCTTCAGACACACTGATTAATTGGAATGTTTTCTCAAGGTTTCACCTTAAGGGGTTTGATTTTTAACTGATACAAGGTCCTTCTGTTTCTTCTCTAACACATTATATTACCCAAAAGTTCGTTTTATAACTGAATTTGTCTCAAAGACAATGAGTGGTCATGACTGATTTTCTTCTGATTAAATATCAAGCTCTCCATCAATAAAGATTTGTAAAAAAAAAAAAAATATTGCCCTTATGCTGGCCATGGCAAGCCGTCTACCCAGACAAGTTTTCTCCATGCTTCTGTCTTGGCTAGACTTCAAAGATCTCTTTGCATTACGTTACCATTGACAGAGGCAAAAAGCACGTGAAGTAGTGTTACTCATTTCACATGGTATTTCACTCACTGGCGGCACCAGGCTATGGTAAGTCTGGGCATTGCTTTGGTTCCATGCAGCCTTGCCCGGGCCCCCAAAAGTTCAATTCTAATATTATTTCACATATAAAAATTTTGGCAGTCTTCATAGTTCAACCTCGCCTGGGCTGGTAAAAAAAATACTAGTGTCATCACTGATTTTTACAGATAAGTGTTTCTGTGAATTTTAATATTTATATAGACTATAGATTATAAAGACTAAATTTTCCATTGCTAATAGAAATGAACTTGAGCTTTCAAAGGCTTATAACCCTTTTTCAGTAGGAGTTTAAAAGGATCATTTGATCTTTGGTCTCCAACTTTAGTCTTGCCTTCATTTCACTATTTTTCCCTTGGATACTTGGAAATGATTCTCCCGGACAAATAATCCCCATAAAATTTCTGGCTTGTGACATCAATTTTCATGTAGAAATATAAAGAAAGAGAGAGAAATCTCACTGAACTTGCTACTGCCCTCAGCCAAAAGACTGCCATAACCACAACAACATTTTTTGCCTATAATGCTAAGAACTTGATCTGACAGAGAAAAGCCTTTCATGACATGTACCTTGGCCAGTTCTGACATTGAGATATATTGACAAGTATTGAATTTTTTGTGGGGCCATAAACAATGTCTGAGTAGATACATTTATTTTAGAAGTGCCTACTAATCCTGGACTAACCACCACTTAAATGGTATTTGCATGCATGCATGCATGGTCCACATCAAAAGGTGTTAATGCTACTTTTGTTCGCTGACAAGTTGTCTATTCTAAGTTATTCCTAAGTCTAAGGGTAATGGTGTCTCCCCTCGGTCATACATGCCTATTATATATATCAAAGTCAAAATCTCGTTGAATTGATTGAACCCATTTCCAATAACAGCTTCTTGCTCTGCCTTTGTAGAATTCCTTAATCCTTTCACAAAGAATTGCTTCCATTTGCTGTAAATAGCCTCGAACTAACCAGAATGTACAATATGAGACCTCGTATAAATGAACCACCATAGCCTGTGCATATACCTTAACTAATTATCTGATATTATCTAAGATTAGATAACTTTTGATAAAAAGATATAAAGAAACACCAGTACTAGATTTCAGCATTGTTGGTCGCAAAATGACCACAGAAACCCCAAAAAGCACTTTTATGAAGAAAAAAATCCCAAAAAACCATACAGTTGTAGTTGGTGTTTAGTGGTGTACTCATGGAAACTACCAAAGTTGTTACCTCAAAAATGTGACCTGGAGCACCCAGAGACATACACATAAACACTCGAAGAGAGAAGAATCAATAGCCCATTGGGCTGGTTGGTCGGCCATTTATAGGGCTACAGTGGTTCGATTTTTTTGTTTTTTTAGTTCTTCCTGCGCAATGAAAGTATTTGTCATTTCATTTTAGACTTAAGGAAATGTGATATTAACTTGTTTTCTATATTCATTGATTTGCTGTCAACTGGCGCAGGTTCTTTCCAATCTTTCTATGACTTCAGAGCATCTGTCATAGAATGATTGTTGTGTTAGTTATTGCCAGAACATGTTGGATATATTGGTTCTTATATGATCACTCAAGTTAGGCAATATTGAGCCCTGTCAATACATTGATGGGTGACCATATGGGAATACCAAGTGCCGTATCTAGCTGATTTTCAACGAATCGATCAATTCTTTCCTTTAAAATTGATTATTAGTCCCGCTTGCTTTCAAGCAACAATTTTCCAGCTGAGGTTTGTCTATCAAGAATTCAATGTCACTTTGAAGATTCAGTTTTGCACAAATTACTTGGGGCATAAGTTGATATGATACACAGAGAAATTCATTTTAATGAGTGTGTAGCATTTGCATCATTTTCATTAAACTCGTTAAAGGATTTTTTTTATTCAAGATATACCTTTCTTCTATGGGAGCAACTTCATCTTGAAATTGTCTCGCAACTAATATCAAGGTTTTCGGATTGTCTAGAGAGGCTCAAAGACATTAAAATGTCAATTCCCATTTCATATGCTTAAATTGATTTCCAGATACAACGACATTCATCATCTCAATCTTCTACATATTAATACTATTAGATTCACTTACTTTAAAATGTTGGCTTGGTCAATGCAGTCCTGATAACAGTTCATGTAAGTACTAAGACATTGGCAAATCTACATTCTGAAGTAGACATTTAAAAAAGATGGCAAAAATGTGTTTATGCTTATATCCCATAAGTAACATCCAAATCTGGTTGTAATAGATTGAATGTTCCCACCATTCCTAAATGTTTAAGTTCATATTGTTGAATGTTTTCTGATTAATTCTTCCTTGCACTTTGCACATTAAAATAAAAGCATTGGCAAGCTAATATCCATTAAATATCAAACACAAATGCCTAACAATTATGCTAAGAATATCTCTAGTGCATATATTACAAGCATCTTTGCTTCATTGTAATTTTTCTATCATCTCAGGAAAGGTGAACTGACTCACATCCAAACAATCTTTCTTTCTTAATGTTGCGTTAAAACTTCTTAAAACTGTAAATTTAATATTCACTTTGCTATTAGATTTGCGGAAAAATACAAAGCAGTCTCTCAATTTTCTTTGATTACTGGATTTTACGAATAAATATAGTTCAGTAATACCCGGCTTTGTGCAACTTCATTTGGCACTGGTTTGCTATAACAGACTTTTCCAAACATTTTTCACTTCGAATTAGTAATGTTAATTTTCTAAATTAATGAATGATTAGAGGCAGCATCATGGACAGTCTCTTAAATAACTGTCTACAGTACACTTTGCTTATTGTGCCACGTGTATTAGAATAAATACATATGCATCACATGTAACGATGTACATATATTTACATCTAGGGATTTTTTTCAAGCTCCAGAAAGTAGCTACTAGAAGGTATACATAGCACTAATCCTTTCCATCTTGAGGCTCCACAATGACATCATACGTTTAAATAATCATGACCCTTCCTTAGAGTGCAGCATCAAGACAAAGAAAGGTACTCTAGGCATGCTATTTATCTTATATTATAATGACTCCATATTGTGTGTAATTTATAGGGATGAATATAGAGCACTTACAGAAGTATTATTTTACATTTCCATGTTCAAAAGATCTTATAAAATTATCCTGTGGAGAGAGCTGTTTATACAAATTCTATACAGTTTGGTTTTCTCGCCTAAAATTAGACCATGAGCCTCTATCAAAATTTACCTTTTGTCAGTAGTTTCAAACAGAAGTAAACCATTTCAAAACATACGCCCGGGAGATTTATTTCTTTGACAAAAAATATTCAAAGGATATTTGATGTCTCAAGACTGAAGCTTCAAACACTCTTTTTTCTTCTTCTGGCGGAAGTAAACAGCCTTGTTTTTATGACTTAATCATACAGTTGAGAGACAAAGGCAATTACAAAGGAAGAAAGTCTAATTAGAAAACTTTTAATGAAATTAGGATGAAAAATACATCTCTGAAGATTTTTAATCAAAATTCTTAATGTTAAAGAACTGACTTGATTGCTATGATAAATTTCCTTCTGTTCATACGTCAACTGCAAAAGTAAAATCTCTCAGTAGTTGTAATAAAACTGAGTCAAGATAAACTAACATCCAAAAAAGAATATAGTATCTTACAGAAAAGAATCTGCCAAATACATCACACTATTGGAAAGTATTGATTATATTCGAATTTATACAAATTATATTTTGATCAAGTTATCTCAATTCTACGAATCCACAAAATTGAACATTCCGAGTCAACATATTACAATACATGAGGTTTTATGGATGGGATTGCTCAACAGATTTGCAGTTATTGACAAAATCTAAAACTAAAATCATTCTCTCTACTCTAAAGTCATTAATTGATTCACTGGGATTCAAATTGGCAAAATCTTTAGACCAACAACACTGGATCCCATAAGTAGTATTTAAAATCTGAATGTAATGAATTGAATGATAATCCCTCTATTCTAAAATGCCTGATTAACAACAATACATGCAAGGATATATTCATTCAATTCTAAATGGAAGAGTTGCACCATCATGATATGATTCAACTAACTTAGTTACTAACTAGACCTTCCTAAAAATGGATGTGTTTACAGAGTAGAACATATGATGCTCTAAGGGTTAAAAAAATGCAAAGGCAACCTGAAATATTCATAGAGTTTATGGGATACATTGTTTAAACAAAAGAAATAACCAAAGATGGTTTGAAAGGTTCAAAATGGATGGCTTCAGCTTAAGAGATGCATTAAAAACTGGTTATCCTGTCAAATTCAACAATGGACTGCTTTTGTCTAAACTTGTTAGAAATAGTCCTGCTACAATTAATGAATTGGCTCAAAAAGTGAATTCAAGCCATTCAACGGTTCACCATCATTTGCGACAACTTGTACAGATAAGTGACTAGTGATTAAAAAAGGATATTTTACAAGAAGCGAATGTAAAGCAGGAGGTGAACTGACAAAAGGAAAACCAAAAATAGACCTCCATCCAAGGAAAGTGTTTGGTTGAATTCCATTGATATGGTCCTCTCTTAGTTACTACCAGTGAATGTTACGATGACAGAACACATCTATTGTCAGCAAAAAGAGCACTTATACATTGCTTTAGAGAAAAAGAGGCCCAGTTTGATCAGTTGCAAAGGTGTCGTGTTTCATTATGACAATGTATGGTCTCATGTAGTAAAGATCACATCTGATAAGATTGAAGATCAGCTGAGAAAAAAAAATTATACACCCTCTTCCTATTCCCCAGATCTTGCTCTATCTGATTACCATCTATTCTGAGGTTTATGCAACCATCTTGATGGAATAGTTCTTAAAACACATGAAGAGGAGGAAACTACTCTCTCTATATTCCTCACTTCTAAACGAAAAGACTTCTACAAAAATGGTATAACGAAGGTCATGAATCATTGGATCAAGGTTATTGAAAATAATGGAACCTATTTGAATGGATAAATTCATATTTTTTTCAAGATTTTTTTCCAATTCAAAATTCAGACATTACTTATGGAATTACCTTATATTCAACCATATTCATAGCAACAATGACTACTGCTAAACTAACAAACAAAATGATGCACAAATAAGATTTTCGTATTGAAATATTGAAGAACTATCTGTAGGAACGAGCCAACATACCTTTACCTGATTTGTTAGAGTGAAATAGATTGAAAAACGCGAGTTTCATAATGGCGCTGATAAGTTCCATATCCTCTAAGCCTTCTAAAAATATTCTGTTTATTTCTCGTTTATTAAACATTTTCAAGTGTATGTGTACTAAAATAAAATATTCAGAAACCTAGCAATCCAAAGGAAATTATCAATCATTACCTCCCATTCATGTGGATTTATCACATTCTAAACATGTTGCTATAAATTATGCATATGTTATGTTACCTTGATGAAAATATTACTGCTATGGTTTGAAACAAATCTATGATTTTTTTAAAAGAAAAATAGTAAAAAAAATGTAGACACAAACTAAGGGACCATTTTGGCATAAACTTTCATCATAAATTTAACCCTCCAAATAAAAACCTATTTTTCAAAATATATATACATATATATATATATATATATATATATATATATCCCCCCCCCCACTAATGGAACAGGTGGTTTATGCAAAATGTCAAGTTTCTATCATAAACAACGAACGAGCTGGGCACGCTACCTAGACCTTGTCCAGCTCGGTAGATACATAGATACATATGTTAGAACACATGAAAAACCTAAACCCAGCAACAGGGATTAAACCAGTCGGTTGTGGGTAGCAGGGATGAATGAAATAAAAAAGGTGCAACACATGACAAAAGTTGAAACAGCTACTCAATGTAGAACAAACATGCTGATTTTGTAGATTACAGCTAGTAGGTCTGTTCTTTCTTGCAACTTAATTCCATATAGCTCTTCAATCTTTTACAAAGTATGTTTAAATGGAAAAATTTAATGGCAAAAAGATTATCAAATAGACGGGGTTTGAGAACGTTTTCACAGGAAATGCATGGAGACATGGAACGTTAATTTGAATAAATTGAAAAAAATAAAAACACAGAAAAAAAAATTACCCTAAATAACAAATTTTTCATGCGTACATACACGCAAACACATGCAAAAAACTTCAAAAGCCATTACCCATGATTATCACCACGGACCATATGCTTTATAGTAAAAACAAAACAACTAAGAATTGGATTGATGAACAGACTGCTGATACAAATTAGCAGTTAAAATGAGATGCAATGAAAAACATGCGAACTGATTTGTACAGCAACCTCTCCGATTCGGTACCTGCCAATGCTGTCAAGTCCTAGATTAACCAAGTGGAGCTAAGGTTTCATTCACCATATCCAGTTAGATAAGATGGAAGTACAAATTATGTGGAGAAAGAAAACCGATTTCAAATCAATTCTTTCCAGTCAATCAGGCACCTGAGAAATCTATAATTCAAGTGGTAGAGAAATCACCTCCATAATTGGGTTAAATTATGTAAGTCATTTTTATTACTATCAAAAGAACATTCATGTAAGTTCTTATGATAATTTTAAATACTTAACTATAAGCTCACTGTACTACCTGTTACCGCATTTTGTTTTCAGCACATAATTCTAGAAACCACAGAATAAATATTATTTCAAGTTTAATCACTCTCTGTTGAAAAGAATAAACCAGTTACAGTTTTACACACCAAACATTACTTCACTGCTTCTCAAAATCTTTATGAATCTCGAGCAGCAATATTGGAGATACCTATAAAGAAATTGAGAATTTAATACCAAAAACTGATATTTTATGAAGAAAAAATTTAAAAAATTTTGTTCTTTTTTTGCAAACTATGTTAAAAACTCAACGAAAATGGTCAACATCAAAATAGGTTTCTTCAGTTTTCAAGATGAACTGGCTGAATGGCTGGCAATGTATGCATCATGCATACAGGCTGTACCAAAAAGGCTGAAAATTCAAAGATTTACTCCTTATGTCAAGAAAAAAAACTATTTTTTTTTGTTTTTTGAGCACCCTACCCCCATTGTTTTTTCAGGGGTGGGTTCAATTTACAAAGTATTTTTTACTGAATTGTCCCTTCGTTTGGGTCCATCTGCATTGATGCTTGTTTTTTTTTTAGATTCAGACTTTTAAAAAAAATTTAATTGATCACCCCCCACCCCCAACATAGCATGCTACTAAAAGAGGTTGGTCATGTTACAGTTTCAATTGAGTAACTTATTTGATGAGTTTAATTTATTTTTTCTTAAATTAATTGTAGATTGGGAAAACTTATCTTTTTATCTGTGGATCCCTGGAATATTCTGGAGATTTATTTTTTCTCAAAATAAAACAATTTGCATTTTCTTTGACATTTGATCAAATTTCACACTTTGTTAGCAAAAAAAGTGAAAAGATAATTTTGTTTAACATTGTTTAGATACAGGTGTAAGATATAAACTGTTAGAATATCACGAGAGCTTTTCCTTTTTGAAATCAATTATACTTATTTTGAAGCTGAAAATTCACTTACATAGCTTCATAAATAATTCTGAGGACTGATGATAAGAAAAGCATTTTCTTTCTTTTACACAAACATTTTTCAGCATAATCTCTTCCCTTCTGAATGCACTTGATTCAATAATAATTCAATATAGATTATTAATCGTATAATTTGAAAATTTCAGATCTAAATTCAGCTAACAGTTGGGCTATGGTCTTATTGATTCGTCTTTGTATAAATCTTCTCATATCACAGTGATTTCATATAATATCTAAGTTAACAATATCTAAGGAGTATAATTATCAAACTTTTGAATTTTTGGAGCATATAATTTCCAGGATGCCAATTATAAGGTATGCGACAAAAGTTTAAGAACAAAATATTATCTTGAATATTTTTTAAGCATCAAATTTTTACCAAGTCGCAGGTATAATCCTCAAACAAGACGAGAAAATTCTTTTATGACAGAAAGAAATCAATTATTTTATAGTTCATTTTCATTATTAGATGAAGTATGGTAACCCATTCTATTAATTTTGACTACTGTTTACTTTCGTTTCAAATTGTTGGTTGTTATTAATTGTTATAGAGTGATGTCCTAAAAATTAAGATGAAAGTAAATAGTAGTTAAAATCAATACAATGAAAAAGATCATTCTGAATAATCATATCAGCAAACAATTCCTAAATTCACCCAGCAGAAAGGAATGTTTATATTAGTAATTATAATAAAACTGGAGAATTATTCTGTCTATTCTGAAGCAGCAGATCCCCCATACTGCCATACTAAAATGTAATAAAAGAAAAATTCTGATTAGACGGAAAACACAAACAGAATTCTATCAAATTAGAGACCTAAAATATAACAGAATCACCACCAATCAGAGAATACTGACTAATTGGAAATGCACATAGAAGGCTTTCTTCTATCTTTATGGACAATGGAATGACACTGGTGACCTCCCCATCAATACTTCATTAGTGAACTTTGTCATGGAGTTGTTTTCAAAACTTGGTGAATTTATTACATTAATCATAAAAACAGAGTATGAATTGCTTGACAGTTTTAACTTTTGCTTAAAAGCACTTTGAGTCTCTGAAATACTTACATAGACTTTAGGCAAGTGGTTCAATCACATCTGTCTGATTTTAAGTGCACATAAATATGTCAATAACATCAAGATTCAATTCACATTGATTTAGGAATGTTTCTAAAGGGCATAAAGCTTGGAAGTTTGACTTGTAAACTGCATTTACAAACTTACTTTTTCCATTGACAAAATTTGAGTAAAAGTGTATTCTGCATCTGGGTTTGGAATTCTCAGATTTCACAAAATGTGATAGAAAAAATAAATTATTGATGTGCAATTTGTTGTCTAAAATGATTCAAAGACAGCCTGGTTCTACATAGGAAGAAAACAAAAATGTTTAATGATAACATCAAAGTAGGTTGTATTGATTTCAGATCAAGGCTTTTCTTCATGAATAAAGATTCAGAATGATTCTCCAGATCTGTTGTAGGCTCTCAGGTAGTCCAAAAGGTAGGAGTGGCCCTCAGGTCAGCGCTGATGGAGGTTTTATGGTTAAATACTGCATGCACATGCATGCACCAAGGGTTTAGATATAATTACTTTCTAAAGTAGGATGACAGGTGTAAGGTTCCGGGATTACAAGTTACATATTGGAGTTACCTTCTCCTATGTAGATGCCTAAGCCAGCTGTAGAGTTCTGCCAACCCTTCACAGTAGTATACCAACAGTATGGCTGACATCCATCAATTCAGTTTATTATTCCAACGGCCTGGCTGAACTTGGTTGGTTGAGGCACAGGTTCTGGACACTATATTTATGTCAATCATTACCACTATCATTATCAGTACTAAGTTTTAATTTTGTCTAAGTTTTTTTTGCATCGTTCTTGGTTTTTAGATTGGTCTGCAGACATATTAAAAACACAGCAATCTAATTGAATAAGGGTAAAGCCAGTGATAAGAATCGCTACCTCATTCAATGGAAATCTTGCTTTTAGGACCCAACACATAGTGCAAAATCATTGTTAAAGATTATGTTTTTTTCCGACAATTTTATTTTAAAAGTAATGCTAAAATAAGACCATGATTTCAGAAAATATAAAATGGAATGGCCTGATCAGAAAAATGTTCTGATAAAAAATAATTTCTAGAAAAGAAAAAAAGATCATGTCATCCAAATGAGAAAGAAAGGCATGAAAATTGGGATTATTGATTTCAATGGTGATGTTCAGTCATAATCTGAGCAAGAAAAAATCCTATTATTAACCCATTAAATGTGGCAGGTAGCACAAAACGATAATTAGCCATTGCAAGAAAGTCCTCATCTGCAAGATATTGCAAATTATTCATTGACAAAAGATCAGATTCACCAAGAGAACAGAATTGCCACAAATCACAATAAAATGGAAATCTTGTTATGTTAGCCATATTACTGTAAAGACTAAAATTCCTGACGTTCACTCCTAATGGCTTAATATACAAACCATGAAATCATTATAAATGTATATACACAATTAGAAACTTCTGGATTGTTTGCTTATTTGCATTAGTATGAAAGATATACTATTGAATTTGTGATGCTTTGTGTTTTTTTCAAAATAGCAGAATTGATTCTGATGAAATTGGGGTAAAAGATGACTTGTAAAATACTGATGGCTGAAGATAATTTGAAACTTGCACTTTAAATCAATGTCAAACTATTTTCCATGACAATGAAGACTAAAATTTAATTACTTATACATGTAAAAATATTTCTGATTTGAACACAAGACATTGACATATTCAAGTTTCAGCCATTAACAGTACACAAAAATGTGACTCAAAGTACATGAAAGAATGTATATGGATATATATATATATATATATATATATATATATATATATATATATATATATATGAAATAGAAAAATGTACTTAGATGTGCATGAAATTAATGAGAAAAATGATATGCAAAATCATGCGGACAATGGTACTCGATTAATTGATAAGATATATAAGATGAGTTGATAAGATACATAAAGTGTAAAAAATTCTTGCATATATAGTTGTATCTCACTTCCTGTTGGAGAGTTTTGTTATTTGTCTTCTTCAAAAGCTTTTATTCTGTTATTTTTTATAGGTTGTATAGTAGTCATATTCTCTTCAAAGCTGTTCACTGTTTTAACCTTATTATTCTTAGTTCTTGATCCATTAATTTGTTTTAATTGTTGACAACTCTTTACGAGAAGAAGCCCCTTCTTGAATTTTTCTCTAATGTTCTTTTTATAAATTTTTTCTTTTCTTTTATTCATTTAAAGAATATTTTGGCAGGGAGGTTATCGATGCCTTTGATTATTTTAAATGTTAGCACCAGGTCTCCTTTCTTCTAGTGTTGTTAGTTTTAATTATTCAAATATTTTTTTGAACGGGAGACTTTCAAGTTCTAGAAGAAATTTTGTTGCTCTTCTCTAGTTGTTTTCCAATTTTTAACATTTTTTTGCAACGTGAGGACCATGCTTGCACTACATTTTCTGATTGGGGTCTTAAGTATGTGCATTCAGGGCAAGCAAATCATGCACTGCATACTCATTGATTTGTTTTGGTAGTGTCCAAAGCCAAATAATGAGTAAACAATTTTAAAACATTACAAACATTTGATAATTGGAATATCATCAACTTAGAAACAGCATGATGTGACCCACTGCTTTGTACAAATCAGTTATTTCCCTTGTCTTCCACTCTTTAATTTGTTTGAGGGAACTAGGGAAAAATAATTCTTCCTATGGTATAAACTGTTTTTCTCTCAGCAAAATAACTTATTTAATTTGGCACTTCTTGACCAATGACAATACTAAAAAAAGCCATACAAAGTGTTTTCATTTTTATTCCATTAAATATCACCAAGAGATATTCAACTCTAACATAGTATTACCTTAAATAGCATAGCTGTCTCTGCTCAGTCAAGGGAGATAATTGATTTGTACTGAGCAGATGTGAATAAATAAAAGAAAGAAATTCAAGTTAGCTGCTCTACTTTTAATCATCTCATAAATATCTGTCATTCCTCAATTTAAATTAATCAGACTTAATTCACCTTTAAATCATTTTTCTGGAGACAACATGAAACCCAAGATAACTGAGTTTGAAAACTTGTTTATATTCATGACCTGATATAGTAGTAGAAATCACATTGAAATACGGACTCAAATTTTCCAAACACATTTTAAAATTCTACCAAAAATATGCTAATATTTCAATGAAAATCTACGGATTTATTCTATTTTGAATGGATTTTTCTACAAAAGGGTATTCTGCGAGAAAATCTTATGGAAATATTTTTGATTTTTACACACCCTCCCCTATCTAAATTTTATAAAAACTCAGTAAAATATCCTAGTCAACCCAACTATACTACATTTATATGAAGATATTACCCAAAAGAAACTAAATCCATTGGAATTCTAAACAATTCTGCAATATTTATTTTTCTGTGTCAGAAAAAACAGAAAGAAAAAATTTCCTGTTTAAAATGATTCTTTTTTCAAATTTCTCATTGAAAGTACAGTGTACACTTTTTGAGTAAAAAAATATCGGCAGGAATTTTTTTTTCATTAAGGTCTTTTAAAAATTTTGTCTTCAAGGTATTAATATTTTGGCTGCTGCAAAGATCATGGAATTTTATCATCAGAAAGAATGGTTGTTCTATTTATCAATAGATATAAGGTCTTACTAATTAAAGATACATATCATATTTTTTTCCAAATCTAGATGTCACCATTATTTGTGTACGGTAGCTGGTAACCAATTATCTTTCTCCGCTTGCTTCGTTGCTCAATACAAAATCAACATGCTTCATTCACCTGCTCTAGTCATCTGTATTTATCACAAGCCAGCTATTACTTGATGCACATTGTAGCAGCAGCAGGTTTAAATTACATTAAATAACATAAGATCAAAGCTAACCTCTGAACTTCTGTTACAACCCCACCTGGTGAATAAATGCATTTTTCACAATAATTTCATTCAAATTTCTCTGAGGTAAATTCTATTTTTGAAAGATTTTTGAAAATTGAGTTCCTTATCTCTGTTGACACATCAATCAAAATCTCAAAAATCTCTGAATTTTAGTCAAATTACATTATTGAAATGTGAAATCACTTAGAAGTCCTCTGTGAGTACAAAATTTTTTTTAAAAGATTAACTTTTTGCTATTTTCTTGTATTGAACACCAATCCTTATGGACATGTTACAAACGCAAATGGTTCCTCTTAATTTCATAAATGATTCAGTAAAACTCATGAGTACTTATTGCGTGGCCAACCTCCAAGGTCTCAGCATGCTACTGGTGTATAGAATATCAAATGTTTTTCTATCAAGAAAATCAAATTGGCTTATTTTTGCAAATTTTTTAGTTTTTTCCTATACATGATAATCATGATACATACCATTGATAAAATATACCAAAGTGACCTTGTCACAAAACACAGGAAAATAATATATAATATATACCATTGATGAAATAAGTTAAATCTTAGTTTGACACAAGTTTCCATCCAAAACACTCGTCAGATATAAAGATAATGAGTTTGGACTTTTATATGAGAGTTCTTCCTTGAAGATATCTATAATTATACTTTAGAAAATCTATGACATGAGAAATAATTACGCATGGATCGACCCCAAAATTCAATTACTTCCTCTGTAGCCCATTGCCTACCTCTCCATGAAATTTCATTGAAAATCATTGAGTACTTTCAAGGATACTGTGTGAACAAGCAGGTGTTAGAAATATGATTAACAAGAAACTACATGAAAAATTTTTAGGCAGTCATGGTGGTGTTATTCCCTTTAATGGTGTCACCCAGGATGGGCTACTCCCTCTACCCCCACCTTGGTGTACCACCAGTCATAAGATTTGCTTGGTTACATTAGGTTCTGAACAAACTTCTGTCTGCACAGCTGAAGGCAGAGTACTTTACAAACTATAAAGTTGTATTCCTATTGATTCACTTCAAGTATACACAGAAGCAGAGATATTCCATAATGTCATTTGAAAAGTGACAGCCTTTAGACTCTCACGGATGACTAGATTTGATTGACAAGAACTTTCTTAGCGCTTTCTTGCCAAGTTCCAACAATGGCATTCAACCATGATGACTTACAATTTGTAGATAACATAACTTTCAGAGCATCTGACTGGTCGCTAAAATATTGAGATCACTCCGTTTCTATTAGTATATAGAAAGTAACCAATGAGTAACCGAGAAACAGGGTTGGCCCAATATGATGGCAACATGGGCAGTCACCCAGGGTATCCAATGTAATGTGTCTGAAACAGTTGGACTTTCCAAATACAGATGGAAAAATAATAGGATGAATAAATTGAAGAGAATAAAAGCAGTTAATATGGGAAAATTCCCCAATGTAATCAGATTTTTCAGGAATATCAGACTGTTAGATACTTTCTGACGTGCTGGAACTCAGTGAAACAATTAGCAAAAGAAATTCTCATGACCGACAACGAGTTCTGCAAGGGTTAGCTAACTTGGTGAGAGAGTGCTCACAATAGCTGGAGCCTTGGAGGGACCTTAAATGGTGTGAGGCAAGTTTGCACACGAATAAATAAAGTTCAGCTTGCCCAGGATACTAAAAACCATAGTGCCAGCCTTGCTGAGAACCATAATGATATTCATACCAAGAAGAACCATTTTAACTGTGTCTGATTAGATTTGATACCAGCAATACACGGAGTTAGAACAAAAGAGATACACATGAGGTAAGGGGAAAAAAAGTTCTTTGAATAAAGGAAAATGGTTTCAGGGGTTTGGGAAAATGCAGTCTCCATAAATGCTTCCGTAGAAAAAAAAATAAAGCCAAAAAGTTGGCTAAAGTCAATGTTATCCATGAAGAAAATTGTTAAGAAGAATGATTTGCTTATGCCAATCATAAAAAATTGAGAAAACAGATCCAGTTCTGGGAGATATTTACTAAGCTTTGCTTATTTTTGGTAAAGAACCAAATTTTAGTTTTTGTAAGTAAAGTTTGACAAACTCAGTTGTTAAAAATTATCATTTTGATTGTTAGGATATACTATTGGATCCTTGGGTGCCATAACAAAGGACACAAAATAATGAACAAGATATACAAGTCACAAGTAACCAGTTTGAAGAGTTCCTAGAAATTACTCCATAGGAGGCGAAGCAAGCCATCAAACTGACAAAAAAAAAAAAGGGCATCTGGACCAGATGAAATCACCGTGAACCTACTCAAAAAAACTAATAGAGTCATCACTTAGAAACTACCAATTCTATTCAATGTCCAAGAAGATTGGAACACTGCAATCATAATGCTGTTATATAAAAAAAAAGGGAACCTGAAAGATCTGAACAACTACAGACCATTAAGCCAACTCTACTGCAAACAATTTTTAAATCACCAACTGAATTACCAAAAAGCTAGATGAAAACCAACCACAAAAACAAGCTGACTTCAGCAATTTGTTTTTATACATAGGCATTAAAAGGTCAATGGATTGGAGCAGAGATTTATCCAATATTACGGGAAATTATAAATTTGATAAGATTTGAAATAACTAGAAAACAATTCATGAAGTCATGACAGTCTGCTGAACACCAGAGACTTTGGATATTTTCATTAATAACCCTCTGTTGAAACAGACCGAGGAATTCAAATACCTGGGTAACATCTTCACTGAAGATGGCATGGGTAGACGAAAAGATAGAGATGAGTACAAAACAAGTATTTAACTTCGAGCTATCTCCACTCCTGAAATATCTCAATGGAAACCCATGCCTGACTGACCAACACCATCTTTCGGTCCACGCTGATCTAACAATGTCAGACATGGAGACTGAACAAACTCCAGGTGAAAAAAAAAAATATCCGTGAACTGAGGTGCCTCAGATGACCAGTAAAAAGAATGAAGTGGGAAAAAAAAATCAGAAAAATTGTCAGAGCAATGCCAGTCCACAAATTTATCGAATTGCTATCAACCATCGAGTGATCAGAGTCTATGATCTCACAAGTTCAGAAGTCCAGGCAAGAGGACAATTTATCAGGCATTGGATTGAGACAATGGCACAAACACCCAAATCCCATGGCCTGTCCATCACAAAGGTAACCAACCAAGCCGTCAGCTGCCATTTCCATCTCCCTATGACACTCTGCAATACAGGTGGAAGATAAAATGAATCAAAATTCCACTGGGGAAGAGTTTGGAAAGAAGTTTGGAAAAGATGTCCTTCTAATATATTTATTAGATTCATTTGTGCTCTCCTACACCAAGTTTAATCATTTGAGAGTTGCCAACAAATATTTACTTTCATTGAAAACTTGAGAAAAGAGTGAAATGAGATTTCTCCTTGTATACACTTTCTAAATGTTTTCCTTTGAGACCAAGTAAACATTGATCGTTTTCAATTACTGTAGATGATAAGATGGATGAACAAAAATTTCTTCATCATTTCAGTCAGATGGGAGAGAGAAAGAAAGAAAAAAAAAACAAATAAAGACTTACATATGTTTTATTCTCTTTTCAACTCAAAGCGATTTGCCAAAAAGGGCCAAATTTGAGGGACTTTCTTTTTAGATGAAAATATCTAGTGAGGCGTTCAGACAGTAAATATTTATCAACTTTTAATCAAACTTTTTCCCATCGGACTATATGAATAAATTCAGATGCCATAAGGTTTTTTTTTAATTTTTTTTTTCATCAGCTTTACTTCTTATTTTATGTAATCTTTGCAAAAGAAGTATACAAGAGAGTACACAAAAAGAAACCATTGCAATTGTATACAATTTTTAAATAAACCATAACATATTTAGCCTGACAGCGGTAGAACGTTCTGGAAAACAGGGTAACAGAATCAATATGAAGTCAGGTCTGTCTGGGGCATGTTAAATTACACTTAATGATGCAGCAGTTTGAAGATGATTAATATGACATTATCTGTTTGTAAGCAGAAAACTGGAACCGGGAAGTAAGGCTTAGATGTAAACTATATAGTTCAATGGTGAAAGAGACATTTTCTCCTCAAATTCAATTTTATGAGGATTTTGAAAGAAAATTTTTAAATGATTTTAATGACCAATTAAAAAGTTGCATAAATCAGCTGAGACCTCACAGCAGGATACAGGGTGTCCAAAAATTAACCATATATTCTCAGAAATAATAGCTATTAAGAAAAAACAAAACAACCATAAGATATATATATATATATATATATATATATATATATATATATATATATGTATATATATATATATATATATATATATATATATATATATGGTGTCCCTAATGTAACCATCTATTTTGCTGAAAAAGGGGATATTTTAGACACCTGTTACAATAGTGTTTTATCTTTATTTCATACAAAATGCATGCTTTCTTTATATATATATAAGTTGGAGCACATTCACCCGATTTAACACCCTTATTATTTTTCACGTAGGGTTTCATTAAATCTGGAGTGTACCATAGAAGAATGATAGTTCTATTTGTAAGTATATTATAGAAGTGGTTGAGAAAGAATATTACACCTGAAATGCTTGATAAAGTGTTCCCTGAAAGAGTTTATCTCTGATATCTGTAGAGACATTGATGGTCACCACTGAGAATGTAATGATTAAATTTGAGCCCGTATTCTTTCATGCATTTATTTTTTCAGTTTATTTATATATATATAAAATAATATCTACAAGGACATGTATCCGGTAAATGTATTCATTTCATGCCTTTCACGCATCTGAATCAACATTAAACAACAGACACCTGGTTGTTGACAAGTGAGAGGCACAAAACGTGAATATTTACCAGGTAGGTACATGTCCTTGTAAATTTCTTTTTTTTACCTATGAATAGCTCTATTTGCTGTGTTAAATATTGAGTATTGTGATTAAACATCCACAACAGATAAAATATGTTTTCATTTGTTTGTTTGTTACAAATTGAGAAATTATATAAATGTATAAGACAAACTGTACATCTAATTTTTTGGTTAATTTTTCTTGAACATGTACAATCCTTTTATCAATACCAAAGTTTTCTGAAAATGTTCCAAAGTTTGTGGTTTGAGATCTCTCAGCTATCATCAATCATTATTAAGAAAATGTGATAGTGATATTTAAAGAGTAATCAGTATTACTCCTCAATACGATTTTACAATTATACTTCAAGTGTTGTCTTTTTTTAACTAGTATGATCCTAAATAAATCTGTTAAGATATCTTACTGAAACTAACGCAACGAGGTGACAATGCCATCTGCACGCATGGACACCACATCCACTTGAGAACACCCATGCCAATGTCAAGATATCCTATTGATAATAGGTGGTTTCAATTTAATCAGAAGAGCCTCCATTATTTCAAGTCCTTTCCTAGAGTTGGTATTGCATAAAATTCTTGTGTTGTCCACAAGGAGCTGAAAAATATTGGCTGTTGGACAATGATTCTTCAAAATGTGCTGGTAGATGGCGCTCTGGTTGTTGAGTTGACATGTCAATCTGCAAGAGAGGGTTGTGGTAGTATACCCTATGTATATCATTGTGTTGAAATCATTTGTTTTAATTCCTATTATTTCTCAAAATAGTTACTTTTTGGACAACCTATATTTCCTGTATAGTATGTCACACTTCTTAGTCAAGGTTAAAGCTACTGGTATGTGAGAATATTTTCATAGACAAAATATTGATAAAGATTATAAGTTCATTAATGATTGTTTTCTCTAAAGATTCTCACTTCTAATTTTGTTCTTGCATCTAATTAGCTAATTAGTTCAATTCTTTAAGTAACCAAAAGCATAAAATCATCAAGATACAGATCAAATATTAAAAATGTCACAAGTCTAGTTAGTCACTCCATAGAAACCGTTATGCAATCAACATCTTTGGGCAGCATGCTTTTTGAAGGTGATCAATTGAAAAATTGGAAAAAAAAGATTTATCAATAAATAAGTTACTTATCTCACCCTTTGTTGGACAGGGATCACAAAAGAGATTTATCAATAAATAAGTTAATTATCTCACCCTTTGTTGGGCAGTGATCACAAAAGAGTCCAAATTTCCAAAATACAAGCTGGATACAAAGTAAGGGATCAGTTTAGCATTAGCTCACATTGCAAATTGAACCCTCTTTTAAAAGCTTATTTAGGAGGAGAATTTACAAAAGACACGTGGAGTAAATGTTAAATTTTTGGCTCCCTAGCTCCATTGGCGTGGCCTGTGTATAAGACATAACAGAGCCAGGCAGACCAACTTGAAAACTGAAGAAACCTATGTTGACAGTTTGGGGTAACAGTTTCTTATGTTGCTAATGAGACATGTGAGAAGCAAGTAGAGACAATACTAAGTTCTACAAAATCTTTGCATATCACTTCATAGAAGATTTTGTAAAAAAAAAATATCACAAAACTGACAATATCAAAGAGTGCTAATAAGTAAATGTCTGGACAGGATTGGAAAAAGTAATTCAGCAAAAGACAGTTGAACTTCTTGTTTTGTTCACACAGCATCTTGACAAATCCATTCTACAGCCTTCTTCAGTCATTTGAAAATCTCTTTGAATGTTACTGACCCTTCTCAGAATTATAGAGGATATCAGGAACAACTTTTATCCAACATTTTTTGCCTCTAGATTGAAGATTTGTTGATCACACATCTACAGTATAAAGCATGACTTTATTCTTGTTTATATTCTATTGAAAACAAGTATTGCCTTCAAGATCAAACCAAGTTTGGTAAGTAATTATTATACTTCTGTATGTTCACAAAATTCTAAATAAATGAACTTAGAACTAGGTTTAGTATTGGAAAATGGGTAGAAAATTTATGCTCTTTGAAAAATTTTGAATTATATTTCAACACACTCTACAGACCGATAAGGACGGACATAATGATGAGTACTATTACAAATTACACACTCATAGATTGAGGGTCAATGTTTTGCCACTGATAAACAGTTACTACACTCTACTCTATTTGGTTCTTCCTTATCTCCCACTCTCTTGCTTTTTCCCTTTTTATTTCCCATGTCATACTTTTCTCCTACCTTTCATTCTCCCTATTTTATTCTCTAGTCAAGGATACGAGCAGTTATGCATGAACCAGAATATGTGATAAATTTGTTATTCTAGGTCTTGGCAAGTACAAGTTCTGATTTGAAGTTGATTTCGTGAAATAAAATAATCAATTTAAACAGATGTGAAGTTGATGTATTTGCCTCCAGTATTTACGATTTAAAAAAAAAAAAAAAAAAAATTTTTTTCAGCACTGTGAACCAATCAAAGGTTATAAGGAATTGCTAAGAAACATATCAGTGGTCTGCTTGGATAGTGCAGTGGTTAGCATATCTACCTCATGTGCAGAAAGTCCAGAGTTTGATTCCTGGTGTGAGCAAGAAGTATGTGAAATACTTCATTTATACTCAGCAGCTAATTGAGAACACTAAGCTGTATGATCAGGGTGGTGGTATCACACTGTGAATTTGCATCCTACCAAAGGGTTGATCATAAAAACTAGTTGGAATAAAGTCCTTGTCTCGAGACTTGCAAGGATCACTCAGCTGATGCATGCAACACTCTATTGGGAGTTATTTCTTAAGAGATGGGATGATTTACTTCACTCCTAGAGTGGCTACAACAGAAAGAATTGTGCATAGACAAGATCACAGGGTGCATTTAGAATGAAAAGGATTAAGTGCCTTCCCTTTCACACTCAAATTCCTTTCAACCCTTTTTGAACAGGAAAATACACTGTGAAGAATCTCACATTATTATCATTGACAGAAAATGGTGTAAGATCTAAAACCAGGTATGACATATTTACAGAGGTCAATCTTTTTACAACATGAATGTAGTAGTGTCTTCTAAACCATGCCCGGGAACTGATTAACCATAAGGCTGAGTAGACCTAAGCCTGAGTACCAAGAAGGGAGAGTGACCACAAAGAGAAAAAAAATAGTTTGAGTAAACCCTTGAGTATTTTGGATATTTCAGTACTTCTGTATAAATATTATACAAGTCGTACATTATACATTGTACAATCTTATTTAAAGTCACTTTATTCTATTCAATGAAGGGTGAGGCAGGAGGAAAGGTCACTAAAGCTGAATCTAGGGGCCTGGGTGGTAGATCTGTCAAAGACCATACTAAATCAATCAATACTGCCATATCATGTTACACTAGCCGGCTATTACCTGTTCAATGGCCGTGTGCTATCTGTCCTTTCATGTAGCAAAAGATAAACTTCTCTTGTATAACTTTGTTTCTAATGATTGATCAGAATGCTCTGATCTCTTTTGGCTGTGGTATTGGCTAGTCAGTTTCGAATCACTGTAGTCCTACAGATCACATGACCAACCAGCCAAGTGGGCTACAGATTCTTCTCTCTTTACTAGTCATGTTTTAGGGGCAACAACCTTGAAGGTGTGCAGGAGTATATCACTAGGTACCATCTAAAAACATTATCTCTTGTTTGTCTTTTTTTAAAGTGCTTTTTGGAGTTTGTATGGTCATTTAGGACCAGTAATGCCCAAATCTTGAGCTGGAAATTTTAGATAATTTTTGATAAAAGATTTCTTTATTCTTTTTTTAAATAATTAGTTCTGGTACAAGTACAAGTAGGCCACAGTGATTCATTTATGTGAGGTACAGATATTCCAATTATCATGCTGAGATCAACGCAAAGAGTGCATTTTTATAACTCAGTGTATTTAGCTGAGGTGTTGTTATTCAAATGTCAAGGATGTAACATTCATATTTAAAAAAAACATGAACCAGATTTATTTTGAATAAATTATGCAATATAATTTCTTCACAGCCGAACTGACTTTTATTTGTCACGTGTTCATTGTCAAACAGTAGGGAGAAGGACACAGAGTTTTAGTATTAGAAAACAAAAACTGTCATCGTGGGTTTCTTCTGTTATCAACTTCTCTGGCAAGCTATGTTCATACGTCATGTACAGGTTGCACTGATGGAACGAGCTAGAGGCTGAAAATTTAAACATCTATCATTTATAATGACTTAGAAAAAAATTTTTTTTTTCTCCAGATTCCTCCCCCATGAAATGCTTTCAGTGGTGGGGGAGGTTACAATTTTAATTTATGCTAAATTGGTTCCTTGCTTTGTGTCTTATAGCATTCACATTCGGTTTTTGTAATTCAGACTTTTTTTTAGTGATCTGAGCCTGACAATAGGTGAGAAAAATAACATTCATTGATCACCCCCAACACAGCATGCTACCAAGAGACATTAATCTCGTGATGGTTTTAGTGGCAAACCAGACCTGTCCTCCGGATAATCATTTATCAATATTTCAGACAGGATTTTGGGGGACTATCATTCTTATCTTTTAATGAACCTCGGAGCTGCTAATGTTATCCTATCAGAAAACATAGAAACTAAAAAATATGACTAACATTTCTTTTATTTTGTACAATGAACCCCATTGCTTTGGTCTGAAGAAGAGATTATCACTCAATGAGATTCTTTATCTATATTGATGTTAGAGCTATTTTCTTTCCAAAACATTAAACATTCTTATACGAGTTAGAATGACTGATATAGTGGGCGGTATTCATATGAAGCTTAGTATCACAAAAAACAAAATTGAATCAAAAAGAAAAAACTAATACAGTATTAATACATGCACACACTTACATACATAAATATATATATATATATATATATACACACTTTATTTTAGATATTTTACAGAGTTTTAGTGATCATGCTTATAATCAGCACTTGAAATATCCTTTAAAGTCAATGTAGGCTTGCTACATTAGGTTTACGTACACATATAGATAAATGGATTCAGAGAGATATGATAATTCTTTTACAAATGTGGAGGAACATTTTTGACAGGTGCACACATTTATCAATGTCAAAGTAAAGTTGTAAGAACCTATATTTTATCATGACAATATTTAATCTCACAATTTGAGTTTGAATTTGTTTTTTTTTTTAGCAAAGTCAGAGAAGCAATGATACATTTCATTATAGCAAAAAAACATCTTGGGAAGAAGTCATTTTGTTGTTTTGTAATCTTTTGTGACAATTCTTTGTTTTATCTAGAACTCTGCTATCTCAAATGTTTGAAGGAAAAAATGAAACATGAAACATTTGATTATAATTCTCTCCTAAATTATTCTTATTGATTCAAGAAAAGAACTTGTCATTGGAGAAGTAAAAAATAAAATGGCTATGAATATCAGTAGATATCATTGCTGTTTTTCTATAAGTCACCACTTGAAAAGTAAAATGACAGGTCTTGTTACTCACACAATAGAAACCAACATGTGACCAACATTTTGAGGCACCATGCTGTGTTGGGGGTGATCAATCAAAAATTTGGAAAAAATGTCACCAATTTAAAGTTGCTTCTTTCGATTTCTATTAGGCAGTGATCTCTGAATAACCTTCAAGAGACAAGATAGTCAGGGACAGTCCAAGATACTGATAACACAGGCTTGGGAACCAAGGGCTCGAGGGTACTGGCCATGCCAGTAGGACTTTCCAGAGTTCAAATATCTTCAAAAGCTGTCTGCAAGGTATATTTATGCACATACGCAAAGTTCTACCCAAAATAGTCCTTGGTATGAGAAAGTCAAAATCAAAAACACAGATCTAAAGAGATTAGACCACTACATCTATCTAGGACCACAAATCTCTATGAAATCCTCCACAGAAGAAGAAATCAAGTAAAGAATCACTCTAGGGTGACAAGACTTTGGTAGTGTAAGCTCAACCTTCAAGAACAAAAAGATTCCATTCGTTTAAAAAGAAAAGTATATAACCAATGCATCCTCCCAATAGTCACTTAAGAAGCTGGAAGATGGAACCTAACCAAGAGACAGACCCACAAAATGAGAACCATTCAATGTGCACATGAACGAATCATGTGCAACCTCACATGCAGAGGCCACAAGATAGCATAATACATCAGGGAAAAAACGGGAGTCCAAGACATCATCAAATCCATTAGAAAACTCAAATGGCAGTGGGCTGGTCATGTTGCAAGAATTGCAGACAACCGATGGACATTACAACTCATAACATGAATCTCCAGATATCACATGCGTGACCAAGGCCAGCAGAATACAAGATGGGAAGATCAACTAAACAAATTTAGAAAGTATTGGCTCCGCGACACACATGATAGAGACGTCTGGCAAATCCTGAAGAAGGTCTATGTCCAATCATGGACATTAAAAGACTGATGATGATGATGATGATCAAGTCAAAGAGTACAGAAATTGAAAAAAAAAAAGAAAAAAAAAAGTGAAAGAGATAGAGAGAAAGAATTTTGTATTATAAAGGAAAAGAGAAATTTTATCAAACTTCCAATTTTGAGCTTGCAAGATCCAGCATTCACCCAATAAGTATAATTGAAACTGGAAGAAAAAAAAAGAATCGATTAGCAGAGAGCTACTCTTTCCCTGTCCGCGATGGAGTGGATTCTTGCTGACAATTCAAGAAGACTGAAAAAAAAAAAAAAAAGTTTAATTGACCTTTTCTGATTTGAATAGGATTTCTGTGATAGATAGTTCTTAGACAAAAATAGTTATTGCTACCAAAATTTTCCTTCCTTTTTTTTTCTTTTTCATTCATGAACAGAAATTTCTTTTAAAATCATATTCTGTAAGATAAGAACAATTAAGACGAGGCATTGGTTATCAGTTGGATTGATTGCGGGGAGTAAGATAATGAGTGAAACAGAAATAATGAAGTGGTCAAATACCTATGGAAGAAAAATTGCTCGCCAGGAAAGCAACCAAGGATAGTAAATAGAGTATGTTGGGAAGTAAAGTAAGCTGGATATATGCTTCTATCGTTCTTGTTTATGGCTGAATAGAGCTTTGTCTGGAAGAGAAACGAATTTCCAGATAATGATGGACAGAAAGGCAGGCTGACCACATTAACGCACAATTGTTCCTACCTTTCTCGTCAGAGAAAATACTGCTTAGATGTCTCACCAGATGAATAGAAGCAGATATGTGTAGGAGTGGCTGATGTAGGACAAGATACCTGGGCATGCTGTTGTTATGGCACACCAACTAGAATTTGCACATCACTGTCACTAATGAAAATTGAGGAGTTGGCATCATTAGATCTGTGTACCAGAGCGTGATAATCTAATGATATTCAAATGGTAAAAGCAAAGAAAGAAAATCATGAGCTCTAAAAAAAACAAAAAAAAACAGAACTGTTTTGAAGGTCTAGTGTTGGGAAAATGAGTCATTATGAAATGGTGAGAGTGAGAGAGAAAATGGATGGATAGAATTTGGCTAAGAGAAAATGATCAATGAGGAAAGTTCTGATGGAAATAGAAATGAATAACAAGTGGCAGACAATAAAAAAAAAGAAAGAAAGAATATTAAGAGGTAAAAGCTGTATTACCAGGAGGGAAGGATCAGACTTCCTACATTCTAATGTAGTCTTGTTCTTGTGTGGTTGCTTTAACATAAGATCAGGAGATATCATCATCATTAGCAGCAGGAACCTTTTAAAGTCTTTTGTTGGACATTAACCAGCTCCAAGATCCAGATTTCTTGCTCTTAAGTATCACAGTGTCAACACCTTCTGAACTTGTCTAAATCATCACGAAATCTTATTTTCTGATGGCCACAATTTCATTTATGATCTTGGGGAATCCATGCTGTGAGTCATGATATCCAGCAGTTATCTAACATTCTTGCAAATATGTCCAGGAGCTATTTAATAAAGTTGATGATACCTCTGACATCGGTTAGTCTTCGAACACAATGTGCTGTCTTGTGATATAGTCACTCTGAATGCCCTTAAGATATGTTGCAATACAAATTCATAAGTGAATCAAAAGTTGATTGCTTTTTAGTTGGTTCGTTATGCTTGATTTTATTAAGAGGATTTAGTCAATCAGCTGCTATGCAAACCAAAATCACTGGAAATACCTTAAATGGTTGATTTGTAAAAAAAAAAAAAAGAATTTGATCTCTCACAAGTGGATTCTTTGATGCTGTTTGGATGTGTGAACAGATAATTTGAAGTCACTCATCCTTGTAAAGGATGCATGCCTGCCAGTGTATTTAGATTCAATGAGGCATTGTATAAGCAGGGAATAAAGCCACCATATCATCAGAGACCATCTGATTTTGCTTAATATGCACAGATAAATTAGATAGGATTAGTTGGGTTTTAACCATTAAAAGTGCTATACAATCAATTATTCAGTCTAGATTTACAGATTAGGAAAATCTTTAATCCACTGAGGAAAGGCAGAACGTCTTGTACAATATTCATGGTTTGAGGAACTGTATCAAATGAGATATAAAGTTACTTTCTATGGTTTGTAAGACTCTCACACAAACAACTGCACTATCATCACCAGATTTTTTCCTTTGTTGGACATCAAGGATTCGCCACACCTCTCTGTCACGGCTGTCATGGATTCAATACTTTCAAAACTTGTCTAGTCTCTCTATCTTTTATTCAGCCATCCTCAGTTACCCATGTGATCTCCAGAGTCCATGTTGTGAGTCATGATATCCATTGTGTATCTGCCATTCTTGCAACATGACCAGCCCATTGCCATTTAAGTTTTTGAATGGACTATGAGGCCTTGAAATCCTATTTTCCCCCCAATGTACTGTGTTGTCTTGTGATTTTGAACATGATTCTTCCATGTGCACGTTGCATGGTTCTCGGTTTGCTTGTGGACAGTCTCTTGGTTAGGTTTCATATTTTAGCTCCATAGATGACTATTGGGAGGATGCATTAATTGTATACTTTTCTTTTTAGGACTAATGGGATTTTCTTGTTCTTGAAGGTTGAGCTTGCTCTACCGAAGACTTGCCATCAGAGAGTGATCCTTTGCTTGATTTTTTTCTTCTTTTGCGGATGGAGATTCATTATCCTAGGTAGATGTAGTAGTCTACTTCCTCCAGCTTCGCATTTTCAATTTTGATTGTTTTACATTTATTTCCAACATGTTTGTTGCACATCACCTTTGTTTTGCCGAAGTTCAGGTGAAGGCCAACTTTTTTGCTTTCTTCATTCAGTTCATCTAGCATTAGTAGGAGGTCCTGGAGGTTCCCTACAAAGAGGATGATGTCTGCAAATCTGAGTTTTCTTTGGTATTCGCAATCTATTCTGATTCCTTTGTTAAAATCTCAAGGATTTGGCTTTCGTTTCATATTATTCTAACATTTGTATAGCTATTTCTGTATTAAGAAATGGATACATGTGATCGGACAGAATGATTATGAATTGCATTATGCTATATAGAAACTTATTTGAAATGATCTCCTGTCATACACGGTTAATCTATCATTCACCCTAGACAACGTAAACAATTGAAGAAATTACTTATTCTATTTATGTTGTCTAGGGTGAGAGATACATTTACTGTGTAATGAAGAGAGATCATTTCCAATAAGCCTCTACATAGAATTTATAATCATAGCTATTTCTACTAGATGGTATGAAATTGTATGTTAAAAAAAACACAAAAGAAAAACAATCCTTCAAGACAACAACACCTTCAACAAACCATCTTTAGGATTGTACTGTTTTTAGCTGTTTTCCAAAAGAAGAAATGGTTGTAATATTTTGGGGGTCAATGATAAGCTAATGAGTCATCTTTTCATTGAAGCAATAATCTATAACAGCATTTGGAAGGATTCAAACTTGTATCGATCTGTACGTGACTGGCAGGCACTTACCATTGAGCCACAATAATTTATCATCATTTAAACATTTTGAAAGATTGCCCTGAATATTATTGTATTCTGTCTACCACTTTGGAAAATTAACATTGGAAGATACAATGAGAGTGTAATCTACATACAAAAGAATAAATTAAGTAAGGAACAATAAAAAGACTAGAAAGCACTTACAGAATGCGTAACTCTGCCAATGTCTTTATCAATAAGAAGTGGATGAAAATCTGTTCATACATAGCTACAATTCAGGGGAGGTAACTGTAAAAAAATTCCTTGATCTAATGCTGAATTTAATCAATTCTTTTACAAAATGCCAACTGAAATTCATTGAGAATTTCTTGAGATATTGTATGGACGAACACGAGTAAATGAATAAATTGTTGAAATTAAAAAATTAAAAATAAAAAATCTAAGAATATATACATAAAAAAAAAAGTTCTGTATCCTCCCCATAATTTGACTAATTCATTCATACACCATGGTCTACACTTCCAGAAATTTTCATTCGATTTCATTGATATCATTTATAGATATTGATGGTCATATAACTACAATGCAGAGGAGATAACTATAAAAAATTCAAGGATTTGCCCCAAAAATTCTTCCTTAGCTCATGGACCATCCTCCCGGAAAATTTCATTGAAATTCATTTAAAACCTTTGGAGAAAATGTGTGTATTGTTACAAGTGAATATATATATCTCTGCCAACAAATTTGGAAGAGGTACATGATAAAAATCACCCAAATATCTACAAGGTTTTTCTTGTTTGTATATCAAGTTAATGATTGATTCTCTCATGCAAATAGGATCTGAAAATCAGAAATATTATCTAATACTAAAAGATTTTTGCCTTTTAAAATTTTTTCAAGGGCAAAATTTTCTATCTCATTACAAGTCTCAGAAAGGCTTTGATATCTGAATTCAAAGACAAGAGGGAGATTTTACTAATCAGTCTCACAAAGCCTGGGTAAAGCTTTTGCATCCAAATGCGAAGACAAAAAGGTCATTGTTGTAGTTCAAAAATCATTGTCACAAAGTAAAAATATTTTATCACACTTTAGTGTTTTCATGCTCTGACACCATTAAAAACAAATACATGTTGAATTTTGTATGAGACTTGTATGCATGTTTTCAATAATAGTATCAAATCATGAAAGTATCAAAATATGATTTGGCATATAAAATACAGGATCATGTGAAATCTTGGGCTGAAAAGTCAACTATCAAAATTTTCAACAAAAAAAAGTTCAATCATCCAAGTACAGTCATATGAAGACTTACATCTAACTAACTTAGGCCTGATTGCAAATGTCCCCATAAGAGCTTTAAATCTATGAACCACAATAAAAAGAATTTCAATGACGGCAATTCTATGATTCAACTGTAGATGAAAATTTCTATCATGTTATTGTTAGCTTGCTAACGAGTATACATAATGTCAGTTTAAAGTCCCCCAAACAGGGAAGATAACAATGAGAAGATTAAAAAAAGTATACACCTTGCTGGGTTGGGCTAATGTTTGAGTGAAAGAAACATGAATGAAGACGCCTATACAAAATAAAGGTTCAAGCAAATATGTACGTGTTATGGTATCTCGTGTTGCACAGTGCATATATTTCACCTCAACTAATAAAAGTCAACTTATGCTCAGATCAAATTGTATCCATACTCATCGACATCATTGACAGTCGTAACAGCCTTTCAGCGTTTGTCATTGCATATGGAACTTCCCTGAGATTTGCCAGACCTCTTTATCTTTGAAATCGAGGAGCCAGTATTTCCTGAAATTGTCTATCTCATCACGCCATCTTACTTTTTGCTGGTAACAATTTTGCATAAGATCATTTGGGATCCGCATTGTGAGTTGTGATGTTCAGTGGTTGTCTAACATCCTTGCAACATGTTCAGCCTATTGCTATTTGAGTTTTCTCATGGTCTCTATGATATTTCACTCTCCTGTTTTTCCTCTAATATACTGTGTTGTCTAATGATCTCTCCTTTTGATGTTGAGCATAATCCTTTCACATGTACATTGTATGGTTCTCCATTCAAATGTCAATCTTTTTGTTAGGTTCCATGTTTAAGCTCCATTGGTGTTTATTGGGAGGCTGCATTGGTTGTACACCAGTCTTTGTAGGACTAGTAAAATTTTCTTGTTTTTGAAAGTCGAGCTTGCTCTATTGAAAGCTTACCATCCTAGTGTGATTCCTCACGATTTCTTCTTCTTTTGAGGATTTCACAAAGATTTGTTGTCCCAGGTAGATGTAGTGGTTTACTATCTTTAGTTCTCGTCCTCTTTGCTAAGAACCTCCACAATCTCCAAATAATGCTGGACAAATTAAATAAGAAAGCAAAAAATTTGGCCCCTTCATGAACTTCAGCAAAACGAATGTCACATACAACACACATGTTGAGGATAAAGACACAATGATCAAAATCAAAAATGCAGAGTGTCCATACTACTAAAATATAACCCCAATGCATGTCTGTATGAAGATATAAATTTTAAATGCAAATCACTGGACATCAGCTATAATTAAATGAGTTGTTTTAATTGTTTTATACAGTCTGAATGGTTTTGGAATATTAAATATTTTACTGGTTTATGCAAAATGACATCACGAGTAAACAAATTAAAGGAAAATCAATCCTAAGAAAATAAAAATTACAGTCATTATTTGATTGAAAAAGATAACTCACTTTGAATTAAAACTGTTACAAAATGTCCAAGGCAAATTTTTCAACAAATTTTCATACACGAGGCTACATTTTGACCCCAGCCTTAACTATGAACGACTTGCATGAATATCTCAAGAACCAGTTGTACCACACTGATTTTTGAGGTATTCAAAATGGCTGGATACTTTCCGTACAGACTGTGTATAGCTTGAACCAATAATGCATGAACTACGAAGACAGCACAGAAGGCAACTTCTTGATCAATTTCTTAGATGATCTGATTTGATCTACATCTCTCAGATGGATGGTTTTATAGAGCCATTATTATGACCTCATCCTGAAAATATTCCATGTACATTTACCAGTGACATAGCAGTTCATATAACCCACATAACCATGGCCAATTTCTGACAATATTGATGCTTAGCTGGAAATGTGCTGTTCGTACTCAAAAGTTAACATCCTGTGACATTGTCTATTAGAATGCTGGTATGTATAAGTCAGATTGGGTCATTCTCCAATCAAAGCAAACCCATTTGTAGAAACTCAAGTGAACTCACAACATCTAGGCTAAAAGTTTGAGGAAAACAGATGAATACTACTATAATTCATTCTATAAAATATCAGAGTTCTTAGAAATAGCAGAGATTTTCCTTATACAAGATTTATAATAATGTAGATTGATAAAATCAACCAAGAAGTCAATTTAGTAGATAATATATACTGCTAAGAATGGACCTTATACAACTAACATCTTCGAGTGTGTATTTGTTTGGAGGTTCTACTTGTTAAGTAGTTTATGAAAACATTGAGCTTACTAGTCTGCATTCAGTACTACTGAAGTGAGCTGGTATTAGTGAATATATCAGATAGCTTTTATTCCATTACTAAAAGTTGAATTTTCTTCCTATTGACATTAAGTACTAATCTTAATCAGGTTTCCGGAGTGTTTCAATTTATCCCTCTGAAATAAAAAGTTTCCAGACAAGATGATCATCACTATAGAGTAGTAGTTATCAAACTTTATCATACAAGAAGAGTATTTGACTTACATGGCACACCAACTTTAGAAATGAAATAAATTGGACAAAAACATTTCAGTAGTCAATTTATCCCTGAAGATTCAGTTATCACAAAATCTTGTCATAAAACAACTTGATTGGCCACTCTGTGGTGGTGAGGTCTACAAGTCTTGCCCTCAAATGACTAATATATTATACAAAGGGAATGACAGCATTTTGTTCAAAGTCTCTTCAAGGTTACCGGATGGAATACACACCAAATAAATGCTGAAGAGAGTGGCATCATGAAACACTGAGGTGACAAATATAAGAATACAGGTAACAAAAATTAAAATTTAAATCATTATGAATATATCAAAATCTTTCTTTAATTTTGAATATAATCAATTTTCAATGTTTTTTAAAGTTATGAGGAAACTAAAAACCAGAAACAAAATTCAAATTATAAACTTTCATACATGGAAATTTCAAGAATAGATTTTACAAATACAGATAATTTGAAAATTACAATATTTTACTCGATTGCTTGTAATCTTACGATGATCGACCAAATTTCTATTCACTGTCATCATAAAACGAAAGAATGGCCACGGCTATAGCCTCCAGATTTTTTGTAGTTACTAATGAGCAGGTTTTTAGAAAGTTGAGTTTTGAAAATTCCCCTATAAAATTAGTTTTCAGTGGGGGATCAATCTACAATGTAAATTCATTCTAAATTGATCTCTTATGTGCCCAGCAGCATTTACACTTATCTAATAAATTACTATTACTTTGATTCATCAAACGTGTGTCTTTGTTAGCTTAACTCAGGAACCACAAAACATATCCCAATGAAATTTTCTGTGTACTTAAGAGACCTCGGGACAGGTTTTTAGTTGATGAATATTCCAACACTTAAGTATTTAATGGGGGAGGTCAATTTGTAGTATAAGAATTATGTTAATTGGTCCTTTATTTTGTGTCCACACCAAAAAATTTACTCTTACTTGAATCCACTAAATCTGTCCATCTGTGTAAGCATAAATCATTGATGGTTTGAGCTAAAGCCATTTAATTTTCTGTGGTCACTAATGGGACACCGAAGCATGGTTTCTGCATATTGGTTTTTGGGAATTTTTCAAAAAGTTATAATAATGTGGGATCTGTGTTCACACTCTCATAGTAATGATATGATTTCCATGTATCTATCTACAGTGCTGGTCAGGATTATTGGTACCCCTGATTTTTCTGCATAACCTGTGCAATATCATTAGAAATGAATGGAAATTACTAAATTTGTATCATCAGAATATTTCTGAAATAATTTAAAAAACATTTGTTTTTACCAAATGTAATTATTTTAAAGAAGAAATCGAAAATAGAACCTGGATAGTAATATTGGCACTCTACCTTAATATTTTGTTGTATACCCTTTAGTAATGATGACTACCTACAAATGATTTTTTTAGTCATCTATCAGCTTCTTGCAACTGTCAGCTGATAGCTTATCCCTCTCTTTATTTGTTCAACCTCTTGAACTTCTGTGGTATATCATCATCATCAGTCTTGACGTTTGTCGTTGGACATGGACCTTCCCCTGGATTTGCCATACTTCTCTATCATAGGAATTGTGGAACCAATATTTTCTAAGTTTGTCCAGTTCATCTCTCCATTTTGTAATCTATCAGCCTCGGTTCCTCATATAGTCTCTAGGGATCCATGTTATCAGTTGTGATGCAACGATTGTCTGCCATTCTTGCAACATGGCCTGCCCATTGCCATTAAAGTTTTCTAATGGATTCTATGATGTCTTGGACTCCTGTTTTTTTCCCTTATATATTGTTCTGTCATGTGATTTTTCCATATGAGGTTGAACATAATTCTTTCATGTGCACGTTGCCTGCTTCCCAGTTTACAAGTCTGTCTCTTGGTTAGGTTCAATGTTTCAGCTCTATAGGTGACTTTTGGGAGGATGCATTGGTTGCATACTCTTCTTTTTAGGATTATTGGGATCGACTTGTTATGGTACGAGTTAAAACCATGACTCCAGATTTTCCTTCGCGCCAAAGATTTTCAATTGGATTTAGATTAGTACTCATTGCTGGTGAGTTTATCATAGTCCATCTTCTTTCCAACTAATTCTAGTGTGGTCTTGGATGTGTACTTTGGGTTTTTCATCTTGTTGGCACACGCATGATCTTTGGACCAAACCTAATATTCTTACACTGGGTAGCTCTGGGTTTTTTTGTAATTTTGCTCTGAAATCCCTTGGTAATCCTTTAATTTCACAATTCCTCCAATATGGTCAAAGTTTCCGACTGCAAAGCAGCACCAAAATGTCATGGATCCTCTATCATACTTAAATCTGGGTAACGTGTTTTCCAGCAAGTACCTTAGAATTTAGTCAAGAAGATCAATATGGTTACGTTATCTAATATATCATTGTTGTTTTTATTCTTCAGAAGGTTGTTAGATACTTTTCTCTCTGATTTTATTCAATTATGAATTTAATAAGGTTTTCTATGGTACACTAGACAGTTATAGGCAAGTGATCTGGAAGATTTACATTGTGGTCATGTTTACACACTATCAACTTGCATAAAGTTTGTTTAGGTACCTCCACTAAGTTCATATCACATCAATCCTTTGAATTATACCTAAACATTTTCCAAAGCAAAATTCAGTCATATAGCATTGCTCAACTAGTCTGCAACTGATAAAGTTAATTACTAGACCTACAAGTGAACATTTTTCCTGAATGCTATCCAAAACACTTTCTATCAGAACCCAAAGTATCAAGCATTTGTTGTTTCTTTTGAAAATGAAGCAACAATTTTATATGATTCTCATGATGCAAAGTTAGTTTTGGCATCATTTAATCAGCCAAGGTTTAGACATGAGACCATTTATCTAAAATTTGAAAAATGAGGAAGCAAATTTGAAACACCTGCATTTTCTGAAGATACTTCATCTGTTACTTGTTATTAAATATTTTTTTATAAATTTCTATACATCTTACTGTTGAATTTAAGCGATAGAATTCTCACATTCAAGAAAAAAAAAATAATACTAGAGACATTTCAAAGAGTTACCCATAAGATGTATTTAATGGTTATATAACCGAAATTATGTTCTGTATCTTACAAATATACAGTCAAAACCAGTCATAAGAGGTTTAGAAATTAAGATATTCTAATATCTTAATTTATCTGCAACAGTTCTACCATAATTGAATGTGTCACTAAGTCTAGATCCGGGGTCTTCAAACTATGGCTCGGGGGGCCAAATCCAGCCTGTCCTAATTTTATACCGCCCATTGCCTCATTTCTTATGGCCCACCAACTTCATGTCACTTTCCATACAAAAATTCTTTGTTTTCCTTACCTATCTTTGGTTGGCAAGCAATAAAATTCAGTTTCAAAAAATAGAGAAAAGGTCTGGTTTTTGCAGTGACCTCAAATGAATCCATGCTAAAAAAATAGTTAAAGATGTTTTAATCCTATGCATTCATGCTGTTCTAATAACATACTTGGCTAATTTGAACCACAATTTTACAATATTTTGCGACCATCATCATCAGTCTTTTAATGTTTCTCATTGGACATAGACCTTCTCCAGGATTTGCTACAATTCTCTATCATGGGCTTTGCGGAGCCAGTATTTTCTGAATTTGTCCAGTTCATCTCTCCATCTTGTATTTTGTCAGCCTCGGTTTTGCATGTGATCTCTGGAGATCCATGTTGTGAGTTGTGATGTCCATCAGTTGTCTGCCATTCTTGCAACATGGCCTGCGCATTGCCATTTAAGTTTTCTAATAGATCCTATGATGTCTCTGACTCCCGTTTTCTTCCTAATATACTGATGTCTTGTGTGTGATCTCTCCATATGAGGTTGAGTATGATTCTCATGTGCTGGTTGCATGCTTCTCAGTTTGCAAGTCTATCTCTTGGTTAGGTTCTATGTTTCAGCTCCATAGGTGACTATTGGGTGGGATGAATTGGTTGTATACTCTTCTTTTTAGGATTATTGGTATTGACTTGTTTTTGAAGGTTGAGCTTGCTCTGCCAAAGGCTTGCCATCATAGTGTGATTCTTTGCTCAATCCCTTCCTCTTTTGTGCAAAAAAACAAAAAAAACAAATAATTCAAAATTCTTTTTTATTGATAGCATGTTGAAGTATATATACGTGTAAATTCCTATAATGAAAAACATTGGTGTTATTAAAAGGAAACCATTTCCATTGCCTTGTATGATCATAATTTGTTTTTATTTGATTAGGCCCTGCAAGATATGAGAGGATTTTCTATTAGGACCACCCCTGAAAAAAAAATTTTTCGGACCTTGATCTAAAGCATAAAAAATTGATGGATTGTGGTTAGTCAATTTACATGCTAGATAAAGAATTTGGCCCATAAATCCCTAGCCTCAGTACAGCTTATTACAGCATTGATTATGAAAACAATTATTCCCTTTGATCCCTCCACATTTTCCTAGAAATGACTCAAAGAAGAGAAACATTTACAAGTATTTGTAGTTTATCCCAAGTTTAAACCATAACAACTCTATCTCTTTTTATAAATGAATAAATGATCAATCCTGCATTACAACGTTTCATAACCATTGATATATTCATTCTACAGGCAATTTTCCAATTTAATTCATTATTTAAATCTTAAAAAACTTGCATTTTTTCTTGATATGATTGATTTTTTTCTCAGTAAGATAGATGCCATGTACAACACATTGAGGACAAAGTCACAAAAATCATAATTGTAGAGCTGAAAAAAAGTAGACCACTCTATCTACCCAGGACAACAAATTTCCATTAAATCCTCAAAGAAGAAATCAAGCCAAGAATCACACTAGGTTGGCAAGCTTTCTGTAGAGCAAGCTTGACCTTCAAAGACATAAAAATACCATGTCTTGAAAAGGAGGGTATACAGCCAATGCATTATCCCGATAGTCACCTGTAGAGCTAAAACATGGGACTTAACCAAAAGATTGACACTTAAACTAAGAACCATACTGCGTGCACAGGATAATATCATGCTCTATCACATAGATCAAAGAACAGTACAGTACAGTATATTAGAGGAAATTTTAGAGTCCAAGATATCATAGAATCTATAAGGAAACTCAAAAAGCAATGGGCTGGACATGTAGCAAGAATATCAGACAACTGCTGAACATCATAACTTACAACATGGATCCCCTAAGACCATATGCAAAACTGTGGCCAGCAAAAAATGAGATGGAGCAACAACCTAGAAAAATCCAGAAAGTACTGGTTCTGACGCCCTCGAAAGAAAGATCTGGTGAATCTTAGCAAAGGTCAAGTCCAGCAACATACATCAAAAAATTGCTAATGCTGATGATGAAATTTTGAAACATATCAGATCACAGGTCAGGTTAGACAATCAATAGAAACCATACCATAACATGACAATTTTTAAACTGATCATCCCCAACATGGTAGGCATGCAGCCAAAAGACGGTGACATGATTGTTTCTATTGAGTGACAAACCAGACCTTCTTTTAGTCATTTTTATATGAAAAGTAGGAAATAAAGACTAAATTAGGAATCACTTAGTCATAAATAATAACTTGAATATTATCAATTTCCAAACAAATTTTTCATTATATTCCAATAGAAAAATTTTAATTCAAATATTTCCAAATTCCACTCATGCATTCAGTTTTATGCTAGAGTCATAAAAACCTAAGTAGTAGAAGATTTCAACTTTAATGTGCTGGAAAAAGAGATCAACTTGTTTATATTGACATAATCATTAAAGGGCATTTTCAGACTCAGAGAAATACTCAACTAAACATGGATATTTAAAGTCTTTTTTTGAACGATTGAAATATTTGTTGTTTACAAGACATTTCAGCCAATTCTTTCTAGAGCCTTATTCAAGATTAAAACTCTGAATTTGATCTTGGTAAATAGAATTTCTCAATGATGATAGTGGAATAAATCAAACAAACAAGGAGTTCAAAAAAGTTCAGAAAAACTCCTTGAATGTTAATGACCCTTCTCAAAACTATAGACACTATCTATACATGGATGATCAAGTCAACATAGCCCCACAAATGGCCTGACCAACCAACCGACTGGACAACTACAGATTCTTCTCTCTTCTTTGAGTATCTGCATCTATTGTGTGTGTGTGTGTGTGTGTGTGTGTGTGTTTCCGGGCACTCCTGGTCACATATTGAGGGCTATAACCTTGAACATTTGCATGAGTACCCCATTAAACACTATTAAAAAACTCTCTTGTTTTTTCAAAAATGCTTTTTGGCATCTCTATGATCGTTTTGGAACAACAATGCCCAAACTTTATGCCAGTATTTTTTAGATAATTTTAGATGGAAGATAATTTCTATCAATAATTAGTCCTTGTACACATGCAGGCTGTAGCGATTCATGTATGCAAGGTATGGATATTTATCTACTGCTTATTGATAGTTTATGGCCCAAGATTCGAAAAGATTCCTTAATGTGTAGGGTTAAGCTATAATTGATAACCTAAAGAGTTGCACATTCAATGCTCAAATTTATGTTGTTTCAACTTAAGCTTAATGACTAAAATTCAAGCAATTGTGGTCTATAGATTTCAGCTAACAAGCCTCACCAATCCTACACTGATACAAGCTCAACCTCCAAAAACAAGACTATCCCGATAATCCTAAAAAGAAGAGTATACAGCCAATGCATCCTCCTGATAGTCACTTATGGACCTGAAACTTGGAACCTAACCAAGAGATAAACCCCCAAACTGAGAAGCATGCAGTGTGTGCATATGAGAGAATCATGCTCAATCTCATATGGAGAGATCACAAGACAGCACAATATATTAGAAAGAAAACTGGGGTCAGAGATATCATAGAATCTATTAGAAAACTTGAATGGCAATGGGCTGGTCATGTTGCGAGAATGAAAGACAAACAATGGACATCATGACTCACAACATAGATCCCCAGAGACCATATGTGAAACTGAGGTCGACAAAATACAAGATAGATGAACTAGACAGATTCAGAAAATACTGGCTCTGCAACGCCCATGATAGAGAAATGTGGCAGATCTTGGGGAAGGTCCATGTCCAACGATGGATGTTAAAAGACTGATGATGATGACTAAAACTGGTTCCATCCTTCAAGCACGATGGTATAAATCTGAGCTACAAATCCAAATAATGTTGTTATCAAACATCTCTTAGGCTATCAGATAGAATCAACTTGTAATTTTATCACATATCATTAAGAAACAGTTTTATGAATGTTAGATACTAATGGCTGATTTAGCAAGTGTTAAAGTCTACTTTCCAGATCAAAGAGAGGTTATCAAAGAAGCACATCTGTTTGCGATATGGAAAAATTCCAGAGAATAATAGATTATTTCAATTTTTTTTTTTTTTTGGTTTCTTCAATCTTAGATTCTTTTTTGAAATTTTGAGCACTGTAGATCACAATCATAAGTGCATTATGAGTTTTGACATTTTTACTAATCTTTTACAGCTCCAACAAGAGAAATGATAGACAATGTTCAAAACCTGAGACGTAATTTACGCAATTTTTGTCAGTATTTGATCCTGTAATAAAACTATTTGTTTCCGTTTGATTTTTCAAGTTGAAACCCTTTAAAACATTCAAACAAATAATCATTTCATCAAAATTTACTCTTAAAATATCATATAATTCATTGGGAAATGAAAAAGTTATATATATATTATATATATATATATATATATATATATATATATATATATATATATACACACACACGCATATACATATATATATATATATATATATTAGTGATAAACAGAGTATCATCTTTTTCCTCCTACTGTCCTCTTTCTCTTTACCTTATACTATTTTCCAAGAATTGATCATGAAGAAAAAAAAATAGCATGAAGTAGTGTGAAGTAAGAAAGAAAAAATTCTTTGCTCAATCTTCTTCCTTTTTTATGAACATTTTAAGCTTTTTCTCATTTGATCTGAAAGTTTTTGGTGTTCATAGACCCATCAACATTCACTGCAGGTTGAAAAGATGTTTTACTTGACAAAAACTGAGTTTCCCAAAATAGATAGCACATTGATAAATCAATTGTACAGATATTGAAGACGTTTTAGATTACAAAGATATTTCCTCAAATACAGTTCATCGGGTAAGGATATATTCATAATCTGATATTTGTTTAATTATATCTTGCTTAAGAACATTTTAAACAACTGTCAAAAAAATACAAACTAGAGCACATACCTTTGCTGACAACATTGTCACTAAAAATTGAATGAAGATCAGTTCACAAATGTTACAAGGGAGATAACTGTAAAAATTCCTGGATCAGCCCCCTAATTCAATCACTTCTTCCATGGCTCATTGCTTACACTTCCACAAAATGTCATCGAATTCATTGAGAACTTTTGGAGATATTGTAAAGACAAATAGACAAATGAACGGACACAAGTGTCCAGTAGTTAACAATCAAATAAAATGATTCAATCTAATTGCAAAGTTCATTTGAAATTAGCCATTGAGTGGGATCAGAGCAGCATTTTGGCAACATTTGAATGAGAATTATTTCATACTGGGATGAAAACTTTGTATGCTTGGCTCAATTGAACAACTAGTTCAAAATTCAATGTCAGCTGTCGAATGGTATAAATAAATTCACAGTCCAAAAAAATTGAAGCAAAAATACTTCTTGTTTTTTTCTTTGTCTCACATAGATGACAGGACGGCTGCAGATCTACTCGTCAACCGAGCAGCAGCTGTTGCTGTTGGATATTAATTTAATTTTCTCTCATTTCTTGACTCATTATTCTCGACAAAACCTAGAAGGTTGGTTTTTCTATGCTACAGAAAGTTGATGAAATGGTAACCAACCTTAAACATGTTAATTTATTTCAAATGAGTTTCCAACTTTGCAGGGGGTAGGGTTGAAATCTTTTTGTTTTGGACTATATCAGCAAAAAGCTAGTAATCTGATTTTCTTGACTCCTTGAATCGTCAACATTTAGTGAGATGTGATGAGAAAAGAAAATTTACAATAAATAGATATGCACTATATATAATTGGTGAAAAACAACCCCAAAAGGTTGAATGATTATTTTACAATTCACATATGTACAAATATAGCCTTATTGTATAATGTCAGTAGCAATGCAATAAGTAGGCTACTATTAATAAAGCTTGGGGTGGGGATGGGCTTCCTCAAATGCAGGCCCAGGGGATGTTTTCAAACAGCACGATCCCTCAACTTCAGCTCTGATTGGTAGCTACTTATATTATCTTACTATCCAAAATCCTTTTTTTTTTTCATGAATAATAATCTCATAGCATCCACCAAATAGCAAAAATACATCAAAGGAAACCAATCAAGACATCAAGAATTGTCAAAGGAAAGACAAAGTAGTAATCTTGGCAATTCTTTTGAGTTGTCTACCAGTAATGTCCCCATTGACTGCATTTCTTGAGTATGTCACTCACTGTCAGTGCCTCAAGCAGCAATTTCAGAGAGAGAAATACAAGACATGAATGATGCTTATCGTCTGTGTACGTTCAAGTGCCACAATTTATTTCTTGTTTTTGGCAACTACCGTATTTCTTGGCGTTGAAGATGCTATTTATTTCCCCAACTGATTTTGATAACAAATACCAACTGATAACACTATCTGTGAGTACAATAAATGGCTTCCATTGTATATACCAAGATGAAGTCAAGGATTACTTTTTATAAAAAATATTTATCTATCCTAAAGAACTTTAAAACTGTCTACATTGATTTTATGAAATAAAAAAATAGTAGGTCTTCATTTTGAAAACCAATAAAATCCAGCCTTTAGAATGAAAGCAATGCAAACAGGAAAGAAAATCAATGAAAATTTACATTTTTTTTATCTGATTTTGATATCAGATTTGATTATATCAAGCCATGCATATACTTAGATAAACATGTTACCACTTTCCAATTCTTCAACTGTATCAATTTTACAAGCTAGGGGGTAGAATATTTTTAACAAATCTACATATCATATATTGAACAACAGTTACCACCAAAGGTGGCAAAAGTTTCTATCCCTTTTTATATATATGTGTCTTTGCGTGTTCCAGTGCTCCTGGCCATACCGTTTTGTCTACAAACTTGAAAATTGGCATCTGTACTCCACCAAAAAATTTTTTTTTTTAAATTTTTGGTAAAAATGCATTTTATGACCTTTTGGGGGACCTATTTTGATAGGTTCATCTATAATTTACTCTATTTTAGATGTTTTCCAGTAGGAAAATACTAGTGATGTCATAAATAGATTTTATTCTCACCGTATTTATTCTTAGATGGAATTTTCTCACATGATTTCAAATTTTGACGCAATGGTGGTTCAATTATTGACTATGTCGGTAAGTTTTACTTATTTTCTTTAAAGCGTGGGAAGAAGCAACTCTTTATGATTTAATTATTGCAATGCACGTAAACGGATGTCTTCATTAAATTAAATCGTACACCCAATCCCTTCTATCTCAGACTTCTAATGATTCTTAACAGTGACCTATTTGTTCCCGAGCGGATACTGCTCAAATTTATTGGGGTTTTTTACCGACATGTTTTAATGATAATTATGATATTTATGAATTTTTATGATGAAGGGCTGATTTGTCACTTAATAGAAACTGTCATGTGACCAACCTCTTTTGACAGCATGCCATGCTGGTGATCAATCAAAACATTAAAAGAAGTAATCAATTAAGAAGTCACTTTTCTCGCCTCTTCAAAAAGGCGGGCACAATCTAGGGACCAATTTAGCTTAAACTAACATTGCAATCTGAACCCCCACTAAAGACCTATTTAGGAGAGAATTTCAGGAAAAAAGAAAAGAAAAAAGAAGTTATTTGTAGATATAAGGAGGAAATGTCTAACTCCATTGGTGCAGCCTGTATGCGTTATATATATATATATATATATATATATATATATATATATATATACACACACACAGCGGGAGCAACTTGAAAACTAAAGAAACCTATTTTGACAGTTTTTGTTTATGGCTTCTAACTATAAGAGTAATTCTAAGGTAATAATGAGTTACTGTAGCAAACTAGTGCTTCTGTGTAGTGACTTTGATTTTCATTAAATGTCCAACTATTGTGGACTTCTGTAAACTAAGGTAAGAAGTAATTCATTCAGAATGTATGTATTAAATTGGAAAGCAATCATTGTTAAAGCAGAAATACATTTTAGCAGTAGATATATCAACATTAGTAATATTTGACTTTTTCAAAATGTATTTATTTGGGTCTTGATGATCATTCTCAACCAACAATGCCAAAATCTTAAATTGCTATTTTTTTTTTTTTTTTTTAGATGATTTCAGATGAACGATTTTTTTTTTTTTAAATGATTTTTTTTAGAAAATTAGTTAGATTGCCCACTTGGCTTGTTGGTCAACCATTTGTGGGGCTACATTGATTAGTTCTGGTACATGCATGGGCTCTGGTGATTCAATTATGTGAAATACGGGTATCATTAATAATTTTTCAACTAGTATTTGTTTAATTTCAATTTCAGAGGATTTTTATTGCAACCCTGAGTGTTATTTTTCAGTCATTGATATGTAATGTAGACTGGAAATGAGTGATGAGCCCCGACTGAACTTGGATTTACATCCCTTTTCCTCAGAAGACCTGCTTTGACACAACAGCTGTCTTACTGATGAGGCCACAGAGGCTCCTGGTTGTTGTCATTCAAATCAGACCATTTAGCAATTTCCAATTTTTACCAACCATCTAGTAAGCCACTTTCTTTTTAGTTACTATCATCGGTTGAATCTTGGGAATGAAGAATTGCTTCTAAGTACTTAATGTTGGATAATTAACTTTCAGATAATAAAGAGATTGAGAAATGGGAACAACAATGTAAATAAACTTATGATTTCATCTCACTCGAATCTCAATCAGTGAATTCTTTCAGGCTCATTATTTTCATTGAAGTAAGATAGATTAACCGGTTTAACTTAATATCTATTATGAGTACTTGATAATTTACTTAGCAATTATAATTAGTGCATTATAAGCTCATTAGGCAAATCTTATGCAATGCAAATACAGAACTCACCAGACGTTTAGCAAGAGGAGAACAATTGATGGCAGACTTCCCCAGGTGAGAAGGGGCCCAAAATTTCCTCTGGCCTATAATAACTGTTAATTAAGTTATGTTCCCAACCCTCATCTAGATATAGTGCAATTTACCCCAGACATTGAGAACCCTTGCAATGCCACTGGAACTTACATCCTCTAAAAAAGTATTACATAGAAAAAATATAATGGCAAGTTAATACTTTTAAGCATTACAAATTGGAATTCCTTCGGGAAAGACGTGTAACTAGCACATATTAATCAAATTAGTTATTTAAACTCTCAAGTTCATTCTGCTGAATTCATGCAGAATTTTAAGACGAATAACTTAATTAAATTCACACCCCTCGTACTTTTTGGTAATTTTTTCTAATGTTTCTTTAAATCAATTCAATTTATAAAAGAGTTCTTTTTTTTCAATCCTATTTATTGAAAAGTTCTACAGAAGTTACAAGTGGTCTACAAACCAAAGAGTTAAGTAGATACATTTAAGAATCATATTGTAGTGCCCACCTTTTCCAGCTAAAGAAAATCATACATGTACAGAGTTATCTGCCCTTTGCAAAGGATCTACTTCTAACATCTACATCTCTGTAGAAATGGTAAATCCTTTGTCACTTCCTCCGACGTCACACAGAGCCACCAATAAGATAGCTGATTGTTATCTTTATGATATTTAAACTGTGGCGATAAATCTCTCTCTGTTCCGACAGCCTCGAGGTAAGCTCGTCTCTTCTCTCTCTCTCTCTTTAGTTAGGATATTATCGTTTTTATACACACTTTCTTCTTACACACACATCACATATTCATCTCAAGAACACATCCCAAGTTAAGCACTCTCTTCGTAGTTAGGTCGGACTTCCTAAGATAACTTCATAGTGGCTACAACTAGGATGACCATACTGACAGACATTCTTTAGACTCTATCTCACATTTACTTAGTGACATTCCTTTCCCTTCATCCTTCCTACCTCTACATCTTTATCCTGGTTGATCCCTGCACATATCCATGTCGGCAGAAACCCCAGTCCTCATTTATTTTAATTCACTCATAAATTAAACCTGGCACTGTGGTTAAACTCTTTGTTCTTATTTCTGCGTTTTGTTAACCATCCAACTAACTGTGTACTAACCTTGTTTTTGTGCTTAAGCAGTGAAACACGCTACTAACCAGGATTTATCTCCTCAGATCAATTCTGGTAATTTATATTTTAGGGGGCTAATATATCTAGCAGCCCTAAGATATGAATTTCTTCTGCTTTTTCTTCTTTTGAAAATTTAATTTTGAAATTCTTGTTATTGAGATAAAAAAAAGTTGGATCAATTCTTGAAAGTGTTAAGCTACTTCAAAAAGTAACAAGAACCGATTTGATAAGGTTCAAGATGTGCTTGATCAAGATAGTAAACAGATTATCATTTTCAATGATATTTTTGTAGCAGTACTTACTGCTGTATTATCACATCGAAAAGTAGGAAAAAAAATTCATTTTTGTATCTTTTGTCATCAGTGATAGCATTAACATTTTGTGAGCTAATTCAAAACTAAAACAAAATAGCATTGAAAAGGGATATCATGATCACCATCACCCATATATGCTGTGTTGGGGGTGATCAATAAAATAGTGAAATAAGTGGTGATCAAAGGATAAACTTAATTCTCTTGCCTTGCGATCACTAAAAGATTTGAATTTTCAAGAAAAAGTGGGTATAAACTAGTGATCAATTAAGCATAAAATTACATGGTCCCAAATCGAAAACCTGTTTTGAAGGGGAATTTAAAAAATAAATAAATAAAAATTTTCCTTACTCATAGAGAAAAGTGTATGTGCAAAATTTCAAGTTCCTGCTATGAACAGTAAGGATTGGGCAAAATCCACATAGGCAGATAGATTGATAGATAGACAGATTAATCTGAATGTCAGAACATGAATATCCTGAACTCAGCAACAGTGATTAAACTGATCTATTGTGGGTAGCGGTGATTGATAGAAACCAAATTCCAACAGATTCCCTCCGGCATAACAGTTACCTATTATATGAATAAGGTAGCCATCAGATCAGAATTTCTCTTTCAAACTGCTGTAGGGTAAATAGATTTGAATCACGCGACTGAAATTAGTACAAAAGATGAGAATTTTTTTTTCTTTTCCCTTCAGTATTCAGAAACTATTTATGTCAGACGTCCAGATAATAGAAAAATATGAATAAAACAGAATACTAGGATCAAAATTAGGAACAAGAGCAAAGATGCTAATTGAAATCTGAATAACAAGGACATATATATAATTTTAGGAATTTCTTAGATGATTGATTGTCAGTTATTAATTTTTAGACAAGAATCCCTCTCGTCTTTCTTTATTACAACTTTCAGACCAGTATCCTATAGCTATTAGTCAGCACCATGGATCAGAATTATTATATTTAGATCTAATCAGCATTGTTATTTGACAACCATAGAATGACAGTCAGAGAGTTGCAATAAAAAACAACTGAAGTTAAGATGAAAGAAATATCAGTCAAAAAACTGATAATTGAAGACTTATATGCTATGATTACAATCGTCTTTTTAAATATTTGTTTTACTTTTCTTCTTGCAAATAAGAATGGAAAAAAAAAACAATGCAAAATATTAATCTTGATTTTTATACCAAATGTCATCGGAATAAAAAGGGGTTTATAGATTCAATGATCACTTGCCTGAAACTTTGGATGCCTATCTTTTAAATTTTTAACTTTTGGTCAACCAAAGTTTTATCAATTTTTATTCAAAGGTACATGATTACTAGTGCAATTCACTTTTAAATGTAAGTAAACAATCATTCTCCTCAAGCATAACTCTGAACATATCCCATAATTCATTTATCCAACTCAAAAATTATGGCATTAATGATATCAAATGGTTTAAATTAATTGTAGGTTAGCAAGTAACCAACAGTGAAATCCAAGCTCTGGATAAATACAGTAATAAATATGGAAGAGCAGTTAACCAAAAGATAATATCCAGATACCAGTTTTTAAAGCTTATGATTATGCATTTAATTAAGCTTGTTTTAAACCGAGTTAAAAATACATCACTTGTAGTGTTGTACAATTAAAATTCATGATATGCAAGTAAAATAGAAAGAGTGCATACCTCACTCAACATCAAAATCTGTTCATGTATAGCTTCAATGCATAGGAAGTAGAGAAAAATTCCTGGATTTACCCCAAAGTTTAATTAAATCTTCCTTAGCCCAACCTTTTGCCTCCACAAAATGTTATTGAAATTCATTGAGAAATTTTTGGAATATTGTGGACAAACAGACACAAGTGAATACATATAGCTCTTAAAAATTCATTGGTAGAGGTAAAAAAAATGAGCTGCAATATTTAAGGACTATTGTCTAATTTATTTATTAGAACTATTATATATATATATGAGAATTTTTATCTAAATCTCCAAGGAACAGACAATATTGTTCTCAGAGAATTTTTTTTCAGATTGCTTCAAGCCTGGCTTTTTCATGAAACAAGAACTACTTACTCTTCTCAACTCGTGCAACAGAGTTGACAAAAACCTAATACAAAAACGAATAACATAAAAATTACTACTTGAATGCTTTGCATAATTATGTCAAGTCTTTTGAACAAGATGTACTTTGGAACACCGGAAAGAATCAGAGCTGAACAAGAAGATCAACTCGGCATAAACCAATTTTTTCTCAAAGACAAGTACAATCTGTACTAAAGTCAGCTTTTTATCCACTGTTCATAGCAATCTGAGAATGAGATTGCTGTGTTATAGTTTATGTTGTGTTACAACATTATATTCTTAAGCAGCAAATTGAATAGCTGCAAGCAGTAGTAGCTTAGCAAGGGTTCCCAGTGCCTGGGGGCAAAAACAGCTCCCATGGTGGGCAATCACAGGCATTTTAGACTAGATGAAATTTTGTGCCCTTTCACACCTGCATCCAAGCCCTTGTTCACCTCTTGCAACACCTCCGGCAGCAAGTTTGGTTGTAACATGGAGGCATGTTAACTGTTTTGTTTTTAAATCCCCAAAACGGTTACATGGCAAACAATTGATGATCACTACAAGGAAAATTCATGCATAGTGCAATGATATCAAAGTCTGTATAAAACAAAAGAACATAAAAATAATTACAAAACAGATCCAGGGGAATAATTGACCGAAAAAAGTTTTTAAAGCAGTAAAGCTTTCTAGATTTATTTATATATATATGTGTAAGATGTCAGCTTCTGGGTCTGAAGTGAGGGTTTTGATCCTACCTTGTGGTACTGGATGGGATAATGGATAGTCTATAGCCACACTGAAGAGTTGTAATACAGCGAAACAGCTATCTGTGGATGACACAATAATATATATAAGACTGTAATGAAGTGTTGTCCATCAAAATTTTGGATGAAATAAATATCAACACAGAGTGCTGATATATACAGTTCCTATAATTGTGTTGGAAACAATCATAGAAAAATGCACAAAAGTAAATTTCTTAAGGGGAAGTATGGGCAACTTTGAAGTGGCCATCTTACAAGTCAAGGGCCAATATTGTAAGCATGCGATAAACCAAGAGAGTATTTCACTGTATTTCTTATACTCATTACCCGAGGAATTTCATCAGGAATAATTCAAGATAGATTAGCAATTGTTTGTTTTTTTAGTTCATATCAATTTTCTCAGAGTCATAAACTTTCTTCAGAAACTACTTAAAATTAGTTTTATCCTTTCTTTTTGATGTTGTTATAAAAATCTCCAATTTGCATTGTAGCAAAACAAGTCTTCGCTTATCAAACAAATGCATACAGCTTAAAAGTAGCCCAGTCTTCTTATTGGTTGACTCTTCAAACAAAGACACCTTGAGCAACAGTGTTAGAAGTAGGGAAATTTGAATGGTAGTAGTCAGTTGGGACAAAGACACCTGAGGAAGCAGATCACTCCTTCACCAGTATAGGTTGGATGAGGAAATAGCTAGAGGGTTATCATCCACGTTGGGAGGAAGAGTGAATGACCAACTATGAATGATAGTAGAGTTTAAGATACCAATGCTCATCCCTGAAGTGTGCTACAGAAAATTCCCTTTCAATGCTCCCCGAGTTCTAATTTGAACTCATTTTTCTCCTCTCAAATCTTTGGCTGGCTTTTGTTTTTACGTGTTTTCATTCTATGTTTTTCAGAAGCTGTTTTTGCGACTTCAACAAGCTGTTTAATTCACGATAGCTTCTCATCGAATATTTGAGCTACAGTGGAAATATATTTTACCATACGGTAATACAACATCATTTTGAATCAGCATTTTTGAAATCAGCCATTGAGCAAGATTGATAACTTCCTTAAACTTTATATGAATAAAATGATTCATAGAATATAATGAATCTCTGCTATCATATCTTTACTATTGTCTATTATAAATTCAAAGCACTCTGGGTCTAAAAAAGCCATAAGAGAATTCATCAGTTACAATTGATTATATGTTGATTAGTACGAAATGTCCAGAGACTTTGTCTAGAGTTTTGTATATTCATTAGGTTACATCTTGCTGGTTTAAAACCGATTCAGTTATTTTGTTTACGTGGGTTTCATAAGCCTCTGAATACTAAACCGAACATTGGAGAGAAATAAGTTTATTTTTTAAAGTCTGTTCAGAATTCTCAACTTTTTGTTTCACGTTTGATTTGCAAGTGTATCATTTAAAGGGGTTGATTATATATATGAAAAACCTTTTTCAAATGATGCAGCATATCTTTAATAATTCATAGGCTTTTGATTAATCGATACTTTTTATGATTCTGATCAGGTAGGTGACAATTGAAGGAAATAAATGGTAATCTTTTCCTCTGTGAGGATGACAATCAACTTATCTACAATGAGCCTCTAGATATTATTCTTATCCCTAACAACAAAGAGCACTTAAAAATGTATGGGGCAAAACTACATTTGTACTAGTGTGTGTATATATATATATATATATATATATATATATACAGACAGTTCATTATAGATAATTCAGTCAATGTATTCGGGTAAACTAGCTTGATTATATATCAGGATTTATTAGCAGTATCTAATTTTAAACAAATAATATCCCACGCCATCAGTAACTGATATGGCCATTTGATATCCTGTAGATATAATAACTTAATTTCCATAACGACTGAATAATTAGGGTAATTGAATGTCTTGCCAAAATGAAAAAAATTATGCCTGATAAACCATAAGAAAACTTCTTATGCACCAAGAACATAATCTTTTCAAAAATCAATTTTAATCCTATTTGAAATATTTATCAAAGACTTATGATTTTACAAATTAATACTTTATTATTTACCTTATAGCAAACAATTGTTTTAAAGCAATGAATAGTGTTGACCAATTTCAAATGATTAGAACTTGAGCAATAAATATCAGAACATATTCTATTAAACCAAATTTCTGTTTTCATAGTCAATACAACATCATGGTAGATATTCACAACAAAGCCAGCTCATCAAGTAGTTTTTGAAGAAGTATAATATCAATATAAAATAATAAATCAACTGTATATAACCTCTTCACAAACACCAGACCTCCATGTAAAGCAAATATATGGTATGTAATATAATTGTGGAAGGAAACCGAAGGGAAAAATCAAATGTCTTCTTAAAACTGGACTTGGGGAGCATAAGAAAGCTGTAGTTCAAAGTGAGTATGATATCATGTATAGCAGATCAAGTATTTTAGAAGATGAATAATGCTTTGCAATCTGGAAAAAGATCAAGGTAAGGGAACCCTATGGAATGAGGTTAGCAGTGCACGAGTTTATCAAAAAACTGTGGAGGGGAACCAAGTGTGGTCATTAGGGCCTCTCATATAAAGAATCAGCATTTGTATCAACCATGTGAATATAAAGCCTCAACACTTTTAGCAGTGAATTGTTCCCTTCTGGAGAAAAGGGGGAAAAGTAATGAGTGACACTGTAAGATAACCAAATGAAAGACACATGAGGAAAGATAGAAAACACACTGGCCGGAACCTTGTGAGGAAAACAATAAAGATAAGGGAAGATAATGAGTTGATTTTATCAGCTTAAGTAAATTTAGGTAATCAGTGTTTAATTTATTAAGAACATACTAATTATACTCTCATTGAATTATTATGAATGATCATTATGCAATTTGAGATCTTACCAATTGAAAGAATGTTTGAACAACCATAGAGTAAGTCTGATAAAAGTTTTACTGATTAGCATATGAACACATCTTTTAACAAACTAGAGAGAGAAAATTCGGGGTAATTGATTCTCAAGTTAAAAATCAAGGAAGGATGTCTTGCTTCAGTCAAATAAGAAGGGTAGTATTTTTTTTTAAAGCTGAACCAAAAGAGGAAATTCAATTATAGCTATGTATTGACTTGCATCTGGGTTACATTCCGGTGATATGGATGCTACTCGATCTACGCAAAAGTCAAACATTATAGGATGAAGTAAAACACACTCTGCGCAACATAACGTACCATAAAATGTACATAATTACCAATAACTTTATTGTACATATGTCTTCCTTGACTTTTCCAAGATAAAGGAACAAATGTCATCCATTACATTTCTTTCACTTCGTCAATTGCTGAACCCTGAACACTGCTCTTTTACTTCTTCCTTCTCTCCTTCCGACTGGTTAGCTTGAAACAAACAAGACTTATACACAACAATCTCTTTAGCAACCAAACAATAACGAGACGGAAAATTTTGGCTTACACTATCTGAGCCATAGAGAAGCAATGGCAGAAAAAAACCATCATCGACAGTTTGTGGGTTTAACCCTTTTACTGGTCAAAAGACATTTCCGTCATCATTGGTTTACCATTAGAGCAACGTTGTTTCCGGTCATTGTTATTTAAATGAACTCCAGTCTGCTAAAACAGAAGGTTCACTCAGCTCTACATTATGTCTACATAAACAGCCTGATGCAATATTCGTACTGAATGGCACTGTACAGCTGGAAGAAAATCAGGAAAAAAAAGTGTTAAGCCCTTATTCGAATGTATTTGCAATGTCTATCTGTAAGTCGACAGCTGTATACTAAATCAACAGAGTTGAATTCCCAACCACCTAAGAGAAAAAAAGAAGTTATTTCATAAAAATGAGAGAGTAGAATAAAAAACGGCATTTAATGCGTATGAAATATAATGCATTATAGCACAACAGATCAGAAAAAAAAATCAGTAGTGAAATTTCAGCTAAAAAAAAAAAATCATTAAAAAAAAATATATATATATACAAGACTGATGAAAGAATAGGAAGACGACTGGTAAAAAAATATAAAAAAATCAATCATTTCAGCTGTTGAGCATTTCAATTTGAGGGCTACTAAGAACTCAAAAGTAAACAGGTCTACCCAATAAAAACTGTCACATGACCAATACCTTTGGGCAGAAGGCTGCATTTAGGGTGATCAATTAAAACTTAGCAAAAAGGAGTGTCCAATGAATGAGTCGCTTCTCTCACATTTTGTTGGGTAGTTCTCAATGAAAAAAAAAGTATAAAAAAATTTTTAAAAAAAAGCAAACTTGAACTAAAGGATCAATTTAGCATAAACTGACATTGCAAATTACCCCCCCCCCAAAAAAAAACTATGTAGATGGGGTATTTAGAAAGAAAGAAAAAAGAAGCTTTTTTCTTAACCTTATAAGGAGTAAATGCCTAAATTTTCAGCACATAGGCTCCATTGGTATGGCCTGTATGCATCATAGATGCATACATAGATAACCAGCCAGACAAACCATCTTGAAAACTGAAAAAAAACCTATGTTGACAGTTTTTGTGACAGTTTCGGTTTATGGTTTCTAATTACCCATTAATTCTTGTTGGATAATTATCTCAGTTTACACCCATATAATGTTTACCCAACTCTTAACGATGGTTATTTTTATTTTGACCTTTGTTATTGGTATTGACTGGAAAGATTGCAAAGGAAGAAGCATTGAACTTCTCGCTAAGGTCAACAGATGGAAAGATTAAAGAATCAATGACTGGAAGCTTGTTGGTTTTCTATTGCACCAGTATGAATCACATGCATAAGAGGAAAAAAAAACTTCAAGAAAGCACCCTGCTTATTATTGAATAAAAAAAAAACTATTATGGATATTGATATAACAGAAAATCAAACCTAAGAGATACAATAGAACTGAAAAGAAGAAAAAGAAAAAAAAAAGGGAAAATTATTCCCCAATTTTATTATCTACAATATGGTTGGCTGCATAATCAATATTAATGAAATGATAAAAAAAAAAATAAGAATAAAAAAAAAATAAGTGTACCATTTTGACTCTTCAGTGAAGCCATTATAAACTGAATAAAAATGATGAAAACTTTTAGTATTTCAGAGTTAATGATATACTGTTGATGGTAGCACAGGGTGGTTTTTGTCATAGGGTGTACTTTGTGCTGAACCTACAACTCTGGCATAAGAATTATTCAAAAATCAACATTCAGAATTTAGACTATTTCTATATGTAGTGCAAATTGCAAATGATATGAATTGCCATGTATAAATAAACTAAACTTTTAAGATTGTATAAGTTATATCAATAGCAAAATAAAAGATGAATCTCATCTATATCAATTCAAAACGAAAAGCCCCAGATAATTTTACTTCATTCTCGCCATTGAATTTATGTTTCACAACCACAAAGTTTACAATATATTCTAATTAAAAGAGCAACTATATATTTTCTAGAATCAAAGTATGGGGAGGTGCCTAAATGCTTTTTTTTTTAAATTTAAAAAAGAAAAAAAAATCATGTCTTCACCTTGGCTTAGTTCTTTTTTTCATCATCATCAGTCTTTCAACGTCCATTGTTAGACCTTCCCCAGGATTTGCCACACTTCTCTATCATGGGTGTCGCGTAGCCAGCGCTTTCTAAATTTGTGTAGCTCGTCTCTCCATCTAATATTCTGCCGGCCTCGGTTGAGCATGTGACCTCTAGTGATCCATGTCGTGAGTCGCGATGTCCATCAGTTGTCCACTATTCTTGCAACATGGCTAGCCCACTGCCATTTGAGATTTTTAATGGATTCTATGATGTCCCTGACTCTTGTCTCTTCCCGGATGTATTGTGCTGTCTTGTGATCTCTCCATAAGTGACTATTGGGAAGATGCATTGGTTATACACCCTTCTCTTTAGGACTAATGGGATAGTCTTGTTTTTGAAAGTTGAGCTTTTTTGAGTGTGTATCATTAGATTTGAAAACAAATTAAGACCAGATTATATCATGATACTGCAAGAACAGACTTATAAAGAAAATCCATTTCAGCTAATGAATTTTCAATGAATTTATACATACAAATTTTCACCATGAGAACTAACATCGGAGATGTGTTGTTGATGTGTAATACGTATGAGGCTCTTATCTATTATCACTCTTCCATCAACGCCCCAGGCAATATGATGATACAACTAGTTGTAAGATGTATAATGCTTTCTTTGAACAATTGTTAAAACATTTCATTACAAAGAACAGAAAAATCAGTTTTCCCATTATGATCCATGATTATGTTATTGAATAAGCATAATATTTCAGATGAGTTTACCATCTTTGATGGATGTGCATTGCACACCCAGGATATACGTCCCTGACTGTTGAATAAGGAATAAAATTAACTCTTGAAAATATACTTGCTGGTTGATCAATATTTGATTAACATGCAAGAAAGTGTAATGAATTTTGTTTATTATTTGATCTTTATTTATAGACTCCTGAGAAAAGTACTGTCGATAAAAATCATTTCCCAGTTCTGAATATACAAACTTCAAACCAAACTTTTTCATCTATGCTACGGACAAGTAATACTTTGAAAGCAGTAAGTATTTTTACTTTCAGAATCTGTTAATCTCCTCAAATAGTTATGAATTTTATATCTGTCAATATTTTCATGATCATGAAATAACCAATACATCCAAAATAATAATCACTACCGAAGATTCATGTAATTGCCCCTTATTTCAAGCAAGCTGCTTCTATTTCTATCAGCATATTGAAAATGATTTAACAAAACTGTCTACCACTTCCAGTATATTGAGTAAATTATTTACAAATTCTCATTATATTGTGCAATATTAAACATGGTGTTGGAAAATGATCATTTTTAATTGCATAGCAATTAATATCAACATGTTCTATATTTGCTTGTTTCTTATCAACGAGAATGAACCCAGATTTTTAATGCATTAGCCAAAAAAATGAATGAGGAGTATTATTAAATAATAATCATTTAATAGTTACCTAAACAAAAAAATTGTAGACATACGTGTGGCATCATAGTGCACCCTATTCTTTTAGATAGGAATTAAATACAAAATGCTTCTTTTGGATAGATATCAAAAACCTCACTTCCTTCGACCTCTATAAAACCCCTGGTCAGAGGCATGACCAGCTAGGGGTCCTGGCACCAATGAGCATTGAAGAATAGGGGACATTACGGCATATCATATATAAGTAGATTAAATGATGATATTTCCCAAGAAGGTTTTAAATGCAATATGGTCCATCCTCATTCTGATTTCTTTCACATCAATGTCTGTCACATCATTGACTAATCTTGCCTCTGGATTATTTTACTCATCTATTTTTCCATATTACAATCTAATCTGTGTGATCTTGAAATACTCACCTAGAAAACTGCCATTACATTAAATTAAGTTCACTGTGCACCTGTGATACTATCCAAATGTTTTGTGAATTTTAACTCAATTTTTTTCTTTATTAAATCAACCCCTATTTCCCATTGTCTCCTTCAAAGTCGTATGCTCAATGATCCAAGTTGTTTTTTTTAAAGTTTCTAGTAAAAGTCTTTACAACATTTGGTTTGTGCATACAGTTCAAAATCTATGAACTTTTGAGAAGCATCCCTTTTGAAAAAGTTGAAATTTTTTTTTTAAGTCCATATCTTGTGGTCGGTCATGTATTATGGTTACACTAGTTTGATTCTCTAAGAATTATAACAAAGTATATCAGATCAGAAGTTTTATAAAGCCTTCTGAACACATTTCTTTTATCCAGGCATTGTATTTCTTATAGAGAGTGGAATGATTTTTGTGTTCAATGATAAGGTTTTAACATCTAAAAAAAAACTGGAAAGAGTCAGCTTTGTCTTCTTTGCAAAATACTGAGAGAATAACTGCACGACTTTATACAACCTTCCAGCCTCTTGGGTTCTGAGAACAATCTCCTTTGAAAACTCGCTACGAATCTAAAAAGAAAAAAATCTTTATCTAGTTTAGTTTGGTAAAAATTTGGCAAAAACTTACACATTGATTTTTTTCTAAAATGACTCATACAATGATTAAAAAAAACAACACTGGTCTATGCTCAGATGGCATATATAAGTTAACCATAAAAACAAAGGATTGAAATATCTGTGGAAACATTCAAAATCTTGCAAGAAGTAAGAAGAAAACTGCAAACTCTTTAAATTTCCAATTCCAATTGATATCAAAATTTGTGTATCTAAATGGAAATGATTTAGATCAAATTGATGTAAAATTTTTTGCAGAGTAACTCAAATAGTATGCAGATTTTCCTTAACTTTCTGGTTTTATCAAACACTCATCAGTTGTGCATTTGCATTCAACTTTCAAGATTTTTCCAATATTTTCCATGGCAACAGTGGGAGTTTGCTATTTCTATCAGATAATTAAAAAAAACCTCCACTTCTCAGTGTATATAATTTGCTAGGTTTGTAAGTCTCCATCTGTCGAACATTCAGGATGGAAAGTACCTATCATATTTGATGACATAAGATTCCGACTGCGTTGTTTCAGCAGGAAATTTTTAGATAAGTAAAATGCATTTTTTCTCATTCATCTGTCATTTTCTAAAAAAATCTCCCTCACTTTCTGACCGATGTAATACTCAACTAAGAAGGTTGTGTCAACCTTTTGAACCACAGAACCATTTCTTGCAAAAATAAAGGGGGGTAGCAATCTGACATGCCTTCAAACATGGTACCTTTCTCATCGTTATCTTTTTTTTTAGAGAAAAAAAATTACTAAATTTGAAAGTATAGTGAAACCTCCATTTGATATGCCAATTACTCCTATGTTTTGCACTCTGCTTAAAAAAAAGGAAAAGGTTAATTCAATATTAATGTTTGATCAATAAATCTCTAGTTTATATAGATATTTGTCCCTATATTTTCTTGTATTGCTTCACAATATGTTATACAAAATATGTTAAGCGATCTACCAAAGCCTGTATCAGTTCAAATATAACCTATAGCTTCTCAAATCAAGGACCACTGCAGTAAACAGCAAAGCTCTCTAACCAGCTAAGTCATTACAACTTGATTCACTTCTGTAGCTAATTAGACTTCACAATTTTTAAGGTTACAAAAACTCCTGATACAACTTTGTCTATTTGACTGTAGATGTAAACAATGTCATTTTTTTTTGTTTTTTTTTTTTATAGATGAGCAGCATTTCATAACATATAACAAATAACTCCACAGATAAAACCAGCTCCTACAGTACTTTTGTTCAGAAAGATGCTTTTTATACAGTAATTTTGTTTAAAAGTGTAGGCAACTTACCTTGCTTATCCATTTGGATACGTCAACTGAAATTGAAAAGAGAATATGTTAATTAAAATCTCTATTATTTAAAAAAAGCTAAGATAAAGATTTTAACATTCCTATTACTCCATGGAAGCCATTATTTCTTCATCTCAGCCTGTAAAGTCACTGGTACAAATGCCCATCAGAAATACAAAATCATTTTTATTTATAAAAGCTTTACTCTACGGATTATTTTGACTAGTATCTTCAACTTTGTTGTATTTATTAGTATATTTATGTCCATAAACTCTCCATCTTCCTCAGATGGATATAACAGCTAGTAATCTTCAATAATCTTTTTTTAAGTCTTTACCTTTTTGCTAATCTGAACAACAGTGGTTCATTAGTCACTGTGAAATCTACAAAATCTTTACTTTCATCCAAGAAAGTAAATACAGAACTAATCCATCTGTTTTTGTATTTGTGAAATTTTAGTAACATACATTTTTATTTGATAATTAAAATCAATCATCAGAACCCAGTGACATTTTGAAATATTTTACTTCTAATAAAAATACTTCAATACTATCACCCCTAATACTCTTAGTATTTTAAAGAAGGTTGATAAAAATGAAAGTTCACATAAAATTGCATTTACTCATTTTTTAAACAGTAAGGTTAACAGACTCAGAATACCTTTGATGTTGTTCTTGTCAAGATGATTAAAGCATTGGGAACAATGCGCAAGGTTTTCTTGGGATTTAGTTTGCAGAAGATAGCAGCATAAAAAAATTTACAAAAATAAAATGGTAGCCCAAATACAAACTGGCTAAAAAGAAGAGTATACGACTAATGCATCCTCCCAACATGGGACCTAACCAAGTGACTAACACACAAACTGAAAACCATTCAACATGCACCTGAGAGAATCATGCTCAACATCATATGGAGAGACCACAAGACAGCATGGTATATGAGGGAAAAAAACAGAAGTCCGAGTCATCACAGAAACCATTATGATACTCAAATGGGCTGGTCATGTTGTAATAATAGCAGACAACTGATTGACAGTACGACTCACAACATGGATCCCCAGAGATCAAATGCAGAACAGAGTCTGGCAGAATATGAGATGGTGAAACCAATTTGACAGGTTTAGAAAATATTGGCTCCACTATGCCTATGATTGAAAGTTATGGTGAATCCTTGGGAAGGTCTGTGTCCAACGATGGACAACAAAAAACTGATGATGATGATGATAGCAACTGGTACAGTTAATTCCCATCAACACAAGCCATACAGATGATACAGGATCTCCTCTGCTATCTGGGTATTATACACAGAGATGCTCTCCAATTCTTTCGTTGTTGAGGAAAGAAAACTTCACCATGCTGAAATTCATACGGGCCTGACTTATGCAACTAGCCAACAGGTTAATATATACCGCTTCGCTAAGCAACAAAAACAATGAGATTAATTATCCAATCTTGGAATACTGAAAGATTACTTTTAAAAGGAAAAACAAATAAATTCAGGACTGAATCTGACATTGATTGGGTCCAGTACATAACATTTCTTGGAGTCCGTCTATTTTAGCATCCAACTTGTTTTTGAACAAATCAAAACAAAAATGAAATAATAAAATTATGATTTTTTTTAATTTAATATAAAGTTCTTCATGGATCCATAATCTACCTCCTTGTAACATGATAAATTCTCAGAAAAATTGAAACTCTGGAAAACATTGAAAATGAATAATATTTCTTTAGAAGCCCTTAAAGTCTTGAGATTCAGTGCAGCTGCACTGTTCGCACTGCCATAAGTACTGTCCTGACAGTAATTAAACTTTTTATAAAAAAAGAAAAAAAAGAGACACATTTTTCAAATGAAGAAGAATGAGACTATATGTTACATTCATGAAAGAATTTTTTCCTGTTCGTTTGAAGCCAATGTTAATGTCAAATCTAAGCTGCGTGATAGAATTTGACATTTTGGATTATGACATCCATTAACTTGTGAATGAACTGGTTCAATTTACCAAATCAAAAACAAGTTAATTTTCCGCTTGACTCTTAGTAAATTATCCATTCACTTGTACCATCCAGGGTATCACAGGGTTATTTCGAGCATCTTATTATAATTTGCCAAAAGTCCGTCTGTCTGTCTGTCCGTCCGTCCGTCCATCTGTACTTGCCTACCACGAAAACTACTTGCAATAAATCCATAAAATTTCCTGCAGATACAGTTTTGAATCGCCCCCCTCAATGTTTTTCAGGGGTTTCAAGTGGGTTGGTGTGGTATATGTATATTCACCAATGATAAAAAACAAAATTTCTACATGATGTAATTAAAGGATATTATTTCCTTTTTTTCCAACTATCCTCTGAGATAAAAAAGTGACAGACTGCATTCTTTCAAAAACATTTCTTTTTATAGATAAATGTATATATATAAAGAAATGTTTTTGTTTTTTTCCATTTCTTTTTACTCAATCCACTAGGATGGGAATTTAGTAGAGTTTATTGTAATTCACTTGTTCCTTTTTAGGGCCATCAAAATTTCAGAGCCCTGCTAATCACACTTCAAAGAACATATTCTCTATTCAGTCCATTGCAAGCCTTGCATAGCCCTGGAGGAGGGGTTGGACTTTGCTGATCTGCTATTTTACCCATATTTGGGGGAAGAAGTAATGGATTCAGGCTTTTTCCCCCAAGAGGTTTAGTGTGAAGTGAACACACATTGTCTTAGCCAGAGTTTGAACTCAGGTCGCTGATTTCATTTTTCATGTTGCCACCCACTTGACTACCTACACCTTAATTCTTGATGACATTAAATACCGACTCTCTCCTACTCCAAGTTAAATTCGCAAGTAAAAGGACCATTTTATCAATTCTTGGTTCATGTCAAGAATGGTACGTGTTAATCAGATCTGACGGTTGGACGAGTTATAATTGGAAATTCTGTTTATCAATTATTTTTAGCTTTTGACAGACACCCGTTTAATTTGCTCTTTATATCTTTCCTCTCTCCACTGTATAATTGAGCAAATAGAGTCTCAAATAAGTTTTAATGCTATTAGAAGTTTTCATATGGAAATAATGAGTATGAATTTCAAAAGTAACTTTCATAAATCCCCAATTTAGATTAATCCACGATTCGGATGGAATGAATGCTTGATCTGCATGGAGGAAAATCTTGAATTTCTTGATCAAATTTCCTGCTAGTTATTTTTTTTTTCCTTCAGCTCAACTAGAGAAGAAAAACGTAATAAATAGTATCAATTTTCTGTTTACCTGGTAGAAATCGGCCCTATTCTACAGATATACTGCAGGTGTTAAAATTAGCATTACTTTGAACTAATAAAATTGATTTATATTTTATATTTATATAGAATTGGTATGTTTTCACCAGACATATTACACGTTCTGTAAGTTTTTACTCACCTGAAAAAAAAAAAAAGGAAAAAAACCTAGCAAAATTGCGTGTTATTCACAATTTTTTTTTTTTTCAATGAGATAGGGAGACTGGGGCAGATTGGACCTGTGGATAATCTACAGCCGGGTTTTGTTTAAAAACTGATTCATGATAATGCATCATCTTTTTAGAAAAAGGAGGCCAATGAATTATTTGGAATCGATAAAATTATAGATTTGAGTTGATCTGTCTGCAAAGCATCTCCTTATGTTAAACCCCCCATAATTACTTCGATACCTCAGTAGCAGTAGTCCACAGTTCCCTTCTGATGAAACTCTTCTTGGCAAGCTCTTTGACTAAATTTTTTCAGATTTGAGGATGCTACAGTAAGTTTTGTTATTTTAGATGTCGAAAGTAAATTTTGTAGCTGTCACCTATGGTATATTTCCTCCTCAAGTACTGAAAGTCTAAACAATACCAGTAATGTCTTAATCTGTCATGAGTTGTGCGCGGTTGGCCGTTACTTTGAGTTTACACTTTGTCTTCCACATGTATTTTGCATGGAATGCAGGAATGGTACTGAGGGGCAGGTTGGGCAATAGGGTTTGGGGTAAGTTAGACCACTTTGGTTGGTTGTTCAACACCCCCATGGAATTTCCTTTTTAAAGCTAATCTATATTCATCCATCTCAGTGAGGCCACTATAGTTGTCATGGAAAGCATTTGATTTACAGGAGCTGTGTTATTTTTATCTTAAGAAAATCTAGTTATAGATTTATTGGGTTTTGACTTCCTTTCAGGTACAAATGGTTAGAAAATATTAATGCAAGACCAACCGCATTTCATGTCATTCTCGGGTTCGACCGCGTTACATGCCATTCTCGGGTTCGACCGCGTTACATGCCATTCTCGGGTTCGACCGCGTTACATGTCATTCTCGGGTTCGAGCACGTTACATGTCATTCTCGGGTTCGAGCGCGTTACATGTCATTCTCGGGTTTGACCACGTTACATGTCAATCTCGGGTTCGAGCGCGTTACATGTCATTCTCGGGTTCGAGCACGTTACATGTCATTCTCGGGTTCGAGCGCGTTACATGTCATTCTCGGGTTTGACCACGTTACATGTCAATCTCGGGTTCGAGCGCGTTACATGTCATTCTCAGGTTCGACCACGTTACATGCCATTCTCGGGTTCGACCGTGTTACATGTCATTCTCGGGTTCGAGCACGTTACATGTCATTCTCGGGTTCGAGCGCGTTACATGTCATTCTCGGGTTTGACCACGTTACATGTCAATCTCGGGTTCGAGCGCGTTACATGTCATTCTCAGGTTCGAGCGCGTTACATGTCATTCTCAGGTTCGAGCGCGTTACATGTCATTCTCGGGTTCGACCACATTACATGTCACTCTTGGGTTCGACCACATTGCATGTCACTCTTGGGTTCGACCGCATTGCATGTCATTCTTGGGTTCGACCGCATTGCATGTCACTCTTGGGTTCGACCGCATTGCATGTCACTCTTGGGTTCGACCGCATTGCATGTCATTCTTGGGTTCGACCGCATTGCATGTCATTCTTGGGTTTGGCAGAGATTGTTGACCTTTCAAAAAAATCTCTCAGATTCCCAAAACAGCACTGATCAAATTCAGAAAAGCTTCATACCCGATAAGCAACATTTACTCAAGATGTCAATTGAAAAGTCAAGCAAGAAGACCAAGTGGAAAGGAGCAATGAAGGTACCAAAGAATATAGTGAAAGAGACCACCAATGCTGATGACAGTGACCTGGAAGATAGACAGGTTTCAAGGGAGTGACAGCTCTGATACTAAAAAATATCCGTTATATATCTACAACCTGATTTTAATGAACATAGAGTGCCAGATATTGATGGAATTGGTTGCTAAGAACTCTCCTAGAAAATTTCACTATGTAGCTCGAGCAATTGACAAAGATAAGGAGTTTGTTGTTAGCTATTTGAGGCAATCCAGAAAAATTTGTGGTAAATTTGTCACCCCAGCCAATCATTTCTAACATCAACAAAGAGAATTTTGTCATGTGTCTGCCTCAATCAACCCATCTCAGCTGGAGGTATCAAATGTGCGATGTCAAGTCTAAATTACCGCATTCGACAGCCAGCAGGTTAACAGAGTATTTCTGAGTAGGCCCCACTTTGTATGAAAGCAGACAATCATCTCAAACTTGACTGTACAATAGTCAATACAGTACTTATTGAAACTAGTTAGCTTCTGGAAATTTCAGTTGCCAAGTTGAAATATATTCTAAAGGTTTGATAACTAGAGTTTGTGTTTTTCCTTCACGTTTTTGTCACTGGTCTGTGCCCATACCTTAGGACACATTGACTCTCTTCACAAATTTTTTTTAGAATCTTCATCTCCCCTTCTACAACACAATTTGAGAAGGACTTGACACTGGCTAACGCAGAGCAAAACGTAAAACTGCCACCCTGAGCAAAAATCACGACTTAGTCACAAAAGCAATTACCTGACTGTAAAAAGTTTTGAAAGTGGACAAATGTATTCAGTTCTACTATTTTTTTTCCTCGAGAATATTGTTGATTATTTCCTATGTGTCCTGTCATGGAGAAACATCTCCAAAGCGTCAGAGGTCTATTCCTATGCCTGCAAGCGCAGATCCAAAGGGGGTCCTTCTTGAGCAAAGCACATTTTTGTTCTAAATATCTACGTTTAGAAATCTTATAGATAAAAAAAACACAAATAATCATAAGTAATTATAAATTGACCTTAAAACCAAGAATTTATTATTCTGTTTTTCATCTGATATAAGATGTCTTTCATCTTTTAAAATTTTTATTTGTTGGTTCCATGGCAAATTTCTTTGATCAATATTTTTTTCCAATCTGCACTTTTATCAATTGTGCTAAAACACTCTGACTCGAATATAAATGAAAAATGCCGGATCACATTATTGTCTGGTTTTTGATGTTTGAAATTGGTTTTCTTTATTTTTTTTCACAAATCTATTTATAAAAATAGTTTTCCCGATTTGAAACCCCCTGAAAATATTGGATCCGCCCCTTGGCTTGACAGTCAGGTTGGTAATAGCTGGATGATAAACTGCCAATTTTCCACCACATAACATTTTGAATTTTGGCCAAATAACTCTATTGGACTTTCTGTCACATGCCTTGTAAATCACCATTGTGCAGTTTCGCAAAAGCCAGTCTTGCCTGGATGTATTTATTTTTAGCAGTGGCCTCTTTCAAGCCACACTGCCTTTGAAGCCAGTTTCGTGAAGTGCTCTAGAAATTGTATTAGTGTGTAATTTGACTTGAACCTCAGCCACTGAAGTTTGCAGCTCTTTTAAAAGTTACATGGATTGGCAACAGTACCTTGAATAAGTTTTGTTTTGGTCTGCTAACAGTTTTGGTGGGACATCCAAACTTAGTTATTGATCGTGTTGTATAGGGCTTCGTCCAGTTTTGAACAACTTCAAGGCAAATACAAGGCTTTGGCAAGTTGTTTATAGCCTCTTCCTTCATGGTGATTTTTAATAATATTAACTCTGATTTGTATTGGCTGTTCTTTTCCAAGTTTTTAGCAACTTATTCACAAGCAACATTAACAGACTTAACTCCTCATTCATACACAAATGAGGCCGAAATCATAGAATAAATGGTCGGATATGTTTTGTTAAATAGTTTAATTGGACTTTTTGCTCTCTGAGGCTTAAAATAGCTATGTAAATGGGAATAGAAACCAAATTTACTGTTTCAAATGAAAGTTGATGTAGACTTTTACAAGATTGAATTTTTTTTTTCTTTTTAGTAAAAGTAATTTCCAAAAATAATCTTAATGTTCTATCCAAGCTTTCCACCAATAAAAACTTTACCGATCTGAAAGAGATTTATAAAAAAAAACATGCAATTTTACAAGTTTTCCCTCGGGGTAAATAGACTTTTACAACTCGCTGCACTTGCTTATATGCATGCATTTAAGTAAATAACTACCTATCTGATGGCGGAGCCTCCTTCCCTTTTTTTTCCCCTAGAAAATAGTAGAAAGCAAATTTAACCTTTGTTGCCAATCCTTACATTGGCCAGAGCTTGAAGAGGAGTTTAAAAAAACTCGGTGATGAATGAGAAGAATTCAGGGAGTGCATATTTTTTTTTATATGCTATCAGATATGGTACCTACCTACCTATCTATACAAATCTGAATAACAAGTTACTTTTTTATAAGCTCACTCCCTTAAGTGAATAAATATACCATATAAACCGACATATCTTTATGCAACCAGACTTAAAATCCTGAAGATTTCATTGTGTTGCTTTCACTTGTTTTTTTTTTTTTTATTCTAAATATTCTGATATTCAGCAGTTAATTCTGCATGGGTTGACTGGATATTTATCAGTCAGGTGGTCTTAATTTTTCAGGAGCGTCTGCTTGGAAAAAAATTATGAAGTGATAGAAATATTTTTTTTTCTTTCCAAAGTAATAACTTTTCTTCTTTTTTTTTTCTTTGCATAAGTACGTATTATCTCTGGCCAAAATCAGTTTCCTCTATTGGGTTTTTAAAAACAAAATCTATTTCAGACACTAGATTTTCTTTGACTGAAAATATTTTTTTCTAAACTTCAAAACAATCAATAAAACTTACATCCCTTTGTTGAGAAATGAGAGTATAGTGGGTGAGCAGGAATTAGAAATCAAAAATCCCAACAAATCATAAATTATCAAATTCATTATAAAAAAGCGTACCATGCTCTGTTTATATTACTCTTCAATTTCCAAGAAAACTTGTACTGATCTGACAGTTGTTACAAATTGGTGTAAGCAAGGAAGGAAGTAGTCAGTTGTCACTTTAGTATAATTTGTGCTAATAACTATAATAGTGGAATTGCAATAACCATGCACTCTAGTTTAGCAAGGAGTTCAGACATTCAATCAAGGAAAATTCATAAATCTTAAAATTCTCATTGACGTTTTTCAAAATGGCAGCTGTATCTGGAGTTTTAGTCATGAAACTTCACAAAAAAATATCCGTACCTTGCATCAATGAATAACCATAAAGCGCATGAGTACCAGAACTATTTTTGCAAAAGAAGTGTATATTTCATCTAAAATGACTAAAAAAATTACCAGCACAAGATTTGTTGGTCTAAAATGACCATAGAGACCCCAAAAAGTACTTTTTGAAAAAAAAAATGTGGTGTACTCATGCAAATGTGACCTGGAATGCCCAGAGACTCAGAGGAATCTGCAGCCAATTCAGCTGGTTGGTCAGACGGGCCATTTGTGGGCCTTGGGTGATTCAATATGCTATATTTAGTACTCATTTACTGTTCAAATGTTAAGTTCTTTTTTCTCAACAAAGTTCAACAATTCTTGTTTTCCGCTGAAAGTTTTACAATTTTGAAGAATTATATTGATTTTCCATTGTATTTTGATAACTTTTTCTCTTCATCTTGATTTTTTTAGTTGTTTTTATCACAACTCAGCTTGGGCCATCACTCTATTGCAGCAAGCAAACTGCACACATCAGAAATTAAGAGCAAGCTCCCATCTAAAAAAATTTTAAGAAAAAAAATAATCAAATAGTTATCAAAATTAATATGACAGGTTACAATACTTCATCTCATAGTAAAAAAGGAATTATGAAATAATAGGCGTTTCTATGCGGAACACTAGAAAAGGATTGTGCATACTAGCAACAGCATGAAAGACATTCTTGGTAACCATTGCACTCAGTGTGATTTAGAATTAAACTACTGGTACACAAAAATACCATTGTAGGAATTTTGGTACATCGAATTGAATAAAAAGGTTTGTAAATACTCTTTAAATCTAAATCATGGTAAAATAATTAAAAAAATTGAATTTTATCTTAGTAAACGGCAAACTTTAACAATTAATCAAAGGTTGTATTATTATCTGGAGTATTACTAATATGGTAGCGAATTGGAAAGTCATTCAGCAGAATTTAAGTTGGTTTTTTTTTCAGCATTTCCAGTAAATCTTATCAATTGTTCCAAGGAACCGTTTTTTTTTTTTCATCTGACCTCTATAGCTTTCAAGCTAATGTTAGCATCAGGACCAACATTCATCGTTAGAAAGAAATTCAGAATATTTGTATCAGGTACAGTGTCTGTAAGTTAAAAAGAATACACATGACTATGCGTATATGCATCTACAAATAAAATCAGTCACAAAGGTTGCAAAAATACTAACATGCCCACCAAATATGGCTAAATAGATAGGAAGGAGGTCATTATTCTACAAGATCATGGCAAGTCAGTATAGAATTGTATAAAACATACAAGTTGGCATTAGAAACAATCAACAAAAACTGTCATCATAGGTTTTTCCAGGTTTTAAACTGATCTGGCCAGCTATCTATCAATTTACGTGTCACATGTACTGACCATACCGATCTTTAATTTTTATCCTTTATTATATAAAAAAAAAAGTTTCCTTTGATTTTTTGAGAAATAAATAGGTTTCCAGTGGGGGTGTTATTTACAAAGTAAGTTTATGGTAAATCAATCCCTTGATTTCATTCATGTTTGTTTTTTGAAGGTTCAGAGTTTTCAGTGATCCAACTAAAGGTGAGAGACATAACTTATTCATTGATCACACCTTTTTCCAATTCTTTTAACTGATCATCCTCAACACAGCATGCTGCTAAAAGATGTTGGTTACATGATGGTTTCTATTGAGTGACAAACCAGAACTGTTTAGCCTTAGATTTGATCAATATTAGTTTGATCTTCCTTTCCAAAATAAGCCATACCTACTACCTTATTAGTAACAATTGATCTGAATTTGTTTTTGTTCAGAAAATAACTTTCATGTATAAGAACAAAAATTTGAATGGATTAACCCCAGATCAATAAATGTGATCTTGACATTTTTTAGAGTTCCAACTTTGAGCCTAGATATCTGGTGGCTACAGAAGGAATCAAACAGTTGAAATCTGTTTTCATTATGAATATTATTATTATTATTATTATTATTCACCAAATGTCAGTCAGTCTGTCTTTGCACAACTCAACAATGGCCTGAGCTATAGCCACCAAATTTTCTGTGGTTATTTATGAGATCCAAGAGTATGTTTTCAACAGATAAGTTTTTGATATATTCAAAAAGTTATGATGTAAGTATTATGCTAAACAGGGCCTGAATTAATATCTTAACTAAAGTAAGTTTCTAGCTGAAAATCCTGCCAGAAGGCCAGTTTTCAGCTATTAATCAGAATTCATTTGCTAAAATGAAATCTGATGGTATTCAAATCCTGCTCGTTTACATTTAACCTTACATCAGTTGCCAATGCAGAAAAAAGATTGTTCTTCATTTATGAACAGGTTTGATATACTAATATACACTCCTATAAAACCAAAATAACTTTGTATAAAGACAATACCTGAGTATTCAGGCAAGTCAATGACACAGTTTTAAAATAACTAAGTTTTAACTTTACGGAAAAGAATTTCAAGTATAAGTGTCTACATCTTTTGTCCATTTTGAGGCTCACTTTGGGTTTTTAAGTCCATTAGATCAAAATTTAAAACAGTTCTATTCGTTTGACATAAATGTGATAGTTCATGTACGTATTTCTTGCGGTGTTTTGTGTTAATGCTTCAAATGAAGTGAAATGTCGGCACACTCAACCAGAAAGAGAAGAAAAAGAATTGTAAAGAGGCTTCTCTGCACCCATTTTTGGAAATAAGCTCAACCTAATCCTCTAACAAATACATGAACTGAAAAGTATAGTTGGGGAGAAAATGCTGATTAAATCAATTTTTAAATGAGATGTGATGCCAGTTTTTGACATAAGCAACTTTATCACTCCAAGTATCAGTATTTTGTCTCATTCACGCTTCAATGATTGCCTCTTGATTACGTTCTCTTAGCTTAACTAATTTAGTTCTAATTGATATAGATATACCAAGGTCTTATAGATCTCTAATTATGGCAATGATGACTAATTGTGGAAGAAGCAGTCAATGGGTATGCAATATATAATTATCAGAAGGCAAGTATAAAAAGTAGATAACAATGACTTAATGAAAACTATTAAACTAAAAGATCAGAAAGCTGATAATTAAAAGAATTCTTAACGACTGAAGATAGGCTTTTATTTTTACATTAAATGATAAACTTCAATTATGCAGTGTCAGTAGATCAAAATATAGGTCTACCAGCAACCTGATGCATCATTACTTGTGAAAAAATAATTTCTAATTATCATTCCTCGTTAATATCTTCTCATGTATGAATTTTCTCTGGTTCACTAATTGACAGTTTCTGTGTAAATTTTATGACTAGTTCAGAAGTTATGTGGTTCAGAGGAAGGGTTTATAGTCAATAAAATGATAACAAAAGTCAACCGCCATTAATTATCAGATAAAATCATGTCTATTTCATCGAAAAAAGACTTGCTACAATAATGGTGGTTTAAAAATACAATAGAAAGAATGACAGTCAATAGAAACCATCAGGGGACCAACGTCTTTTGGCAGTTTGCTTTGCTGGGAGTAATCAATAAGAAAATTTTGTTGGGCTGTGATCACTGAAAAAATTCTGTATTTTCAAAAAAAGCAATATGAACAAAAACGAACAAACAAACAAAACAAACATGAATGCTGCAGGATATAAACTAAGGGATCAATGTGGCATAAACTTACATTGAAAATTGGACCCTCCCATTAAAAACCTATTGGGGGGGTGAAAAGAAAACAAAAAATTGTTTTTCTAGACATAATTAAGAGTAAATATTGACTGTCTAGCTTCATTGGTGCAGCCTGATACATAGCCAGCCAGCCAGCCCAACTTGAAAACTGAAGAAACCTATTCTGTCAGTTTTGGTTGATGGTTTCCAATTGTTTAAGCAGATCTGTTAATTCTCAGGGTGGAATCTGGATAGAGAAGTGTGGAATTTTTCATCGGTATCCAGGGATTCAATTGTGGCACCTGGTGTTCTATTGCTATCCCAAGAGAGCAAATACAACTTTCATGTGGGGTACTACAGTGGATAAAGAAAATTGCCCAGTCCCAACAGCTTTTACTCCATTAATGCAACTGGGAGGTGCTGCCTGGGATATGGATTTCCAGCAACTAGTCTTATACTTATAACTGATTTCAGGTCAAAATTAACCATTTTTAATAACATCTGGTAATTTTGACTAATTGCATCACTTATTTTGACTAGAAAGGACTCAGAGAGCGCATACCTCTGCCAACTAAAACTGGATGAAAATGACTTCATAAACAGATACGATGCAGGGAGAGGGGAAAATTTTGAAAAATTCCTAGACCCACCAAAAAATTCAAATTCTTCACACCTTTATATAAATTCACGTAGACTTTTTGGAGATATTGTGGAACATGTAAATATGATGCAGGAAAGATAACTGAAAAAAAAAAAATCCTGGATCCACCCCAAAAACTTTAACAAATTCTTCCAACCTTTATTGAAATTCTTGGAGAACTTTTGGAGGTATCGAATGAACATATAGATATGAAGCATTAGAAATAATTGAGGAGAAAAAAATCCTGCATCCACCCTAAAATTTAATCATTTCCCCTTAGCCTATTGTCCTCTTTTCGACAGAATGTAATCCGAATTCATTGAGCTGGAGATATTTGTGGACAGACAGACAGACAGACACAATTAAATACATATACCTCTTCCAGCTCAAGTAGCAGATATAAATTAGATTTTATCTTTTGATTAAAACATTGTAGTTTTGGACACAGATTTATATTTGAACTCTAGAAGCATTTATTAATTCATTTGCTGTCGAAAACAAGATTTCACTCTATATTGACAAGTACCAATAAATCAATCCGAGATAGAAAATTCAATTTTAAAGTCTTGGAAAAAGCTTTGAATGTTACCAAATGCATTGATCATTGAGTGAATTAAAAGCTCATAGCTACTGAGCTGCAGAACAGAATTTCATACCAAGGGAAATAGGTAGAAACTACTCTTTTTTTTTTTTTACTACAATGTTTACGCCACTATAAGTCATCTACATCTTGGAGCAGACAATGGTGAATAACACTTTTCACTGTGATAATGTCTTTCCACTCACCTCCATAAAAAAAAATTTTATTTACTCAGCATTCTTTTTTTTTCCCTTTCTTCACATACAAAAATTGTTTTGAGTCTTCAATTTTTTATACAAAAACCTATCAGAAACTTCAGAAAAGTCAAATATAGTCATAATTTTAGTCATGAACTCAAATGTTATTTTGCACTTTAGAAAATTCAATTATTATACACATGTGTTTATAGAATTGAAAATATCAGGTGGTGCTCACGTCTCTAGAAATCTGAGAACCAATACGTTGTAGTGTATTTACTCCAAAACTAAGATTTGAAAAAAAAAGAAAAAAAAAAGATAAAAATAATCTTGTCTGACAGAAACAATTTTTCAACTTTATTAAAGCAAGTGAGGAACAGACAATCCCAGACTGGAAATTTCAATATTTTGATCATTTTCTTGTCTTCAATTGAGACAATTTCACTGATTTTGTTGCTATCAAATCAAGAAAATCTGAAGAAAGATCCCCCCCCCCCCGCCAAAATATTTCCAGATTCCATCAGTGTAGTGGTAAAAGTAAGAAATATCCTTCTTGGCTGCTTTACAGACAAACTTGTTTTTCACCGAGATCAGGTGTACATTTTCTTATATATTTACCTACAATCTTACAGCTAAATCACATTGGGAACACTGGTTTTACTTAGATCACCAAAGTTAAGCTATGCTGAGTTTAGTTAGTGCCTAGATGAATGACGGCTTGGGATTACCTGGTGCCATAAGCAAGAACGGTCAAGTGAATAAAGCCATTTCAGAGGCTTGTTGCCTTTGAGTCTATTTCACATACCGCAACAGAAACTTATAAGGGATGGTTAATGCTGTAGCTAGGATAGAGGCACTAGCTAACATTTTACCAGCAAATGATATACGAGGTTGAATCAATTAATCTGTAACCTGACACAGCTACTAGATGAATTTTGATCTGAAATTTTTACTGCATAATGTTCAATCCATTGGATAAAGTGCATTGACAAGGATGGGGATAATGTTAAAAATTAGGTATTATGTAAAATAAATCAGTTGGCTATGCGCATTGATGTGCCTATGTATAGACATAATTAACCTGAGGAGACAAGTTTGGTTTATGACATACGAATAACTAACTGTTCCTTCACACTGTATCTGATGGAAGATATCGATGTCTTCTGCTTTAGAAAGCGACTGAAATAATTCTGAAACTTCACACTAAAATCAAGGTGACAGGTCTGGTTCGTCACTCAAGAGAAACTGTCATTGGACCAACATCTTTTGGCAGCATGTCATGTTCGAGATGATCAATTGCAAATAAGGGAGATCAACAGATAAGTTACTCCTCTAGATTTTTGTTGGATCACTGAAAAGAATCAATTTTTAAAAAAAAGTGCAGATGCATCCAGGTAATAACAAGGGAACCAATTTAGCATAAACTTTCATTGTAAATTGCCCCCCCCACACACACACACACACACACACGCGCGCGCGCGCGCGAAAATCTATTGGGGGTGGGGAGTTTAAAAAAAAGCTTTTTCTAGATATAATAAAGAGTAAATGTTCAAAATTTCAGTCTTCTAGCTCCACTGGTGCAGCCTGTTAAATTTGATGACAGTTTTGGTTGACAGTTTCGAATGAGATTAGTCATCATCATCATCAGTCTTTTAACGTCCTTCGTTAGACATAGACCTTCCCGAGGATTTGCCGCAAACCTTTAATGTGGGCCTCGCAGAGCCAGTACTTTCTGAACTTATCTAGTTTGTCTCTCCATCTTGTATACTGCTAATCTTGGCTGCAAATGTGATCTCTGGGGATCCATGTTGTGAGTCATGATGTCCATTGGTTTTCTGCCATTCTTGCTAAATGACCAGCCCATTGCCATTTGTGTTTTCTGATGGATACCATGATGTCTCAGCAGAAAAATGGATTGTTCTGATTGGTATACTAATAACAAGAACTTTCTTTGCGCAAAAGGTTTGCCTAGTTTCTTCATGGGTGAGAAGAAAAGTTGGCTTCTTTCCTTAGATTATACACCTGATGAAGGCCAAAGAATAGGTCTGCCAAAATAAGATTTGTATCAGTATACAAAGGAAGTTTAAGTATATAATAAATAAAGAAAAGTTACTTGCAAAATTGTAAACTAAATTTTTTACTTAAGATAATCAAATCTCTTACCAATGTTGATATTGTCTCCACAACATTTTGGTAGATCCATTCTTCAGCCCTTGTCAGGGGTATAATCCAAAGAAAGAAGCAAACCTTTCTTCTCCCTATAAAGAAACTGGGCAAACCTTTCTTTTGGGGGTGGGGGCTTAAAGAAAATTGTCGTTATTAGTATACCAACCAGAACGATCCATTTTTCAGTAGAATTAGGCACGTCAGAAAACTCGCAGGGTATTGAAATCTGTACTGGCCCAACTTATAATCACTAATTATTTTGTGCAAAGAAAAGAAGAAAAAAAAAAAGAAAGATGTCTGCCCAGTTTCTTCAAGTAGAGAAGAAAGTTTTGCATCTTTTTTGGATTAACAACTGATAATGATTGGAGACTGGATCAGCTGAAACATTGTGTTGACAACATCAAAAGAGGTAAGAAGAGATTACCCAAACAAAAGTTTGAATATTAATGACTTTTCGCAAACTTGTAGACAATAATTTAAATGCGCTTTTGTTATATGGTGTAGTAATTATCAAATTAGTTCCAGAAGTTTTAATTTGCTGCCTACTTGTGCATTAACTACAACCGTCATGTTAATATGATATTACACAAATTTTGTTGTATAATTATCTAAATAAAATAACATTCCCTTCTGATCTCATTTTCTTGATTAACTAATATGTATTGCTTTAGTCACTTTTTCCCCCTTCAAACAAACAAAAAAAAAATCCCTCCTTGGTTACCTCTGACATTTCTGTTCATTTAGCAATTTTTCTATTTATCAGAAACTATCCACAAAACTGTCACCAAAAATATCAACATAGATTTCTCCAGTTTCTAAGTTGAATATGGCTGGCCAGGTTTGGATGTATCATGCCTATAGGCTGCACTAATGGAGCTATAGTGTTGAAAATTCCAATAATTACTCATTATATCTAGAAAGAAAAGACAATGGGGGAGTCAATATGCAATATACATTTATGCTTGTTTCTCAAAAGTTCAGTCTTTTTAGTGATCACTGACTACTCCTTTCAATTGATCACCCCCACCCGAATATGGCATGCTGCCCAAATACAGTTATGTTATGGTTTCTTCTGAGTGACTAACCAGACCTATAAAAATCAATAGCCAGCTGAATTATGTTCTGGTGGTCTTTTATTCCAGACAACTATTAGACACACCCAATGAGGCAAAAGGTTACATACCAACGTGTTTCCAACTTTTTTGGATATTAGTTTTGCCATACCGTTGAATAATTTTGCAATTGTACTGGACTAAAAAAAAAAAAAAAAAAAAAAAAAAATTCACCAAAAATATTATGTTGCTCTGCATAATTTTATTCAAACAGAATTTTTATGCATTTGCAAGAAATCAATAACTGAATAAGGGAGGCTACTCAGCAATTAGTACTTGAATGCAATTTTCCTTTACAAATGTTACAGACAGAAAATGTACTCTATCTTATGACAGTATACAATCAGAGATACAATTTAAAATGATATGAGTGTAATTATGGAGAATGAACATTTCTTGAATGAAGTGAAAGTAGAGAATTGGATTGTACATAATGGAAAACAGGTACCTACATCATATTCAAATATTGACTCATACCAAACTGAAAGCTAAATCAACTCACTGAAAATCTGCCTAGAGTGCTGGTTTTCAGCCAAAAGGGTTCTTGGGCTCCAAAAGGAGAGAACAGTTTTGAAATATGAATTTATTGAATCATACTGTTTTTTCGGAATTTTTTTTTTTGTTAATTTTTCCTTATAACATCACCATTATGAACTCTTAGATCACATTCAATTTAAATACCTGGGGTAGATTTTACAAAAGATAGGTCAATAATAGTAAGCCAGATGGATGTCAGATCATTATCATCTGTGTGAGCATGAATACAGACCCTGCAATATTATGTGGTATGGAATTCAAAGACTAATCAGATGATCTGGGATCTCATTAGTCACCAGATGAAAAATTTGGTGGCTGTAGACCAAGCTATCCTTTAATTATGCGATGACAAATTTATGTAGTATCTGATCCTATGGTAATTTTATTAAAAGAGAGCACTAGAATCAAAAATTCTCATTTCAGCTTCAACTTGAACAATGATATTGAATGAATGGCTAATTCCAATAGGAATACATACCTTCAATTCAAAGAGACATCAAAACTAAAACAAGGCTGAACTAAGAGCAGCAATTGCTTCCTATACATTTATTTAGAACTTTGATATCTTAAAAAGAGCATTTTAGCAATAAAAGACATGGCGATCCATTGACAGAAGCAACTGATGGCGATCCATTTACATATTCTGCATGAAAAGGGATACCAGTGGTAATGGCTATACGTGTACATAACTTTAAAATGCATGTGAAGAAAGACAACATTGCAGTATGCGTAAAGTGTTTGGTTTTCATGATTTTTTTTTGTGACTTCCTCATCAAGATGTCTTTCCCTGACAGCGAATCTCAATTATCCATCATCATTTAATTTAGTAAGCACAAAGAACACTACAAGAAAGCATCATGACTTGCTTACAAAATTAGATACCAACAGGTTCATGAGAAATGAATGAACCTAATCTTGTTGATGCGAATAGCATTTTGGGAGAATAATCTTCGGTGACTACTGAGAATTTGGAAAAATCTGCTGCTGGTGAATGTTTACCCAATTTTGGACAAGCAGTTTAGGCTGGTTAAAGGTCAGCCAGCTATTTGATATTATGATGATGGCACTAAAGGCCATTTCAAACATCCATTTGGCTCTTGAATACATCACTAGAGAGAATACACAAATGTGATTATAGTACAATCCTAGAATTCTTTTGGTTTTAAGAGTGCTCACTAAAAATCAACAGGGAGAGAGCAAAAATAACCTCCAACTAAAATACTTTCCTTTTTGAGGGTTGGAATTTTATGATCACATCACGTGACTTTATTTCATTGTTGCTTTTAAAACTTGCCTTATAATTAAAAAAATAAGTTTAATTTTATTTGAAGGTTTAGCAGAGTCCAAAGCAATATGTTTTAGATATGCACATATATTCTTTTGTTATGTTAATACAGTCAATTGAATTTAGTAAATTCAACAGATCTTACTTTCAATGTCTAATAGTCAATGTTATCAGTTTTTTTAGTGTGCCTGTATGCTAATTCAATCTTATTTCTTTCAGCTGAATATTCACATAATCTAAAAAAAATTTAATAGCTGTAGATGTCAGATTTCCTCTTTTATTCTTGAAGGTTGTCTTTGTGAAACACTTATTTTAGTGTTGTTTTTTTAACCTATAACTTGTACATTGCTGCCATAATTGCTAAATACAATGGACTCTGCTCTATAGGACCATCGATTTTGAGGACCAGCCTCAGAATAGGATCAATTTTGTAAGAACCGACTAAAACATATGTAATCATCACTTATTTGCTTCTTTTATTGTGACCGATGCAACATTTATTTGGCCCAAGCAGCATTATCATTTTTGAAATAAAACCTGAAAGAAGTACTAAAAATATATTTGGATTCTCAAAATAACTAATAAGAATCTTTCAAATATTTTCAGCTTGTGACATATGTCAGATCTGAAATGATCAAACACTCAAAAATATACCGTGTTATGTTGTGGTTGACTAAGTCACCTCCCTTGCAATAGTTACTGCTTCAAATGAGTTTCCTATAAATATCTTTTCATAGAAAACTATTGGCCTTGTTTAGTTAATTGGACCAGCTGGTCATTGTGTCCCAAATCTTTGGTCCCAATTAAACAGAATCCACTATATTATTTTCTTTCTTGCCAAAGAAAGAAAACGCTATTAGTATCTAGGTATCAATTTCTTAATTACTAATAAGATAAAAAAGCAATGAACAAACTTTCACTGAGAAGAAAAAAAGAAGAATTGAATGTTCATATTCCAACTCTCAATTTTTGGCAGGATTTTCAATCTATATAATGCATAGTGGTAATGGTAAGAGAATTGCTCCATTGAAGTGGCTACCCTATTGGTGGCACGTTTGATTCCTGCAGCAGCCCCATTTTCTTCAATTGTTTATCTTATTAATGTTGTCCAGGGTCAGTGATACATCAACTGTATAAAGACAGGAGGTCATTTTAAATGAGTTTCTATGTGATATGACAATTTATAGATCATTCTGTTGGATGACATATATCCATTTCTTGATATATAACTGTCGCATTGAAAGAAGCAAATAGACTGAGAATAAACGATGTGAGAATTTTGGTTGTGAGCAGTTATTTGGGCCTTTGCATCACCAGCGGCTGTTTAGGTCAATTGTAAAAGGATAATCAAGTTGAAGCGGCTACCCTATTGGTAGCAGGTCAATTTCCTGCAGCAGCTCCATTTTCTTTAATTGTTCATTCTATTCATGTTGTCTAGGGTGAGTGATACATTACCGTGTAATGATGGGAGATCATTTCAAAAAAAGTTTCTATACAACATAATGCAATTTATAGTCATAATCTATTGTATTGACTTTCTCTGTATGTAACAACAGATTCTTTTACTTAAAAGTAACAACTCTGCTGATAGGAAATATCTTTTAACCACCATTTGAAATAATGTGCTTTTCCACTGGAGTGATTTCTGTTGTTTCTCTCCTAAAATATATCTTTTTCATATGAATCAACCAGTTATTAATATATCTATGAGAATATTCACAAATAACATCCTCCTTCGGAGGAATGATTATCTAAAAATTATCCTTGTTAATTTGTGGAGTGCTTTAACCAACTTTTCATGATTGAAAAGATTTTTTTTTAATTTGCTATATGAAAACTTTCATCTCTATCAAGAGTAGTATACATTTAGATATGCAAATAGATCTGGCTTTCTAAAAACTTTAAATGCCTTAGCATCTCTGATACCGATGACCATCAGTGACTGACTGACCAGCTGACATACCACAAAACACTCATTACCTCTCATTTCTACTCCCTCCTTCTATACATGCCAGGTAGTGAAAGTATGTTAAATGCGTTTTGACAGTGACATCCCTAGCTAAATTTTCACCCAATAAAATACATCATTTGCATCCCTCATCATCAACAGCCTTTTAGTGTTGATTCGCCAGACCTATCTATCACGGGCCTTGCAGAGCCAGTATTTTCTGAATTCATCTAGATTGTCATGCCATCTTATTTTCTATTGGCCACAATTTTACATATGATTTTTGGGGATCCATGTTGTAAGTCGCATTGTCCAAAATTCTTGCAACATGACCAGCCCATTGCCATCTGAGTTTTCTAATAGTTTTTAGATCTCGGACTCCTGTCTTTTGTCTTATATCCTGTGTTGTTTTATGATCTCTCCTTGTGATATTGAGTATGATTTTCTCGTGTGTACATTGCATGCTTCTGAGTTCGAGGGCCAGTCTTTTGGTTCAGTCCCAGGTCTCTGCTACATAGGTGACTATTGGGAGAATACTCCGGTTGTATACCCTTCTTTTTAAAGACTAGCAGGATTTTTGTGTTTTTGAAAAGTTGAGCCTGCTCTATTGAAAGCTTGCAAACCTAGTGAGATTCTTCACTTGAATTCTTCTTTTGAGGACTTCAATGAGATTCATTGTCCTAGGTAGATATAATGGTCTACTATCTTTAGCTCTGCATTTTCAATTTCAATCATTGTATCTTTGTCCTTAACATGTTTGTTGTACATAACATTCATTTTGCTGAAGTTCATATGGTGGGTAAGTTTCTTGCTTTCTTTGTTCTATTGTCTATCATTTTTTGACATCGTAAAGGTTCTCATCAATGTCATCAGCAAATATGTGGTTACTTAAGTATTTGTCATTCATTCCGATTCCTTTGTGTTCTTAGAGTTGATAGAAACTGTAAAATGAAAGTACAATTTCAAATATTATGCACTGTTCATTTGGAAAGAATATTTGTAAAAATCAGAATCCATGAGATCAAACTAGTGCATCTATGGCCTGACTTTCAGACTTATGATAATGTTGCAATTTTTTTTTTTAAATGCAAATAATCTTAATAGTCCTCTATTGAGATTATAAAGATTTTTAGAGGCTTCCTTGCCTCTCTATAAGAGGCTCTGTCTGTTAGTATGTCTTTACTCATATTGTTTCTCAGCAAGTCATATTCATGAGAAATATCATAGAAGGGTGTCCTTTCCAACGTTGCTGCTCACTTAGAAAAATCTCCTGCTCAGGGTCATGTGATCTGGTAGTAATGGTGCTCAAACTTCGTGGTAGACGCCTCATTATCATAACACTATCTTGAGCGTTTAATGCCAATATATTTCAACTTTCAGATGCATCATGAGAATATAAATTCAACTTTTTTTTAAAACTATCAGATGAAATATCTTTGGTGGTAAATGAATTACTTCTGACTTTACATAAAACAAGAGAAATGTCTGAAGAACCTGTCCAAACACAATTTCCAAGTCAAAGTTCAAGAGAGGTCATTTCTTATTTCAGCCTCTGTACCCATATTCTGAACATTTAATATTTCTGCATAATTAGGAGCCACCAACCAAAATTGTCAACATAAGTTTCTTTAGTCTTCAAGATGGTCTAGTTGGCTGACTATACATACAAATAGCACCTATGGTACTATATGGTTGAAAATTCAAATATTTACTCATGGTTAAAACAAAACAATTTTTTTGAAAATTACCCCCTAAATAGGTTTTTGGTGGGGGTGATCAATTTGCAATGTAAGATCATCCTAAATTAATCCTTACATTTGCATCCAGAAGCATTCATGCTTGTTTTGTTTTTTTTAATCCAGATTTTTTTTCTAGTGACAACTGCTCAACAAACTGCCAAGTAACTTATTCATTATTCACTCCTTTTTCAAATTTTCTATTTTATTTGATCACCCTCGAATAAGCATGCTGCCAAAAGCCTTGGTCACATGACAGTTTCAATTGAGTGACCAACCAAACCTGTTTTGTATTTCAAATCATTTCTTGGCTCAGCAGAATAATTATCGATTATATCAATGTAGAATAAGACTAAGCTAATCAAGTAAACTCTATGGGTATTATGGATTTTAAAAGTTACTGCACTGAATGCAAAGAAGGTCATTCGGCCCCCTGTACAAATCAAAGAAATTTTTTCTCCAAAACAGATTATCGCAATCCAACTTTACCAATCAGGTATCCAAGAAATGTTCAACTAGCCTTGTTCTACTGTAACAATAGATAAAACCAAGCTATACTCCCCAGTGAATGAAAATTATCAGATTTTATTTTGCGATTCTCTTAGCGAAAATATGATTCAAGGATGAATGTTCTGAGAGAAAGATCTTCAGGCATATATATTTGAGTGTTAAAGACTGCCAACCAAAACTGGCACTATAGATTTCTTCAGTTTTTGAGCTAGTCTGCCTGTCTCGCTATGTTCGATAGAGCAACAGGGCTTAGAATTTGAACATAGAAATCAAGCGAAGAATCACGCTAGGATGGCAAGCCTTTGGCAGAGCTCGCTCAACCTTCAAAAATAAGAAGATCCCATTAATCCTAAAGAGAAGGATATATAACCAATGCATCCTCCCAATAGTCACTTATGGAACCGAAACATGGAACCTAACCAAGAGACAGATCCGCAAATTGAGAACCATGCAACATGCACATGAGAAAATATGCTACGCCTCACATGGAGAGACCACAAGACAGCACAATACATCCGAGAAAAAACAAAATATTAGATGGAGAGATGAGCTAGACAAGTTCAGGAAGTACTGGCTCCGCAACACCCATGATAGAGAAGTGTGGCAAATCCTGGGGAAGGTCTATGTCCAACGACAGACATTAAAAGACTGATGATGATGATGATGTCTACAAAATTTTGTTTTTGAAAATTCCCTCCAAAATAAGTTTTCATGGGGGGGGGGGCAATTTGCAATATAAGTTTAAAATTGATCGCTCACTTTGTGTCTGGCAATATCCATGCTCATTTTTAAATTCAGATTTTTTCAGTTATCACTGTCCATCAAAACATAACTATTCATTGATCACTCCTTTCCCATTCTAATTGATTATCCCTAACTCAGCATGATGCCAAAAGACATTGGTCATGCGACGTTGTCTATTGAATGACTAACGAGACCCGTTATCTTAATTATCAAAATGAAGTAAAGTTCAATTCCCATTTGTCATCAGATCGTTGTAGCAACTTTCACAATTCACTTAGTCAATTTACATAAAGTACAAAAGAACTATCATTACCAGTTGATCTGATGCGTGTTTAAGATTCAATCTAGAAGGTCTGTAACCTGACGCAGTTACTGGCTGCATTTTGGTCTGAAATGTTCACTGTTATCTCCAATCTATGTGATCTATTGAAAAGTTTACAAAAGCGCATTGGTATGAAATAAAATTATATTGCAAAATAAATATTCATATAAAATAAATGCTTTTATTCATTATAAGGCTACAAACCTATTGATGCACCTATGTGCAATAAAATATTAAAGCTCGAAATTCTTATTTGTTCATACAATGATTAATCAATCATCCCAAGTCTTATTTCTGTTTCTGTTGCATTGCAATTCAGATTATACACACACAAAACTGTTATTCGGCAGATTGAATTATGCCGAGATAAACAAACAGATGCGAAAACACCTAGAATGCATGCAAAAACATCTTTCAAGCAGCTGGTCTTATTGCTACATCACAATATGTTCCCTCTCTTTCTCTCTCTCTTGTACTAAATTGATTAGAGCATATTTAAAATCAGTCTGAGGTAAAGCGCCAGGATAAAAGATTATGTACTATACCGTCAAATCAAAATCAGAAATACAATATAACTTAATTTTTTTTTTTTTTTTTTTCATTGACACTTGTCTTTTCTTTCCTGAAGATATTTCAAGCTCAACTGCATCAAATAATCTCGTTAATAATTAATGATATTTGCATTTTTCTTTTTCGGGTCTTCAAATTTCATCTGTGGATGACGGTATATGCCAAGCGATTCATATAACTGACTAGTTCAACTATTTAGTACGAGGTGAAATTTACCAAAGACAGGTGTTTTATGCTAAGGAAAATTATGAAAGATTGTTTAGGTTGGATTCAGTAGTTTAGCAATTTGTTGATAGGAAAAAATGTACAATCTTTAAACAGAATCTAAGATTATGTTTGTCATTCATCACAACAAGGCACTGTTTTGATTAAGCATACTTGCTGAAATACAGGCTTGCCTAAATAGTTCTCCGCACTAAGTGCTCTTAGGTTATTACATTAGAAAAGTCGTTTCGAATAGCACAATAAAGGATGATATAAACAAAAAAAAAACAAAAAAAGGAATATTCAGTCAAAATATGACCCATTTGAAGCAATAGTCTAATGATAGAATTATTTAGATTTCCTCATCAGTCTTTTAACGTCCATCATTGGACATAGACTCTCCCCAGTATTCACCACAATTTTCTCTCATGGGCATCGCAGAGCCAGTATTTCCTGAATTTGTTTAGTTTGTCTCTCTATCTTGTGTTCTGTCGGCCTCGGTTTCTCACGTGATCTCTGGGGAGCCATGTTGGGAGTCGTGATGCCCATCGGTTGTCATCCTTGCAACATAGCCTGCCCATTACCATTTGAGCTTTTTGATAGTTTCTATGATGTCTCTGACTCCTGTTTTCTTCCTTATATACTGTGCTGTCTTGTGATCTCTCCATGTAAGGTTGAGCATGATCCTCTCATGTGCGCGTTGCTTGCTTCTCAGTCTGTCTCTTGGTTAGGTTCCATGTTTCAGCTCCATATGTGACTATCGGGAAGATGCATTGGTTGTATACTCTTCTTTTTAGGATTATTGGGATCATCTGGTTCTTGAAAGTTGAGCTTGCTCTGCCGAAGGCTTGCCATCCCAAAGTGATTCTTCACTTGATTTCCTTCTCTTTTGAGGATCTCATGGAGATTCATTGTCTCAGGCAGATGTAGTGGTCTACCTAGCCAAGTTTTGTATCTTCTATCTTGACAGTTATTTTTTTCAACAGTCAAAAATTATAGCTTCCTTATTATCTTTCTATGATAATAATTATACTGATAGTATTCTTTGATAAAGTCTTAGAGATGGCCTCTCGTACCAGGTTCTAACATTAAGTATCTTGTTCTGCTTTCAGATGATATTTCACAAAGATCGACATCAGGATTATAGATAATTTTTTTTTGCTCCCACAAACTATTGAGGCCGATTTTGATTACATTCAGGTTCAGTGCCTCCACTATTGGCTCTGGAAGATTGTTCTATCAATCAGTAACTCAGCACATATTTTACAATTCTCTTTGAATACATTGAACTTGTAACCTCTAAATCTGTGATTTTACAAGTGACTAAATCGAAAATGAAGGAAGTTTTGTGTTGCGCCTTCATCGTAAGAAATGTGCGATTACTTATTCATTTTGATAATGTCACCTCTGCATTTACGGTAGCATAATATCAGTTGTCAAAACCTGTAATCTTCTGATACAAAAACACCAATAAATATCCTTCATTGTTGCGAATATCAATATTCAGACTGCTTCATATTGTTTTTCCCTGTATACAATCATATATAAATTATTTAGTTTGGGATTGTTAATGGTATTGGATAAAACTACAATATTTATTTTGCTTATATCCTTTACAGAAACATTTTCCAATAAAACTGTTTATTTATTACACTTTTGTTTATTTTGAAAATTGAGCATGAGAAAATAAGATATATCACAGCTGAATTTCCATGGCTTTAGTTTCCAAGGTATTCTTTAATAAATAGGAACACCTGACTTTCTTTGGTTAAAATATTGCTTATTAAATCTTTAAGGGTTGGTAGAGAGAAAAAGTTGTAAAAAAATTTTTTCATTAGAAAAAATTCAAAAAAATAAATACACAAGCAAAATCATCAATATGATTCATGGCAAAGTGGAACACCTGCTTCTGCTTCAAGGAAAATTACTTAATATAAATAAGTAAATAACTCAAATGAATATGTCAGGGTCTTTTTTTTGCAAATTGAATGTGAACTTCTCATTTGCTTTGAGGCAAATATTTGTCAGTTAATATTAACCGATACCAGAACATGTGAAAAATATTAGGCATATCATTTTTATACAGAAGTCGAGATGAATTACTAACACAAGTCAATATCAATGCATTAATAGTGGAAGGTGGTGAATAGTAATAGTTATCGATTACAAGATAAAATATTGTAATCACTCATTGCAAAATGATTGAATGATTTTGATAGAACCCGGTTTTATCAAAATAAAACGGATATTTTATTGGCTTAGCCATTGAACAGCAATGATGGATAATACTGTCATTTGCAGTTTGTGTGTTAAAATTAACAAAAGTGAAAATGTATACCAATGATTTATTCATCAATCATGAACATTTTTGAGACAAACTGAAAAACGTGGAATGGATACATCTGCAAATATTCAGACTCTTGCAGAGTAAAACAACTTTTTATCAGAGTTAAAGCAGAAGATATGTTCAAGGGATCTATTTTCACTCATCTGAGTAGTTTCAATCTTGTCAACATTTTCAATACAATAATTGTTGTCATGCACAATGTGTGTCAGCCGATATTTTTTTACAAGAAGAAAGGAGAAGAGTATTGAAAGTGTGAACCAATTATTAAAGTTTGATGAAATGGAGATCATTTCTAACATCATATTACTGAATTTTCAAAAAACAATGCTGCCAGAAACAAACCAATTGATCAATTTAGCATAAACTCACATTGCAAATTGAACTCTCCATTTAAAAACCTATTGGAGATAGGGTTAGGGGTGTCAAAAAACAAAAGAAAAAACCTTTCTTTCTAGACATCAACCTTTTGACGTCAGTTGTTGGGCATTCGACCTTCCCCAGGATTCGCCACAATTCTCTATCATTGGCATTGCAAGGTCAATACTTTCTGAACTTATCGAGTTCATCTCTCCATCTTGTATTCTGTTGGATTCAGTTGCGCATGTGGTCTCTGAGGATCCATGTTGTGAGTTGTAATGTCCATCGATTGTCTGCCATTCTTGCAACTTGACCTGCCCATTGCTATTTAAGTTTTTAAGTAGATTCTCTGATGTCTTGGACTGTTTTCTCCCAGATATATTGCGCCATCTTGTGGTCTCTCCATGTGAGGTTGAGCATAACGGGATCTTCTTTTTTTTTTTAAATTTGAACTTGCTCTGTTGAAGGCCAGCCATCCTAAGATGATTCTTCATTCGTTTTCTTCTGTTGAGGGTCTCATGGAAATTCGTTGTCCGAGATAAATGTAATGGTTTACTCTGTGCAATTTAGCATCTTCAATTTTGATCTCGGTGTTCTTATCTCCAACATGGTTGCTGCACATGATCTTTGTCTTGCTGAAGTTCATGTGTTGGCCCACTTTCTTGCTTTTCCATTTAGTTCATCTAGCATCAGTTGGAGGTCGTGTAGGTTCCCTGCAAAAGGGGTAATGTTGTCTGCAAATTGAGGTTGTTCAGATATTTGCCGTCTATTTCAATTCCTTAGTTTTCCCAGTCCAGGTTTTGGAAGATTATCTCGAGGCAGATTGTAAAGAGTTTGGGCAAGCTGGTATCACCTTCTCTTACCTCTCCATTTTCCTTGAGTATGCTGGTTATTTGCTTCCATCTTGTATTTAGGCATTTGTTTATAGCTTTGAAGCCTCAACTTTCTTTCATAGTTGATTTGATGATTGCTGTCATGTATATTCCGTCTTCTCATCGTTTCTTTTTGTTTTATTCAGTTCGGTTTATTCAGTTTTCTCCCTTGCTGTTGTCGTTGGCTTGAGGTTTCTGCATTTTTCCATGAGATTCCTGGTTTCATCTGAGATTTTATTGATGGTTTGTGAGCTCGTTGGTTTAAATATAGTGCGACTTCTATTAGAGAGGCTGTTATTTTGTTGAGTTTGTTGATGTTGGTGTCTCTTTCTTGTTCAGTAAGAATTTTATATCTGTTTTTCAGTTCAAGCTTGAAGGATCAAGTGTTCTTTTGGTATGTTAAGTGATTGCGGTTTGGTGCGGAACATTCTTCTGCGTTCTTTGTTGGTGTTTACTTGCATATTCAAATTTCAAACCTCTAGCCTGTACACATGATACATCGCCAGTCAGAAGCTTAAATTTACTTTAACCCATTAACAGTAGATGACAAAAATTTCTGTCATTGCAGTTCTATGGCTAACTCAATGAAATCTCTATTTTATTATGATTGATGGCTACCCAGTCCTGTGAGTCAAGATTATACTTTGCAAAGTAAAAGCTGTCACTTTTTGCCACCTGCCACCGTTGATGAGTCAAGTGAATGATTAAGTTTCTAAAAAGACTGAAGAAAAGAATATTTTATTTTACAAAAGAATAATCAACCTACCCACATGAAATCACACAAAGGATTGAAAAATTTATGGAATCAGTCCAGATATACCCCTAAGAAACAAACAGACTAAAAATACTAAATTCTTAATCCATATTTGGTTGTGCTATGAATTACATCTAAATCCATAAATACTTCAGACTTCATTTTGGGAACAAATCTTATCTAATAATGTCAACCTTTCCTTTTTTTTCACTCAGTTTTTTTTTTTTTAATTATTTGTTGGATTGAGGGTGTGGTAGAAATGCCCAAGTCCTATGGACCATATGTCACAGACCCACCTTCACCTCTCCCACCTTTCAGTACACATGGAAGATAAAATTGGATTAAAATTATTCCAGACATTTTAATTGATGGAACTTCGAGAAACATGCTGTTATTTTATTGAACACCAACTCTTAATAACTATTTATTATAAATACTGAATTAAATACTAAATACAGCTACTGGAATAGATCGGATGGAATGTTAATTGAGAAAATTTTATCAAACCAATTTTATTTTAACTCAGTGAAAACTATGTCTTATTTATATGAGCCTAATGATTTTGCTTGAAATGCTTTGCCAGAAGCATATATGACTTGTTTTTTTTCTTCTTGAGTGATCTTTACTTGTTAATTCTTGATAATTCAAGATAATCCTTCATTTATATTCTTCCATAAAATCTATGTATTCTAATAAAAATTACTTCCAGATTTCTTCTGATTTGAAGCAAGAGAAATCATTCATGCCAATCAAATTCAGAGCCCAAACATAAATTATTAAAAACAGAATGTGTTGTCAACTGGGTGGTTACAATATCAGAATGACATCCGTCAGATTTCAATTTTGTGCTCCGATGCCCAAGATATACGCGTTCAACATTATTGAATTATTTCCATAATTAACAACTACCACACATCAGTCACTTGTAGAATCCTTTTCTAATCTTCCCCATACTATTGGCCCAAGGCACTACAAGCACCTGGAAGCCATGATTTAATCAACATTTAATAAAGTTATTTTCTACAAAATGGATCCATTTATTTGTTGGTTTTCTATTTACTTGTTGTATTAATATTCATGGGCTGATATAATGCCTACTTCACTTATGTGAAAATCTTCCTACTCTTTCGTGTCTTGAACAGAATTTCGGACAAGTTTTTACATTATCAAACAGTTCCCCTTCATTAATTTTCACTGTTTTTATCACAATGTTTTTTTTTAGTAGATGAATTCTTTAAGTGAATTGCAGAAAATCAGAATAAAGAAGTAGCTTTGGACAAGACTAACTTAAATTTTTCAAAATAAAATAAAAAGATAACTTTTATAAAAAGACGAAAACTTGATTACATCTACTAAGTTCAGCTACATGTGGATTTTGTTAAAAGCTTTTCTGTAAAATAGCTACCAGCAGAATTAGTTACCACCAACATATTAACCAATATGTCTAGCTACTCTTTCCTAAGTGTGCCTGTCAGCCATTGTAAAAAAAATTCTCATTGTATGATGGCACATTAAGAAATATATTTGACTTGCAGCATACTAAGTATAAAAATGAAATGAATTAGACAAAAACATTTCAGTGTTCGATGAACAAAATTTTTATATAAGCACACTGGTATATGTACTGATCACCCCTTTTTTCTTTCATCTGTCGATAAAAAGATTCAGAAAATTTGATAAAACTACTAGATTAGCAACTCTGTGGTGGAAATAGGACAGACATAACACTCATACTGGACATGTTCAAGGCTCAAAATACCTGGTTGCATATTTGGAAAATGGATTAAATATACTTTTCGCACTCTTTAATTGACTGGCTTGAAAAGGAACACATTTTTCCTTGACACCAAATGATATCATTGAAATGTGTGCCATCTTGACAATGTAAACAATTCACATATTTTCAAAAAATACTTATCTTCAAGAGAACAAGTTGTTTTTTATTTTTCTAGAGTAATTTTCTCTGCTTTCAATAAGGAAAAAAAATACATTCTCCCAAATTTCAAAAGTGACCTACTGCCATGAGAACAAATAAGTATTTTTATGTGCTTTCAAACCGAAAAAGGCCAAATGAGAAAAAAGTTTTGTTTTTTTTTCAATTTTCAAAAATCACTACGGGAGCTTTCTCAAATGAGTGAATCATCAGCTTTGCTTTGTGGATAAACAAAACCAAGTTCACATGCAAACAATGGTGAGCTATTGGAATCGTCTTTACATGGCACACATGGGGGACAGTTGTGGCACACTATTGTGCCACAGCATGCAATTTGCTTTAAATGCCGCATTAACTTTGGTGAAATGCATTCTGGAATTTGAGAAATACTTTATTTGAAAGCATTTCATCAACAGTACAATCAATAGGCAGAAGACGTACACTTTACAGATAGCAACTTATTGGCAACTGATTTTATTACTTGAAAAAAATAAAAATAAATAAAAATAAATAAAAAATAAATTGATTGATAACATCTACCATGTCTGGGTCAAACTACCAATGATTATGTACTTTTGTACAGCATGTCTACATCTGCTTCGTGCAATTGGTACAGACATCAAAAGTTGATCCAAACATTCTTTGGAAGATTTTCATCAGCCTTCTGAGGTCCATTGTTGGACATAGGTCTCCTCTATGTAAGCATAAAACATGGAGGGTAGATGGATATATGCCTTTCCCAAGGGCATTAGTGCTGTGAACGCAAACCATCTGCCAGAGTTCAAACACTATTAACCGATTCTGCTGTCCATCTTAACTGCTCAGACACTTGTATACCTTTAGTACTAAAAGGCACTAAATATGATTTTGAAGAAGTTCATGCAGTTTTGAGCTACAAGGATTTTGAAGCATTATCCAGTTACCGATTCCTCCATCAATGTGACATATTTTTTTTTGAAGCTATAAAAAGCAATTTATTATCTGTATTTCTCTGTACATGTAATCAAAGTTCCTTAGATTTAAATTCTATTTTTCCAAAACTATCATGGTAGTTTTTTTTAATTACATTCATGCTTTAAACAGAGATTCATTTTAAATGCAGCAAAAACTTCATGCACCAAAGTACATTTTAAAATTAGCATGTCCACTGCAACTTGATGCACATGTGGGCCTTGTGGCATATTGCGTATTGCTTCTGACTCACATCTACATCCATTTCACTGTTTTATTTGAGGCAATATAAATAGCTACGGCAACATGCTAAACTTAGTTTCTGCCTTGCGGCTCAGAGCAGAGGACAAGTTTATTGCATTGTGCTCTCCAAGGTACCAGTGAATGTATACATTATGTTAAACTATCTTTTGTTAGCCATCTTTTAATCGATAACTTTGAGATTTTTTTTTTTTTTTTTAATGAAAAGAAAGATTTAGTGAAATAATGACCAGCTGATGTGCTTTTTTTAAGATTTCATCTTATGTTCATTATGTAGGAAATGACCAACATTTTTCTTGAATACTAAGATTCTTCTTTTTTTTTTAAAGGGAAATTCAAATGTGTTCAACTTGTGATCTCCCTGAATTCTGAGACATGCTGAGAAAGCATTTACAGTTATCCCTTGATATTTGTAGAAGTTAGGGGCACTAGGGAGCTGTAAATATGAAGATCCAGCTAATTTTTGCTGCCCTTCCCTCCCAACAAACCCTTTCAGTTCCAAAAACCCATAAGTCTTGAGCCATAAACTTTTTGATCAAGGAAAACTTTACCATTCTCAAATTGTAAATGTACAAATAAATGTTTACTGTGAAAAAAAATTTTAATTCTACAACTTGACTTCATTTTTTTCTAGTGACAGATCTGCTAATAATAAGGGAAAAAATATTTTCTTTTTAGTCAAAACCATTAAAACTGCCTCAATCATCACAGAAATCCTCTGTGAATATGCAAAAGTATTTTTCCTTTCCTCACAACTATGTGCTATTTTCTGGCAGTTGTAACCAAAATTAAACTTTCAAGGAAAATATTTAATAACCATGATACATTCAAAAAGATCATTGGAACAGTGTGATATATATATATATATATATATATATATATATATATATATATATATATATATATATATACACACACAGAATTAATTAATGAAAACAACAAATTTCATAAACTATAGTGCAATGAATTTTTTTTTTTTCCTTTTTTTATGTAACTATTTCTCAGATTTGCAGATGACATTGCCCTTATCACAGAGAACCTACACGACCTCCAACTAATGATAGATGAACTAAATGAAGAGAGTAAGAAAGTCGGCCTACACATGAACTTCAGCAAGATGAAGATCATGTGCAACAACCACATTGGGGATAAAAACACTAAGATCAAAATCGAAGACACACAACTGGAAGAAGTAGACCACTACATCTACCTAGGACAACGAATCTCCATGAGACCCTCAAAAGAAGAAGAAATCAAGTGAAGAATCACTCTGGGATGGCAAGCCTTCGGCAGAGCCAGCTCAACCTTCAAAAATAAGGAGATTCCATTAATCCTAAAGAGAAGGATATATAACCAATGCATCCTCCCAATAGTCACTTATGGAACCGAAACATGGAACCTAACCAAGAGACAGATCCGCAAATTGAGAACCACGCAACATGCACATGAAAGAATAATGCTAACTCTCACATGGAGAGACCACAAGACAGCACAGTACATCCGAGAAAAAACAAAAGTCAGGGACATCATAGAATCCATTAAAAATCTCAAATGGCAGTGGGCTGGCCATATGGCAAGAATGGCAGACAACCAATGGACATCATGACTCACGACATGGATCCCCAGAGATCACATGCGCAACCGAGGCCAACAGAATATTAGATAGAGAGACGAGCTAGCCAAGTTCAGGAAGTACTGGCTCCGCGATACCAATGATAGAGAAGTGTGGCAAATCCTGGGGAAGGTCTATGTCTAACGACGGACGTTAAAAGACTGATGATGATGATTTACACACATTATGTTGCTTTTTTCTCATTTTATCAAGAGGAAAGTAAATAATAGCATGAAAATGGATAAATAAATAAATTTGTTTACAACAGTGAATTGGAAGAGAAAAAATTCATGTTTAAACAATGAACAAGTTTAAGTTTTCAACCATGATAAGTTTTCAACTGGGTTTATATTGTCTGCATAAATAAATCAATAACACAAATCTCACGATGCATTCATGATTTCCTAAACATCTACATTTTGTTTATACAGCTCAACCTATTTCCTATGATGTGGTTTTTCACAGTATACTACAAAACTCAAAAAAATTCCCATTAGATTATTCAAAATTGAACTGCAAATAATTGAAACCACAAAATGATAAACCTCAAAATATCAAGGGATAACTGTTCTTGTAAAAAAAAAAAAAAAAAAAAAAAAAAAAAAAAAAAAAAAAAAGGAAATTTAAAAAGAATATTTATTATAAGTGATATTCAAAACTACTATGGACTCAACTGACTTGTTCATCAGTCTTTCAATGTCTGTCAATGGACATAGACCTTCCCCAGGATTTACCACGTCTCTTTATTGTGGGCGATGCAGAGCCAATATTTTCTGAACTTGTCAAGTTCATCTCTACATCTCATATTCTGCTGGATTTGGTCAGGCATGTGATCTGAGGATTTATGTTGTGAGTCATGATGTCCAGCGGTTGTCTGCCAATCTTGCAATGTGACCAGCCTATTGCCATTCTAATGGTTTCCAGGATATCAGTCTCCTGTTTTTCCCCTAATACACTGTGCTGTTTTGTGATCTCTTCATGTGAGGTTGAGTGCGATTCTTTCATGTGCACTTTGTATGCCTCGCAGAGTGTCAGTCTCTTGGTCAGGTTCCACGTTTCAGCTTCATAGGTGACTATCAGAAGGGTGCATAGGGTGAATTGGATTTTCTTGTTCTTCAAGGTTGAGCTTGCTCTGCCAAAAGCTTGCCATCCTAGACCAATGATTATCAAACCGCCTTGATATTTACCAAATGCACTTTTCAAATTGAAATTTATGTACATTTTTTTTCATCAGTATATTCCAAGATCATCTAACAAAGAAGAGAATTTTTTTTCTTTTTTTTTTTTTTACAGCCCTGAGATTTATTAAAGGAGAAATCCAATTGATAGACCAAATGATCATGAAATCAAATAAACAGTCAGAGATTGGCGTGAGACAAGCCTGCCTATTGGTAGAAAATAGAGCAGAAGCTGATGACAGAATTGATTACCAACATATTTCATTCACATGTCACATATGTGAAACCTTATACGAGAGCAGACTGATAAACAATATTATAAATAATAAGTGCAGTTTATTTGCACAAATATTCAAACATATTTTGAAACCTCTTACACTTAACTACTTTGTACTAATTTGATATCTTGTATATGGGTTTTTTACATGTACAATTAATCTATATTCAGTAACACAATACAGTTTGAATATATGATTAGGGGGTTTTTTTTGTCAATTTTTATCAGACTGTTCGATCTCAAATAATACTTTCTCTTTGGAGAGTGAAATACATGATGGTAGTAAAAATATTTACAAGAATTTGATACGGTCAATATGGTGGTACTCCAAGCAGAGAGAAAGGGAACTTGCAGTGAAATTCTTTGTTTTTGGAAGTAGATCCTATATTTATTTCCATGTATAAATACTGGAAATGAAACATGAATATACAGGAAGTAACATAAGATTTTAAATTTACATACACACAATGGGAAATTTGATTTTATACATTAATACTTCACTAAAATTCTGTATCCTTACAAGAATCGTATAAACTAGTCTGTTTATTTCCCCATCATTTTATGCAATGAGTCCAACTTAAGTTTTGATGTTCATTTTAGAGCTGTACTTTTTACTCAAATTGTTGTTACTGTGACTGTTCATAAAGTATTTGTCCTGTTTTATTTCTTCTCTCCAATTCTTTTAAATGCAGAAACTTCTGAGTAAATTTGCAATGGTAAGCTTCACTTTGGAAATTTCTTCCCTTTCTCATACTTAACAGACATTTTAGAGCTCAAACAATACTTTCTGTTGGGAAAGTTAAATACATGACAGTGGTGAAAATATTTACAAGAATTTGATACAGTCAGTATAGTGGCCCTCCTTGCAGAGTGAAAGGGAACTCTCAGTGGTACTCATCTTTTTGGGGAGTAGCCCCTTTATCTTCATATACAAGTACTGGAAGACTTGGATAAAATATGATAGACTATATTTTATGTACTCAAAAAACATGATTGATTTTAAACTAAAAATTTTCTTATTGACTTGTTCTGAACATTTAATAAAAAAAGCAGACATAGGGGAGAGCTTTTTTTTTATAAAAGAAGGAATATATTTTGAAGCTGACCAGTTTTTCAAATTATTACAAGACTAATATAAACTTATAATGAGCCTGCTCAAGAGTGAAGATCATCCAGTAAAGCTATTTTACATATCATTAAATCATCATAATTCCCACTATTCCAATGTACCTGCTTCCTCATTTCCTAATTTATCTCATTCCTATCTTGAATCACCTCCTAACTAACTGGTCTTTAGTGAGTAAGGCCTATGAACTACAAATCTAGAATAATTTTTTAGACATTTTTCTAAGATCAAAATACACAATTTAAACTTATTACTATTCTGTCAGTAAATATTCAATCAGGGTCATAACTAAATTGAATATTGTCTTAACTGAAATTATCGCTAAAAACGAATGAGCTAGGATTTCATACCTATGGTGCTACAGAAACAACTGTTGTACCGCAAACAGGGTCTCGATCGAATGATGACGTCGGGGTCAGGCAAGATTTTTGGACTGAAGCATCATCACCACTAAACTGAGGACACCCCAGCAATACCTTACAATAACACCAGACCATGTTAGTTTTCTGTCATATTGTGGGAATGCCAGATTAAAATGCAGCCTCATTGTATATTTCCTTACAGTATTCCATTAGCCTAGTTGTCATGTTCCTAAAAGGAAATGTTAATTCAATGATATGAGATTCAGATTAACTGACCAGGTGTCAATGTCAAAATGCTGAGTGGTTAATTTGAACTTCAGCTGGAAAAGTGAATGACGTTTTACATCATCCAATTTGAAATGACTGGTGTTCTTCATTTTTTTTTTTTAAATGTTGGCTCGTGCTGACAAACAAATGAAAACTGTGTGCTATGGTATCCCAACCTCAACATTAACTCCTTTCAATTGATTTTCTAATCTCGGTCTTTGGATTCACACTATTGTCTAAACTGGCAACCAATTTTAGTGTGATGCTTCTGCATTCTTTTCTTCCATGATGTTATTCTCCCCCCATCCCAACATTTAGGACATTGTGAAGGCATGTCCCGTTTGTTTGTCTTGTGGTCACGATCGTGCATTATTGCATCAACTTGAGAATGCACATTTTAATTTGGAGAACCAACCCTTATGATTCCACGTAGTGGTCTTTTCACCAGTCTTTCATTGTGTCAACTGAACTTCCCTGGAAGCTTTTGAGAAGTATGATTTCATACACATGTTACAAAAACAACAGCTGTGCTCCTAGTAAAGCCTTTCTCAGATGATGACCTGGGGGAGAGGCTTGGTTGTGGGGCCAAAAAATCATTACTACAAACCCAGGGCACCCAGCAGTACCTTAAAAAAAAAAAAAAAATTTCTTCAATCCTTAAAACCTCAAAATGATATGATAAAACAGTCATATTTGTTGTTTTATTTCTGAAACCATGCTATTAATGTTTTTTTGATCATCATGGAGTTAAATTGCAGAATCATTTTTGTCCTTTCAGAGTATTTCAAACGAAGGAAATGGGGAAATTTTGAAAAAGGTTAGATGTCAAAATCTTTCTTTAATCAATCATCTTAGCCTTGTTTTTATGCTATTTAAATAAATTCCCTTTGCTGCATTTTTGAGATTTAATCAACTCTTAAACAGTTATTGATTATTACATAATTGTTCAAAAAGCTATTAAATGGTTTTAATGTACTCAAAATAATTACAATGATCAAATTAAATTTTAGTGAGGGAAACCAAGTTCCACTCAAAATTAGGTGAACCTGCATTCAAGGTAATTAATTGGATTTTCATACTAATTCACTGATATCAAATTTTTTTTTTTTGATGTTTTGTTGCATATATCATATACCCAAACTACTCAAACATAGCTGAGGGGTTAAACCTCAAGGTGACCATTTTACATTGTTAACTTCGAAGGGTTTAATTTCATTTTACTTTTAAAGTGTTAAAATTTGCATGGAGGGTCAATTTTAATACTACCTCTTTATCTTAAAATAGCTACGAGCTTAGAGGTTTATATTCTAAACCACCATTTTGTTTAATACCCAAGCTGACCAGTCGAAGGCAGGAGGAGTCAGAATTGAAAGAAAGAATGTGCCACGAAGAGTTAATGCATCTTACATTCAGATGAAATGAAGATATTTCCTTGATAGTGTTTTTAAATTGACTTATTTTTTTTTCTAGGAACAAGCAAGCAGAATTTAAATGAAGGACTTTCTAAATGGCTTGCCTCTTACCACAGAAAACACAGAATGACATGACTGTTTGTATAGACAATATTTCTGCTCAGAGGATAGAATTACCGAAGTGATTGTAATTGTTAGCAGTTACTATGACAACCTAATCAACTGTTTGGTACTCCTTCCTGCAGTACCACCAGGGAAAGTGTCATGTCTTTAAAAATCTCTGCCAGCTCCAACTATTTTCGTTGTAGCTAAATGGAGTAGGCAAGATAGATTTGTTGATAGACACGCTGGCACAGGCGCTGGATACTAGACTGTTTAAAATATTCTTCAGTTAGTGAGTTGGGAAAGACAGAGAAGACTTGAGCCAAGCTCACATAATCTTACATGCTTATCAGCCGCGAAGCAAGGGCGGAGCATAAATCAAGAAAGAGCTTCTTTGCGAACTGAATAGAAAAGCATTATTCAGTTTACAGTACGTCACACAGAGCCAGTGATAGTTGTTGATATACAGCTTTTAGCTACAAATTTGGAATAGGATGATAGGGTTTTCTTGGGGATTAGTGGGATAGGGAATTATTAAGTAACTTATTGTAAGCCACTTTTAAGAAACTGTTTAACAAAACCATCAACTAGGGTTTCTTCAGTTTTTAAGTGATTTTTGATGACTGGCTACGCATGTGTATATCACACATACAAGCAGCAGTGATGGAGCCAGAGGACTGAAAATTTAAACATCACTGTGTCTAAGAGAAAACATTTTTGTTTTTGAAAATTTTCCTCGTAAGTTGTTTTTTTAGTAGGGGATTGGATTGTGATGTAATTTCAATGTAAGTTTATGCTAAAATGCTACATCAGTTTGTGTCCAGCTGTGTTCATGTTTGTACATCAAAAATTCAGACTTAATGATCCAACTAAAGGTGAGAGAAGTAACTTATTCATTGATCACCCTTTTTTTCAACTTTGGTTGATCATCCCCAACAAGGTAGTCTACCAAAAGATGCTGCCATGTGACTGTTCTTACTGATTGACTAACCAGACGTGTTTCAGTTTTTTGATATTCAATTCCTCCCCTATACACACACGACTCAAATTTTATAGAAATATAAGAATTATTCACTTATCAGAGCAATATATACAAAAGAAATATATAGAGAGAGAGAGGTAAAAAGAAAGAGTGATTCCATGACGTCATATGTCAACTTACATTCCCGAGTTCTTAGTATTTTTATTTTGTAAACTTAGAATTAGTGTTATGAAAAATATTTTTTGTATCACAAGTATATATGTTCTATTTATTTTCCTTTAAAGTAAAAGTTATCTTGCCACTAAGGATATCATTGAAATGGTTAATATGATAATAGAACCATTAAACATCATAAAAGCAAGAGAAAAAGGCTACGGATATTCGTCCATGATTGAGATGATTGTCCATGTTATTTATATCTGTGAATGAATTCAAATTTTCCGTAGTGTTTCTGTGGCTTAATGGTCCAGGGTATTCTGCTAGACATCAGTGGATTTTGACATCAAATCCGACAGAGCAAAATATTTTTTTTTTCCCTTTTCCCTTTCTTTTGAGGTCAGTGGCGGATTAACTATTAGGCTGAGTAGACCTTTCCTTTCTTTTTTGCTTTCGATGCAAGTGGTAGATTAACCATTAGGTTGAATAGGTTTTTTCTTTCTTTTGTCAAACTCTTACTATAGAGTTTTGACTTCATTTTTCCTAAGTAACAATGATGAATGACAATGACCAAAAGAAAGAGGAAAAAAGTGACATCATGCACAAATAACAGTGACACTGTGACGAATGACGAATTCACTCACATTTCTAAAGCCCAACTCAGATTGACTTGTTCTGCTACAGTTAGCAAGAATTCATTTACAGGAACTATAAATAAAAGAGTTGAAATGGGACATAGTTTTGGAATGATATTTTATGAAGAAATAAATTGTTTCATTTACTTTTTAGATTTTAATGAAGCAAGAAGCTTGACCCTAGCACAGCCAAGATTGTTATAATTTAATTGGTTATTTTCTTCCAATTTATATTTAGATACATTAATTGGTACAGCAGTACTTTTACCATATCTAATTATAACCTTACTTTTCAAGGTATTCCTGTATATCTAGTTAAGTTTGATAAATCGATGTATGAAATTGTCTTTAGTTATTGTTGTTTTATCAATTTTTGTTGCTAAAATTTTTCACCGTAAAATTTTAAAGATGTTTGGTGACGTGATTATATCAATACCAACTTGTAATCAATGCAATAAATAAAAGCACCAGTTTGGATGATTTCTGAAAAATTTTACATCATTTTGAGAAAACAGATCCAAATTACAAAAAAATAGAATTTTGGATAACTCAATATTTTTTCAACGTTCATTTAAAAAATGTTAAATTAGACAAGAATTTTTAATCACCGCTACCTTCAACACACTGGTTTAATCACTGTTAGGTTATTCTTGTGTTCTGACATTTATATATATATCAATAAATTCACCAAACCCTAGCTGTTCTTAGAGATTTGAAATTTGGCTCATATATACACCATCCCCTTAATTTTTGTCCATGTTTATTGTTTTCGAACCATATCTATGGTTTGAACCATACTTTTAGTAGTTTCATCAAGGTAACCTAATTTTACCAACATCACTGCTTAATTTATAAGGTCAGTGATTAATAGCTGCTACCCACAACAGTCTGGTTTAGATACTGTTGTTGGGTTTAGGTTATTTATGTGTTCTGACTTTTAGATATATCAATCGAAACTTTGTCCAGCCATAACAATTCATAATATAAACTTGAAATTTTTGCCTATACATCTCTCTCAATGAGTGAGGAAAAAAGTTTTCTTGTTTTTGAAAATTCTCTCCCTAAATACGGTTTTATTTGAGGGGTTCTATTTACAATGATAGTTTATGCCAAATCGATCCCTTATTTTGTGTATGTTTGGGGATTTTTTTTTAAATCATAAATTCATGGTTCTAACCATACTGATACTATTCTTATTAAGGTAACCTAATTTTACCACCAACACTGCTAAATTTATAAGGTCAAAAGCAACATATATAGGTAGCAGTGATTCATAATTCTGATTTAGGTCTGCAGATAAAGAAAGAAAAAGATGAAATCTGTATAAGTAGCACACAAATGAATTCAATTGACTTACAGCTAGTCCTGTTTGTAAGGAGAATTTTCTGATGCAATAAAGTAGCTTAATGTTTGATTTGAACCATACATACCCATTAAATTCTTAAAAAGTCTAATATGCCATAAAAAAATGGAGGATTCATTTGATCCATCTGTCAAGCAGAGAATTATGTTATCAGCACAACACCCAGGAGATCAATTGGCTGTTCATGGGGAGTCTATTAACTTGCTTTTATAAATGACTGCTGATGAAACAAACAAATTGTAATTATATAATTATCCGGGTTTTTTTTGGGGTTTTTTTCCAAATTTAGAAGCAAATAAAAGATTTCAGTTAGATGCAAATACAAATTGAATAAAACCTTTTACCAAGACCAACAATGAACACGGAAGAATCAATTTTGAAAATTTGAACAGCATTTTTCAAGCAATTCATCGTTTTGATAAATGGGCCAGTGTTGGAAATCAAAATTGAACTTCACCATTTTGCCCAAGTTGATATTCTCCAATTTACTTGAAATTATAGATTATAAATATGTAAATATATAACAAGCAAATTTCCTAAACCCATTCAATAGGAGGGAAGGATGCTTTATACAATTTGAATAAATACAAGGATATCTCGTTTTAACATTTTGTTTTCTGCAGTTTTAATATAGATGCGTAGGCTTAAACTAGATGAATAATTTTGTTATGTATCCATGATCATATTTCTCATTTTACGTCTGAAATTATAGGTCGAAGCATTGTTTCTTGAAATGGTGAATGAAGTTATTCTTGGAGGTGAATGAAACTCGAGTGGTGGATAAAGGGTGAATGGCTTGATTTATTCAGATTTTTATATTTTTCTGTACTTAAAAAAGACTATATCATCAAAGTGGTTAATGAACTTTTAAATGGCAGTGAATCTGGAATTCGATGTTTTGCTTTACCTATGATTTTCTAATTGAAAAAGACAAAGGATATTTCCCAAATTTACTGCATCACAACTTTTTAAGGGAGATCTCATGATATAAAATGAATTATGAATAAAGTTGTACATGAGGGAGAATAAGAGAAAAATGATTACAAACATTCAGTCAGTCATAGGCAAAATGACCCTGAAATAGTTTTAGGCACTGGGTTAAAGTATAAACAGGATTGAAACAGAGTTGGTTAAAAACTTAAAGATCTGCACTTCAAAGGAAACATTCAATAAAGTAATGTTTTATAAAATAGTCACCGTTTACAAATTAAAGTTGTCTTCATTAAGTCAGATAAAAAAAATCAATGCATACATGTAATATTAAGAGTGTAAAAATAGAACTGATAAAAATATGTCTATCAACATAAAACCACAAGCAATGAATACTTGAGAAAAAAAAAAAATACGATATGTAATGAGAGCTTTCGTTCAGAATAGGTCAAAACTTACATGATTCTATATTTTCAAGAGCAACGTGTGGAAATTAAACACTTAAGGAACAAGTCTCGTTACACAAAGGTTAAACTCCAATTCTTCAAAAAAAAAAAAAAAATTTTTTTTTTTTTAAATTAAAAAAAAAAAAAAATATCCAAAAGAAACAAAACAGAATTCATTTTTCCACACAATATTTTTCCAAAACTCTCTCCCATTTCAACTCCGTTATAAGCGGTTCGTGTTATTAAACAGGTCAACTCGACTTGAAAGAGTGAATTCGTCATCATTTTTTGCAAGCATAACACTCCAATTGAGCCATGATGTCATCAGTGGTTTTTGGTGAGGTCATTGTCATGACAAACGAAAATAAAGTCAAAACCCGAAAGTAAGCCTTTGACAAAATTTTTCGTCACAGAAATTCAATGCTTACAAAATGATACAGAAACTTACAAACAAGAGTTGACATGCATTGAATCACTCTTTTCCCCACTCTTCTGTCCACGTGTTAAATTCAAAAAAGTCTTAAATTCAAATGTCTGACAAATTCACTATGATAAAGTCAACTCTATGAGTTTGACTTTAATTTGGATAACATGTTAACCACTGCATTAACAGTGATAGGAATGGATTTTTGGAACTCAGAATATGATATGGCTGTATCTAAGACTTATACCAGAGGATTACGGAGGATTCCATGAGGGATGAGCAAAATGAAATGAACCCATGCAGCTGGGGATTCCTAGAAATTGAGAAATGGATACATACCTCCGTGTACCCCATTTCTACTACTGTGCACTACTACGAGTGCTTATATAAAAACATGCTTGCGTTGAAATTGATTAGTTTTAAAAATATGTCATTGCTTTACAGCTGCTCTAGTCACTTGCATGTTCTGGGATGACATAACACACACCAGGGTCATACTTAAGGCAGTACAGCCCCCAAAGGATCTAAGGTTTAAGAGACCCAGCCTAAAAAATAAAAAAAATACGCCCTAAAAAGTATTTCTAATTTTCAGACATATAAGGGTTTCAGTTTGTTTGAGGATTTATTATGTTAGATCGTTGATCCTGAAAGGGCTTTATATTAAATCAAACATCGTAATATCATTAATATTTTATTTTTTGCTTTGATTTGTTTGAAAATGATAGCTAAATACAAATATAAAAAGCCACCCCCCCCCTAAGAAATGTTATGCTCTGAGCCCCATTAAGCCCAGACAAATACCTCTGAATGCAGTGCAGTGTTAACTATCATTTGGTTTGTATAGGAAAAAAAAAGTGATATCAGTCAAAGTCAGAATAGACCATAGAAGTTTATCATTTGGATGGAGAAAAAAAGATAGATAAAGATAAAAAGAAAATGAAAAAAATGATTCTGCTTTTAGAATGCTTGAAAATCTAAAAATATATTACGGTGTGTACGGTCACTCAGTTTTCTTAGTCCCAGTTAAATCTCCTGGGCATAATGCTGTTCTACATATATACATACATATCAGAAAAAGGTGTCTTCTCACTATCAGGATAGCTTTGAGTACCATAGCACATTTTAAGTTTATAAGGTTCTGTACAATACTGTTAAGCATAATCTTTTTTAGTAAGTGCAAGAAATTGCTGGAGCAGAAAAGAACTGCAAATATTAACAACTCTGTTTCACTTTGTTTGAGTCTCCAGAAAGGGAGAGATGGTACCCCAATGATTTAGACTCCAAAAAGACGTTCCTGCATTATTTGATCCCAGAAAGTGAGGTGGGGGGGGAAGAAAGAAAGAAAAAGAAAGACATTCACCCTTGATTTTAATCTTAATAGTGAGGGGGAAAAAAAAAAAAAAAAAAAAGGTTCAATTTTGACCCCCTAAAAGTAAAAAGATTTCCCCTTAGAATTCAACCCTTAAAAGTGGAAAGAAAATATTTTCTCTCAATTATGACCCCCAAAAGTGAAAAAAAATCTTTGCCCTCAATTTTGACACCTAAAAATTGCAAATTCTCTCCCAGATCTTAAACCCTAAAACTGGAAAAAACATTTTTTTTTTTTTAAATTTCGATCCCTCTAAGTGAAAAATAAAAGTTCCCTTCATATAATCTGTATATATTACAAATTCATGTAATCTGGAAGTTGGAAAAATGATCAACATGTAGAAACGAAGCTTACTAAAAAATAGTGTTGTCAGAATATGAAGTCATCAAAAAAAAAAGAAAAAAAAAAGTCTGTTAAATACTTCCAATACTGAAAATAGGAAAAAAAAATTTGTTTAGAAAGATTTAATAGATTTATATTTCAAATCAAAATATAGTATAGACATTTTTTTTTATACAACAGAAAGACTGGTGTTGCTATAAAAAAAATACACAGCTCACAATTTTGTGACAATGATGGAGAATAAGTAGATTAGAAATATAAACAAACAGCTTAATTTATTCCGTCAATGAACACACTAAAGTAAGCAGTAAGTGAAAAGATAGATAGATATGAGCAGCAAAGCCTGTTTTTTTTCTGTATGGAAAAAAAAATTTCTAAAAATTTCTTGTTAATTAAGTGAAAGTTTATCTGCGTGTTGAAAAAAAAAAATTAAAACAAAAATATTATTCTATTAGAAATGTTTTTCTTAACAATATTAAAATTAGTAGAAGTTATTTTTGATCCCTGAAAGAACAAAAAACATCTTTCTCTGAATTTTGATGCCCAAAATGAAAAAATAAGATATTTCCCTTAATTTTCATCAATAAAATTTATCATAATTCCTCGCAATTTTGACATCTAAAAATAAAAAATGAAACCTAATTTTATAATTTTAATTTGATCTAAATAAAAGGGAAAAACTCAAGAAATATTGTCATCTAAATATGAAATCAAGTCAAAATTAATCTCTTAAAGAATAAATGTGAACAGAATAAGTGTTCTATAATGACTTTACAGCATTTCCAAATAAAAACAAACTGCGGGTCCATTTCAGCACTAAAGTCATGTAGTGAATAGAACCCCAGCCCCCTAAAAAACAACTAAAATGTTACTAATTACCCAAGATTTTCTTTTTTTTTCGCACGCTCTAATCCTGACTATTTTAAAAGTACTTTGAATAATTATCTCTGGCTATGACAATTGAGAACCACACAATGTACACATGAAATAATTATTCTCAACATAACATGGTGAGATCACAAGACAGCGCAGTATATCAGGGAGAAAACAGGAGTCCAAGACATCACAGAATCCACTAGAAAACTCGAATGGCAGACAACCAATGGACATCATGACTCACAACATGGATCCTCGGGGATCACATGCAAAACCGAAGCCAGCATAATACAAGCTGGACAGATAAACAAGTTCAAAAAGTGGATGGATGGATGTTTATTTGTGTGTATGATGATGATGTATTTGGAAGCAGAAGGCAAACAGTCATAAACTTTCACAAATATATTTATAGATAATTTGGTCACCAGGTTTGAAATCAGGAAAGTACTTGAGAATGGAAATTTGTTGAACTATTGCCAACTGAAGTCTACATTTTAACCCTGATATAAATGATATAAATGAAGCAGGCATCCACTCAAAACCAATATACTTGTAAATACTACCCATTTGCAATGACTCAGTCAAAGACAGACGGTTCTTTTGAATAACAAGTGATAAACTTGATGGTCATTGCTATACTAACTTTGTCTTTTTGTACTATCTAGTGTTTTTCCTCTCTTCATTGGTGACAACTTCAACTCCAGCACATTGATAATCTTCCCAACTATATTAGTGAACTCTAACACCAGAATTGTTTCAAATCCCTAGGCATAGAATTGGTGAGGCCAAACATCTAAAACTTTTGGCATTCCAATTCATTCTCCCAGAATTAAAGAATTCATGCTGGAGAAGAGAAGATAGCAATATTGCCCTAACACATTCATTGAATAGGTTTGGCCTCTCTTTGGATAAACAAAATACAATAAACAAGTCTCGTTAGTCCCTCCATAGAAACTGTCATTTAACCGATGTCTTTCAACTGCATGTCTTGTTGGGGGTGAATAATCAAAAAATTTTAAAAAGGGATGATCAATGACTAAATTGGTTCTGCGTTTTGTTGGATGGTGATCATGAAAAATTCTGAATTTAAGAAAAAAATTTCAAAATTAAAAAAAAGAAATGAAATTACATTAACCCGCTACTAAAAATTTTTTTCAAGGGGATGGGTATCCAATTGACATAAAGTCCCTTTTTTTTCCTTTTCAAGACATCATCATCAGTCTTTTTATGTCCATTGTTGGACATAGACCTTCCCCAGGATTCGCCACAATTCTATCGTGGGCGTCGCAGGGACAGTATTTCCTGAATTTGTCAGGTTCATCTCTCCATCTTGTGTTCTGTCAGCCTCGGTTTCTCATGTGATCTCTGGGGATCCACGTTGAGAGTCGTGATGTTGATCGGTTGTCTTTCATTCTTGCAACAAGATCTGCCCATTGCCATTTGAGCTTTTTAATAGTTTCTATGATGTCACGGACTTCAGTTTTCCTTCTTATATACTGTGCTGTCTTGTGATCTTTCCATGTAAGGTTGCATACTTCTCAGTTTGTAGGTCTGTCTCTTGGTTTGATAAGGAGTAAATATTTAAATTTTCAGCCTTCCAATTCCATTGATGCAACTTGAATGTATCATACATAGATACATACATAGCCAGCCATCAAGACTGACTTGAAAACTGAAGAAACCTATGCTGGCAGTTTTGGTTGACAGTTTATTAAAAGATTGCTTATATGAAAATGTCTTTTAGGGACAGCAAGAGAGTTGGGAAAAGCAAAAATGAAAAATACAAAAAGATGCCTGCTTGGAAGATAGGAGCCAGGTTGGCCAACCAGACAGCATTCAAATTTTAATGGAAAGGACACAAACTAATAACAATTCTTTTTATTCTTTCTGTTTTCTCTGTGGTCTTTTTTGTTTGAAGTATTTCCTAGCCACAGTATGGGTGGAATTGGTAAATAAAATTCATTGTGCGATATACAAAAACCTAAAAATTGTACTGAATTAAAAAGAATACAAATAAATCTACACAATATATAAAAGACCTAGGAGATTGAAAAAAAAAAGGTGAGGGCTGAAGATCTACATGAAAATAAAGGAAAATTCTTGACAGATTTAATTTTAGAAGAGATCTATATAACTAAAAGTTGCTAACTAAAAGTTGCAGCAAATGCTTCCAAAACTGGGACATATATATCCCAAGGTAATTTTGACAGCTTGAATATGGATGTCTGAGACGTTTACTAAGACATTTTAATTAAGGTATTGAGCACTTTAATAGATTGATCTTGAAAAGGTTGGTAATCGTATTGAAAATGAAGACAGCTGTCGGACTACAGTGTTCAATTATTCTACTAAGATATAAAAATAAGTAAAAAGCTACTTTATGAGAAAAATAGTACTAGATAACTTCAATATTTTGACTGATATCAAGAAGTCTATTCATTCTCGACTCTAGTTTTTGAACAATATATCATCCAATACATTCCAAAGTTGAGGATCTATAAATTTGACTCATCACTATATTGAAGAAAGATAAGAAAACAATAATTGAATATAATCAAACTTCAGGAATAAACACCCAAAAATTGTTCATATTAACCTTACCTTTTTAATCATCAGTCTTTTAGTGTCTGTCGTTGGTCATGGACCTTCCCCAAGATTTGCCAGACCACTATCATGGGCGTCACGGAGCCAGTACTTCCTGAGCTTATGTGGTTTGGTACATCATCTTGTATTTAGTCAGCCGCGGTTTTGTATGTAATCTCTGGGGATCCACATTGTGTGATGGGATGTCAAATGGTTTTCTACCATTCTCACAACATGATCAGCCCATCGCCATTTGAGTTTTCTAATGAATTCTATATCTCAGACTTCTGTTTTTTCTCTAATATATTTTGTTGTGTTGTGATCTCTCCATGTGAGGTTGAGCATGATTCTCTCTTGTGCATGTTGTTTGATTCTCAGTTTAAGGGTCAGTCTTTTGGTTGAATTACAGGTTTCAGCTCCATAGGTGACAATCAGGAGGATGCATTGGTTGTATACCCTTCTTTTTTGCACTAGCGGAATCTTGAAGGTTGAGCTTGCCCTGACGAAAGCTTACCAACCTAGTGTGATTCTTTGCTTGATTTCTTCTTTTGAGGATTTCGTAGAGATTCATTGTCCTAGGTAGATGTAGTGGTCAACATTCTCCATTTCCGCATCTTCGATTTTGTTGAATGATAGCATCAATGACCTTGGGGATTTCGATGGAGTCAAAGGTCTTCTAGAAGTTAAAAAAATGCTACAGCAAGTGCCATTTTATATTCTCCTGCTTTCCCCTCTTAGTTGATTTTCTAAATGGAGGTCATGAATTGTTGAGTAGCTTCTTCTGAAGCCAGCTTGACCCCATGGTTGATTTCATCAAGTGCTTTTTGGTTGGTAATCACTTTGGTGAAAAGTTTGTAGATGTAGTCAAGTAGGCTTATCAGCCTGTAATTGTTGAGATCTCACAGGCTCTCTTTTTTTTCTTCATAAAAAAGCATTATGATTGCATTGTTCCAATATTCTTGGACTTCACCTTGTTTGAGGCATATGTTGAATAGGGTGGCTAGCTTCTTAGTAATTACTCTACCAGCTTTATGGTATGTTATCTGGTCCAGGGCTGCTCCTTTTTTCGTTAGTTTGATTGATTGATTGTTTGCTTCACTTCCCATGGAGTAACTTCTGGGAAATCTTATTAATGGTTACTCATGATTTATATATTTTGTTATTCATTTACTTCTCAAACCAAATAGGTTTGCTTTCTAAGCTTGTACTTTAAACTTTGGGTTTTTATATAATAGAATGAACCTTGTGCAATATTCAAATCCTGTCGAAGCAATTAATCACTGCTGTTGCTGGATTTAGATTATTCATTGGTTGTGATATTTACATCTATCTATCAATTCGGACTTCACCTTGCACTAACTATTCATTGCAGGAACTTGACATTTTCTGTACACACATACACCTCAATGAGTAGGGGAAAAGTTTTTGTTTTTCAGAAGAGTCTCTTCCGAAATAAGTTTTTATTGGGGAACTCAATTTACAATGAAAGTTTATCCTAAATTGGTCCTTTAGTTTGTGTCCCTGTTTTTTGCTTATGATTATGGTTCAAACCATACAGGTAGTATTTTCATTAAGGTAACTTTATTTTACCACCACCACAGCTCGATTTACAAGATAAAAACCAGCATATATGAGTGGTGCTGATTCATAATTTCCCTTGGAATGTTAGTTTCATTTTGTACTATACTTTGTTTACTGGCGTTCTTTTTGAAACAAATAACATTTTGCCAGCTTTTATCATTGTCTCTATTCTTTTTTATTATTGTTTTTTACTTCAAGCTCTACATCTACAAAATGTCCTGGCATAATTTTGTTCCTCCCTAATTTTTATTTTTTGCTCTCTGTGAAACATTTTGACATTAGGAGCAGATGCCACATAATTCAGGAATAGATTGACGGGTATTGAAAACCGATCATGAATACGCACATTGCAACATACACAGCTTGAAAGTGAGGATTATCGAATTACGGGAAAACATTGACAAGTGTACAAATATAGCTAAGCAATAGATCGGTACATTGTCAACCCTCTGTAAAGGAGACTCCAAAAACACTTGGAGAAACCAAGCGACTCTTGCGGATGGTTTCAAATAAAAATATAACTGGGCTCTGAAAAATGCATTATTTCTATCTTCAAACTAATGGCAATGTCTTGCATTCATTAATGTAATGGATATTCCATCGAATGATTGATGTTATCTACAAAATCATGATATACTATCATTGCTGAAGTAAAATTGATAAAAAGCTATTATCAGATGCAGAATACTTGAAATATCAAGAGACAATGATATGTCTAGTGACTTTATCTTTTATAGGGAAACTTCAATTGTTTTAACATTTAGAAGCAGATTGCTTCTTATTTTTTTATTTCAAAATGATCACCTGTAATGTTCTATTCTTTTGTATCGAGCAGAGCAAATAAGACTCATTCAGTTCTACTCATCATTATACTGCGTATGCATTTATTCCATACGTGAGCACATATCTGATTTATACAAATTGATAATGGAAGAAAAAAATGTGCATGAGAACTATATTCTCTACTAAGCAAACTATTTTCTATTTGCATGATATTCTGTGCTCGATATGCTCTTAGCAGAAGAAAAATAATAATCACTAATATTAAAAACAAGCATTCTAATAGCAAAAATCAACAAATTTTCACACAACACATACATGAAAATAATGCATCATGAGTTTAAACAATGCATAGGATGGAATATAATCTATCTAAAGAATTCCAATGCATTCTTAGTTTTTTGATACCAGTATTTATGTGTATATTTCAAAGTATCTGTTATGATTATATATAATATATATATGCACACACGTGTATGTACATACATCCACATATGTATGCACACATGTATACACATTCACGTATTTAAACACACATACATGTGCACATACACACACACGTGTGTGTGTGTGTGTGTATATATATATATATATGGTTAAATATAACAAACAAGGACCACCTTATTGATGTTTTTAATAATTTTTTTTTGTTCCTGCACAGGAGAACAAACATTTGGATTCATAGAGTACAATAGTTGTCTAAATGTGTTATACCAAGTGCTTTTGGCTAAACAACAAGCCATTTTAAAAGGTCTTTGTAATGCCACAATTATTTCTACATGGGTTTTATTTGGTTAGCAATGACAACACTTTTGGACAATTATTACACTCTACTGATCTAAGAGATACCTTTTCTTGTGCGGAAACAAGAAAAAAATTTAATAAACAATTTTTTTAAAAATCAACAAGCTGCATCTTGTCCATCATTTTTAACTAGACATATAAATGAAGGATTGCTTCCCAAAAATACATTATTTGCAGGTGATAATTATTTACTGAGACAGCTCTCCTCTGTTGCATTTTCAGATATTTTGACCAGAAATATAAAGATTAAAATAGAGAAGCAAGCAAACCTTATCTAATAAAGCATGCCTAAAGGAAAAAATCATTCATACGTGAATAAATAAGTATGCCAACATTATATATATATATATATATATATATGCATGTATAGTATATGTTGTACAAACCAGGCTAGCAGTATAACATAATATAATAATATATCTATAATATAAAGCCAGTTCTGAAATGTAATGGATTTATTTCATAGAGTGCTCGATACATACAACTTTTTACTCTTGAAGTTAAGTTGTTTTAGAGTAAAGCTGGAGCATTTTCCTGATGCGGCCCCAACAGGGCAGAAACATGAGCTAGTTTGTGTAGCGAATCGACATTCTACTATTTATTTTTATTTATATATAAATAGATAAAAATATTATATATATATATATATATATATATATATATATATATATATATGCTCCTCTTTCCAGGGTTGAGCACTCTTTAAGTGAGATAACTCATCCATTGTAAGTTTATGTAATGCTCTTCCATAGGAATAGAGCACACTGATGGATGGGGAATTTCTGCATAAATAAATATATCGCTTAAATTCAGCCTACTGACCGTTCACTTCCGTAGAGGTAGGATATCGGTCTCCGTATCTAAAGTGAAGGTTTCAATCCTGCCTCGCGGTACTGGATGAGTTAATGGAAAGTCTATAGCCACACTGAAGAGATGTGATACATCGAAACAGCTGTCTGTGGATGACACAATAATATATATATATATATATATATATATATATATATATATACACACACACACACATTTGAAATGGTTTATTTATGCATACATATGAATACATGTTATATATTCCCATAATTCACAAGTAAAATGTATTAAAACACATGCAATGAATTACTGCATGCATAAAAATCTATTATCAAATTCTGCCAGGATATTATTCCTATGTATTCAAGTTTGCTGTATGATGTCAACAGATAAGTAGCTTCACATCTGCTTGCATGCAAGTCCATTTTACATGAAAAGAATAAAACTTATTCATCTGAATTCATTTACTGTTTGTCATGTTGAATAGGTATTATGATACAACATCTGAGCAAAATCAAAATTGATGAATTCAATCAAAGCAAGTAAAAAGATCAATTCAGTTTCCCTCGTAAATGTGAATTTAAATAGAAATCAGATGCATTTATAGTCGCATATTGCAAATAACTGGACTTCATTACACAAACACTTAGGAATATTGTTTAGCTTTTGTTGGGAGTCTTGTTCGGTTATACAAAGAGTCCATAAAAAGAAAAAGAAAATCAATTTTTCATCATAAATAATTCCTAATATCTTTTTTTCCCTGAAAGTGCCATTTAGATGTGTTTGTAAGCATTCACATAGATAAGATTTACAATAAATATTACAAAAATTAATTTACCTAATATAATTGAATAAAACAGGCAAGTTTTTATTGAGCGATTCATTTGACTGTGGAATAGATTTTCCTGTGGGCAGCAAGATCTTCCAGGTTTTAAAAGATAGTTCGAAGGATACAGTCTTTTATATTTCATATAAGTACAGAGAAAATTTGGAGTATTGGATATTCAATGAGCCGCAATTAAGACTTGAAGAAAAAAATTATTCACTTGTTCATTGTTAAATGTTTTGCATGGCATCAAGTGGGTTTGATTTGGATTATGTTTTGAAATAAAAAGTTTGTTACCAAAACTACTTTTCCTTTGCAAAGTGTGTATTTGTATTTTCATTAACTGCTGGAAGAAGAAAAAAAAAAAAAAAAAAATGAGAAAGTGTAAATAAATCCAGCTTTCTAATATTAAATGATGTTTGTATGATAGGGCAGAGAAATTAATGTCTTGTCATCCATTTTCTTTTTTTAAATGCTATTGACACTGTGATTTTAAATCGGACACACAAAAATTTGAAAAAATTCTTTTTTAATTTCCCAAACATCTATCCAGCAAAAAGTCCAATGTAATTTTTCATTTTTTAAATACACACTTTCTATTTTTTATAATGAAGCTTCAACAAAAAATTTTTTTTCCAATAAATCATTGTATGATAAGTTTAATTTTTTGAAATATGAAAAAAATTTTGAGACAATAAATACAGATTCAAAAGTAAAACCAAGAATTGAAAAAATTTACAGACTAGCAATATGACTAGTGCACTAAAAAGACTCATTTTTTTTTTTTCCAAATAATTAAAAGACGTGTGTAGATTTCAATTCTAACCATCTTCAAAATAATTTGTTTCATGAAATTTCGCATAGCCAGTAAATTGACACGGTTTCCTTGAGTAAAGCTAAAAGAGTGACATCTTTTGTAAGTGTCAAGTTTTATGAGTTTTTTTTTATGGGAGTTGGATTGTTTTTTATTGGATCTGGATTGGTTTTTTTTTCCATTTGTTTCTGGTAGTGGTCTCCATTATATTTAAAGATTTTATTGAAGTAACAGTGGGAGACCATCACTGCTTGTATTTGAGATTAGACTGAAAAATTGCCTTGAATAATTGCAAGATAGAATGCAAGCAATTTTGAGTTCATTACTTTTCCCATGAATATCAAGAGAAAATTTACTGAATGGTTAGCGTTTTAAATCAAAATCATAGATACATTACCTCCACAAGTTTTACTTTTGAAGCCACCTCAGTGACAGTATAAATTATAAAGAAAAACTGACAGTATATTTATTATTTACTAATCTAAGCTTACAGAGGTATATAAATAAGTCCACAGCCTAATGATGTAGAAACCATCTATTTTACACAAAAAATATTTATTTTTCAACATAATCTCTTTCCTTATCAAAGCATTTACTTCAGTGGAGAATATTAATTACATCAATCAAACATTATAGATAAAAATTTCTGATCGAAATTCAGCTAATAACTGCATGTCAAGCTATAAGACAACCGATTCACCCACATAATATGGCACAAGGCCATTAGGGTCAGAAGATTGTGTTTTGCTGGTCATCCAAAACGGAGAAGGCTTGCATATCATGAAAATTAGCATTTGAAAATTTGGCTCTTACTAAGGTTTGAACACAAACATCTGATCCCAATGGGAAGTACATTGTTGGACCGGCATATAGAAAAAAAAAAATGAATAGATAAAATAAAGCAAAACATGTATTCAGGGTACAAACTCCCTATTTTCCTATTGACTAAATAACAGCCAATGAGAACATTAGAAAATAGTCCTTAGGGGTAGTTGCAGCCTTGCAGTGTTTCCTTCCCCATTTTCACAACCAGTATGCAAAAGGGCCAAGACACTTCTCCTCGGTTGGCAAGGCCCTTGACCCCCAACTACTGCCCTTTCTCTCTCACTCTCTTTCCTTTTACTGAACAGAACACATCATCCCCCCCCCCACAGTTGCTTTTTTTTCAGTTACTATTCCGAGCTCTAAAACTTACATCTAAAGTTGAAAAATCAACAATCTCCAAAAACAACTCAACACTGGAAGAAAAAAAAAATAAGAAGTAATTCCTACCACCATTCAAAATCATCCAAGTGGGTCAATAAAATAGAAATAAAAGAAATAAAATCTACAACATGCTACAAAATCAATTCAGCTGAATTCTATAAAGAAATACCTCAATGAAAGAAAATGCATGCAAGCAAGAACTTAACCCCAAATCATGGTGAATTCCTTCACATTCTCTTAAACCCTTCTTTTAAACATAATTCTCTCCTACAAAATTATGCCCTACCATAGTTAACAGCACTTTCCCCTCAAAAGGGAGGCAAGTCGCAGGAAAAGCACATAATTAACTAACTCTTCTTGCAATGAATTCTTCTAGGCTATCTTTTCTTCCATCTTCTTGAATTATTAAAATTTGTGTAATCCAACGCAATTTGTTGTTTTGCTTCATTCATCTCTTTGTTCCGTCTGTTCGATGCAGGTTTCTCATGAATTCCAATACATTCAGCCATGTAAATTCAAGATTGAAAAAATAACACTGAATTCACTCTTGCATATGTAGAAATTATAAAATCGGTAATAAAACAATCAGGATCTGATTGGCCAAAATATGTATTCAAACGCAAAACCAGAATATTTGATTCAGATTTTAATACGAATCGTGTATTTATCACCCAGCCTCAATATTCACACAGATTCTATTTAACAATTTTTCTTTATGAAGAAAGCGTTGTACAGTTACGTATAAACATATTTATTCCTGGTATTCAAATCGTTAACAAGGATATCTGTTTTTAATGAGTTTCAAATGATTCACTTCTGCACATCTATTATTTTCTATTGACCATCCCAAAGGATCAGAATAGCATTGCACATTTAATTCTGTTAATGAATTCAATACTCAGCACAGTCATGTGACATAATTGCTAATTCTCCGAACCTTTGATGTCACTAAGAGGAAAGAGCTACTTTCCTCTCTGATACTCAAAGCTTTGTCTTCCAAACGCACACCATGAGTTTGCAAGGATAAAACATCCAATTTTTTAACTGTACATTTAATACAATTGTAACATGCCACTGAACCCAAATCCAATGAAAGTGAATTAGAGCAAAAAGACCTCCCCATCCCCTGCAGGTTGAACTGGCCGTATAAACGAATCATTGGCACATTGTCAAACTGATAAAAATCTAAATCGACTAGGAAAGTAATAAATTTTTACCGCTCTCAGGACGAGGTCGAATCTTAAACTTTTAACAAAGTGAAAAGAAAATTTCCTTCCTCAAGGAAGTTTTCTAATCGCTAAATAAATCCCCATCTCCAACAGAAGTCCCCAACAAGATAAGTGCCGCACTGTATTGGTTCAACTTTTCTTTTTTTTATTTCTTTAACTACACTGTTTTGAATGGTTTTGTTTTTATTGTTACATTGGTTTGAATTAATTCACCTTCAATCTTACTCAAAATTCTGTAGAGACTTTCTTCTTCTAACTTCCTGCCCCTAAACACACACACCAAGAGTTTGCAAGGGTAAGACTTCCAATTTTCAATTGTCATTTCTGAGGACTTTAACCAAGTTAAAAAAACTTAGAATAAAAAGGAGAGGTATGCTCAAACATGAACAACTCATCTAGCTAAACCAAAAATGAAAATATAGATCCATAGGACCTGTTAACAAAAGAAGAAAAAATTAATTTACACTCAGCCCTGTTGTAGACCCAAGTAGGCTAAGCTTAGAACAGCCCTGCATACCTGTCTCAATACTCTAACACATTTGAATCAACAACTTGAATAACAATGCTACACACAAAAAAAAAAAAAATCATCTATATACCTCATCTCGTATCCTTAGCTCCTTTATCCCCTACGGCGCTGCAAACACCAATCCGCCGGACCCCTCCAACAAGTCATGGTCCAGCATGGCAGAGTATGGCCCAACACTCCCTATAGTTCACGCAATGAAAAATTATTCCAGCAATTCCTGCTGGGTAAGCGGTTACAAAAGTCCCAGTCACATCACCAATAAAAAAGTGCAGAAAAATGTTCCACAACAAACTGCAAAACATACCAAGAATGCTCACCCAATTCTCCAAGATAGAATTGAAAAACAAAAATCCTTACCGACTCCAAAAAATAGCAATTCTGATAAAAGCTGCCACTATATTTAAAGCAAGGAACACACAAACCATTGGTGAAATCTCAGACAAAACCAGGTAACTCATTGAAAAGCGTGGGAACCACAAGCCACAGACAATAACAAAGGAAAAAAATTGAGGAGATCGAACAGTACAAAACAATCAAAGAAACTAAGAGAAGACAAAAGAAGGCACATGACAACAATCATCAAAACAACTCTTGTAAAACATTGGGGCTTCAAAACTATAAACAAGGACAGAAACATAACTAGCATACTTGAAGAAAATGGAGACATAACAACAGACAGAGACCGGATTGTCAAATATACCCAAGAATTCTACCAAGAACTATGCATCAAGATGTGGACTACAAAACATCGACCAAGATGCACAACACGTGGACTACAAAACATCGACCAGGATGCATGACACGTGGACTACAAAACATCGACCAGGATACACGACACGTGGACTACAAAACATCGACCAGGATACACGACACGTGGACTACAAAACATCGACCAGGATACACGACACGTGGACTACAAAACATCGACCAGGATTCACGACACGTGGACTACAAAACATCGACCAGGATACACGACACGTGGACTACAAAACATCGACCAGGATACACGACACGTGGACTACAAAACATCGACCAGGATTCACGACACGTGGACTACAAAACATCGACCAGGATATACAAGACATAAACAACCAGTTTGAGGACTTCTCAGAAGTTAAACTATACCATAGGAGGTAAAACAAGCCATCAAACAAACAATAAAAAAAGAAAAGCCCTTGAATCAGATAACATCACCATCAATCTACTCAGAAAAGCTGGTAAGATCATCACAAAGAAAAAAAAAATTCAACTCAATCTATGTCTAAATTGTCAATAACAAAGTAAAGTCCCAGAAGACTGGAATATGGCAATCATAATGCTTTTATATAAAAAAAGGAAACCTAAAAGATCTCAACAGACTAATAAGCCTACTCAACAGCATCTACAAACTTTTCATATAGATTATCACCAACCGGATCACTAAAACATGAGATGAAAACCAACAACAGGAACAAGCTGGCTTTAGAGGAAACTACTCAACCATGGACCATCTTCATTCAGCAAATAAGATGCGAGGAAAAGCAGAAGAATACAAAATACCACTCGCTGTAGCATTTATAGACTTCAAGAAAGCTTTCAACTTTCTGGTCATGAAGGCCATCACTCTACGAAGTGGTGACCCTGTATACATCAGAGTTGTGCAACATATATACAATTACAGCAACTCCATCAAGCTTGCAAAATACACATGAAAGAATCATGCTCAATCTCATATGGAGATAGAACAATATATCAGGCAGAAAACAGGAGTCAGACATCAAAGAACCCATTAGAAAACTCAAATGGCAATGGGCTGGTCATGTTGCAAGAATGGTAGACAACCAGTGGACATCATGATTCACAACATGGATCCCAAGATGTGCAACCAAGGCCGGCAGAATACAAGATGGAGAGATTAACTAGACAAATTCAGAAGAAAGTACTGGCTCCGTGACACCCACGACAGAGAGGTGTGGCAGATCCTGGGGAAGGTCTATGTCCAATGTACTGACGATAAGTGACCGATGATGAAAGTTTTATAGGAAAGATCAATGTAAGATTTGTATCCATTATTCCAACTCTGGAACTAACTTCCAGTTCCAACAACTTGATCATTTCTTTTGTATTTTATTACATTCATTTCATTGAATACCTCTTCAGCAATTCAGTACAATGATGTCATAGTTTTATTAATTTTTTAATTTTCTTTTTTTCCAGGTAAGTAGACTTGAGGTAATAAAATCAGTCACTTCTAGAAAATTCCATACTTTTGAAAAAGCATAAAAACCAATTGAGTGAAAGGAAATTGTAGACTCACAAGTACCATTCATTATTCACTCATTCTCCATACCTTATATTTGAATGACAAGGCTATTACACATTTATATCAAATTCAATAAACTATTATGCACCAAGTCAAATCTTTCAAAAAGACTCAATGAAGTTGAAGTATTGGTGAAAAATCTATCAAATAATTCTCAGACCATACTTTAAACAATCCATTTTCTCGAACTTCATTTTTTGCAATCAATTTTGCATTTTTGGTAAATACTGCTGAAATAAAGTTTGGAGGAAAAAAAAAAAAAAGGCTTCAATCGTAATTTTGCCAATAGTCATTACGAAGTCACAATAACTTCTACGTGTTAGTCTTACGACTTCCTTGGGGTTTATTGATTATTTTTCTGATGTTTATTAGTGTTTTGGAGCAAATTAGATTTTTTCATCTGATATTTATTTATCAATAGTCTCCATTGGTTGAGGAGTCTGGAATGAAACAGAAAAAATTTTCCTGCCCATCTTCGAAGACATTGTTCAGACTCCCTTCTGATTCAAACAACCACAAAACCAAATAATTCATACCATATCTCTAAGGAAGACTACAAAAACAAAATTGGTAAACCTGGTTTCTATTCTATATTTTTCATCAATGATAAAATTCCCATAATGAAAGAACTAGTGTTTTGCAAAGCAATAGAATTTTGTAACCCATAGGTTGCAGTAATTTGAACAAAACTTGCTGTTGCTACTCTTGTCTCACATTGTGATATATGGAATTCATTTATTCATTCAAGAATGAGTCTATACAAGCATGAGGCAGGAAGTAGTTTGTGGTAAACATCAAAACATAAAATGAACACTTCACCATTCATTGACAAAGTTCAAGCCAATATGTCAAAGAGGTTTGATAATGTCAAGCCTTTTAAATAACTAAAATTTAATGCAGGTATGCATATGTATGTTACAGTAAGATTGTGAAACTAGTGATTTTGTGAAATCCCAAAACATTTCAGTAATTTCATGAAATCTCCAGCTGCACTATCAGTATAGTGATGATCAACAAGATTTTGATGTTGACCATTACTATTGTAATGAGTAATAAGACAAAGATGTTTGACCATGAAAAGTATTGAAATAACCAAAAAAATTTAATGCAAATATCTATATTATTGTGTCATCCACAGACAGCTGTTTTGGTAAATTACGTCACTTCAGTGTGGCAATAGACTTTCCATTATCCCATCCAGTACCGCGAGGCAGAATTGAAACTTTCGCTTCGAAACCCGGAGGCTGATATCCTAACTATGGACTACAGAACTGGAGTGTCAATAAGGCTGAATTTAAGCGATATATCTATTTACACAGAATAGAGGAGCATTAACTATTGTGTCATCCGCAGACAGCAGTTTCGATGTATTACATCTCTTTATATATATATATATATATATATATATATATATTACTGTAAAATTGTTACTACTGTGTCCTTGTGTTAAACTAAGCTAAAATTGGTAAATACCAAGTAAATTCTGCTTCTATATTCACATATATATACAGCTTAATTATAAATTCAGGATTTTGACCAAAAATAAAATATTTGCATAACCGCAATTTTTATTTCACTTTCATATAATGTTTGAAAAGTACTGTCTACTCAGTAAATCCAATAAACTGTGCCACTTTATGCATTTCTTATGGATATATTTCATCAATTAAAATACCACAGTTTTTTTCCAAAAATTAGACATAACATAAAAGTAGTACAAATGACTTCGGCGAGTTTTCTAATTGCACTTCAAACCACTGACAAATCTGTGAGATCAAACAAGTTATTGATCAATACCCACTGTTATCTGCTTTAGTAATATGAGTTTTCTAATGTTAGAATCATTACAAAAAAAAAAATGCAAATTTGTACAAAGTGTTTTTAATCATGTTATTCCCTGTTCAAGTTTATAATATGAACATATCAAGGGCAAACATTTATTACAATATTAATGATTAAGAAATAAAACTCTTAATCATTTTTTAAAACAATCAATCATTTCCAAACATTTCTGAAATTGCTAATATAAATCTGTTCCTTCTCATTTGCAGAGTTATGATGAAGCACTAATGGGACATCAAAATCATCAGTCTTCACACATCAGCACGACCCTCGGGTAAGACCTATTTCGGATATTATCAACAAAAGATTTAAAAACAAAAAAAGATAACGTCTCTGAATTACTTCAAATAATAATGAATACAAGGCCACTGATTTAGTCTCCCGTATCATTTTTATGAGCTTTATTGAATTCAAAAAAGGAAAATTTGTTTTACGTTAGTTGAAGCCAAAAAAAAAAACAAAAAAAACAAACTTTCCTCCTAATTATTTACATGCACTAGTTAATACCCATGAAACAAATTCACAAATATATTTTAATTTCTATGAAGCTTTTTTCTAAGAATGAAAAAAATGATAACAAAGTTGTTTTGTTAAAGAGTTTCAAAAGGTGGGAGACCGGTACTTTTATAAGCAAATTTTTTTTACCCCCAGAGAAATAGAGAGTCAAGTGTTATGGGTATCAAACCAAGAAAGTCATACTGTTTGTTATATAAGTATAATATCTTGGCATGAATTGAATGTTGACCCTGACCTTTCGGCATGGATTAAAATGTAGTATCTGTTCCATGGCATAGACAGAGGTGCCAGTACTGACACTTGCCTGCTCTATGGGCCAGATATTGTGTTGTGGTGAGTGTCAAAGACTGAGTGCACGGGTGCAACGCCTCAGTCAATGAGGTTATACTGAGGCTGCGCATTGCTACGCGCATTGGGAGCCTTTGGATTTGTCTTTGGGCTCTCCTATTATTACTCGGCCCAGCTGCAAGGGATCAGTTTGCCCCAGTGTAGCACTGTCCCATTGCACTTAAAGGTCATGCTCGTCCTGACGTTGTCGTGACTGCAGTTGCTTAGCAACTGAAGTTGCATTGGCTGGAGCTATTTTTGAAGGCGTCTCCTTTTTTCCCCCCACATAAATCCTTGTCCTTCTGTCACTGGTGGAAGTGAATAAATAGGGTCCAAGGCACCGGTACTAACGTTTGTCTGCCAAATGGGCCAGAGATTGTGTTGTGGTGAGCATCAAAGACCATGTGTGCAGGTGCAATGCATCAGCCGATGAGGGTACACTGAAGCTACACTCATTGAGAGCCTTTGGATTCGTCTTTGGGCTCTCCCACTATTACTCGGCCCAGCTGGAGGGAAGCAGTTCACTCCGCGGTAGCACTGTCCCATTGCACTAAGAGGGACGGGTTGGGCTCATCCGGACGCTTTCATGACCTTGGTTGCTTTAGCAACCAAAGTCACGTTGGCTGGAGCTATTTTTGATGGGGGTGCTTCATTTTCCTATGTTAAGCTTGACCTTGTGTCGCATTTCACTGCAATGGGTGTGTGGATAAAGAGGGCCCATTTTTTCTGGCCTTTTGGTTAGGATTAAAACGTAGTATCAGTTCCACAACATAGCCCAAGGCACCGGTATTGATGCTTACCTGCCTAATGGGCTGGAGATTGAGTGGTGGGTAGGCATCAATATCGAATGCGCAGATGCAATGCATTGGCCAATGAAGCAACACTGAGGCTGTGCATTGGGAAGCTTGGAATTGTCCTTGGGTTACCCCATCATTACTCAGCCTTGCTGCAGGGAAACAGTTCGCCCTGGGGGCAGTGCTCTCCCATTGCATTTAGAGCGACAGGTCGGGCCGTCAGTTGTGTCAACTGGAGCTATTTTTGAGGGTGCTCCATTCCACATTAAACTCGACGTTGTGTCATATCTCGTTCACCACGAGAGTGCGAGTAAAAAGTTATCAGACCATCAATAGCGGGAGATCTGATGAAGGATCAAACCCACTAGCACTGGCCTGCAAGATCAGCTTGCTGATCAATGATATATAAAGTCTATTTTCGTTTTTATTTATATATATATATATATATATATATGTAAGTGTGTGATCAACTCATTAATCTTGGTAGGGAAAAAAATCATGAATGTATTAGGATTGGGATGTTTTGTGGGGGGGGAGAAAATACTGAATTTGTTTACCAGGTTATAGTGCTTAGTTTGAAACAGTGGGCAGGAAGTATCTTTCCAGCAAAAAAAAAAAGAAAAAAAAAAGATACCCTCCTCCCCATTGGAAGTCTAGTATTATAGCTGATAAACCAAGAAAATCACACTATTCATCATTAGAGTAGATAACAAAATTATCCATATCCATAAGTTCTCAAGGCTATTCCTGCAGACAATTATCACACTGTCACATCTCAACCTAAACTAAAATAAAATGAATTAATAATTCTATCCAGGAAATAACTTGCTTCTCAAAAGTCTAATACCATAAACAAAAATATTTCCTTTTACCACATATCAGAGAATATGATAGAGCTTTTTTTTTTGTTACAAGCAGTTTTTCTTCAGAGTATATCAGTACAGTTACTCTAAAACAAAAAATAACCTTGGGGGGGACAGGAAAAATTACATCACTCTCCCCATAGAAAATAAGGAACTTTTTGCATCTGAACTATTGAACTTCAGTTGGACATTGAGTGAGAAAACAATTGTCACTCTCAGAAGAAAATAGGTCATTTGATTCTTGCAACTACTAATATAATCTTTTTTATAAGATATCAGTTTATTCTCTTGATGTAGTTTTCGAATTCAGTGCATCTTGTATATACAAACTATTTGCATACTTAAATATTTACATTTTCACGCACAGGGCTGCTGCAAAAGCTTTACATGCCCTTGGTGAGACTTGAAATTTATGTCACTGTTTGTATTCTAATGACGATTTTTTTTTCAGTTTGGCATGCTCCTCTAGGACCTTTGCACCCTAGGCGACCGTCTAGGTTCATCCAATGGACAGGTTGGCCCTGTTCATGCATAATGTACATGCCAAAAATGTGATCCAACTTGTTAAGTATTAACATAGAGTCACATCTACAAGGAATGGCCAACTGACTCACAGAAAGATTTTAAATTTGAGAAATTTATACATACCACACACACTTTCCCCTCTACTCATTGATATCATATTTTTCCAATATCTGTTAAAGAGAAAGTCAAAATAAATAGTTATGTAAAGGAAAAGAAAAAAGGAAAAAAAAGAAAAAGAAAAAAAGGAAAAAAAGAAAAAGAAAAAAAGGAAAAAAAAGAAAAAGAAAAAAAGGAAAAAAAAGAAAAAGAAAAAAAGGAAAAAAAGAAAAAGAAAAAAAGGAAAAGGAAAAAAGAAAAGGAAAAAAGAAAAGGAAAAAAGAAAAGGAAAAAAGGAAAAGGAAAAGAAAAAAGGAAAAAAAGAAAGGAAAAAGGAAAAGAAAAAAGAGAAAAAAAGAAAAAGAAAAAGAAAAAAGAAAAAGAAAAAATAATCAATCAATGCAGAGTCTTATGCAATGCATAAAGTCCAGTAACAAGAGGATTGATGAGAACAAGTGGTGACTCATAAAAAAATCAAACTGATGAATACCCTGCAATATACGTTTACGGTGATTATAAGTTAGAGCACTATCTTTAAATAACTCATTGTCGAAAAGTCTAAAATGCACTTTTTTTTTATGTAAGCAAAATTGTTAGTGTTGATTTCTTCTTTTGGATATGTGTCAGGTTGCCTCTTGTAAACACTGAAGCTGAAGATGTTTTTGTAACTTTGATATACTTATTAAGAGGTCTGTTGCATGACTGACTTTTTTTCATCAAAAAAGCATTTTCTTTCAATAGCTTTTTTTCAAGTTTCAAACTTTGTTTTAAATAAATCTAAGTATTTTAATAAAAAAAAATGCCCATTAACCAAATGTTTACAAATACTGACTTTTTTTTTGCCAATGTGTAAAACATCCAAGTTAGTTCTGGTTGAAAAGAAACAAGAAAATGCAGAGCAAAATAATGTTTAATGCTTTTTAAAGTACTATCCAATTTCAAAATTACTTAAATAGTCATGATTTTTTGATGACAGGAGTTGACTAGTTCTTTGATTATATTAGATAGACATGCAAGATTCCATGCGAAATAATTTTGCATCAATCAGAAAATCTTTCCATTCACTTTGCAGTAAAGACATTTCTGCTATAATTTGTGATATCAAATTAATCTCCATCACTTTTCATGCACGTATTTTATGATCTAAATGTTATTGGACACTTTAACAAAATGAACATCGAACATATCAAATATGTTATCTTATATATTCTCATGACATACATCAAATAGAGTTTAGGTAAAATTGCATAACCAAAACTGGAACTTCATTATTCTTTTAAACTTAACCATTAGTTTGATTGAGATCCATCAATTTTTGTTAGATCAAAACCATTTGAATCTTGAATTCAAATATTCATGTGCTGATATGAAATAGGTAGATTAATTCACCTCTGCCAACAAAGTTGGAAGAGATACATGTATCCATTCATGTCTGTCTGTCTGTCCATACAATATTTCAAAAATTGATTTCAATGACATTTTGTGGAAAAGTGGACCATGGGTTAAGGAACAATCGATTGAATTTTGGGGTGGATCCAGGATTTTTTTTTTTACTGTTACTTCTCCTGCATTGTTACAATTTGTGAACCAATTTTCATTCAGTTTTTTTTGTGACTATGGCATTGGCAGAGGTGTGCGCTTTCCGAGTCCTTTCTAGTTGTAAAACGAGTCATTGGAACTTGTCTGAACAAATGTTAACCACAATTAATAAAACCATCCTTAGCATAAGTAGTGATATAAGTCTACCACTTGTTTTGAGTGGATACTTTTAGGTGGTCATTTACCAAGAATAAAACTTTTCAAATGTCACTTGACCTCATTATAAAACCATTCAAACCTCTCAATTTTTTGGTTAATAACCATTCAGACCATCTATTTCTTAATTTAACACAAAAGTCTATGTTAAACATATCAAATTTTAACCTTTTTTGGACAGTCTATCATTTATTATTAATTTAAAACTTTGCTGACTACATCTAAGTGGAAAAGTGTTAATTAGTTCATAATAACTCCAGACAGAAGTAACTGCAGAAAATACATCACAAAAAAAAGAAGCAAATCATATTTATACCTTAAAGAAATCTTGAGACACTGACGAAGTACACACCATTCTCATCTCATTCAAGTAATTTTAAAGATTACATAACATGTTTTTTTACAGATATCAAAACAATCACTAGAGAACTTTCTTTTCCATTTTCTGCTTGTGCTTGATGTGTCATGGGGAGGTGGAGATGGCAGTCACATTAATTCATCAATTCGTTTTTATTCCCCTCCCCTTTCATTTTACTTTGGCAATAGAAGAGAGGCAATTTAGTAATTGTTTGGAAGCATTTTCCTGCTTCTAAATTATTATAGAATAGTGAGTCAGAAATGAAATTTAAGACCTTGAAACCTTCAGATTTGATTTATTTAGATTATAATTTGAGAGTATCCAGTGATGGTCAGATATACCACAGGTATACCTTGATTGGTGCATTTGATTTGTTTCAAAAATGTTCTCAATTGTTCAAAACCACTCTGTCAAAGGTCCTATTATAATTTCATGAGCTTTTGTTTTCAGTTTATACATGTAAATTGTACAGCAGTACCTTAAACATTCTATATCAAAACCACACAATTTAAGATATTCTTGTATTAGTAGTATGCAAAAATCATTCTATCTTTTTACTCCTGAACTCAAACTGTAAAGAATTTGACCTCTTTCCCAAGAACAAGGAAGTTGAACTTCTTTAGGATTCCAGTAAGCAAGTCATTCATTGTTAGCACATTGTTTATAATTATCTATGGAGAAAGCTGCTAAGTTTAAATGTCATTCAACTTCATTTACAAGTTGTTATAACTCAGAAGTTGAATAGATGGGACCTTGAACTGGGCTACAGTTTATTTGTCAAATATTTTGGGAACAAGGCCAGCTTTATGTTACTTGTTATGAACTAATGGTTTTGAAAAGACTATTTTTCATTTGAAATGAAAACAATGAAATATTCTAACTTGGTATTTTTTACTGAGTTGCTTTGTTTTTCAGGCCAATGTTTATATAAGTTGAATACGGATATGACTTTCCTAAAGGAAGTTTTCAATAAAATGACAGGTTGATACGGAGGAGAAGTCCTGGTTTCTAGTCAATAAGAGTTGGTGATTTTTTGAAGTTGGAGTTTATTTGGTAATTTTTGTAAAGCCTTACATACAGAATGCATTGGGTGTGGAATATTCTATCAAAAAAGGACTCTAAATTGAGATTGAAGTTTAAATTCCAATGAATAAGCTCTAAGTTTCGGTATACATTGAGAACATTTTAAAAAGTCTTCAATCACAACTGAGTAAAAAATTCAAATTTTGTTCTCAAATTCCAGATAAAAAGAAAAAAAAAAAAGCTAACAAAAAATAAATTATTTGCTATTGAGATTTTATTATTTATTTTCATCCTTCAAGCATTATATTTGTCTCCTATTTCTAAATTCATTTTGCTAGAAATTGCTTAACAGCGATCATAACATCAAGAATTATCACCAGCATAAGAAATGTTGATAATGATGATATCAAAATAAGTAGCCATGTTAAATTCAATGGAGAAAAGCAGGTAATACCTTTTTTTTTTCCTATTTTGGGAATAGATATGGAGACAAAAAATTATCCTGTTGAACAACCATAGCCATTAAAGATGGCAAAAGGTTTTATCCTTTTGTATACATGTGTGTTTATTAGTTCCAGCTCTCCTGGCCATAGCATTTTGTTTACAGACTTGAAAATTGGCATTAGTTCACCACTAGACCCCAATTAAAAATGTCTTTCTTTTTTCTTTTTTTTCAGATATATAAAATAATAAGAAAAAAAAAAAAAAAAAAAAAGCTTTCTTGACCTTTTGGGGCTTTATCATGACAGATTTATTAACAGCATCAAAATTCTCTGGAATTTATAAGTTTTTTTACTCTATCTTAAATAGTACTTTCAGAATCTATTATCCTAAAAATTGAGAAAATTCAAAGTGATTTTCCTTGAAATTTTATCAATAGATTCAAAACATTTTTTCATATCAACTGGTTTCAAACTAAGACTGAAAATTGCTATAGCATGAGGCAATAGGATTCAAATATATTTGACTTCATTTCATTGGAAGAAAGAGTAGATACATTTTGATTTGTTGAAGTCATAGACAAGAGGTAAAAGAGATTGTAAATTAGTTTAGAAATTGTGTCCCCTACCTCTTCATTGAATCACTGTAGTGCCACAAATGTCCTGATCAACCTACCAAATGGGCTACATCAGTCTTTTAAGATCTGTCGTTGGACATAGACCTTCCCCAGGATCCGCCACATTTCTCTATCGTGGGCGTCGCGGAGCCAGTATTTTCTGAATTTGTCTAGTTCATCTCTCCATCTTGTTTTTTGTCGGCCTCAGTTTCGCATGTGGTCTCTGGGGATACATGTGGTGAGTTATGATGTCCATTGGTTGTCTTCCATTCTCACAACATGACCAGCCCATTGCCATTTGAGTTTTCTAAAAGATTCTATGAAGTCTCTGACCCCCCGTTTTCTTTCTGATATATTGTGCTGTCTTGTGATCTCTCCATGTGAGGTTGAGCATGATTCTGTTATGCGCATGTTGCATGCTTCTCTGTTTGCGGGTTTGTCTCTTGGTTAGGTTCCTTGAAATTTTGCATGAGTATGCTGCAAAACTCCATCTAGTAACTTTATTTTATGTTCTTTTCCAAAACATTGCTTTTTGGGATCTCCATGGTCATTTCAGCCCAACAATGCCCAAATATTGTGCTGTTATCTCTAAGATGATCTTAGATAAAAGATCTATTTCCTTTTGATAATTTCTCAGTTAATCATCTCTGGCACGTGCATGAGCTATTATTTAGTCATATAAAAAACCATCAACCAAAACTTCAAAATTTTCTCAGATAATTAGTTCTGGTACACACACGGGCAATGGTGATTCTCTTATGCAAGGTCCAGATATCTGTTAGTAATTTTATATTAACTCTTAGTTAAAAATTGATTTTAGAAAATAAAATTTAGCATTAAAAAAAAATTGATGCTTACATACTGAATTACGTTACTACTAAATATTTTGTTCTACGTATGAAATGAAATAGTAGTCTATGGTTAACTGCAAACTTTGCAAGTATGACTTGATCAAAATAATGCAAAAACAAGCGCCTAAAACAGCAGATGATTTTGAGAATCTTCATTAAGAGAAAAGAAAAATCCTCCCTAATTAGAAAAGAAAAGTGGAGAAAAATTCAGGATTCACTGAGAGCCATAGATTGAAAGATAACAATTGGTTGATTAGGCAAATCATATTAGTCTCTTGATTATTTTGCTAATTACCACAGTTGAGTATCTCAACAGTAAGAACACTGACTTGATGAAGTGTGTGTGGTGGAGTGGTTCATGGCATTGGGAATGAGGTCTAGAGTTCAAACTCTGGCTGACACAGTTTGTGTTTGCTTTACACTGATGCCCTAAGAAAAGGCATGTATCAATCTTCTTCGGTGCAAGACATCACAGGCCAACATGGAAGGGTAAGGTCTCATCATCTCCCAACCCCAATGTCTTATAATTTTTAGAGAAGGCCTCTGTCCAACAATGGAGCCTGAGGGGGGGAAAAAAGAAAGGAAAAAAAAAGATTTTTCCGAAAGACATAGGTGAAAAATATTTTGATCTGATGGAGTCACAGACAAAACGTAGAAAAGAATGTGAAGTACACAATTGGGAAAACAATAGCGCCACAAATTGCTTGACCAACTTGCCACCAAAATGGGCTACAAATTCTTTGAAAATCTGCATGAGTACACCACTCATCAGTCGTTGGATATAGACCTCACCCAGGATTCGCCAAACATTTCTATCATGAGCATCGCGGAGCCAATACTAGTTTATCTCTCCATCGTATATTATGCCCACTTTGGTTTTACATGTGATCTTTGAGGATCCACGGTGCGAGTTGTGATGTTCACTGTTTGTCTAATATCCTTGCTACTTGACCAGCCCATTGCCATTTAAGTTTTCTTGCAGATTCAATGATGTCTTGAACTCCTGTTTTTTCCCTAATAAATTGTGCTGTCTTGTGATCTCTATGTGATGTTGAGTAGGATTCTTTCATGTGCACATCGCATGGTTCTCACTTTGAGGGTCAGTCTCTTGGTTAGGTGACAATTGGGAAGATGCATTGATTGTATACCCTTCATTTCAGGATTAGTGGGATTATTTTGCTCTTGAAGGTTGCATTTGCTCTCCCAAAGGCTTGCTAGCCTAGAGTAATTCTTCATTTCGTTTCTTTTAAGGATTTCAGGGAGATTTGTTTTCCTTGGTAGATGTTGTGGTCAAGTACACCACTAAGCACCATCTAATAACTTTTTTATTTTTTTTTTTCCAGAAAATCACTTCTCAGCAATATACCTGACCACTTCAAATTGATCTTTTACTTATAAAATTTATAAACATCAGTGTATTATTGGTAACTGTACTTATGTTGTTCAAAATGATTAGATATGAAATACATGGATACTCATTGCATTTTATACCATTAGATAAGTGGGTATATCCCTTTAGTAACAAACTTTATTTGATAGATTTTGGGTGTTACAGACAAAAAATGTATATACAAATAGTCATGGCATAGTTTAAAGACACTGATTTGTTCATAAATAGATGCACAATATATCTCAAAAGCCTTGATATTTTTTTTTCTGAAAAATCATGAGTACATTAGTGTATCAGGTGATTGAATACATTAGCCAACCTCCAAGATTTTCATCCAGAATGAAGATGCTATTTTTGAATAAATTTACAGAAAACCATTTAAAATTATGTAGGTTCTGATGGGAATAATTTAAATATACTAATATATTTCTCATGATATTTTCTCATAAACATCATAGCTATTTAGTTCAAGGACCCAGCTAGAAATTTATTTTCACATTTCATTTGTTGATAATGATGTGAAAGGAGTTATATTTTTCTATCAGAATGGAGGTAGAGAGCAAGGTTTGGAATTTCAAACAGTGGTCTACAGAGATATCAAGCAATGAATTGAAATTCAACGTAATTGTGTCTGATGGTCAGAGATGCATTAAAAGGAGGGTAGATGAATCAGCCAGACTGCATTAGAGCAATGGTTAAATACAGAACAGGGAGTGTCATCGTGTGGGGTTGTATGTCTGGAAACAGTGTTGGTCTGTTGTAACGAATTAAGGAAGTTATGGATAGCAAGTCTTATCTAGAAATTTTCAGGAAATACTTTTCAGTGCCTTACTTGCAGCTCAAGTAGAAATAGATGCTTTTGATATCTAAGTAGTTTATCAGGATTACAGAGCATCAAACTAAATACCTTGAAAATAGAGGATGAAATAATCATATTCCAATACATGTATTGTTAAGATGCATTAAAACGGAGAGGAATAAAAAATGTAGTCTCACTTCCATTGAAAACTGTTGAATTATTACAGGTTTTTTGCATGAGAATTTTTGTTCATTGCATAACATTTTTATTACAAATGTATATCTACTTTTATGTGTTCTGCTACATACAGGATATTAATTCTTAGACACGCTTGCTTGCTAGCAACTAGGCTAAATCAGACACACGATTCGGTAAGTGAAGAGTATGACTAAAGTTACTTACAGTTACAATGTAAATTCCATACAATGCTAACCTATTGAAGAGATACAAAGCTATCAGTCACCTTTCTTTTTTTTCACAAGTATCTTGTGATATTATTATATGATATACACATGGCATTGATCACTTAGGTCTGACTGTCAACGCCCACAACACCAAACTGCTCACAAAATCTGCTCCAAAGATGACCCCTCCAGAATTTGGCATCACTATCTTGAATACTCTACTGGAATATGTAGATAATTTTCACCATGGTGGAAGTCTACAATTGATGCAATGCAACTCTGAGAAAGATGTGGAGAACAGGATTCATGCAGTCCAAGTTGCTTTTTGGAAAACTAACCCACAGCATTTTCAGAAACAAGAATCAACCAAACCAATGATTGTGATTTCAACCTTATTTTACAGATGCCAAAACATCAAGAAACTTAGGTGCGCTCAATAGAAGTTTTGATTAGTAATGAGTATTAAATTGGAGAATTGTGTCACCAGCCTTGAAGTCTTTAAAAGAGCTCAAGCAAACATCTGCTCAGATGAACAGGCCATACGCACCCTATGAGTGACACCAAACTTCCCTGGTAGATCCTCTGCAGCAAAATCAGCACTAGAAAAAGACCATGTAGCTGTCCTTAGCATCATTTAAAAAGATCAATTCGAAGGGATGGTGAAGAAGACCCTAATCAATCCAGACAAACTACAAAGATGAGAGATCTGTCAAAACCAAAAATGACATGCATGGATGCACGGGAATAAGAATAGCCAATTATTAACATGTATTCCTAAATGGCCATTGTTTTAGTTCTGTTTTTTTTTTTGTTTTTTTACAAACATTTAAATGTTGTCACATGCTTCTACACATTCCCCTTTAAACTGCACAAATAAACTTTGAGAAGTTTAATCAGGATCCAGTTGAATAGCACTCATTTCCTCTCAATTTTTTCTTCAGTGAATTATACGAGAGTTTTCCCTTTGTGTCATGATAATGGAAACAACTATTTCTGCTCTGCCTGGAATCTATGACAAACTTTTTAGTAAAAATGAATCTATAATCAATGTACTGATTAAGTTTTACAAAATGAAATCGTAAATAAAATTAGTGGTTCACAGATAAAATTGATATTTTCTAATTGGTTTCCCATTACTTATTCCATTAGGAACAAATTATAGAGAAGAATTGGTATTGAAGATTCACATTTGTAACAGAGTTCACTTTTTAATCTTATCTCCAGCCAACCAACTCGGAGCCCAAGCCAAACCAGAATTCATCCTAAATCCAGTGCATTCTCTGATCATCTAAAAGACAACTTTAAGATCTTGAACTACATTGCAGTTTAATCTCTGGATCAAGTACTGCAGAAATACATTGGCTCAATGGAGAGGCAGATTGTCATCACAAAGAATCGATGGATACAAGTTCTGAAAGTTTTCTAGGAATGAAACTTGATCTGAAGTGTACAGGAATGACAAAGATATAGCACAACCAAAACCTTTCACTTAATCCCAGAGAAATATCAAGTTTAACCGACATCTGGCACAACCTGGAGGGTAAACTTTTGGATGATATGATTATGCAAATATTTTTCCTTTTTTACGGCTGACTATATGCTGTTTTCTTACAATTATAACTAAAATTGAACCTTCATAGAAAATATTTAATTATTGAAATACATCTTGAGAGAGCTTCAAAAAGTGCCCAAAAGTAACTCATAATGGATTTAAGAGCAAAACAAAAATTATGTACGCTATAACAGCTTTTCAAGACTGAAGTTCCCAATGATCTTCCCTGACTCACCATTACGAAAGATGGTAAAAGATCTAGAGATTAGTGTCTTTGTATTTACTTGTATCTACTTGCAAAGGATCTTTAATGAGGGTACGGCTTTGAAGACCAAAACTGACCAATGGAAAAGTAATGTTTCTCATAGCCAACACTGCCACATTTTCTCCCCTTCGGCACTCGGCCACCATCTCTGGTAGACTACCCTACATTACAGGTAATATTAATGTTGTACTTGTATATTTGTTTGTCAGATCTTTAATACATTGGTAGCTTAAAAAGTTGTCAGAGTGGGATCTAGGTGGGTTATAGAACCAATCAATTGTTATTTTGGAGTATGTAAAAGAATTTTATGTCTTTACTTCTGACTTCAGATTTAGAAGATAGCAAATCCCACAACAATTGTTTTTGTAAGAAGTAATGAATTATGGTCAGGTTTAGGCTCATTGGAAATGATGTGTATAATAGGTGTCTTATGTAAAAAAATGTATATATTTCGTTGGTTCTGCTTTCTTCACCCATGATAGTTAAGGTCTGAATTTCTTTTGGCAGGCTAGTGTTTGGGTGTAAATGAATCATTAGTATGATGAGGTTAACAAGGGAGTTTGAAAAGTGAAGCTATGATTTGAAGTATAACAACAAAAATTGTGTTTATTCTACTTATATATTGATAGGTAGTATACTTTGAGAGATCACAAGACATATATATAAGAAAAAGAGAAACAGGAGTCAGAGATATCATAGAATCCTTTAGAAAACCTGAGTGGCAATAAGCTGGTCACGTTGCAAGAATGTCATAACTGCTTGACGTCACAAGATGGATCTGGAGAGATCATATTCGAAATTGTGGCTGGCAAAAAATAAGATGGACAGACAATTTGAAAAAATGCAGGAGATAGAAGCCCTGCGATTTCCACGATCAAAGGGTCTGGTGGATTGGATCTTGGCGAAGTTCTATGTTCAGCAATGGACGTTAAAAGGCTGATGATGTTGAGATTCAAGTACGTTGGGTGATTGTTTCTTGAACTTATCTAATAAATGGCTCCTAAAGTTCAAGTGAGTTTCTAATGGATGTTCGGAAGTAGTGTAAATAGTTGAAAGGATGGTTGCTTCCAGGCGCTGATTTTTGCATAGCTGCAGCATGCACGTGTGTGCGTGCGTCTGTGTGGACGTCGTTAGGGAAAAGTATTGAGTCAACTTGAAAAAATCTTTTCGCGTTAGACTGCCAAGTACATCTGAATTTTAAAGGAAATAAGAAAATAGCCAAAAAAGTTCCCAAAACACACCAAAAAGATACATAGAATGGTCAAAACCACGCCAAGAAAATGTTCAAAATGTTTACGCACGCCCGCGCTAATTTAGTGTTTTTGCGAACTAGAAACGAAATGCGCTGAATTGGCAACTCTGATGGGGTAGGTGTAGGGAGAAGTGCCCCATTTGCTGATGTCACGACGACTGATGAAGCGTGGTAGATGCTCGTTAATGTATAATATAGAAGGAAGACATGCCCCGAAAATGGAGTTTTCAAAACGGTCCCAGCAACGTCTCTGATTGGTCTAAAAATTAATGATTGGGCTCTACTGCCATTTTTGGATGCTGTTGAGAGATGCTGTTTCAGTCCCCGTTTCCTCTTCATCGTTCGACATCCAATCATATTAGGAGTTGATTATTTTCCTGATAAATAACAGAGAGACAGACACACACAGACAGAGAAAGAGGAAAAAATATGGAGGTTAGTGGGGGTGGTGACTAATTCTGAAAATGGTTGTGGATTGTACACTGGATCCGCGTATACTAACTTCTCAATTTCTTTTTTGATGCTCGACAAGTAGAGTTGTAAATTGTAAACTACAGGCGTTTCCTGTTATAGCGCAGTTCTCAGTATAAGGTGTATAGTTAGTAGATCCCAACAATTTATCTAGATTATCGCCGAACCTAGAAAAAAAAAAAAGAGTAAAAAATAAATAGATAAATAAATAAATGAATAAATAAATAAACGACGAAAAAAAATAGGATCTCCCTGAAAACCCATAAGCCCGATATTTCGGGTTGAGCGCTCTGATACTACACCCTAAGCCCATTTGATGAAAGAAATGATAACTCCTTCCCCAACCACACTACGAAAAATATTTGACTTGAGCTGGCAAAGCAAAAAAAAAAAAATGATTTTAGGTTCACACATTTCAGTAATCAATGAACGGAACCTTTGAATTTCTCCCCTTTTCCCTTCGGGTGCTTGGATACAGGGTAATTCATGGTGCAACAGCTTACGGGATAAAAGGTTCGAGTCATTGATGTAAATATTTTGGTTTTAAATAATGAAATTAGGCTATTTTATTGATTCTATTTGATAAAACGAATAAAGGATGCCTTTTGTTTATGTGTAAATCTCACGTAGTGTTTATACGATAAACAATGTTTGCCGTCTTTCATTTATCACCCACTCTTGAATATTGCTAACATCCAACCCGCAGTTATCGCGGCTCAGTTATAACGCGGTTGGTTTTCTTGGACTAACGTTAAAACAGGGATGCTAGTGCCATTACTCTCAATAAATTCATAAACTAAAAGAATTTAATTTTCAGCATAATACATATTGGTTGAACCTATATTTATTTGAATGAATTATGAATCACTGATATACACGTGTATGCGGGCGCGTGTATAATTATTGTGCTCAATGTAGATTTTACGATCAGTAAACGGCCCCGAAATTGGCCATTTTTTATTCATTTTTTTTCCCCCACGGGGGTACTTACAGTGCCTGGGGACTCCAAGCTGGACAAGTTCACTTCATTCATCCCTAATGGACGCCTCTATGATCTCCGACCGTATACTTGGTCTTCAAAACCTATTCCATTATCGGGATTGAGAGAGTGTGAGGAACTTGATTTTTATCAGGGAGAAAGGAGTTTTCTCTCACTTCCCGGAGACAGAAGACATTCTTTGTTCTCGACCACCGAACAGCCGCTCACTCAACCTACCATCAGGGACATAGTGGGAGATTTGGGGGTCCGGGCAGTTAGGCTTCTTGACAGAACACAGTCGCTCCCAACTTGGGTGGGTGGGGGGGCAGACCACTGTGGGTCCACGTAGGGTATAGCTACGGGTCCGTAGGATGACCTTTCAAAAGCCTGGTGTCTGTGAGAAGACAGACAGACCTTTCAAAACCCAAGCTACATATCTAAGGGTCTGGGTAAAGTGCTTTTAGCTTCTCGAGAGGCTCCCTTTCATTTAGTGAAAATTTTATTATTATATAATGTTAGCAGAGATGTAGTAGGTAAACTACTCATGAAGACCCCCTTCCTCAGCTATGCCCCCTGCCAACCATTTGCTCTTCATGGTTGGGTAGAGCTGGTGTTCACTATACCCATATAGTCTGTGTTGGGGCTAATTATATTCATTAACAGCAGCTTGCTTTTGCCAATTTCCGTCGACTGCCAACGAGGTTAACTTTCTTCTGAACGACTAGTATTACTGACAAGTACAAGAAGCTTACCTCCAAGCTCCTTTACGTCTGCGTCATTGAATTTCAACGTTAACCACCTAACACATCTGGTGGCACCAGTTATACGAGTCCGGACTGCTTCACAGGAACTGTAAGTTAGCAGCTGGTGCAGAGGTTTCATGCACCCTAGGCGAGACCTGAAATTTGCGTTGTATTTTAACGACTTTTTTTTCTCTAGTTTTGAGTACGTCTCTCGGACCTCTAAGCTATAGGAGGACCTGACCGCCCAGGTTCGATTGATGGAATGACCGGTCCGGGCAAGAAATATTTTTTTCTCCAACACGTTGGACACGTTTATACGGGCTGTTATATTTTCAACCGACGTCTGTCATTTCTTCGCTCTCCGGATACTTTCCGTACAAATTCTTCTCTTTGCTTTTCTTTGTTAATTCATCCATTTGTTTTTCTCCGGGTTTTCCTCTGGCAGTAGAGATATGTCGAACAACTGTAGCCATCAAAGATGGTGAAGGGTTCTACCCCCCCCCCACCTTTTTTTTATCTGCGTGTGTTTGTTCCTGCGCTTCGGGCCATACCGTTTTTTAAAAAAAAAAAAGTTTTTTTTTTTTTTCACTTTTTGGGAAGAAAACCTTACCTTTTGGAGCCTTTATTTTGACGGGTCTATTAGTAACATCAAGATTCTCCAGAATTGAGATGTTTTACTCTATTTTGGATGTTTTTCGGTGGAAAACGCCATTGGCATATAAATTAGAACTTATTCGGACCATATTTATACTTCGATGGAATTTTTTTTTTTACATGATTTCAAATTTTGACGCAATGGTTGTTTGATTACTGACTGTGATGGCGAGGTTTTTTCTAATTTTCATTCAAGTATTTTATAGGTTATCCATTCAAGCTGACGACAATACAAGAACAATTTTTGAAAAATACATAAACGATCTCCTGAAAATAGTCAGTTTTTAGGGGAGAGAAGCTCCTCTAAATTTTTAAGCGTAGCGTAGTCAGACATAACGCCACAATAGTTGAGAATCCAATGAAAATCGAATCTGCTTCAGTAATAGGTATTTATCCACTTCCCATATGAGATTGGATTGTGACTCGTAGGGTCTCACATGCGTGTGAGCAATGACAAAAATTGTCAATTTCCTGCGAATAAAGGTCAAAAAAGTGTCTTGGCGACCCACAAGATTCCCCTTTTAGTTCAGAAGAGAAATGCTGCCCCATGTGGTAACTGAGCCACTAAGATTGGACATTGTATATTTTTTCCGCTACACTAACAATAATTAACGAGACTAGCTTACTCGATGGTCATCATTACAAATGTAATGCTGGTCAAAATGGAACCAGTAGGAAAGTTAACGAACGAGTTATCTAGCTGCGGGAGGGGTTTGGTATATTTAAAAATCATCCTCCTGGCCCATAATGGAGGGGGCTCTAAAAACTTTATAAACATTAGTTCATCTACTGCATTTCTACTAACATTATACAATGACACATCTCACTAAATGTCGGGATCCCCTCTTCAATGAGTCAACGGACCCTAAAATCTATCTACGTCACTGCTTTGCAAAGTGCTGCTCGCTAACCCACTGTAATACCTTTGTGGACCCTCAGGTGTCCGCGGCCGCTTGATTGTTGGAGGACGGGGACCCACAAGGAGCTAAGATCCAGGCCCCGTATCTCTAGCTACGCCATGCTTTTGGTTGTTCGATTCTACATCGTGGTAGGGTAGAAAGCTGATTCTCTTTGACATTTTTAGTTAAACACGTGATTAGCGTTGCTTTATAATAAAGTGTCTCAATTTCGAATAGACTTGTGTCGATCTGCTTTGGGTGGCTCTTAAATCTCTGAGAAAAGGGGTCAAAAACTTCTTTATATCTGTGGCTTGGTTCGTACAGTTACATCTAAACGGACACAGTTTTGTTGGGTTTTTTTGTGGACGGAGGAGGAAATCATTATTTGAGCAACTGTCAAGGAGAGGAAGCTCCTATTCGGAAGCGAGTTTCAAAGACATCCGGTTTGAGACCACATTGGTTATAATTTACTCCAGCGATTCTGTATGGCAGTGCGCATCCCACAAAGAAGACTTTTGGGCGTAGTGGTTATAGTTGAAACTCTTCAAAATAGTGAGGGGACAATATTTGCAACTGTCGTGCTGGGATCAAAAAGGTTAAGCACCACTGATATATGTCTGTTATGTCCTTTTGTTTTTTTGAATGATCTCAACTAGCGCCCGATTGGCCGATAGGTTTTCAGGAGAGTAGTTTTGCACTTTTCCGCTTGCTCTGAAGTTAAAGCAAAGCAGTAACTGAAACCCAATCAGTTCTTCACTTTTTCCTATCCTTTAACAATATCATCACCACCTCATAGTGAGGGTACTATTCCTCTATAATTTGGCGCCCGTGTGCATAATCTGCCTGAAATTTTTTTTTTCGTTCTAATTTTGCTAGTTGGTATACTGAAATATGTGAGAAACATGTTTGGCATTTTTTTCTTCACTCTGTTTACGATATATGAACATCGATTGAAATTCGGCTTCAGCTTTCCTTGGGCTGTACATTTTAGTTACACCAAACACGTAGCACCATCATTGGAAAATTATTGATGAGCTGATAATTTCACAGAAGTGTCTAAAGTCAGCCGAAATTGAATTATAATCATTCTTGTTCATTAAACGTATTCACTCACCAGCATAATTTAAAAACAATCGACAATCTGTAGATTGTGGATTCAGTTTTTGATGAAAATATATACACACTCACAATATATATTTGTGGAAAAGAGAATTTTGTCTGCTTCGCAATTGTATATTATGTCAATCTATATCTGTTATGCATGGAGAGTTAGATCCAAAAACGTGAAGCAAGGTTTTTAGCAATCTTCAAAGACATTGCAGGTATACGTGTACCTCATAGTCTAAAATCCACGGATTGTTGATTTGATTCCCGATGGAGATAAATACATTCATCGTTAGAAAGAGAATTCCACCAGCTTTCCCTTTTTGTATCTGTTGTGCATGAAAAGGTAGAACCGGAAACATGCCAAAGTATTTAGCATTTTTTCAAAGAAATTTCAGATATGTTTGAACTTCATATTCGACAATCAATAGATTGTTCATTTGATTCATGATGTATGTATGTGTATATTGTTTAAAAGAGAATTTTAACAGCCTTCCCCAGTAGTGTATCGTGTAAATATGTATCTGTTCGGCATGAAAAGTTATAGCCCAAAACATGAAATTAGGTATTTAACATTCTAAATTCTGTGAGATAGATATGAAAGGTTAATTTTATCGACGTCCCAAAAATGTATTCTGTCAATTTGAATCTGTTGGGTATTAAAAAGTGCAATTAAAAATGTGAACCTAGGTATCTAACATTTTTCCAGAAAATTTCACGTATACGCGTACATCATAGTCGACAATAAATTGTGGCTTTATACATTTATATGGTTAGAAAGGGAGTGATATCAGCTTTGCAGCAGTGTATTTCATAAATTTGTATCTGTTGAGAAAGTTACAGCCCAAAATGTGGACCAAGATATTTAGCTTTTTTTCAAAGAAATATCAAGTATACATGTATCTAATTTCGATGTTAATTGATGGTTGACAACTTTTTGAGATATATACATATACATATCGTTTGAAAGATAATTCTGTCAGCATTTTAAGAAGGTATCTTGCCAATTCATACCTATTGCGCATAAAAAGCTGCATCGAAAAACGTAAAGCTAGGTATTTTTGCATCTTTCAAGTTCTCTTTGACATATTTGTCAATTTTTTACCCCACCCATTTGACCTCTGTCTAACCAAAAGTCATGAAAAAAATTTTTTTATTAAACGTCCAACGTGCTCAGTTTATATAATCATCTAAGATTGTGAAACAATTGTTTCAAAAGGGATATTTCAGAATAGTTTGTAACCCCTAACAATCCCCCCCCCCAAAAAAAATATATAGTTCACCCCAAATTATTTTGAGTAACTATCCAAAAAATTAAATACATGTACCTATAAAAATTTTTTTAAAAAAACTATATGATTGAGGATACCAGGTGGTGCACGGTGGGCTCCTCTGGCTCGCTGCATACATGGTTTATCATGATGTACTTGTTCGACTAACGGGAAAAAATGCTTGATAGATAGATAGATATGACAATTTCTGATTTTCCTTTGGTCCTTTTATAACAAACAATAAGCTCTTTCATGCCTTTCTGATGATCTATTGCATGACCATGTTTGGTGGTGTCATTATTTTTGGCCTACGAGAGCCTGAAGCTGAATTTTAAACGATGCCCAAATATGATCAATGGGGTACAAAAAAACAATGCCAAACATGTTTTTCACATAGCTCAATATACAAACATAATCAAAGAAAAAAATTGCTTTGGACAGAAAATGCACACGGGAATAGAATTGCACTTGATCAATTATCCCCTTTATCTGAACTAGTTAGACTTCACCGAGTGTTATCGTATGTGTACAACAGCAGACACAGCTGATGACTTCTAATCGTACTATGTGCGACACGGTACTAAGGAAAAAAAATAAAGTTAGGTAGTTCAATAAAAGGGTAGGAAGGAAGAGGAGTTTATGGCTGCTAATAATTATATGTGCAGGACACACTCGTCATTATATATACCATGATTTATTCCCAGCTATTTTTCGTCTTCCTAACTTTCTGTCTTAAACGAGCACTGGTTGTTTTTGCAAGTTTTGACATCGTTTATTCACAATCATTATGTATTTTATCAGCAACTAATCATTATGTCAGCTTGACTAAGTTTTTTTTTTACGGATAACTTTTGTTCTTTTTTCAGCCACACCTAATTTCCTGCCATCTGTTCTCTACTTACACCGTAATTAATTACACCTATCACTGATATTTCACCATTTTTATAAATAAAACTAGTTTATCCATTCCGTCGAAAATGATGCTGTATTTAGATAATGATGCAATTGTACTTATATCAGAAACATCACGTCGCTCTACATTTTGTTATTAAGGTTCAACCAAAATGAAACCGGATGTTTGACGCTAAGAAAATTAATTAGAAATAAGGGAGATAACTATTAAAAACTAATTATAGAGTAATCTCCCGTGACAAACGCTACAGGCATAAAATCTAGACAGTCACATGGCATATTATATGATAAGATTAAAAAACAAAGTCGAGATAATGGAAAACATGTTTATAGACCATTTGGAGAAATTCAAAGACAACTGAAAATGTACTTTCATTAAATGATAAAGCACTGGCAATGAACGCGGATCAAGTTGATAATTTGACCCTTCAGTTGCAAAACGTCCATTAAATCGTCTTTATTCATCTTTTATGGCCTGAAAAAAATAAACAAGTTTGCTTCAACAAAAGGCGGCGTAGAATTACACAAAAATCTAAGAGCAAGAAGAAATATAATAATTAGATAATTGCACACTGGTCATGCTGTGTGACAAATTAGAAACCACCAACCAAAACTGTCAACATAGGTTTCTTCAGTTCTCAAGTTGGTCTGCGTCTAGCTAGCGAGCTAGTTTGTTTGTTTGTTTATTTGTATGTATATATATATATATATATATATATATATATATATATATATATATATCACTCGCCGCCCCATTGGAGATAGAGTACTGGAAATTTAAACATTTACTCCTTATTATGTCAACAGAAAACAGTTCTTATTTTTTTGCAAATTTGCGTCCTAAATAATTTTTCAGTGGCTGGGGGGGGGGTCAATTTGCAGTATACGTTTATGGTAAATTGAATACTAGTCCGGAATCATTTATACTTTTTTTGAAACAAGTGACGGTTTTAAGTGATCCGTCCCAGAAGAAAAAAATAGCGAGAGAAGTAACTTATTCCTTGATCACCCCCTTTGTTCCAATCTTTTTTAATTTATCATTCTAACACAGCATGCTGCCAAAAGTCGCTGGTGATGTAACGGTTTCTATTGCGTGATTAACCAGTCCTATTTCTTTACTTTTTATTGTTTCTTGGTAAGTGTTATTTTCAAATTGATTATGCCTAAAAAAGTACAGAAAATGGCCATCATTCTCTTTCAAACTTTGCTTTTGTGACCAGGACAGTAATAATTTGAAATGTACTAATTTTCTAGTGGACAGCAGTAAATGTGTCCATTTCATTCATATAAAAACAATTATAAATGAACGTCGCTGTCCTGGTTATAAAAGCTAACATTGAAGGGGATAAAAGCCATTTTCCATACTTTTTAAGCAATTAGAAAATAACACTCATTACCCAGGAACAAAAATTGTTTTACACAGTGTTATTTGCACGAAACAAATGCCCTATCAAGTTTTTGCCACTTTTCCTACAACCAAATTCGATTGTCTGATAATTATCGCCTTTTAGCGTTGGCTACCGCGTTCAAAGTCTCCGGTCATGAAGTATTCGCTGGTGAATGATACTCAAGCTATAATTCCTTCTCTTGCTCTGATTTTTCTTTTTCTTTTTACACCCTGCCAATATTTTTATTATCATTTATAACGTTGCCATATAACGAGGGCGCACCAATAAGTCCGTAGGCTGGTACGTTGTTTACCTGAAAGTTGATCTCAAATTTTGACTGTATAATATCCGATCAATATACACCTAATTAAGTGAATTGACAAGGATGGGGGTTATGTTGAAAAATAAATACTTGCGGTGTGAACTGAATGTTTTGTCCATCATTAGGCTATGCACATACCTTATCTGCGAATCTAAACCAAATGGTATTGTTTCTCTTTTCTAATACTTACGTTTAAGCCATTCCTTCATGATGGATTTTATTTCAATCGTGGTGTAGGAAGCTTTTCAAGATTCTAAAAGCTCGTTTTTACGAGACGTAGAAGTAATTAGTATTATGCTCTAAAGGATGAATTGACAAAACTTTATTTAAACGTTTGAATATTTCGCAGGAATTTTTTCGCAATTTTAGACCCAAGCTTTGCAAAGTATTGGTCCGGTCATGGTCGCACCAACCACCAGCTCTTGCGCCACTGTTCAGAGTATAAAAATGAAACGGTGTGTGTCCAGCGATACTTGCAACTGATGACCAATTGGAAGAGATGATCAACAGAAAAGGCAAATGAATTTGCTCTTACCAAAGCTAGATAAAGATCTTCAGAGGCCCTAAGCACTGAAAAGATTATATATGAAATTGAAAAAACATTGTGAATTAAATTTTATCTCTGGAGATGATTCAAAACTTATAGTAAGATTTATTTAGTTATCATTACGGCACCAGTATTACATAGCATAAAAAGATATGAAATTAGATTGAGAATACAAAGACGACTTTAACTGCAATAATGGGACAGCCACTCAGTAATACATCACGATAATTCAATTCCAACAGAGTAGCTCAGTGCAGAAACTTTCACTTTCATTAAAAAAAAAATATGTCAGAATTTTTGTGGAATCGAAAATAAAGTCTCCATTACTTAAGTTGATTAATTGTATTTATAAATCAACAAAAATGTATTCGTTTGGTTTCAAAGAAAAATTGAATTAGGCCACGTTGGATGTATTCTATGCACAGAATCAAATCGTAGTGTAAAATATTTTTTTTAATTGTAAGAAACGACGTATGATTTTTGCTAAAAAAAAAAAGTTTAGTTCCTAAAACATTTTGTATTTAGGATACCGGACTTGACATCAACTTTTTTTCTGGTCGTCAAATCACTCGAGAATTGACGATTTGGAATCGTCAGTACAGCCAAACTTATTTTCAGATTACCTCTAGAATTGGGACATCGACATTCTTTATATGTAATCTAGGAAACATTACAATATCAATAAAATACTTTGGTCGTATTTGAAATTAGGTTCAGATTCCATTTTTTCCAAGTTATGATATTTCTATTGTCAAAGCTTAGTTCATTACAACGCCTCAAGATTAGCTCGAATTTAACTATCCTAACGTCTAGGAGACTACATTGCCAACAGTTCGCGTCAGTGCATCGCTAAAACCTTTGAAATCATTATTGAACCGTGCATGTTTATCTTTGGCACTGAACTTTGCAATTTAGCCAAAATATCAAGATTCTACTGAAATCATCCTTGAAATATCTCAACTCAGTTGAAAACATTTAAATTTATATCTATCATCAACGTAGCAATTTCTGACTTCTAAATCTAGATTTAATAAGTCTAAATTGATAAAAACAGCTTTAACAGAATTACGTTCGACTAGCATTAATGTAGTCAAGGGATCAAACCTCAAAGGCGTAAGAGCCCCTGAGGCAGGGAACACCCCGCCAATTCGGGCAAAAGTGTAAATTTTGGGGCAAGTCAAGCTCTCAGCTTGCCTTAACCAAAGAGTTCCATGACGCCCTCTCCCTGGAACAGCTAAGTATTTAGGGTCTAATTTTAATGAGCTATGGCTGGGTCTTTTGGAACCGAGGACCCAGCCGGAACGGGCATCCTCCTGTCGTAGTGTTTGGGAAGTCGCATTTGGAGCACATCATCCCCACCCAAAGCGAGTGATGTGGCTGGGCCTTTTAGTACCGGGGACCCAGCAGGAACGGCCGGTGAGCAAGCTCCACTTTCAAGAACCAGATGATCCCAATAATACTAAAAAGAAGAGTATACAACCAATGCATTCTCCAGATAGTCACTTATGGAGCTGAAACATGGAACCTAACCAAGAGACAGGCCTGCAAACTGAGAAGTATGCAACGTGTGCATGAGAGAATCATGCTCAACCTTTCATGGAGAGATCACAAGACATCACAGTATATAAGAAAGAAAACAGGTGTTCGTGACATCATAGAAACTATCAAAAAACTTAAATGGCAAAGGGTAGGCCATGTTGCAAGAATGAAAGACAACCGATGGACATCGTGTCTCACAACATGGATCCCCAGAGATCACATAAGAGACCGAGGCCGGCAGAACACAAGATGGAGAGATGAACTAGACAGATTCAGGAAATACTGGCTCTGCGATGCCCATGATAGGGAATTATGGCGAATCCTGGGGAAGGTCTACGTCCAACGACGGACATTAAAAGCCTGATGATGATGATTTAATGAGCTTCTGTTGCGAACAGATTTTAAAAGTTTGAGCTTTTTACCTGTGAACGGCAAATTACGGCATCGGGCCAAATCCTACCCATGGTCTCATTTCATCGATTCCTCCGACTTCATTCTACACGTGATGTCGCAGATGAAATTCTTTGTTTTAAAGCTCATTTTTATTTGGCTCGCAAACAATGAAATTAAATATAGAGAAATAGAGCAAAAGTTCAATTCTCCAAGTGACCTCAAACAAATCGAAGTTTCAAAACTAAAAATATTTTTTGATACTACGCATTCTATTAATAAATAATCAAACAATATTTTGTCCCAAAAGATTTCCATTGTTCTCATTGATTGATAGTACGTAGGAATATATACAGGTATATAGACTCCTATGATGTAAATGAAAAAAAAAAAAAAGGAAAAGCCTATATGATGATTGTTTCATTTTTTAACTTTAGCCCGTGAGACAGAAACATTTCTAATCCAGCCTGCCTCCAAAATAGTTGCTGACCCCACTTTAGGCGATTGCCAAGCTTTTGTACGAGTTTCTACCTTATATTTTTAACAAGATGGAAAATACCCTGAAGGACAATGCTGATTTTGACCTGGGTACACTGTATGCATGAAAGGGGGTATTAGATATTCTGATAAAATTCTCGAAGTCTTTGGCCATCTTTCGAAGTAACACTAATACTAGTTCACTGAGTCAGAGCTTTAGAGGCCTCTGTTAACACCCAATGAGGATATCATAATCAGCAGTAGTAGCCTTTTAGCGTCCGTCGTTGGACACACACCTTCAAGATTTGCCAGACCTCTCTATCATGGGCGTCGATACTTTCTGAACTAGTCTTGTTCGTCACGCCATCTCATATTTTACCAGTCATGTTCTCTCATATGATCTCTGGGGATCGATGTTCTGAGTCGGGATGTCAGGAGTTGTCGACACTCTCGCAACATAGCCGGCCCATTGCCATTTGAGTTTTCTTATGGCTTCTATGATATCTCCAACTCCTGCATTTTCTCTAAATTACTGAGCGACCTTATGATATCTCCAGATGAGGTTGAGCAGGATTCTCTCTTGTGCACGTTGCATGGTTCTCAGCTGGATGGTCAATCATTTGGTTAGGTTCCATGTTTCAGCTCCATGAGTGATATACTATGTATTAGTATGGGAACCGAGTACTATTGATACACCCTTAATTTTGGTACATGTGCACGTATAGGTCTGTATACGTGATAATTTGTCGTGATCCAGCTTGATAACCTATACGTTTAATCTTTCGTAAATATAAACACATATTCGGGGTGTTGCAATTTTTTTCCGTCAATATATATATATGAACACTAAACTATCTATGATACAAGAGCATGTGATCTTCATAACATTATTTTCTAGATTTTGTATGCTTTTACAAGGCTGAGAGACAGAAGTTTCTCCTTCAGTTAAGGTGTGCTTATGAATATGACCGATATAAACCTCCTGCATATCCTTTGGGCCTAACCACAAACGCTTGTACGATTTACTATTTAGTGTTTCGTGGTAAAAAAAAAAAAAAATATCCGCGAAACGCCGACACGCTGTCGCAGATAATTCTACTCACGAGGAGAGTAACCACAATATGATTCTCTCCAAATGTTTCCATCATTCACCACACCTTATATTCACCGACAATCACGGCACTCCTGCCAGTGTTTGATTTCCGTTCCAGTGGGGGTGGTCATGTGAATAAAATGTCATTTGAATAATTGTCTGGTTTTCTTCTTCGGCAATTTTTTCTTGCAATTCTCAGATTTAAAAAAAAATTAAATAGTGATTATAAAGCTGAAAAACACAAACTGAAATAAGGTTAACTGAGAAACTCTAAAATTAAATGTTTTTTTTCCCAATGTTATTGTTAAGGAAAGCATCAAATTTCTAAGCTCATCTTAATTTGGCATGAAGCCAGAATTACGAGGCGCCCGGTGAGGATCAGACTCACCACGATAGTCCAATTCATTTTTGGGGTTGCAGTGACCATTTTCAAGACCCTATTTTTCGAGTTTGTCTTTCCTCAATGAAAGACACAATAGCCTCGCTTCATCGATCGTAGTGACAACGAGCTATAAGGTCTTTTACTAAACGCTCATCGTACCTTACTCACATCAACACAGCGACGCAAATATCAACCCCTGAGAGCTGCTAGCTACCCTTTCAACCATCCAGCAATGCACAGCACCACATGCTTTTGTCATCATCAATCTTTTATTGTCCGTCGTTGGACATACACCTCCTCCACGATTCGCCACACTTTATCGTGAGCGTTGCGGAGCCAATACTTTCTGAATGTGTCTAATTAGTCTCTACATCTTGTATTCTGCCGGCCTCGGTTGCGCATTTAGTCTCTGGGGATCCCTGTTGTGAGTTGAGATGTCTAGCGATTTTCTGCCATTCTTGCAACATGACCAGCCCATTGCCATTTGAGTTTTCTCGTGGATTCTTTGATGTCTCGAACTCCTGTTTCCTCCCTGATATACTGTGCTATCTTGTGATCTCTCCACGTAAGGTTGAGCATGATACTTTCATGTACACGTTGCATGCTTCTTAGTCTGCAGGTCAGTCTCTTGGTTTGGTTCCATGTTTTAGCTCCATAGGTGACTATCGGGAGGATGCATTGGTTGTTTACCCTTCTTTTTAGGATTAACGGGATCTTGTTTCTGAAGGTTTTGTTAACTCTGGCAGAGGATTGCAGTCTTAGAGTGATTCTTTACTTAATTTCTTCTTGTGTAGGTTTCATGGAGATTCGTTGTCCAGAATTCAGTCTTTGATTTTGACAGTTTCGTTCTTTCCCGACGTGGTTATTGCACAAGACCATCATTTTGCTAAAGTTCATGAGTAGGCCTACATTCTTACTTTCTTCATTCAGTTCATCTAGCATCAGTTGGAGTTCGTGTAGATTTTCTGCGGAAAGGGTTATGTCTGCAAATCTGAGTTTGCTCAGATATTCGCCATCTATTTTGATTACTCTTTTCTCCCAGTCTAGATTTCAGAAGATCATTTTGAGGCAGGCTCTAAAGAATTTGATGAGCTGGTATCACCTTGCCTTAACCCTTTTTGGAGCTCAGTCTTTATGTAGCCTGATGAAGGAGCTGCAGTGACTGTATATATGTTGTAGTGCTCTGACGTATACAGGGTCTACACATTGTTGAGTGATACTTTCATGTACATGGAAATTTCCACAGAGACAAAGGATTTCTTGCAGTCTCTAAATGCTACAGCGAATGGCATTTTGTCTTTTTCTTTCAGCTGATTGATTGAATGGAGATGGTCCATGGTTGAGTAGTTTCTTCGAAAGCCAGCTTGTTCCCGTGGTTGGTTTTCATCTAGTGTTTTTGAAGTGGTCATAGCAGTGTATATATATATATATATATATATATATATATATATATATATATATATATTAAACTGGGTGTTCACGATATAAAAGGGGAGCAGAGACTGTATTGCGCTTATTTCGCTTCCTACCATGTGGAGGTCCGTCTATTCCAGTGGATGTGAAATATGTGTTGAAGCAGTTTTCTCCCTCATTCTATCAGTCTTTATGTTCATTATTCTGAGTTCAATCAATAGTTTGCATTAATGATAATCTGTAACGTGGATACATTTCTTTATTTGCTCAATTACGCTCTCTTGTTCGTAGTTAAATGGTTATAACTCGTATTTCCTTTGCCTGTATTCTACTGTTAAATTTGGCCGGATTAATAGCCAAACAAAGATACATACGCTTCATTTCAATGGTGACGCAAACTACTCAATTTCTACGGAGAAATATACGTCAGGGAATCCACCTTTCAATGCCAAACCATTAAGAACAATAGACATTCTAAACAAATCATTTTATAGTGATCATATCGCTATACATTTACCAAGCGACCAAGAACTCACTTAGCCGTGAAGAACAGTTCAATAAATAAACTCAACTTCTATACTTTACATCAGATTATACAACCAAAATGATCTCAATATATATATATATATATATATATATATATATATAAACTTTGTTTAACATAACTCTCTCATTTATCAATCTACTTAATACGACAATAACTACATTTGGGAACAGAAACACCTGCGAATTCGCCGTAGGCTAAACATTTTTCCTTGAATTGCCGACATAAGGTGAAATAAACGTTTTTTCCTGGAAAGAATACCCTTTTGTTGTCTATGTAGATGTTTGAAAAAAAAGTATATCATTTCCTGTTTTATGTCAAAGAAAATAGCACATATAATAAGGAACCTGTCTGCTTCTACCTTTTATTCATCGGTATTCGGGAGCTCAAAAACCGTTAGAGACCAACGAGAGGTTCAGTTGCGTAATCAATAAAACTGCTTTCATCTCTTATTGCACAGAGTATAGCTGAAAGTCCTTTCTGGTAAACCACTTCGAGCAACCGAACTGTCAGGACATTTCCCATTCATCGATTCAGAACATTACGTTGAAAACAGAGATGGAAATAGTGGGTACGCGGAGGTTCGGCGTATACCTACTTCTCAATTTCCAGGATTTTGTATATTCAACGTCTACTAATGGAGACATTACCAAGTACCAAGATAACAAAACCAAGCCTTACCTTATATGTTGTTCCTAAAACCCATTTCGATAACTGGATGAAAATCCATAAACTTTTGCAGTTCTTTCAATTTTCATGTCTAAAGTACTTATTTCAGTAAAATGGAGCTAATATATCTTGTAGGAGTGGAATAGTATGGCTATGGAAAAGTCAACGTTCAGCGAAAAATCAGATGATTCACGACATATTTTAATGGACATGGTTTTGTTTCATTTACGGCTGATTCTAATCTTACAATGTTAAAAACTAGAAATCTGTTACGTTTCGTATTGGATCACAGACATGTGAAAAGCCGAGGCTCCATTATGAACTGATCATTGACCATTTCCTAATCAATGCTAAATAGATATGATTTATGTACATGGGTATATGCTTGCAGCATAAATGGAGTACTTACAAGTAGCAGACCTTAAAAGATTTACAAAAAATTTTTTTTTAAATGTCGAGCAATCTTATTCAAAGTGTATACAGTACTGTGATTGTGTTAAGGAGTAAATACAATAATACATTGATGTTTATTCTGTATTCGGAATTTATACGCAATAATCTTTTGTGGATCTTTAAAATATTAATATTTTGAACAGGAAGGAAGGAGTGCACCTTCTTACACTCCCGGGAAGACCAAAAATAGAAAAACAAGTTTTAAAGTCGGGTTAAGGTCAGATTCCTTCAAACTAATACAGTTCAAAGTGAAAGAGAAATTCACATCTGCAGTTTTCTATGATGGACGGAGAGATTAGTTGTATAGTTACATTGTAAATTGACCCCCTTACTAAAACTAATTAAAAAGTTTTCTCAAAACTGACAAATTTTTGGAAGGTTTGATGGTCTGAATGGACGAAAGCGCATACAATTAAAAAGGGGGAAAAGGGTAATTTTCTCCGTCCGAGTTTGAATTCTGACCTCCGGTTCCGTTTTGCGTGCTTCTAATCAGTGAGCTATTGATGCTTCCATTGATTATTTTAGAATAAATGAATATTCATTTCAAGCTGACAAAGTAGTTTTGACCCTAAATTGACATGTATGGGATGTCGGAGGTCAGCGTCATTATCTTGGGGTTAAGTTATCCTTTGGGACAAATTTGATGCCCCTACGGTGCAGCCATTTTGAAATTTTGAAAAGATGCTTGCACGCAAGATAACATACAAACAATTTCCATCTTTATTTTAATATAGGCGTCAGTTTGTCATTTAGAAATGTTTTATTAAAAATGACTGCAGACAGGGATTGTACGATGAATATTTAAGCGAGTTTTTTTCGTTTGTCTATGAAATGTAGGGGAAAAAAAGCCTGCGTACACTTACTCCTAATATGTCACCTTGTGTGCAAACAAGAAAAAAAAAACTCGCTAAGAATTGACCAAACAATCACTGTGTCGTTTTTGATAAAACCTACTTCATAAATTTATCTATCAAATACACTTTTTACTTTGTTTTCCAGTGGAAAACAGTTATGTCATAAATAAAATTTATTCTAACCATATTTTTTCTCTCCGATGGAATTTTTTTTTTTTTTTTTTTTTTTCACGACTTTTTGTTTATTCAGTTATTGACCGTGATGGTGAGTCATATAATAATTCATCAAAAGGTCGTCCGTCTGTATGTGTCAGCATACGGCAAAAAACACGAACATTTCTCAGTAAAACCTCTGGTTTTTAGCATGTTGGTTTACCCCCTAAACCAAGATTTTTTTTCCTGTGGGGGTAAAATTACAATGCGAATTTGTAGTATGAAAAGGGGTGACGAGAGAAAGAGAAGCGATTCTTCTAGAGATCGTAAGATAGGAGAAAAACAGATCCGGTTAATCGCTTCAAAGAAACCGTCACAGGACCAACACCCTGTGAGTGATCAATTAATGTTACTTCTCTCGTATTATTCATTGGGCAGTAATCTGTAAATATGCCAGAATTAAAAAAAGAAAGAGAAAAAGATAGTATGAATGCTGCCAGATTCAAATTAGCATAAATTACATTGCAAATCCCCTCCACCCAAAAAAACTATTTGGGAGTGGAATTTAATAGGAGAAGCCTTTTCTTGACGAGGAGTGAATGTTGAAATTTTCGAACCTCTAGCTCTGTTGGTGCAGCCTGTTGGTATCATACATACATAGCCAGCTAGACCTACTTGAAAACCGAAAAAAACCTATTTTGACAATCTTGGTTGACGTTTTGTCAGTTTTTTTGTTTTTTTTTTTTTTAATTCAAAGAGTAACCAAAAACACAAAAGCAAAAAAAAAGAACAATACACACGCACAGTACAAACCTAAAAAAAACACTGCATAAAAAAAGAAAAAAAAAACGAACTCTAAAAGTGAAAAATCACTTTTTTAAACAAATCATATGAAACTGTCGGATTTCCCAATTTCCATCTATCTACATCATTAATTCGAGGCCGTCAAACAAGACTGTCAATATAACTTTCTTCGGTTTCTAAGTTGGCTGGCTATGTATGAATGCATCACGCAGACAGATCGCACCAATTGAGCTAGAGGGCTGGAAATATACCTGCCACTCCTTATGTCTAGACAAAAGGTTTTGTTCTACGAAATGCCCTCCAATAGGTTATTAGCGGTGGTAGGGAGTTTATTTTACAATGTTAATTTATGTTAAATTGGTTCCTAGTTTGTGCTCGGCTGCGTTTAGTTTTGTTTTTTTTTTTTGAAAATACAGACTTTTTAATGATCCATTCATTGATCACCTTTTCCATTTTTTTTTAATTCATCACCCCCAACACTGCATGCTGCCAATAGACGTTGGTCGCGTGGTGGCTTCTATTGAGTGATTAACCGGATCTATCCTTTTGTTGATTGTTAGCTTTACTGTAATTAATGATAATTTAATTAAGAAAATGTCATTTTCTAACATCTCTTATCAATTAAATGGAAAATATCAAAAGAAAAATACATTGAAATTTCCTGTGCGTTAATAATAGCGAATCAACCATTGTAGAGAGAGTGCAGTTAAGTTATTTCATTATTTTATCAATGAGGACATTTTAATTAAAGCGTTATAAATTCGTGTCTCCATTAAAGATTTCGGGCGATTAATACGTTAAAATTGATACGCTTTTTAAAGATTCTCATAACAAACGTCTATCCCACGAGCATTTCTCTCGCGATTATAATCTGCTTCATTTTAAAAAAGGTTCGGCTTTTAATTATCGGGAAACGCACTATTTGAATATATTCATTTTAACTTACTGTTATCATACAACTAATGCTGTAATTCCAGTAAATTACAATATAAAGAGGTATTTTTGGCCCATTGTAACATTTTTGTGGCCAAATGCCAGTAATTTCTGTGGCATTGAAAAATTCTCAAGTTTACGAAAAAGAAAAAGACGACCAAGATTGACTTTGCAATGACATTTTCAGAGACATACCAAAGATTTGACATGGGGGGACTGAACGACTCGGGGTATTTAAAGGCAAATTTTTGTCCTTTTAGAAATGACTTCAAAATGCCCCACAAGTCAATTTCAGAGACATGCTTTTTCTACTTAGAAAAAAAAACACATGCTAGATAAATCAGAATATGTTTACATAAGAGCCAGGGGGTAACAAAATATCTTTCAGGATTTTCATAGATTATCTAACTCATTTCTTTAAATATAGACGGAATACTGAGCACAAGTTTAGAAAAAAAAAACTGACGCCGTTTTAAATATTACCACGTTGCGCCTAATATATCTGAAGGATGTCAAGTTTAATTTATTTTTAATTGGCATTTTCAGAATCTCAAGCGATATACGAGGGGTGCTGAAAAGTTCTCGTTCCAACCAAAAAGGGACCCAATGTTATTCCACATATTTAACCCACTGTTTCAAAAGTTTCTTTAACTCTGATGTTAGGTAATTGAAACACTGCTCTGTTGTTGCTATCACTTGAGAATCATTCGAAATTTTCCCCCTTTTCAAAGATTTAGAAACAGGAAATAGTCAGATGCAGCAAAACATTGTGAGTACGGTAGATTATCCATGCATTCCAATCCCGGATGCTTCAAAACAGCCATTGTCTCGTCATCTCTGAGCAGATGCATTGTACTGCAAAAAGAGAACTGCGTCGCTCGCTGTTTTTTTCTTCCAACGCCTCCTTTAATCGTCGAAGCAAGCTATAGAAGTATTAAGCAATAACTGTTTGGCTCTTCTGAAGAAGGTCATTAAAATACCTTCCTTATCCTCGAAAAACCGTGGCCCTGACTTTTCCAGTTGATTTTGAGGTCTCGAATTTCTTCAGTCGTCGAGAACCAGTGTGCCACCACTGTATGGACTGTTGTTTTGGTCTCGGGATTTTATTGGTGCAACCATGTGTCATGACAGTGACAAAGCATTCCAAAGGGGGTATCACGAAATCGGTGAAAATGCTGCAAAATCACCTGGAGGTGTCCGCTCGATATCGTTTCATTTCGGCATTCAAACATTTTAGTACCCAAGTGGCTGACAGCTTCTGCAGGACAACTGCTCCTGAATTATAAACCCAACACCACGTCTTTAGTGTTCTAGTAATTCTTTCAGTCGAGATTCGTCGATCGGCCAATTCAGGTCATGAACATAATCAACAATTTCAGGAGTTGATACCATTGGAGGCTCCCCATACCGTGCTATATCTTGTGTCTCAACATATGGCACACCACATCTTCAGTTGGATATGACGATCACTTGTCACCAGATTTTTGCAGGATGGCAGGGACATCAACTTCATGATTATCCTCTTTACATGATCAAATCAATGACCTGGAGAGAGTTGGAAAATAAGCGCATCTATCCTGCAAATAACAATATAAAAGAACACTCTTTCCGGCTACAGGGGACAGAGCGCTCAGATTTTTGGACATGGGTCGGGTCGAGAACTTACCGGCACTCCATCGCATGTTTTAGTTACGAACCAGTGTGAAAGATATTTACTAAGGTTATTCTTGTCTGGTACAAGGCAACGATAGTGGAGTCCCCAGTAAGGATCGAACTTCCGTGTAAGACTGACACACTAGTCATAGCACTATAGTAGGTTCTCTGTATTTATGACGTTTGAATGTGATAGCTCACAAAAATCTGAAAGGAAGATATGAACAAAATTGGTCGAAAAGCCATACTGCTGTGCGCTTGAAACATTTACGTCCTCCGTTTTTAAAAGTACGTGAATATAAAAAGTATTTTTTGTTTGTAAGTGGGTATGCATGTCACTCTAACCCAGTAAAAACGGCACATGATAGGCAGAGTTCTTTTTTCAAAATGCGTTAACTTTAAGAACGAAACAAATCAGGATGATTTTCAACAGTCACGTGATGTTTCAGATGGGAGGTTCAACTGACGATATAATATAATACAAAAATAAACTTATAGTGTACAGGTATAGTTATATAGAATAATTTTTTGACATCATGATAGAACGCATAATGTTCCATAATGAAGACATCACATTATCAGAATAACCTAACAACTTTTTATAGCGAGGTTAATATCTTGATGACCATTTTTTCAAGTTGGTTTATTTGCAGTTCACTTTTTTTTTTATTCAAGTCGTTTTTTCACCTGAGCCCATATTTAGATAACATTCTTGCACGTTTATTTTTTAGTCGTGTTCATATACTGATAACACTGGTCCAACTTTTAGGAGCCAAAATTGAGGGAAGGGGACCCCCTCCCTTTATAGACCAATAGGGAGAGGAAACTTTCCCTTTTGGGGAAAAACACTAATCATAGAGAAGCTCCCTAATACATTCAGTTAAAAATCATTATAACATTAATTCGATACGGAGGAAGTGACTTGATATCAAGCTCAATGGCACGCGGGAACGGCCTTTTAGAGAGTTATTGTAAAGAAATTATTTTGTCGATTTTTTTAGGATAGGATTTATTATGCATGATGTATTTTTCTTCTATAAATAATAAATTGGCAGAACGTCTACATTTACATGTTATTTTTTTAGCTTTAGCACAACTAAAAAATTAATATCTTTAACCGTCAAACATCTGTTGAACCAAGAATTATTAACTTATTTTCTTATCTTGACAGAATGATGGTATGAGAGTTGTTTAATATCTGTTGAAACGAATCTCCTTGATTGCTTCGTTGGGGCGAAGGTATGAACTCATTTTTTCTAACCTGTACAAAAAAAATTTTTTTTTTTAATAACTGATCTAATCTTCTAAAATCAAGTAGCATTAAGGATCCGTGTCGACAGTAACAGATATATAACTACTTTAATATCATTCTAAAATGAATGAACTAATGACTTGGCGTGAACGCTAAAATATTTTGACTGACAATCCTACGGAAAATCAGCTTTTTATTTGAATAGAAGCGTATAAGGACAAAATTATATTACTGAGGATAGGTGCACGTTGATATCACAGGCAGATACCGATAACCAGAGTTAAAAGAAATATCTTCAGTAGCCACGTTTTAAAATATTTTATTGTGCTAACTATAATATGAGACACCTGTTCATGGAACCACATGAAGTGTGCTAGTAGAAATGATACACATTTTGGCTTGTACCTCGCCTCTGTTGAATTTATTTACTCGCAAAGAGTTTCGTTTATTTGTCGTACTTTTTGTGTAGTTGTTTACCGATTTCTTTATTAGTATAGTTGGGTCGTACTGTCTTAGTGAGTTCCAGTTGTTGATCATTCTTTGAGAAAAAGAAGTTTTCTAGTATTTTTAAAGTGGGTTTCTTTCGTGCATTATAAAGAACTTTTTTGCTGGGATGCTATCTATGCTTTTTATCAATTTTGAAAGTTTGTAATGCAGATCCCCTTACTATTCTAGTCTAGTTGGTTTTAATTTTTGAAATCCGTCTTTGGGAATAACTTCGTTGCCCTTCTTAGTGGTCTGTCTTCTATCCAATTTTCATTGGAATAAAATATATTCTTTTTAAATAGATAAAGGAAAATATATAGAAGATCAAGGTAAAGTTTGAAGAACTATGTTTTGCAATAAATTCTTTTATATCCTTGATTTTACTACTATTTTGATGTATCCAGAATAGGAGAGAACGTTTTTCGCCCAGACTGGGTATCTTTTCCTTCTTCTACGTAAATGTACAGTTAAAAAGGCTGCATAACTACTGAATCTAGCTTGCAAGAATGGTCTTTAGAGATATGAGGTCAATAACAAAACTTAGTAGTACTTACCGGTTTGATTCAACTCCTTTTCTTTTATCAATTCCCCTTTTGGGAATTAAATTAATAAGCCGAGTGCAAGGCAAGTCTAGTTATATAATGGACAATGTGATTTTTCCAGTTTATCTGTGCGCAACAATGAACTCATCCATTTAAAGTTACCAATTTTGCTGATGAAATATCTCTTACCCACCATTTGAAACAATAGATTCTTCCACTTGAGTTGAGGAGTTCCTTTTCTAACAAAAAAGAAAGTTATCTCAGATTTAAATATACCTCTGAATTTTCTACGGGAATTAACTAGTGCGCAGAATGATTACAAACGAATGCGTGAATTAATACAACACAACATAAACCAATCACTGAACGAAGTGGTAGTGTTGTGATCAAGAGATCTCTTACATGCTCGGTCTGAACATTGATATTCATTTCAATTGTTATTATTAAGAGATGGTAAAGAAATAAAACCAATTCTTATTTCTCAAAACTATTGTGTCTATTAGTTGAAATTGTCTGTCACGAAAATATCAATACATTTATACCGTAATATCTACCTATCTCCCTACATATGTAAGACGAGCGTGACGCTGTAGCAAATGCTTGTTTAATAAGAGAGTGGGAAGATAGAGGAAGAGAGAAAGCGTATTCCGTAGTCATGGAGACATGAGCTGGCGAGTGAAATGGTAAATACTGAATTTAAAAGTATTCTAAAATTGAAGCGAAGTTCTTTGGTAAGGAGGGAGTAGAGGAAATGAAAGTGGGGAGGAGAGTATGGATAAAGAGAGGGAAAATTGAGAAAACAAAACAATTCACACAATAAAAGAAAAAGAAGAAAGGTACAGAATAAAAGGTGAAGAAAATCCTTGTAAGGAAAAAATGAAAGAAAACGAGAAAAAGATAAAGAAAGAGTATTACATCGTAGATAATAATGCAAGAATGAGACTGAACGAAGACTATCAAAGAAATATGACGAAGCTATAGAAGTCGGAAAGGAAATTCGTTACGAAACATCAAATTCTATACTTATCGAGTTAAATATCAAATTATCTTTGTTTATTGAGTCAATTCTTTTTAACCGTGGAATTTCCACTAGCAATGCTGGTGGACAGTCAAAGCAAGAGAAAACCTTCCTCTACTGGTAGTAGTTAACGTTATTAAAACTACATAATGTACACAACGTTTGGATATTAAGAGGCATGCAACAATTATTCATTTGGGTCTCTGCCATAGTTCAGTAGTAAATTGACTGAATTGGGAGCCACGAGGTCCAGTTTCTTCACTTTGAAAAACTTAACTTACAGTTTTTCTTCAGTTTCTAGCGTTGTAAAATGTGCCAAAGCAATACAATCATTCATGGGAATTAGTTTGGGGAACTAAGCATACGCTGAGGCTGGATTTTGGGGACAGGCATGAGACCCTCAAAAGAAGAAGTCAAGCGAAGAATCACACTGGGATGGCAAGCCTTTGGCAGAGCAACCTCACCCTTCAAAAATAAGAAGATCCTAATAATCCTAAAAAGAAGGGTGTATAACCAATGCATCCTCCCAATAGTTACTTATGGAGCTGAAACATGGAACCTAACCAAGAGACAGATCTGCAAATTGAGAACCATGCAACGTGCACATGAAAGAATTATGCTTTCCTCACTTGGAAAGACCACAAGATAACACAGTACATCCGAGAAAAGATAAGATTCAGGGACATTATAGAATCCATTAAAAATCTCAAATGGCGGTGGGCTGGCCATGTTGCACGAATGGTGGACAACTGATGGATATCGCGACTCATGACATGCATACCCCAAGATCACATGCAGAACTGAGGTCGACACAATATAAGATAGACAAGCTAGACAAATTCAGAAAATACTGGCTCCACGGCGCTCATGATAGAGAAGTGTGGCGAATCCTGGGGAAGGTCTATGTCCAACGATGGACGTTGAAAGACATAATGATGACACGCCAATGCCTCTATTGGTAGACGTTGAACATACAAAAAGCTTGGGAATTGAAAAGTAGGTATACGCCGTACCCCTACACACACTCTCATTTCAACAATTGAATACAATATCAAAATATCAACTTACTTCTTCAATTATTAAAATTCAACTTCCATTCTGACCATGTGTGTCACCATTCAAGAGTTTAGACATTTTGGCTTAAAATAAACTATAGTGAGATTGACCAAAATTTAAAGTTGCTCTTTTAGTATTCAGCACAAATGTTTTTGGAGAAGGCATGAAACCTAAAACTTCAAGTTAAACACACCAGGGTGACTCAATGAATCCACAGCCTGATACGTAGTTATTAGCTGAATTTTGATCAGGAATGTTCACTGCATGATGTTCGATCTATCGGAGTATTGTTCACCGTTCATATAGATGTATTGCCCGAGAAGGGGATCATGTTGAAAAATAAATATTTGTTGTGTAGAATAAATATTTTTCCCTTTCTTTAGATTACGGGTTTATTGATGCACCTATACATCACCATTATCATCATCACCATCAGTCTGTTAGCGTCTGTCGTTGGACATAAATCTTCCCCAAGATTCGCCAGACTTCTCTATCATGGGCATCGTGGAACCAGTACTTCCTGAATTTATCAAGTTCGTCACACAATCTTACTTTCTGACGTGCACAGCCTCGCACCTGATATTTGGGGATCCACATTGTGAGACATGATGTCCAGCAGTTGTCTGACATTCTTGCAACATGTCCAGCCCACTGCCATTTGAGTATCTAACAGTTTCTATGATGTCTCGGACTCCTGTCTTTTCTCTGATATACTGAGCTGTCTAGTGATCTCTCCATGTGAGGTTGAGCATGATTCTCTCCTGTGCACATTGCATGGTTCTCAGTTTGAGAATCAATCTTCGGGTTAAGTTCCATGCTTCTGTTCCATATGTGACTATCGGTAGGATACGTTGGTTGTATACCCTTCTTTTGGGGACTAGTGGGATTTCTCCAAACAGGTAAGATAAATGAATAAGCTAAATTTTCCACTTCTTGGAGTCAATGGTGTAATGCTGTGGGAACATATATGAACAACGTTCCTTCACTATCTATATGCAAGTGAAATACTCATTCTGCTTATTTGTGTAAACCCTCAAATTAGCCTACAACATTTTAAACAATTATTATTTATTGACTTTTTCCCCCAGTCTTTTCTGTTTAGCAATGACAGTGAAATGACGGTCTGATGCTATGGAAAGCAACTGGAATTAGGATAAAACAAATACTGGTCAAAAATTATGAATGGTAAAGCAATCATTATCATCAGATTTTTGTCTCTTCCTCGTTTCCATCAATTTTGTATACTGACTTTCACAAAACAATTCTCAGTTAATGTCAACAACAAATCATCGACATGAAATGTGCAGTGATAAAGTTATAATCATTGACCTATTTCAGGAAAGAATATTGATCAAAAATAGAAAATGGTGTCCGAAAATATTGTGCTCATAAGCGGATGAATTCAAAACAATTCAATGAGAAGTTCCTGCAAATATATCATCTACGATTACAGATTTGAGACGCCCTACAGGAAAAACGTAATTTTCCCCTTTTTATTGGATAGTGTGGTACGGAGAAGTGCTTAAAGAATCAACATTGTACTTCCATTAGGTGGCAAATATTTGCAATTGTTTCAATTGTTGAAATATCACTCTCGATCAGCTGTTTGCAAGCTGATTATATTTTTGCCGATTGACTGTTCAGAAGATTTGCCAATAATTTCCATCCACTCTCTGAGTGAATAGTACGCAGACGACTGCCTTAGCCTAGTGGGAAGTGGACTGAACTTTTGTGAGCTGGACTGTAGACGTTCAATAACTTTTCCTACTGATCAACCTCTATTTTTAAGGCTGATCACGTTTAAGAGACGGGATAGGCTAGAAAATGCACGTGGATTTTTTACAAATAAAAAGATACTTTGATTTGACAGGCTTAAAAGGGTTTCTAGCTTAAGTGCAGGCAACTTTCGATTATGTCTTTTATGATTAAAATTCGAGACAGTAATGATTCTCACGAAACCTGGGTTAATCGAATAGAAATATTCCAATATGATTTATGGACATGTTTTGATAGTTTGGGGCATTTCATAGTCTTCAAATCCTCAAAATTCTATACTGTTTAACTGCAACGATAAATGATACGCGAAAGACGATTCCGAATCGAAGGGTCAAGATTGCAAAGTCAGACGAAATGAATCTCCCCTCTGATATATATGAATTTTGATTAAAAATTGATCTGGCAAATGCTTAACAAAAATAAAAGTTGAACATCACTTATATCTTGATAACATCAGATTACTTTGCGAGTAAAGATCATCTGGAAGTCTAGTCAGGAGAAAGACACAGATATAAAGATAAGATATTTTTGAATATCACATTCTATCTTCAACCTATTTAAGAAGACGGTAGGATATGCAAAGAGATGAGTGGATATATTTCAGACATTAATAGGGCGCCAGTCATAGAGCAATGGCGAGTAAGCGTGCCTAGCAAGTAATTGTTAGTGAATTCGATCCTCACAAGGTGCCTGAATATGTATCTCTTTGCGAGATTTGACCTTATTAGACCCCCTCTTTAGATTGACTAATAGCCTTTAGCTGCTATTACATGGGGATACAGAAGGTAAGGTAGTTATGGGATAGAGGTTGGCCCTTTTCCTCAAACATCGCGGCATACAAGTAACAAGACATTTTGCCAAGATACATAATAATGGAGCACTGCACGGAGAAGAGGATTTGTGCCTTTCCCAAGCGCTTTAATACGAAGTGAACATAGGTAGCATTAGTTGAAATTAGAACTTGGTCTACCAATTCCAGTTTTCTTGCTGTAACTGTTACGCCACCCTGAAATTTCGCAAGACTCTAAGAAAAGCCAATGATTGTATCAACGTATACAACGAAAATAAATATATCCTACTATTTTCGGTCGTAATCAGATTATTTCTTGAATTTCATTTCTATTCTTTCGAGTCATGTCGAAGACCTCGCCCCCAGGAAAAGACCATAAAAAAAAAAAAACTTGATCAACCATAACAAAATTGCATTCCCCTAAGCTGGTAGCACCGCTTTCCCCAGCGTTTATAAAGTGTAACAAGTATTATCGTCTTGGGAACTGATATCGGCTCACACCTAGTTCAGACCACCCACAATTTCTGAGGTTAGAGAACTTGAAAAATTAAAATATGATTAATTCAATCCAGATGCAAGTCGAGGGGTTTTGTTTAACATGAGTAACCGGATATCTTATGTTCACAACGATCGTTTGTTTAGATTCAGTCTAACGAAAATCATTAAAAGAAACCCCCCCCCCCCTTGAAAGTCAAGTGTTGCAACATTACAAAGTGTAATTCCAGAATATTGAATTTATTGTTTCAAGCTACAACCATATACTGTATTTGCGTTGATATTCATTTTTTTGAGAGCTTTTACCCATTTTAAAATCACGATATATCGACATCCTATATATACTTAAAAAAAAAACGATTCTACGAATTCGGGTGAAAGCTGTCAAGAAAAAACATATGCACGAAGTATACGGATTCTAGTTTGAGTCAATTCAATTTTTGAAATTACGCTTTCTAATACTGGAACACCTACCTTCAAAGAGACGAAATGTCACTGTGTAGCGATGATAGAGATTAGTGACATCAAACAAACTATCACCGTGAATCGTTGCGAACGCGAACATCACAATGCTTCTATTAAATAAGACCTCTCGATGGTAATTTGAATAAATTTATCATACTAAACGTTTCAACTTGAGGCGGGCGATGTTGTGGAATAGACTGGCCGGAATTACAACCTCCCATTTAAAGAGTTATATTATCAGCCACTTTTTAGAATGATGGATTTATAAGACCGGAATAAGTACTACCACCGGAAAAGTGTTTACACTTAATGTTCGTTTTCTAATCTATCAAATTATGGGTTTGGTAGGACCTTCAAAATCCATATATTATCGCAAATTGAGTTTATGCTAAGGTGGCCGATAAACGTTCCCGATACGACACTTGTGGATAGAAATTACGACTTCTGGCAGCTCATGTATTACAATTGATCAGCCTTTTCCCCCTACTCGACAGCGATCATAAGGAGGTTTTGAAGACCCCATGTCACACTGTCGATCACGTGATCGACTTTGTTAAATACAATAAGTAGGAGATTGAGGAAGAGGTCGGTCTGTATAGGAACAGGTTGACAAATTCACTCGTATCATGCAGAAAGAATGAACTATGACAAATGCCGTAAAGGAATTGATCGTTAGTGAAAAATTCAAATACGTCCCGCGATTTTTCTGTTCAGGTGCTTATGGTAATTCAAGGCCACTCGCCGCTAGACTCCGTGTCGCGCGTTCGTAGATGTCCACACGAGACAGACCTTAAAGTTACTAAGATTATTTTTATCTTGCTTTTAAATTATTTATTCCCTTCCTTTTTTTGACATTGATTTTTCTCCTCCAGTTATTCACCACGGCTACCCCTCTCTCTCTGTCTCTGTCTCTCTCCGTCTCTCTGTCTTTCTGGATAGGGCAATAAAAATTGTTATAAAAAATTCTGTTAATTGTAAAGCAGTATGACCACAGATCTAGACTGATTTTTATCCCTTTGTATAACACTATGATAGATTAGCAGAGACCATACATACGCATGCACACACACACACACACATACATACATACATACATATATATATATATATATAATATATATATGTGTGTGTGTGTGTGTGTGTGTGTTTGTGTAGTTCAAAATATGTGTTCAATTTGTAAGAATACAAGAAAGAAATAGAAAACAGATTTCATCCGTTGCTGATGTTCATCCACAGTGTTCACTATTCAACACAGAAAATAGACTTATTGATGTATATGTACAAAAGTAATAACTACAGGGATATATATACATAATATATATGTGTGTGTACAATACAAATCAGGAATGCAATATAGACGATGTGTAATGGGTGTATTTCATAAAGTGCACGATACATTCAACTTATTCGCCCGAAGAAGCCAAAGCAGGACAGAAGTATAAACGTGTCTATGCAGCGAATCCTTACTATATATATATATATATATATATATATATATATATATATATATATATATATATATATATATATATATCATACAGTACAAATCAGGGATGCAATATGATATAACAATGCAATATGTTTTTATTTTTCACGCCCTCTCTCACCAAAAATAAGGTTCTTCGGTGGTTCATTTTGCGATATAAGTTTTATGCTAAATTGATCCCGAAACTTTATTTTACAGTGATCTCTGCCCAACAAAAGGCGAAGCAAGTAAATTATTCATAGATCACTCTTCTCTCATTTTTTTTTTATTGTTCACCTCTGCGTGGCATGCTGTCAAAAAACTTAGTTCACGTGACAGTTTCTATCGTGTGACTCATCAGACCTGTATATTTGCAAGTTTATTATCAACTTTTTTTTCACCCCGATTTTTAATTATTCGCTTCGCGGCAACTATAAGATTTTTTGTGCACTTATTCTTTGATATGATGCTCCGTTGTGTTCACGTTTGGACTCCAAAGGGATTAATTAGTAAGAACACTTGTAAGTTTGTTTTTACGATTAATTGTGAATATTACGATTAATTGTGAATACAAATAATTCAGATACAAGTAATAAAAAAGAATATTACGACTCTTTCAGATTGTAATACTAATAATACAATCTGTTTTATTTATTGTGTATGTGTGTCTGTAGCATCAACCCCTGCAAAACAGTTGAGAACTTCAATAAAAAGACTCGTAGTTCTATATTATTTTATTATGAAATTTGGTCTCAGCCAAATATCTGAAATGAACATTTGTCATTGTTCATCGGAGTTGAGTACTGTTAAAGTGGCGGGTAAAACTTAAATGGCAATGGGCAGGCTATGTTGCAAGAATGACAGACACCCGATTAACATCACGACTCACAACACGGATCCCCAGAGATCACATGCGAAACTGAGTCCGACAAAATACAAAATGGAGAGATGAACTGGACAAATTTAGAAAATACTGGCTCCGCAACGCCCATGATAGAGAACTGTGGCGGACCCTGGGGAAGATTTATGTCCAACGACGGACGTTAAAAGACTGATGATGATGATGAGTTTCCATCAGATAGATGTATAAGAATGGATAAATGTGCGTCCGCTGGGGTGCGAAGACAGTATTTGACCATCGCTTCTGGGTTAGGCTTTCTCACCGAGGGTGAGGTCGTTCAAAAGTAGGAATTTTATCAATGTGTCACTATGAACAGAGGCAGCTTAGGACAAACCACAGCTTAAGCACTCTACTGTCCCTAATCTGATATAACTTTCATCCATTTGCTCCCTTCCCATCCCATAAATGTTCGTCTATATTCGAGGGATAAGGTTGGATAAGCATATACGTATGAGGATGGCAGTTGGATAGACATGGCGATAGATGGCTCAAACCCCATTCAGGGAACTGTGAGCAGAGGCATGAAACGTCCCAATTGGCCTGACCAATCGCCAACTCAGGATTTCTTCTAGATATGAAGCAAGATGGACGGAACGTTTTATCGCCCGCCATCTTGAGGTGTGATGAAGCAACTATAACTCTATGGCAAGCGTCATCTGTAACAGTGTATTTATACAAACCTGCGGGCGCTCACATAGAAACGATAACTCAGAAATATACGCACTTGGTGGGTTAGGATTTGGAGTTAGATATCTGCGTTCAATCTCAACGTCATCTCCGCAGATGTAGAAACCACAGAAAAGAGTGCAGAGATATCACCGAGTGCTACGTACACGGATCCAATGCATCTGCCTCAACGTTCTTTCCCTCTTTGAATTCCCTGTCTTCATTCATTTTCCGTCCCACTTCTTCACGCATGCGCGTGTGTTTCCTCATATCTTTTCTGTTATTCTTTAGCTATGTCGCAGAAGTTGTCGGATGGAATTACTTGGCTCCGCTGGTATGATTCGTAGAGCAACAATCCTTTGAGTTAAAGGTCCCGAAAGAACTTCCGGTTTCCAGTGTTACCTCTCACTGGTATGCAAGAAATATTTCCACCAAAATTTCAACAATATTGATGATTAATTGATAATTTGTTGAGATTTAAAAAAAAAAAAAGCGTATACATAGACAAATGCTATGATGAAATGCAAATCACCAGGACCGACCTGGAGAGCTGCCAGGCCTGATAGCGGGATCCCCTAAGATCATCATACCACTATGGTGGAATAGAAAATATTCGCTTAAGACTTTCAGAGAAATGATTTTTTACACAGTTTTATGAATAATAACCATATCATTTAATTCAAGCACAACAAAGAGAAAATCAAGAAATAAATAGTATAAACCAACATTGGCGACTTTTTTTTTACAAGAAAATTGATATCTCTGCATTGTGGTGTTAGGTTTATGCTATGCTATTGTGCGTAAATGACAAGACTAGAATAGATTACTCTAGAGCGGGGCCCCCTTTGGCTCGGGGAGCAAGTGATCCAATTGACTCTAAGCCGGCCCTCCAACTCACAATTTTACAAGGGCATAGTCCAAAGTTATTGTCCTCGCAGATACATAAGATAATGTTCGAGTTATCCTGTTTAGAAAATAATAAAGTGTCCTAGAAAGATTTTCGGCTCTTTCAGCGACGTACGCGAGTATTGGAACGGGAAAATGTGTTAACAGGACCGATACGTTCATTAAGCGAACTTAGACAGTCGTTTAGATCGCAGGGGAGGGGCCTATGAGCGCACTCTAAACTGAAAAAAAATTGTGTAATGGGCTCGGGCGCCAATGACCGGGACGAAAAAGTCTCGCTTAGAGTGCATGTAATCCGTGCACCAACCCTGAATGTTAATAGTTTTGAAAAATATGACCGTTGGAAGATACTGAACGTTTCGTTACGGTTGCAATTGAGAGACTTTCCGGAATATTCCAATAACGTACATGCCGAAGCAAAATTTAACTGGCTCAGTGGTAAGCAATACCAGCTCTATCTTGGGAGACAAATTGTTCAACAAGAACAAGTCACGCAATAAGATAAGCGTTCTGAGCTATGACTAGTTGTTATAGCAGGTGTCCGACAGGCACGCATACCCACCAGACGGTCAAGCCTTAGATTGTTTCCTTCCTTTCTTCTGTTTGACAGACAGTTCTCTCAGCGTCAGACCGGTAACCGGATGGCAACGGTGGCTCTAAAATAAAAATATTTTGACCCATTTATTTAGAGGTCACGGTTAAAGTCATTGGGGGAGGGAATCAAGTAGTCGAGGAAACACAAAACGGAAGTCCAAATAAAGACCAGGATGTCTTTCTGTGATTGGAATTTCATAGTTTAAATTCACTGCGAATAAAGCTTAAAACTAGTATCAGTGATAGCTATAGTTCGCCCTCTATACCTATTAATTGCGCTAATCTGTGAGTGTTTCTGAGGAGAGTAATGTCATTGACATCTTAAGGCCAAGCAATATAAAAAAAAAAAGCAAACACTCGTCATACGTATAGCAACACAAAGGCTTAAATCATACAGGCTATCACTTAGCCAATATAATGTAAGCCTTGTCCAATTTTCTCGTATAATTTCCTGTATTTTTTGTTGTATAAAAGTGGCTAGCGAAGGATTTCAAGTATCAAACAACGAGAGACTTAAGTTGGGCGAATGACTTGATGTGTTTAGTCTTCTTTCATCGGCAGCTTGTTTGAACTTACTGCAACTGTTTGTAACAACGTTTCAAACTTCAGAATTTGAATAACTTACGCCGATACTTTCTTTTATTAATACACGCAAGCTTTAGTCAATTTGTTCACTAATAAACAAAATTGATAGGTTTGATTCCACTAGGAACACACAGGAGTTGAAAGTTGAACTCATCACCTATGTATCCAAAAAAGTATTTCGAGATGATAAAAGCATAAAATTTACTAAGTTGCAGCTCGGTTACAATCTGAACCTCGAGGTTTTCTGAGAAATTCGTATCAACAATAAATATCTGTACCTCACAAAAATGAATCACTGTTGCCCGTGCAGACCGAAATTTATTATCAAAATAAAGAAATATCTAAAAAAAAATAGATCCTTTATCTAAAATTATCTAAAAAATACCAGTGCAAGTTTTGGGCATTGTTGGTCCCAAAATGAGCATAGAGACCAGAGCACTATTAAAAGGAAGGAAAAATTTCAGATGGTGTCTAGTAGTGGGCTCATGCGTATTTCAGATTGTAGCCTCCAAAAAATGTGATCAGGAGCGCCTGGATATATATATATATATATATATATATATATATATATATATATATATATTTGAGTTGGTGGTCGGCGTAGGTGTGCACTCTCTGAGTAATAATAGCTATTTTCTCTCAGTAACACTTGCCTTAATTCCTGACCACAGACCATCCCTCTTTTTGTCGATACACAGCAAACAAACTGAGCGCTAGAACATACTAAAACAAATTTTAAGCAATAAATGCGAAAGTAGGTGCTTAATCATCAATCATCATCAGTCTTTTAACATAGACCTTCCCCAGGATCCGCCACATTTCTCTATCGTGTGCATCGCAGAGCCAGTACTTTCTGAATTTGTCCAGTTCATCTCTCCATCTCGTATTCTGTCGGCCTCGGTTTTGCACGTGATCTCTGGGGGTCCATGTAGAATTCTTTAGCGCGTTCGACAATTCTGTCTCTGTTGATGTGTGTCCGTTTTCTTCGGGTATGCTTGTTATTTGTTTCTGTCCTATACTGAGAGCTTTGTTTATCGCTTTAAAGCCCCCACGTTTTTCGTGAGTGGTCTCAATGATTGCTGTCGTATACTTTTTTTGTCTTCTCTTGGTTTATTTTTGATTGTTCTGTTTAGTTCGGTCTCCTCAATTTTTTCCCTTTGTTATTGTTGGTGGTTGTTAGAGGTTTCTGTGCTTTTCAATGAGTTTCTTGTTTCGTCTGAGATTTTACTAATGGTTTATGCATTTCTTGGTTTAAACATAGTGGCAGCTTCTGTTAGAGAGGATGTTATTTTGCTGTGGATTTCGTTCAATAGGGAATCAAAAATCAACCTTACTCCTTGAGACACCCTGCCCCACTTGATAAGATTTGATGAAAAAGAAAAATCTGCAACTTTGAGAGTCCACTGCAACTTTTCCGGGGTGGGGGCAAAAGATTATTCTCGGATTATATCTTAGTGGCTACCCTGTTACCAGTGAATGATGATACTACAGTCTTTTTCCGTAGGAACATCAAGTTGGGATTGACTCCAAGGTTCCAACTTTCATCCTCTCCTCGCTCTCAGTGCGAAGGCCTTGTCCAGGGAGGTTGTTCCATTTACCCCCTCGCCCCCTCCAGCAGAAGCACATTTCTGTATCGAATAGAAAATTCTCTACCACTTGATTGATGAAAAACGACCCCAAAGCCGAATAGTTATTTATGCAATTCACGTATTATTATTGTATAATGTCAGTAGAAATGCAGTAGTTGAACTATTATTTATTCAAAGCTTTTGGGGCCCCACTCGGTTGGGGATTGGGGTCACATTTTCATGTAAAACCCTTTCCTCGCTTAGCTAAACCACTGCCTTCTTAATGTTTGCAGTTGCAAGACGCTTTCGATGTTGCCTGAAGCTCTGAGCTCAAGAATTGTCATTGTTTGAGGCATCATTTTTACTCTTGTTCTCAAAGGCGGTGAGACAAATGCAAATGGTTAATCGAACAATGACTGACAATTCTGTGGGAGGGAGAAAAAGTAGGCTGCCTTTTCTTAGGATGCGGTAACCATCATAGATTATTAGGGGGGGTACTGAAGAGGAATTGAGCATGTATCCCTACTGTAGTTCAGATGCATGGGCGTCTGCTGACTGGGGTCGGGCAAATGAGTTTGTTTCCAAGGGAGAGGGGAAAAGGATATATTCAGAATATAACTTATTGGCGACCCTGTTTATTGACTATAAAGTTCTAATTTTCAAACCCCTTCATCCTCAGTGAGGGGGCTTGATCCGAAGGAGGGCGTGTCATTTCACAGTTTGCACCCCCACTAGTGGACGCATATGTCCAGCTTTTCTGTTCTCTTCTTTTCTCTTTTTACTTTAATATCTTAGAATAGTAATTACTTGAAAAATGTTTTGTATGGTATTTACGTTTAGGTGTTTAAAGTTCTTTTTTTTTTTTAAAGAAAAGGATAATTCCAAATGTGTTGGGATAAAATTGTTTATTTCCACATACACACTGTGTGCTAGAATCTCTGCCCCCTCCTTCTCTCTGCTTCTTTCTGTGTTCATAACTGTATGTACATGCGCGTGGTTGCGCGTATAGATAGAAACCCACCCAGCCAAAGGTCCTTAAAAAAAAATGGCCAAGGACAAGATCATGACAAGAGAGTGGTGCAACGAGGCATCAGAAGCAAACGTGATAATATCCTCAAAGAAGTGAAACCACACCGGCACTTAGGTTTGGAAACCATTTTGTTGATAGATTAACCTTGGAACTGACACAGAAGCCCGAAAAAGGAAGCACGAGGTCATCTAGAGTAAAAACTGTTTTCTTTTCAGAAAACATTCAAAAGTATTCTCACTACTCTTCCTGTTCATTTATTAAAATCCATTGCATCGGAAACTGGGTGAACATACTGACATTATAAGCATGATTCATTAACATACCTTGGAGAGAAAAAAAACAAACAAAAACGCTGAAAGGTCCGAGGATTTACTACATGGGTTCGGTCACGGAGTTCCTGTTTCCATAGACAACGAAAAAGTTTAAAGCAGAATAGAATGCCTCTTCTCCTACGTCCGAGTGACTAAAAACAAATTAATTCCTACAATACGCACATATTTCATATTTAAAAAGATGGATGGATATTGTGTCCTGTACTTGACTGAGCTGAGCATAGTAACATCTAGAAAGGTGATAAGGATACCCCATGCAAAGATTCTTAAACTTGGACTATTTCAATATTTGTCGATTTTATTGATTTCTGATTAAATGCACATAAATTTACTGCATAATCATCATCATCATCATCATCAGTTGCAGCAGCAACAACAGTAACAGTAGATTTTTAGCGCCCGTTGTTGGACACAGACCTTCTCCGAGATTCGCCAAACGTCTCCATCATGGGCGTCGCAGAGCCAGTGCTTTCTAAACTTGTCTAGTTTGTCGCGACATCTTACTTTCAGCTGATCATTGTTTCGCACATGATATCTAAGGATCCACGCTGTGAGTCGTGATGTTCACTGTTTGTCTGACATTCTCGCTAAACGACCAGCCCATTGCCCATTTTGTTTTCTAATGGATTCTATGATATCTCTTACTCCTGTTTTGTCCTCTAATATATTGTGCTGTTTGGTGATCTCTCCGTATGATGTTGAGCATGATTCTCTCCTGTGCGCGTTGCATTATTCTCAGTTTTAGGGTCAATCTTTTGGTTAGGTTCCATGTTCCAGCTCCATTGGTGACGATTGGGATAATGTATTAATTGTATACCCTTCTTTTTAGGACTCATGGAATTTTCTTGTTCTTGAAAGTTTAGCTTGGGTAGAAATTTAGCCAACCTAGAGTGATTCGTTGTCTAATTTCTTCTTCTTTTGGGGGTCTCGTGGATAAATATCCACGAGACCCCCAAAAGAAGAAGAAATTTCTCAAGTAGATGTAGTGGTCTACTGCCGTGAACACTCCATTTTCGGTTCTGATTGTCGTTTCTTCGTCTTATACACGTTTGTTGTACGTGGCATCTGTTGTACTGGAACACATGTGAAGACCAACTTTTGGATTCCATCATGAAACCAAATTCATCATTCTGCTTGTTCTTGATTAAGACCATTACGCTTTAGACCAAGAGTGTCACCCTCGCAGCCCTGCCTTGACAACATGATTCTCCTCTGCCCACTTCTGACTTCGCGAACAGGGCGAGAGCAATAACCCCAATCTTTTTTATCCTTTCTCTTCTATCTCTTCTCTTATCCTTGCAATATAATGAACAAGGGTAAGAATGGGTGAGAATGTTTGTGCTTGAATCGGTGGACTCAACGTTCACTCTCAGTGTCATTCATTCTTTGCTGTCCCCTTCGATTCTGAAGCCTAAATATTGTTGTGTTGTAGTTATAAACCATTAGTCACCTATGCAGCTAAAACACGGAACCTACTTTTGAGATTGACCCTAAAACTGAGAACCATGCAACGTGAACGTGATACATCACATGGAGAGATCATGAGAGCACAATATATTAGGGAGAAAACAGGGGTCTGAGACATCATGGAATCCACTAGGCTACTCAGATGGCAATGGGCTGGTCATGTTGCAAGAATGGCTGACAACTGCTGGACATCATGACTCACAACATGGATCCTCAGAGATCATATGTGTAATCGAGGCCGGTAGGACACAAGATGGAGAGACGAACTAGGCAAGTTACGAAAGTATTGGCTCTGCAACGCCCATGATAAAAGAGGTCTGGCGAATCCTGGGGAAGGTCTATGCCCAACGGAGGACAATAAAAGACTGGTGGTGGTGGTGGTGGTGATGATGATAATGATGATGATGATGATGATTCGAGGTCTGTCTGGAAAAGTATGCAGTCATTTGATATAAACCGAAAAATAGCCTTCCTTAGACAATTGATGAAAAACAAAATGATAAATGCTTATTTTTAAGGTTAATTCGATTATTTCAGATTTTTATGTTTTTTTTATCGATAAAATTTCTTTATTTGCATATTTTTAAGAATTCATTGCACTTACAATTGAACGAAAATGTAGCTAAGAAATGTATTTTTAAGACTATTAAGATGTTGCTTTTCAAATAATGATACAATCATCACAAAGGACTTTACTTTTTTTTAATGATTCTAACATTTACTAGATTTAGAATGAATAAACCACAATCAGTCAGCTATTGATCTTGAAACTCTCAAATGGAAGAACAAATAAATAAACTTGAATTTAGTAGGCTCCCCGGGTAAACTGCGAGGATTTTCTGCGATTACATTTCAATAATTGACCCAGGGGAACTCTTAGAGTAGTCATTGTATCATTTCAAATGGCTCTCGGACACTGGGACAAAACCAGGTACACAATGACCTTTCTGTCCAGTGAATAGAAAATACAACACCATGACACGTATTGACGAGAATTTAAAGAACAGGTCAAACAAAGAGAAAAGCTCTAGTTTCACCTCATCCCACTGGCCAGTAAGAATTTGGCAGCTAGGGAAAAAAGCAGCCTGACTGCCAGCAACTATGACCAAACTTAGCTATGATGAAATGGTGGCAGTAGAAATTTTATATGAGAGAAAGAGAGAGCAAGGGCAAGAGAGAGCAAGAGAGAACAAGCAACCTAAGCGACAGGACTCCATGACCTGTGGACCGGAAGACAGCTATCGCTAAAAATGGTAGCACGAGTAGCGGGTAATAGACCTCTTGCTTTGGATGCGCTCATAGAAAAACGACCAGAGGTGGAAATGGAGAGGGTACGTTGGGGTACAGCATATACCTACTTCTCAATTTCAGTGCAGGTTACACCGTGTCAAAACGACCCCGAAATTGGCCATATCTAAAAAAAAAAAAAAAAAAAAAAAAATACCTACAGAGACTAACAATGCCCGGAACCCTCAGCTACACGGGTTCACTTCGCCCATCCCTGCTGGATTCCTCTACGATTCATAAATCTTGGATACAGCTTTACAATATACATAGTTTCCCTAACTCATATTCATTGCTGGAAACGACTCGCTTAACCAGCGATATATTCACATCCCGTGGCATAATCCAGTGAGTTTGACAATGCTGGATAAGTTTCGTTAATAAAAGCCGGATGAATGCTTATTGTGGATTTTAAGCACTTTGCTATGGGCGAGTATTGTTTTCCCATAATTTGCATGTTGACTCCTGTAGTCTATTAAAAATGTGTGGTTTTCTGATTTTATAGATCTTTGATTCAAATACATACTCATTCAAAGTTCAGTTTGCCGAACTTTCTCTTCTGTATATGTACAAAAATTTCTGATAACACAAAATTTCCTCCATCTTGATAAAAGAGTTTAAAGGATTTGTAGACATCATACCATCAAGGTGGTTTTAAATAGCGCGACCAATCCACCTACTAAAGTTGGTGGCTCGCGAGAGAAGAGTCTGGAGAAGAGTCTGGCGGAGAAAAAAAAACTGTATTTACAACATATTATGAGAGTCTGGAAAAGTATATAAGGGAGAAATAGTCCACCTTATCATAGTCAAAAGTGAAGAAGATAGAAAGACCATACCCAAAGGAGAAGTGGAAAATCTGGTATGGCAGATCGTATTTGGAGGGAGAAGGGTGTACATTACACTCTCTGGCAGGAATTCCGAATAACAGACAGAGAAAACCGATACAGAATGAGGAAATTGAAAAAATCGATCAAAGGCATAATTAGGGATTAGGGGCCTGGGGGCTTTGACTCCTTGAGGAGTTCCTCCAACATGTGAGATTTAATGAAAAAGGAAAATTTGCAATAAATAGAATTCCACTTAATTGATGACGGAAAACCTTATTGGCTAAATTATCATTCATGCGATTCAAGTACGTACAAATATATCCTTATGGTATAATGTCAGTAGAAACTCAGTATGTGAGCAACTGTTCATAAGGCTTTTGGGGAGGGGGCCTTAATTAGGCCCCTCTCCCCGGGGACGTTTTCATATAGCCAACTCCCTTACCTACGCATCTGGGATTGACATACATCTACGTCGATTAGATGCATGTCAGACCAGTGTATATTTCAACATGGCTTGGCTTTCGTTACTCAACAGGGAAAGGGTATGGAATTCTTTGTTTAACAAAGGAAAGGAATTGGTAACATCTCCACACTAAAAGTTGTGGAAGTAGCTACTCTGGGTGTATTGCTGAAAATAGAGTAACTTATATTACAAACGTGTCTGTCGATTTTCTTTTGGGTATAAGAGATCCTCTCTTTACAAATGGTAGTACGCCTGATGAAGGCCGTAGAATAGATCAAGCCAAAGATTGTGGGAGCAACATAGATAACAAAAATAAGTCCAGTTATCCGAAAAAACTCTTTGGACAATTTGGAAGCTGGAAACCCCGCCTTACGGCGGTTTCAGCTAGATATCAACTTTATACGATTAAACAAAACGGTAGAAGATTTGGTTTAGCTAACCTGAAGATGAGGGTCCAGTTAAGCACCATACCTACACTGTAAATCAAATCGCTCGCTAAAAACTTCGAAAGTTTTGCAATTTTCAAGAACTAATATGCTCGAAACATGTTCCGAGGTCGCATTGGTAGCCTTAGTAAATTCGGTCTCTTTTGCTCTCGTCTTATCATGCAATGACAGATTGACGGACAGGCATTTGGTGAATAGTCGTAGGACAAGGTTTTACCCGTCCAAAATGACGGGGTTATTTATGTACGGATCAGCACTAAGAAGCCTAAGACTATTTTATTAGGTAATTTATTTGTGATAATTCAAGTCTCCTAATTCTAATTTTTTTTCTAGGCTCAACTCGAGCTGTTTTAATGTGTGATAAGGCACGAAGCCTTGAGAGTTTCTATGACGTGATTTTATTTCATGTCTTAATAGGGAAGTAAATCAACCAATGAGATAATCCCACTTGAGAACTAACAAACACATGAATAGAAAAGTTTTCATGTAAACTCATTAAAACAATTTTAAAATAGGCAATGGTCCGCCAATGGAACGATGGTGTTGTCTTCAGCTGCTGATGATGCCATTCCTCGTGATAGTTGAAAGAAACCATACGAGCATGAGAAGTGTGTCTCATGTCATAATTTCAAAGGAGTGGTTTGAAATTTTCATCTCAGACTGACTCAAATTTGTGACACCTCCACATACACACACACACACACACACACACACACACACACACAAGCACCCCACCCCACCCCATATATATATATATATATATATATATATATATACACATATATGTATATACATATATATATATATACATGCATACATACATACATACATATATATATATATATATATACATATATATATATATATATATATATATATATATATATATATATATATATATATATATATATATTCACATTTCGCTGAAAGGATGAAAAGGGCTCCACGAGTCAGACAAGATCTGAAATCCAAACGAAAATTTTGTGAACTCGGTAGGATAATTTCACCTCTCTGCAGGAAATCTGAAAATTCTTACAATATTCTCAGTTAAACTCTTTGCTATGATTTTGGAAGATAAAAAATGCGCAATGATCAGTTTTGAAGTTGACATTTTTCTCCCTTGCAACTCAAATACATTTTGTGTTGATGACCAAAGCTCTCACGAACGCAGCAATAATTGTGATAACTAATCACCAAGTTATAGAATGACTAAATTTTCCTGCAAAAATTAAAGTTGGGTTGATTATAATTAATTTGGTTTATCGATCTTCTAAAATAAATCAAATAGGCCAATTATTTATAAAAATGATAATAATTAGCTGATTCAGTTTTATTTTAAAAGATCGATAAACTAAATTTAAACCGAAACTTTTTATTTTCATTTTGGCAGGATTATTGTAGTTGGCATAAAGAAGCAAGAGAAAAGCATGGTATCTTTTCAGCTCATTTTATTACAATAAATTTCAAAAGAAACAAAAAAAAGATTATTATTCTTCCTGTATCATATGGCATAGAATAGAAAATAAAATCTTTATAAAACCTTTATTGATTCAAATTTACCAAAAAAAAAAAAATACTGAATTAAATTACTTAATTAATACAAATTCATCAAAGATATTGGCATGAAATAGAAAATAAAATCTCTGTAAAACTTTTATTGATTCAAATTTACAAAAAGATACTGAATTAAACTACTTAATTAATACAAATTCATTAAAACTATTCGTACCACAGTTCGCACTCTTGATTGATGCCTTTTGGTCGATCATCATCGTAACTTGCAGTAGTCCGTACTACACTATTTGCATTTTGACTGATGCCTTTTGGGCTGGATTCGATTGAATGTTGCATCAAGGTGGTGTAATAGTTTGCACCGTAAGTCCGCCTTGTAGTAGTCAGTATAGAATGTCCTATGCGTCGCCTTGTTTAAAATTAATTTAAGTTCAATAAATAAATATCAATTAAGTAGATGTGCAGTTGAGCTGCTATTGGTAAGTGTTAGAGGCAAATTCTTCGGGCAAGACGTGGGATTTAATATGGTTTAACACAATCAACTGCATACTCCAAGCGTTTCTCAGCTTGTTTACAAAATATCTCGATACAGAAAACTTTTCATTCAGTGTTAAGATTGATTTTCAAGTAATACAATATATTTTGATTTTTCTATCGAGAAACAAACCTTTCGACATAATAAAATTTCACAATTTAATTTCTGCATCTGTTGTTTCCAACGCGGACAATCATATTATTGAGAAATGGATATATAATCCGACAGAGTATTGATATCATTTGAAATTCTATTAGAAATGATTCCTGTTGTTACAAGGAGAATGAACCACTTGGTCTAGACAGCGTCAGAAGAATAAACAATACTCTGGGATCCATGTGGATGGGTGAAGGAAAATGTGACAAAATTTATTCACAAGTTCTGCATGGGTTAGTAATGAATCTTTTTAAGCCTGTGTTCTAAGACAATTCTAGAAAATTGTGAGATTACCGCACAATATTATTAGAATTATTTGCTCAAGTGCGATTAAATTCGTATTTAATCTTAAATCAAGAGCCTTACTAACGTTAGATCGGAATTGCAGTCTCTTGTTTGTTGTTAAAAATGTTTGACTGTAAGTCTTGAATCATGTGACCTATAGAGTCATCGAATGAAAAACTGATTGCTTAAATTCATATATCGAGAGACCGACACAGTCAAAATTGTATCTGGCTTAGCGAGAAAAAATTAGTTGAAGGAGGAACCATTTGGAGATAAGTCATGAAAAATTAAATCCTCTACTTGATGAATGTGCATATGAAGTCCTAGATGAGAAAAAAAAAACCCGACTTAAGTAAAAATGGGAATCCATAGTTGTAGAAAGAATGGGCTTGTGCTTTGATATACCACCGATATGGTCTCTATTTGTTCTGATAAACGAGACGAAAGATTTTCTGTTTAAGAAGTTTACGTATTCTAAAGAGAACGACAATAAAGGAGCTTCTCAGATATCGTAATGGAGTTTTATCCAGGAAGGATTCAAATGGTTTCGTTTATCTCAAACTCATCTCTTTTACTGCATTGATGAAATGGACATATTTTGTGCTGCGCGTACAAGCACTTGAAAATCGTCAGTCGCCAAGACAATTTATCTTCTTATCCACTTTTGCGTGTATGCAATATAAAACTTATTTTGCTAGCTGCTATTTTGCCACAATGATTGAAAATTTCCATTGTAATGAGACATTGAATCAAGTAGATTGCAATTGTTTCCAATATTTGTGAGGCCAGTTGAATGATATTTAAACTAGATTCCAATCATTTCATGTCAGAGTGATTACTTTTTCAGTCTTTTTACCTTTTCGACCATTCGAAAACAGGCTGAAGTCGACCGCATGAGTTATACTATAAGGTAGCCTGACCTGTCAGTATGAGAATTTTAGTCGTACGAAATTCTTAAATTTTAATTTTTCTTTGAGAGAGAAAGAGAAAGGGGATGAGATTTGGCTCTTGGGCAGAAAAAACAACGTCTAGGTTCTGAAATTTTTCAATGCATCTCCGCCCAATGAATTTCAAACTGCATACATCCATACAATAACACAGGTATGTTTTACATCAGCTAGAATCAATGCTAAAATTTAAATAAAACCCAAGTGCTTTTGACTTCAAATGAATGTTCCATTGCTCGGTCATGACGAAGGAGAAATTACGAACAAAACAATTTCAATGATAAAACATTAAACTGACCTCAAGACATGTCATTACAGGGAAAAGGTCAATTTTTCTATACGTTGTGAAAAACACATTTTTAAACTTTAAAGTCTTTCTTTTTGTATCATTGAGAGAGTCTCCAGAACAACTTTCATCCCTAGTTAAACAAATGATTCATGGTAATCTTTTCACTGACTACCAAATTGACTCTTTACTTCTCTAAATAAATCCATAATTTAAACTCTGCCCAACTTTCTATCGTTTTCAAGTTTGTAATATCTTAATGAACATATTCCAGACAAACTATAGCTTGAACTGGAAAAGAAAAACAAACTATTTTCTTGGAGCCTGAAAACCAAATATTTGCACAGATGAAATGATATATTGTTGGACATAGAATTTTGTCAGCTTTCCAACGGTGCATATTGTCAACTTGTATCTGTTAGATTACAAGATGTTACAGATAAAAAGATGAAGGTAGATTTCCCAGCACACGCCAACGAAATTACCAATACATTTATATGTATATGTATTTAAGAAATTGACATTATTTGATCCGATAGAATGAATTATAAATTGCGTTATTTTATGTGGAAACTTATCTGAAATGATTTCCCGTCGTCACACGGTTGATATATCATTCGATTTAGACAACGTAAATAGAATAAACAATTAAAGAAAATGGGTATATGTATATGAATACAATTCTAATGTTCGACAGAGAACGTGATGTATCGATGGAAACAGAATTTTGTCATTTTCCAACGTTGTAAACTTTAAACACTTCTACCGCAGCCTATTACCCACACTTCTACTACGATTCATTGAAATTCATTGAGAATATTTGGAGATATCGCATGGGTAGACCGGAGTAAATACAGAAATGTAAGAAAAAAAAAAAAAACTAAACAAAAAACGCAAAAATGTATCTCAATCAGAAACAAATTCTTTAGTTCAATCATATCGTGTTGACAGACAGGAGCGAATACAGAAATTTATAGAAAAAAATGAAAAATGTCTCTCAATCAAAAACAAATTCCAGTTTTTTTCCCCCAATTAATTTCTTCATTCGCTCCTGTCTGTCAACACGTTATCTCAAGAGGTTCTCAGTGCTTTTCAAAAGAATTTTGTGAATGGATGGGGTACATATGGAGGAAGGTATGATACAATTTGGGGGAAGATCCAAGAATTTGTTCCTGATTGAGAGATATTTTTGCGTTTTATTACATTTCTGTATTCGCTCCTGTCTACGCGATATCTTAAAATATTGTTAATGAATTTCAATGGATAGTTGTAGAAGGCTGGAAAATAGACTACGAAGTGCTAAAAGTTTTGGTCGGATTCATGTTTAATGACTTGGTCATAATTCGAAAAAAAAAATGTATGTTTAAAGTCATCCATTTTGAATTTCTAAATGACCACCCTTTAAATTCATAGAAAAACTGGCAACATTTTTTCCTAATCTGGATTTTTTTCCATATGATTCAATCTAGTAACTAAGATTCTACCCCATCTCCGGAAATTATAGCTTCCAATAGATTATTGGGCTCCTAATTGGGCTAGTTCACCTGGACTATGATAATGTATGCTGAAATACCTACCTCCATGTTTTGGGTTATAATTTCCTTTGCACAACAGATACAAATTGACAAGATACACCGTTTGGAAACTGACAAAATTCTCCTTCTAACAGTATATGATGTTTGCTGTACAAACAATGGGTTTTCTAGCCCCAAAACAACTTAATAAAGTCAAATTGGCAGCAATCTTGAAAAATAGCAGCCATCATGGGCTTTCACGTAGGATTTCTTGGCACTTTTTGTATGATATTCTGGAGACTTAGAAACACAGTGAAAAGATATTATGTTTCCATTTTCTCCAATTTGTACTCCGAATCGGGCTAGTTTGCCTGGATAAAAAAGACTAACTTTACAATAAAACTGATAGTGATCAACTATTGGATATTTAAAGAACAAAAAAAAAAAAAAAAGATTTGTAGAGAAAAGCTTCCCTCCACTTTTGACCCCTTGAAACAAGGTGAAAAGTTTCCCTTCACTTTTGACCCTTTGAAGGTGGGGAAAATCCCCCTTCACTTCACACCTTAGAGGGGGGAAATTCTCTCTTCACTTTTGATACCTTTGAGGGGCGAAATTCTCTCTTCACTTTTAACAAGTTAGAGGGGGGAAAGTTCCACTTCGCTTTTGACACCTTGAGGGAAAAAGTTTCCCTTCATAATTGACCCATTACATTTGACATTTTAGGAAAAGAAGCCTCCCATCAGTTTTGACCTTTTGAGAGGGGAGTAATTCCCCTTCTCTTTTGGACCTTTTGAGGGAGGGAATCCCCCTCCACCCAGTTTATGCCCTTAAACGAAGTAAAGGTTACTTTTCACTATTGGCCCCTTAAAGTGGGGGGGGGGGAGCTTCCCTTCTTTGATTCCCCTAAGTTTTAAAGGCGGTTTCTCTTCACTTAGATCGTTAAAAATGGGGGAAAAAAAGTTTCCTTTCACTTTTGCCCATTTAAAGAACTCATACAGACTTATAAAATTAGAAGATATGAACATCGAACGTTGAGGGTCTAGTTCAGCATTATAGATAAGATCTTTAATTCTATTCTCAAAACCTTTTACTTTGAAACCGATCGCGAGTTCCATTGATTATCTACGCTAAATTTGGTTGGCCTGTGCTCATGTTTCGTTGGTTTCTATAGCGTAGCAGACAAATCAACAGAAAGACAGTGTGGTACCTATCACTTATATAAACACAGATGACTGCAACATACTTTATTGATTTTTTTTTTGAAAATTCCGAATTTCACCTAGTTTTAGTTACAATAATTAAATATAGTAAAAAGGCAGGTGTTTCACAGAACTTTACCATTCCTCCAATAATTTCCAGGCATTTTGCCTCTTTCCCATGTACGTAATATTTTTACTTCCCCTCTCGTTAAAGCATGATGAATGATTCTGTGTGGTAGTCAATCATATATTATGTTCTGTTGAGTAGAATAGACTAATTAAAACTTCAAAGAGGAAATATACTCTAGAGGAGCAGTAAGCATATTTTGTTGTTGGAAAGAAAAAAAAGAGAAATTTAATGAGTTTTATTTGTTTGAAAACTTTTCTTTTACTATTGAGTTACTAAAAAGGTAAAAATGGATTATAAAAAAAAACGAGGTAGCAACCCGGAAAAACGAACAAGATAAAAAAATTCTCATTTATTCCTCTCGTGTGAATAATCTGAATCAATTTTGAATGAAAATCAACTCAGCATTATTAGTGTCCCATACTCTTACATCTGGAGTACAGGTGGCAAGGCAAAATATAACACAAGGTCAAGTTTAATGGGTGGGGGCACCACGCGTATGGGTATCGTCTATCTCCCTCAACCCTGCCTTTTGGTACGTCACGGGCGGTGGGGCAATGCCTTGACCTTACGCCTCTTCGTGTTACTGTAATTTTGTGGGGGTAGCTCGGGGAATGGGTCCCTTAGAACGAGAGACATTACTTGAGCGAGGCACAGGGAAATCCTGTGCCGGTTGTCAGTTAAAACTAGTGATGGAAATTAGGTGTGTGTGTGTGTGTGGGGGGGGGGGGTACGTGAGAAGACGGCGTTCCCTTACTCTTCAGATTTCACGGGGTTGGGATCATAACCTTTACCCACCTTCCTTTCCATCTTCAGCCCTTCGTGTATCCCTAGTTATAACGTGGTCAGTTAATGATAGGGAAAAGTGAATGTATTTTTTTCAGAATATCAAGATAATGCATTCCAAGAAAACCCAAAATATTGTAAAGTGTCTGGGTTAAATTTGCGCTCTAAGGCACGTGAAATTAAAATTCAGTTGTTCATTTTTTGCTACTTTTGTAAAAATTGAGATCTTCTCTCAAACCAAGAGAAACAATTTAAATAATAAACGCTTTTTTTCGGAGATTCGAGCGTTTACTGGATATTCTGGATTAGTTCTATTTTAGCTAGATTTTCCGACGCCAGCCACACTTTTCACTATCATATTTCCAGGAGACAGTTATTTCGTCTCTTGAGCACTAAAATTCTCTCAAAGGTGAAAGCTTTTCGGTTAGTTTTTCGTTTTGAAAACTTCGTTTAAAAGAGCGAAAAGATGCAACGCAGCTTCTCTCATTACCTTTTCGGGGATTGAATGTTTATTATAATTCGTAATCATTCTAATGGTTAACCTTGATAAAGTAAGTAAATTAAAGAACATTTCAAATTAAAAAAACAACAAAAAAAAAACGACACGCAGAGAAACCAGAAAAGTATTCAGTCCATTGAGTCAAGCGGAGTTATAAAAGTTAACAACTAAAAGTTCTAAACAAAAATGATTGAAAGACTAGTAAGAAGACAGTAGCTCGGCAAACTGAAACATGTGTAGGTAACTAAACTTGTAAGAGAGTGAAAAAGAAAAAAGTATGAGCAAGAATAAGCGTTGGAAACAGGTGGATAGAAAGAAAGACAAGTGCTCTGAACGAATTAGTTTCGTTGACCAATCAGCTGTCGTGCTGTATAGACAACCACTTCCGGGTGATGGCAGTCGATCATGAAGGAAGATGGCGGAAAGGTTGAGAAAGCAACTTGGATTACTGACTATATTATATCTTCTTGTGATCACTACCAAAGCGCGTAAGTTGCAAGAGCTTTTTGTCAAGAGAAATTCAGTCTAAATCGATATGTTTAAGGTTGGAACGTCTTGTCCTTTTATAAGATACAGCTTTCGTTATCTCTTGAATATCGCTACTGTTGTTTATTGTATAACACTGACAATTGCTATAAAATGAGTGACTAAATTATAATGTGGATTCTTTTCTAGACTGGTCACCCACTTTTTATGTCAGTTATCTGTTAGTGCGTGTCAGTATTATTACTACCACCGACATTAGATGCGTGTGTGCAAGTTAGGGCTTTACGAGAAAATTGAAAACTAAGAGGGAAAGTTTGTATTGTATCATTAAATTGATTTTTAGGGGAGATTTTTTCAATTTTCCTTAAAACCTGATCTGCAAAAAGTATGCTAATATATAAATAATGTGTTTATGTTAAAACAAAGTTACATATGTACAGTAAGTGGTCATTTAATTGGCAAGGTGTGGCGAGAGTAGTTTTCAAGTTTAACATTCGTATATTTCTTCACAAATCGAGTGTGGTTTTATAAAAATGCTGTCAATTCAGAATATTGGTCGTTACTAAATTTACTACTGGAAAATATTTAATAAGGCCATTAATTAAACCTCATCTTAAAAATATTGGAAACCGCGTAAAAACCCCTAATCCTTTGTGTGCGATCGACGATATCCCTTTTTTTACCTGTTCGTTTCAATATTAAAAAGAAATAAAAGGATTTGTCTATGAAAATTTTTACATCCTGTAATGCATTTCGTTTCTTTTATATCTCTTCGAGGCTAACTTGAAAACTGGATTGAAAATAAACAGTTATCTATATCTGGTCAAGTGGTTTTAGCTTTACAAACATAACAAATCCACCCGATAAATTTATCATTGCGAGCAAAAATAGAAAATCGATAAGTATATATTTAAAAGTACGTTGTTGAGAAAATTGTTGAATTAAAAAAAAGGTAACTTTATTTGAAGTAATTATTTAAACTATCAGTCAATATTGTCCACTAATCAAAATATGCCGGTCAGAAGGTATTTCATTATTGTAATCGTGTACTAGGCTACTATTAACATTTAAACAGTCGGTGCCGTCATCGGATTCATTATTATTAATTCCAGACCCTATTACATATTTAAGATCCACTTATTTACGTTTCCATCATTTTATATTGTCATAATTCTAATATGAGACTGGATTTTTACCAATATATTTATAATAGTGGGATTCATCAGTTATCCGTTTTCGATTTAAGATACTACTAGCCTACCTTGTATTTTTTTAATTTATTAGTAATAAATAATACAATATCCAATTTTTATTTGATCTATTGTTAGCAAGCTATAATAGCATGTAGTTTTACGGTTGCTATCGTACGAGTTTCAACTGGAAATGCACTAGCAACGTATAAAGACTCTATTACTTATCGTTATTTATTATTTAAAGAATAACAATAATTGTTTACAACAGCCATTTTTATTTCCTAATTTCACCAGAAATAGTTGTGAGGAAGTGGTTTTGTGTCATCTTTGCAAACAAAGTGGTTATAAAATGAGGGATCATCTATTTTGAGATTCAGGAAGCAGGTCACTCTCTTTTTGTGACCACCTTGTCTCTCATTTCTTCCTTTCTCTGTTCCTGCACTTGAGTGAGTTTCACTACCTGTGTTAAAGTTGAAATAACTGTTCTTTGTCAATCTCACACCGACACTACTCAATACTGGACTTGAACTTGCGGAGCGGCTATTTATAACATATTCCTGTATTATTTATTATAAATAATAATAATATGCTTATTTCCGATTTTTGGTTTTGCGTTCGTTGTAATTAATGTAATAGATGCAATTGCCGCTCTCTTGTGGACCCTATTTAATCTGCACGGTATTAGACTTATCCGAATTAAAGGAAATAGAGACAAACATCTTTCATTATGATTAACAGTTCATATGTAAGTTTTACTTAGGTTAGTTATGAATAATATGATAAGACAACAGTGGCCACTTTGCTATACGCACGGTGTATCAGTTTATAAACAGGAGTTTCACTATTTGCACGGTTTGATATGTGTTCATGAGATAGAGGGAGAGAGAGAGAATACTATGGCGGGGAACTCAGTTTTGCTTACCCTTAAGGCTGTTGTTTAATAACAAAACAACTCATGTTTTTAACACCTATGCTAGTCTGATCCATACTAAAGTTTATTTCCCTTTTTTATCAAAAGTTTATTATGCATAAGTTATGTCCCCCCGCCCCAAGTCTTCATTTTACATAACATAACTTTCAAAAAATGATAATGACACATAACTGCTTAACACAGTTTTCGCCCCAACTCTAGCTTGATGTCCTTCCTGTGTAGACGAGGACAATGTGCCTTGTGGTGTGAAAATGTTGCATGAGTTTTTATCTTTTATGTTCACCTTTTTTGTAATTCAACTATTATTCTATCTAGGACGAGGGTAGCTCAACAGCATTATGTTCATCGTGGTTGATAGCGTTGGACAAGTCTTCTCTTTTCTACACTAACGTTATTCATTTGAGTATTCAAACACTACCCTACCTTTCAAGTGAGTGTCTTTCTTTTGAGATAGAAGCAGTCCAAATAATAAACGAAGCTCATCCCGAAAAGATCGCACCCTCTTTTTTTCTTTTCCCCTCTCTCTAAATCATTCTTTGCTGAAAGGAGTAAGGCTCCCTTCTGGTAATGCGATCATCAATGAATAGGCACCTGTGAAACATTGACCCATCTTGGATCATTCAGAAATTCTTGCTTGTCTTGTTTCGTCTCATTTCTTACTTACTTGATCCTAAACAATGAAGCTTTTATTCAATTGGCTTGAAGGAAAACACACACAGTACACACGTGCGTTTAGTTTAGAACTGCATACCTAATGAATACAATGTTGTTAGTTAATATATGAATGTAGGAAGCTTGCAGACTACAGAAATAGCATAATCTGTCTGTATTTATTCAATTCTATAGCATGACTGTAATTTTGAAGGGTTTAAGAGAATTGAACGACCCTAATTGAAAATAAGTGCATAAATCTGGTCCTCCACCTTTTTGGGGTGCTCTCAACCATACAATGGCCATGACACGTCATGACGACATCTTGTATTATTTATTTTGCTCTCCCCTTTATATACCTACCTAACCTACCTATACTAGTTATTAGTTATGTTGTCCCTTGGGGTCGTTTTTACTTTGGGTTCGTTTATAACGTGACTGTAATTCTGTGAAAGTCTTGTGTCAAACAAGGCAAAGTTATTAATTAAAGAATTTGTCATTATTCATAAATTTTGAGTTTTTAGAAGTTTGTGTTTTCATATCAGATATGACATTTCATTATTACATCTTTTTTTTATGAAAGAGTTTAGCTAGTTAGGAATTAATGAAATTGCAACAGAAAACAATAACAACCATCTTATTTATAATTTGATCAGGTAATTTCTTTTTGATTTAACATTACTGTACTATTTCTATGATATAAAAATCCATACTATTGCTTGTGTTTTTGAACTTGATGACATGCCACTTCTATAACTTGTAAATAAATTATAAGTAACACAGTGATGACAGTGCCAAAAAATACAGGCGTTTTTGGTTTTTATTTTGTTTGAGGTGTTTGATAAAATATTACAGCTCCAATAATGTTCTGCTACAGGTTTTATGATAATGTTTCTGACACCAGTAGTTGGAATAGTCGATATTGATTGATTTGATCGATCGATTGCCAAGAAAAGTGATCATTGGTTGTTATATTTTATGCACACATATTATGAATCTGATCATAGATTTTATCCTCATTTATTGAGTCGTAAAATGTAATTTCAACTAAAAACTTGGAAGATTATAACAGTGCATTAATTGTGAATTATAAATTCCTTTGTTTATAACTTTGCAAAGTTTTATTTAATCCAAGTATTTTTCAATTAATCATGAAATAGTGTCAGAAAATATACAGCTTAGATTATAAGGATTTTATCTATTAAGGTTTTTTTATGTGACAAAATTAAATCCATGAAGTCAACTATTGAAATTTGTTATTGTGAATCTTTTTGAAAAGAATTTTATAATTAATGCATAATAACTTATTAATCAAAAGGTAAGCTTTTGATTTATAAGTTATTAATAACATAATCTCTTTCTGATTATTTATTCTCTTCTTACAATTATCAAGGGAAATGATTAATTGACCCTACTCCAATAAAAATGTGATTTTTTTTTTCCATCATTAATAGCCCAATTATTAAATAAATATCAGTTTATTACCATGCTTTTCTAACATGTTGAATCCAGCACTTGAAAAATCGATTTTAAGTAGTTAGAATTAGATAAACTTGAATCTTTAATCAGTTGTTCAACTGTTTTGTTTCTTAGATTTTCAACCTGTCATTGGGTTTTGGTTTCTTGCCTATGTTTCATGTTTGGTCTTGTTGGATGAAAATATGGTTACATATTGTCTAATTATACAAATAATACATCCATATTTCTAACTTGAAATCTTATTGGTCTAATAAATTGAAAGCTTACTACTATTTCTATTAACATGTCCCCGCATTTTCAATGATAATCTCTAGTGTTTAAAATGATTTTCTGTTGCTTTAAATTTCAAACAGTATAAATTCAACATATTTTTTAGAATTTTAACTTAATTTCAAACTAATTTTTAGTCGAGATGCAGTTCCTCTATTTCATTTTCACCTGTCTTTCCCTGTAAGGTTGAGATTGTTATATATATATATATATATATATATATATTCTCTTTCAGAACTAGATCTTATGAATGACATCTTTTAAAGTTGGCATAATGTTCTATCTTATCTGAAATAGTTTGCAAGAAAGTCTTCTTTTCATGTGAAACCAAGGCATACACACATATCAAGGAGCTACCTGATTTTTTACCTTTAATGTTTGAATATTATGGACTACAATATAATGTTCATATCTTATGCTAACAGTATTGTTGATTATTTTCAACTCTTTGTTGAATCCAATGTAAGTTTTAGTCAGCTGAGTGACTATGGTTATGTTTTGTTTTGGTAATCATATCCTCTTTCTCTTAAATACTGGAAAAGTTCAATTATTGTTAATTTTTTTTTTTTTCACTCCAGTATCTTTCTACATCAAGACAATTCATTTTAGAGCATCTTGAAAATGAACTTGATTATTATTTATCATATAATTCTTTCGATCTTGCTTTCCAGTTCATCTTGTGGTCAAACTGTGGTATTCATATCAGAATCAACCACTTCACATTCTTTTCATAATTTCCCTCAAAATATTTCCTTAAAAAAATGTATATTTTCCCCTTGTGATGAAAAGAAACAATATTAATTTTTGGAAATGATGCTTATGAAAGAATTTTGACGATAACGGGTAGAATTTAATGAAAACTGGATTTATTATGAATAAGCATTTTCCATCTAAAAAAAAATGAATTGTTTAAAATTGAGTTAGTCTGCAGTTTCAACTTGATTCTGATTTGTCTACACTAAACAAACGTACATTAGTAGCACAGTATGGTTTTTAGTATACTTGAAGTTTACATGATTGTTTTGGTTTGTTTATTTATGCTTCTTGTAGGTTCATTGCAAGCGTCACTCTTATGATACATCAGTTGTATAGATAAGTTGAAGATGATTTCATATATAATGCCCACTCTCCTTCTTTATTCCTAAATAAACATTATAGCCAGTATTTTTTTTTATTCTTCTTTAAAAAGAAACCATTCAGTGTATCAGAATTCATAATGCTCCCCCTAAAAAGAGGAACCTGACTATTTTTCTTTCTTCTAATTCACGTTTCCACCAAAATTTGCTCCTTGTTTTGGGTTTCAACAACAGGTTTTTATTTCGTGCTCTTTGATACTACTTGTAGCTGACAGGGAGTCTCAAGAAAGATGAAGAAGGTCTGTTTGTTTACATAAATACTCATCGTTTGTGTTTATATTCATGACCTTTGCAACTCTGCAACTGCCACTTTCTGTATCAGTATTTCGGTGAGAGACTGCAGTGTTGTCGTTGCCATCTCCATTGCTTGGTGTTACTTGATTAGCGACCGTACAGACTGGATGTTGTATGTGTATTTGGTGACAGCAGCAGTGGCTCTTCTGCTTCTTCTGTTCTGTAGTGATGATGACAACAACAAGCATTTTCTTCTCTTCTTTACCACTGAAGAAAGATGACTTACTTGTTCACTGGCAACGGCAGTGGGGGTAATAATACTTCTTCTACCGGTAAAACTGGTGAAGGGGAAGTTGAACTGTCTCTCTACATCCTCTGCCCTCTCATCACCATCATCTTCACAGAACTTGTTTGTTATTGTTTGAGGAATGTTGCAATTATTAGTAATTTCATTAATTATTTGTTTTTGCCGTTTAGTGATTCAATGTACAATAAAAAAATGATTTTACCATTTCTTTTTTTTTTTTTTTTTTCAATGAATAAAAAAAGCAACAATTATTTTTTCTTTCACGTCTCGTGTGAAATTTTCATGTTTAGTGATGACAGCATAATACACGCTCATGAGCTTTTTATCTGAACGGGGAATGTATTATTCTGAATGAGTGCTCTTTTTGTTGTCCTTCATTCAACTTTACTAAAGTGGAATCATTTGATTGGGTTTCATTTATTTTCTTTATACCAACTCAAAACACTTTGAAAGTTATAAACCGAGTTTATTTGTTAACTTGAAACAAACAAACAACTTTTTTGGATTAAGAAATCCTTGGCTAATTTATGCTAGTTTTATCCTATTCTACAAACATCTTTTCTGTATATTATTTCACTTTTGTATTGAATTGAGATTTTGTCTTCCAAAAAGTGATAGTGTCTACATTTAATGTATCTGATGAGTTTTGTAACAATACTTCTTTTTTCATGAAATGTAAGCTAATAGAATAATAAATGTGCTAAAGATGAGATTTTTATTGACTATACTAGAGTTAGTGGTTGGATGGGTGGTGTGTAAATTCCAACAGGCTAAGTGGTTTGGTGGTTTTGAGCATTTCCATTGAATTCTAAATAAATAAATCAATTTAAACAACCCTAAAACACACATATGTAATGAGTAAAGTTAGTTTATTGTTGTGATTTTTTTCTTTTTTTTTAAATATAATGACCCACAATTTTATCTCTCAAATTATTTAATCAGAAACAGGATAGATCTCTCCCTTAGGAAAATTGTTATGCACTCAACACTAGGATAGGTTCAATTATGCATTATAAAAGTTTTTTTTCAAGAAACTCCTATGAATTTAAGTATTTTTAACTGCGACTTGCGTTGTCATGTTAAGACCAATTCAAGTAGGCTAATAGTGTTTGTAAGGAATTGAGTGATGAAGAGAGATAGACAAAGAAAGATATCCCATTCAGTGAGAGATGGGATAATAAGAGATAGAAAGAGTCAGTAAAATTGAAAGATATGATACTGAGAGTGGGCAGAGAAAGAAGAAATTTTTATTTTTATTTTCACCCCACACCATATAATGATTCCATTTTTAAAAAATCAATTCTCCAGATAAAAAAAAATAGAAAACACGAGAAAGAAAGGAGACTTATACAGTGACTGTAACTAATGTATAAACTTTGTGTATATATACAAATATATATGTATATAACTTCATTTCTCAAAGAATTATGTTGCAAATGATATTCTTCATTCTATTTTTGATGCAATGATTATATTTGTTTTGGACATTTTATTGGAGATTAATTTGGAAACTCAATTGGGAAGAAATAATTTTATTACAGACACAAATGCCGTCAAAAACTGAATGTACGACATCGCAGTCTTTGAACCAACTCTGTTCTTTTTCTTGTTCGTAAATTTGTACTTCATGGTTTATTGAATTTGAATTACGATGGTGAAGCATTTTTTTAATTTTTTTATATTCATTTTGCAACTCATAGCAATTATGCTAACTTTACGTAATATTGTTAATGAATGATACTTAGTAAGCTACAAGGCCATGAAAGTTGGGCACTTTGTGAGGACATAAAGTGCTTCACATAAATGGTCTGTGAGCCTAGCTTGTTAACTCAGCTTAAGGTGCCTCACCCTGGAACACTGTTAAAGTTTTTGCTTCTTTATCATATATAGTTTTGTCCTTGCTGAAACTCGTCGATTCAAGATTTGCTTGTATAAAAAATTCTTGACTAGGGATAATTATTAATTATAAAATGAAAAATATCTCCAGTTACATACTTTAATTATTGATATTTGAATGTGTGTATATCATTGTGTATGCTTGAAATAATCAATCAGCAGTTCTGAATAGTAATACAAGCCAAATATACTACCTAAAAAGTGATCATCAAGGCAAACAGTGGATTTATTTGTAGATTTATCAAAAATCAAACTGCAGGAATATTTATTCTAATAATTCAACAAGACTTTGCCATTCCCCCCAAGTATATACTTTAAGCTGTGTACATTTCACGTAGTATGTCTGTTGAACAATCCTAAAACAATAATATATCGCATCACAGCTGTTTTAACAGGAAGTATACCATTAGATCAATATAGACCTGTATTAATCATAAAGTACTTTTTGTGACTAATCATTTTACAAATTATAACTGACTGTTTTGTGTTACATTGAGTAAACATTCATAATCACATCAACTGGTTGATGATTCAAATGTCATCAGGCAGTAATTTCAAAACTTTCAAAACTCAAGGACTCTTTCTCTTGAAGAAATATCTTGGCAGACCCCTAATTTTAGCATCCAGCTCTTAGACTCATTAATAAACTGAAATAAAAAGCAGTTTTTGACCTTCAACAATCGTGCTTATTTGAAATGGATTACATTTATTTGAATCCTAACTTATTGTACAGACCTTTGTACAATAAATATGCTTTTTGATATCTGTGCGATGGATGATGTCATTCCTCTGCCACAAGATTTGAAATGTCAGCTTCAGCGGAGAGAACACTGCTGTTGACCCCCAATCATTATTTGACTGACCCCAGTTTCAAAACCATTGTCCTAAGGTGTTGAATTAGGTATTTAGTTCTTGTATCTGATTATCAACTTCCTTTGTATAACTTTATGGCATAGTATATACTTGGTTTTCATATCAACTATGTATGATAAAAATAAAAAGGATGTGGATTACTCTTGGGATGTTGTATTCTGAAAATATTATTTTTGATTGCATCCTTATGATTTATTGTTGTACAAAAGATAGTGAGCAATACTTATGGACCATATTTAGTGAAGTGGTTTCAAGTGCCGCTATCAATTGTAGCCATTATTGCTTTAGTTTGTATAAGATCATTGTGCAATGTATAAACTTGACCAGAATTTTGTTGCATGGATTAAATTTGGCTCCCGCCATTTTAAATACCAAGTCTTTTACGTCTGAAGATTTTATTGATTTTCTTCTTGCGGATAATCTTCACTTTTTAGGTGAAACTTCAGACAGAAATTCAAAAGAAAACATTTTCATTTAGACTGAAAATGTATTCAAAATAAATGGACTACATGACTTGGTCTTTGCTATCTTTTTCAGTTTTCAAATTGGTCTGTCTGAGCGGCTGGCTATGTACGTATTGCACGTACAGGCTGCTCCAATAGAGATAGAGGGCTGAAAATTTGAACATTTACTCCTTTTTATGTCAAGAAAAAAATGTTTTTGTTTATTTATTGGGGGAAAATCTCCACCCCCAAAAGGTTTTTATTGGGAGGTTCATTTGCAATCTTTTCATTAATGGCCAGCACCATTCATGCTTATTTTTTGAAAATTCAGTCTTTTTTAGTGATCACTAACAAAAGGCAAGAGAAGTGACTTACTCATTGATAACTTTTTTTTCAAATTGGTTAATTGATCACACCTCCACATGGCATGGTACCAAAAGACATTGGTAACATAGTTTCTATTGAGTGACTAACCAGATCTGTTTTGTAACTGTTTTATATCCAGTTTTATTTTCTTTACTAGTTAATAACCTGTGGAAAAATTCATGGATATTTATGACTTCCTATGAAATAATTTACAAAGAAAAAAAAAATTGTGTATTTGTTCTAGTTGAAGAGTCCATAGTTTCAAATGGTGGTTAAAAGGTATTTTTATCAGCAAAATTTTAACCCCTATGTGGAAGAGTCCAGTGTTGCAGACAGAAAAACAAAAAGGTCGCACTGCTTACTATGTAATAACTCATTATGAGTTGGTATCAGACCATTTACACTGGGAGATCCGATGAGGATCGACCTATTAAGATCCATTTTTTTCTACTATCAACAAGAGTAGTGGAAATAATTCAGGTATGTTAGGATTGGAATACTTTTTTCTGTTTGTTTTTTTCATTTTGTTCTTGTTTTTATTAGAAAATAAATTCTGAATTGTTTACCGGAAAGAGTGCAGTTTGAAATGGTGGGTAGGAAGTACTTTCTTTCAAGTCTTCAGTGGAAGAGTTCATTATTACAGCCAGCGAACTATGAACCTTGCACTGTTCAGTATTAGTATAGATTGTTTCCTCTTTTTGCTTTCTGTGCTCTTTTGTTGAACATAAAATGTCTCTAGGCATATTTTACAGACTTTTAATACTGCTCTAATGCAATGAAATAACTTGAACTGATCAACCAAATTGTTCATGTAAAACTTACTGCCTTTTGGAATGCTTCTTGCTATATATGCTTTCCATTCCAAAGACTAATATCAAGTTAAGTCTATGAATTTCATACAAAAGTCCATTTGATTATTTACCCATTTCACTTTTCTCTGATTCAAGGCCATGAGAGAAATAAATTCATTTATACATGAAATGTTCATTTACTTTTTGTTTTTTTGGAAGTTTGATTGAGGCATTTTTTTCCCTCCTTATTAGATTATGAACACGAAATATGCAAATACTTTTGTATTTGGTCATGATCTTACTATTGTATATTGATACATGAGCCAAAATATTGATGCCAAATATTTTATAAAACTGTTTGCTTGGAGAATATTGAAAGAATTGTCTCACCTCGTCACCTACACAATTCTTCATGAAGGAAAGGCAGTCAGCTCAAAGTTTTTGAGGGAAAGACAAGAGTAAAACTGATAAAATGACTAAAACTTAGAGGATTCCTTATTCAGTATATACTGGTTGTTCCAGAACGTACGGAACTGCTGTCAAAATAATGAAAACATAATGAAAAAGAAAAAACAAGCAAAATTCTCATAGTGCAAATTAGGTATTAATATTTTTACTGGTAGAACTGGAAGTCAGATGATGACATCAGCACCTCGCCACTCTATTGAATGTTGGACTTATAGGATGGTTTGTCTTGATATTCCTTCGAGCAGCTGGTGAATCTGCTGAATCTATTTTTTTTTTTTTTTTTCTCTGGTTGGTTTTCTCTCCCGTTCATATAACATCCCATGACACTTCAGCTGACTGTAAATTGAGTGATTGCATGTACCAACAGTTGATAGCTATGCCCGCTGATATCATAACATTATGATACTATTTTGTACTATAAATGGTCCAGTGTTTTTTTTGTTTTTTTTTTCTTCTGTAATATGTATTATTACATTGCTGTTATTTCTAAGGATTTACTTTGTTTTAAACTTGTTATCAACTTATGTAAAAACTGTGTATTGAAATACTAATACTTTGTTTGTTTATTGACTTTTTTCTGATCCAAACGATAGCCGGTGGCTGAAATGAAAGTCTAAGATGATGAAATCTGAAGTATTTCTTCCAAGTGCTGGAAGAAGACTTTCTAGATTTCTCGCCCTGATATTTCCCTTAATTAACCCATTGACTGCAGATGACGGAAATTTTTGATGGTTAACTCTATAAAATTTCCATTTTATTGTGATAGATGGTTACTCAGTTCTGTCTGAGAGTCTGGGCTTCTATCTTGCAATGGACGAGGGCTTTTCTTATGTGATGGATAACTATCAAAGGGTTAATGTCTATTTGAAGTGTGTTGAGTCATTTTTGATGCAGTTCTTCCTGGTTTTTATTAGAAGATATAGATTAGTTAATCCTAATGATGATGAAAAAATGCTTTTATTTTACAAAACAAAAAAAAACTTTTTTTTCTCTCTCCAATCCCTTTTCTTGTCAGTACAGTTGACCTAATTATACAGTGAAAATTACAGATCCAAATTCTACTAATAACCATGTCAGGCAATAGACTTATTGATCCATCCTTGTATTTCATTTAGTAATTGTTGATAAATGCTTAATAAATCTTTTACCAAAGCCGGTAATCTTTTCCGCCCAACCTGGTGATTGAAAAAAATGTAAATAAAGGCTCTAAATCAGCAGAATTTCTTCTTGGTTGGCATTTTTTAAGTGTTGCTCTGTTTTCTAATACACTTTCTTTATTGATTATTATCAGGGCAAAAATCAATCTCTTCCATTTGAAGTTTTTTGAATTTTCTGTATTTCTAGCTTTTTCCCTCTTAAGCAGATAATTGTTTTAATGATTAGGAATCAGAATGATAAATAACACTTGCCTGTATTCAAACAAGTTTTTTTTTTTCAACTTCAAGATTTCAATAGGAAGCCTTTTTTTAATTGTCAAACAAATATTACAAAATATCAATTTTTGTTTTTATTTAGATAACCTATCACAAGTTGCTGTTAAAGATTGATTTTAAATCCTTGTGGTAGGTTAATTTCTGTTTGAAGATGCAAGTCGATTGATGAACATTCAAGCTGAAGAAACTGTACAAATAAATTCAAACATAAAATACTAATAATATCTTTGAGTAAACAGAAGGTTTGCAAACCTTTTAAAGAATTGATTTACTGAAAGAAATGACAATCACAGTGGAAATTTGTTTCAATCATTGAGAATGGTGAACTAACTGATGCTTTTTACTATTTTCAAAGGCCTGTAACTTGGATAAATGTCACTATAGTTTAAGAAATCTTTGTGTGGATGCATCGAGATAACTCGACAACTGGCCATTGATATTCGATAGATATGTTGGTCTATGCAGTGGACATTGCTTTGTAGTGTGAAATTTGAAGTTGTTTGGAAAAACGGTTCTTGATGGGGGGGGGCTCAATTGACAAAAAAAATCAGTCTTATAATGGATATAGTATTTTGGCTCCGGTACTCATGAACATGGGTTTATTGATTATAGAGATAGAGGGTGAGAAAAAGTGAGTGAACAAAGGTTTTTTTTTTTTTTTTTTCTTTTTTTTCTTTTTCTTTTTTGTCTTTTTTGTCTTTTTTTTTCTTTTTTATCTTTTTTTCTTGTCTTTTTTTTTCTGCCAAAGTTTTCTGTAGATCAAGATTTTGATTGTTATTACTCTTAACAACACTATTTCTGTTTTGATTGTTACTACTTACAACATCATAAACAAAAAACAGTATCGTATTATTTCAAGTTGAAACCAACTGAACATTTTCATGAAATCAGTCAAGGAATAAGCAACAAATATTGTGGTTTTCTCTTTTGTTTTTATTTTATCGAATCCACTTTGAGAAATTATATTTTTCTATTCCATACTTATTCAACTACTTTTTTTTCATTAGAAAAGAAGGTTGGAGAAATAATATTCTCATCGTTGTGGAATAATCTTTAGATAAGAGTATATTTTCTCTCTTTTTATCTTTGGATTTAGATAGGAAATATCTAAATAGACCACACCAAAGTGAAGTAACCGAAACACTTTGAAGCCCTAGCTTCGTATAATGGACAGAAAATTATTTTATATGATTATTATGGCAGGCTGCTCCACACCATAACCTCTGACCCTTTCCAAGCACCTTTTAAACTGGCATGTCTTTGTAATCTAAATTACTATCATGGTTTGAAAAAATGCATATTTATTTAATCTATAATCTGTCAGCTTAATTCCTACATATACCAGAAATTATAAATTGAAAATTGCTCAATTCATGGTCACAGAAGTCCGTCTATTAATATGATATGAACGTATATGATATGGATTCCCAATTGGTTCTATCTTGCCATGTATGTGTACATTTTTATGTTTTGTTATTTGTTAATGTTGGTGCTGATTTTTCTTCTTATTTTTAGCGTATTAGTATAAGATGAATTTTAATTCTATCGTTCGTTTAGAATCCATCTTTCCTGCTTCAAATGTTTCTCAAGTTTTCTAAATGATGTACTACAGTTAACTGACAGTACAAGCGGAAAAAACCTTTCAGATTTCAGATTTTCTAAGATTTCCCTAATATTGTGTAAAAGATAAAACTGTGGGAACTTTTCTATAAATCTAATACTTTCTGATTGGTACATTACAGTCTTACAAGGATTGTCACTTTGTTGGCTTTTTGGACATTATTTTATTTCATTTCAAAACTGTAACTTTTGGGACTGAATATTCCTTGCTCAGTTCAATTTTTGTTTGACGGATGTTGTTTCATTGTTCTTGGTTTGTTTGTTTTTTGTTTGTTCTCTAGAAAGATCAATATCAATATCATATCAATTTTTTTTCTTTCTTCCTTTTGTTTTTTCAAGAAAAAGACACTTTTTTGATCACAGACGGATGTTGTTTCATTGTTTGTTTTTTCTCTCTCAAGAAATATCAATATTATATCAATTTCTTTTTCTTCTCTTGCATCTATTATTTTTTCTTTTCTTTGATAAAGAAAAAAGACTTTTTTTTTTGCTTTGTTCACAGAATTAGTATCCTCAAAATGTTTCCAAAATATGTTCAGAAAAAATTATTCTGACATAAAATATTGGAATCAGATATTAACGTATCTCCTCACTGCACAATCATTCTTATCTCTTTTAGCCATGATCTAGTAATATTGAATAGAAGGAGTCTTATGGCCTTGATATTAATTTGAATTCTGAATGATTATGTAAGCTTTGGCCAAATATGAATGGGCATTTCATTCTAAGTAGTTGAATGTCACTTTGAACAATAAATCTATTCAAAGTTAGTCATTTTGAGTTCATGGCTGAATATCAGCTGACAAGTTTAAGTGATCCATCCCCGGCTAGTGTACCTCGGGGAGGGGGGGAGGCTGTGGTAGGTTCTAGGCTGCACCCTTAGACATCAATAACAAAAGTATTTTGGCAATGTAGATGGATATTTCCTGGCTGTGTGACAACTCTTTGCCCCTCCTTTGCTCAGCCAAGAACTGTGTGAACCCTTTATGTAGCCCTGAAACTGATTTTACTTTATGATCTCTGCTGACAAGGCAGACCTAACTAAATATACATATTGTTAGTCAAAATTATAGTTCCATTACAGCCAATTAGTGTAAATTACTTTCTCCATTGACATTTGATTGTTCAATTACATTTATATTACTTGTTTGTTCTGTCAAGTGTTGTTAATCACATAAAAATGGCTACATCTGGAATATCATTGATTCAAATCGGGTCTCCCTTTTATTCTCGCATTCGTACGGAAGAAAATTAAGGCCTGTTATTAAAATGAATTTACATTTCCAATTCTTGCATTCTATTGTTTGTCAGTGGTTCTCAAATTTTATTGTCTGACAGTAAACTAAGAAATATATTTAACTTGCGCTACACACCGACTCTTCAGTCCTTTCAAGTCATGAAATAATTAGACAAAAACATTTCAGTAGTCAAAACTTTTAGACCAGCTTACTGAGAAACACCCTTTTTCCTTTTATTCATTGCTGGAAAGGTTGAGATCTCACAAAATCTAGCGATAAAACCATTAGATTGACAACAGGCATTCTTTGTTTTTATATAAGTCTAGTGTATCAAATTGGAAGAAAAAGGATATGCAAATTTTGATTGAAGTGGAAAAAGCCTATTGACTCATTTCAATTTTTAACAAACTATTCAGATTTTAAAACTATTTTTCAAGAGGAATGAAAAGGTGTAAATTATTCTAATTAAAGGATTTTTGAAGAAAAGTAAAAGAATTGGTATTTAGATTCTTTCAGGTTGATGATTATAGAAAATAATAGCTTTGTTGTATTTTCCATCTTTAGAAAATGAAACATTATCTATGAAGTAATTTATTCTGACAGTACACTGAGTAGCCACTGCAAAAATGCTTGGAAAGTAATTCTTTTTTTCTTTAGATTTCCATAAATGTTATTGAAATATTTCTGCATTTTGATTGTTTCCCCTAATTTGCATCTGTATGTCTTTTATCTTGAAATCTTTTGAAAATACTAATGAATTTTATTTGGTTAATAATTAGAATTAGTTCTGTTATAACTTTTAGGTAAATTTCCAGTGCATCATAATTTGTTTACCTCTGTCAACCAAGTTGATAAGTGGTGTTTTTTTTCAGTTGCAACCGTCCACACTATATCTCCGAAAGTATTAAATGGAATTCAGTGAAATTTTGTGGACGGGTCGGCAATGGAGTAAGAAAGTGGTAGTAACATTTTGCTGCATTCTTGTCTCGGCCAATGTAGATTCATGATTCATCTCTGACTATCATTCTATTCAATCACTCACACTCCATGATTGCTCCTCTTTAGCCCATTATAACCTTGTTTTCTTCAGCTTAGTTGAGAGTGCTGGTTTTCGTTTTGGCTTTTCTGTACGTAAATTCCATTTCATTCAGCCGATTTCATACAGTTCTGTCACCTACACTGACTGCTGTTTCTGCCGATTTGTTTTTTTCCGTTTGTTTTGTTGTACAATTTCTATTTTCATTGCATATTGCTTTGGGTTTTCTATCCTGATGCCTTGACGTCTTCTGAGATCTACCTGTATGTTTCCCTTCCACCATTTATCATTTTGTTTTTACTTGCAACAAATTTTAGACACGGCTGATAAGGAACAACCGACATCTTCTGCCACATTCCACGTTGGATTTCCTTCGCAAAAGAGTTTTATAATCCTTTCCGTTATCTCAATTAAGAGCTCTCTTGTCGAAGCCATGTTTCCTTTCAATTATCCCAGTCTAACAATAAGTCCAATAGCTTGTTTAAGGTCTGCAAGTACTCTTTTTTAATGCTAGACTAATTTGCATCTTTAGACTTGTGTTGGTATTTGTTTTAGAAATGCAAATTACACGGTGATTCCATAGTCTTCCCCTACTTGATATGGAAAGAATATGTCAATAATTTAAATTTGTAAACCTATTTTGTTTGAGTTATATTTCACAAAGCCAAAATATCAAACTATTGAACAAAAATTGTTTAGCGTCATATTTGTGATTGGTTTATATGCTGTGGTTTAAAACAGCTGGGTGAATATCCTCTAAGTGTGGTGATTCATTATCTTGGCCTAGCATAGTATTAGGGTTCTGTTTAACTTTGAAAAATTGCATTGATCGATTTATGTTGCTATGGTATCACAATGAAGCTATTAACTTGAAAACCTGACTTGTAAAATTATTCAAAAATTTTAATTTTGTTGAACTTTGATATTTCTTTTCCCAATATACTTTTGCCAATAAAGTTGGGTGGAGTTTATATATTAACTTGTATCCCTCTTTCCAGCTGTTTGTCTACACAATACCCCTAAAAGTTCTCAATGAATTTCAATGAAATTTTGTTGAAGGTTGAGCTATGGGCAACAGAAGTGGTGATCAAATTTTGGGGTGGATCCAGGGTGTTAAAAATGCCCCCCCCCACTGCATTGTAGATGTATATATGAACTGATTCTCATTCTGTTTTCAGTGATAATGAGCTTCGGCGGGCGTATGCACTGTCTGAATGCTTTTTAGTTTTATTATTCATTCACCTTATTGTATTCATCAATTCTAGATCTGTTTTAAGGTTCAGACAGAAATAATCAGTAATGTTTCAGTTACTAAAAGTACTTTTTTTGGTAATGTATAAGAAGTATCAAAAATTGTATTACTTGGAATAAAACTAGACTGGATAATTTTTTTTCTCTATAATTACAATATAACTTGGTTCATTTTGTTTCTTTTATCATAACTAAGTTTAATACTTGAAGGTTTTGTATTTTTGATAAGTGAAGTGCTCATTTTGAATAAAGAAGGGGTCTCAGAATTAAGTCATAAGAAACAAATTCTAGTTCCTTAAATGAGATTCAGTGGAGATGCTTACATTGCTCTTGGTTGAATACATTACTAAAATAGTATTTTTTTCTTCTTTTTCACTACTTTTCTTTGTGTGATTACTTTGCAACTCTGAGACTAGTGAATTGAATTGGTTGCCACTTGTTTTTTTTTTTCTCTCTCTTTAAGCCATTACTTACCTCAAGCTTGAAAAAAGAATGCAACAGCAAAGATAGTCACATATGTGCATCTTTTTATAGAAACTAATGGGAACTGTTGAAACTTCTGTCTCAAATTGTGTCGGTGATCTCTGAAGTAGTTTTCTTTTTATTATTTGTTGTCTCGGTATTTTTATTTTTTTCCTTTCCTTCCTATCATCATGTCCAAATAACTCTACGTCAGTATTTGATTGTATCTTTATGTAAAGATTAAAGTATAGAAATATCATGTGATGTATTTCTTTTTCTCCTACTTGTGGGCATCGGGACTTGAAGTAAACGTATCTAGTATTAATGTACTTGATATACTTCTGTGAATCAGTACAGCTATACTTCAGTCGTGCTGTAAGACTGCTTATATTACTACATTCACTAGGCATAGCGTTACGATACTTTCCTAGTTATGAGCAATAGTGAAGTGAAGTTATACCCTAATGCTGGCTACGCCATCAGCCATCCTTGTCAGGGTTCACATATCACAAGTTTCTCTCCCTCTCTCTAATTTTTTCGGAGGTTAGTGATTTGTGAAATAGACTTTATAGGTGACAAGCACCTGAACTGTTGTCAATCACTTCACCGTACGATGAGCTGGAGAGCATCCTTCCTATATTATAGAGAATGAACACTATAAAAGAACTGTGGGAAATGAGGACACCAACTTTCTATCTGTGTCAGGTGGAATGTTACTTGGAAAAGCGTTCAGCTATGAAATTTCTGGTAAAAAAGGCAAAACTTCATGCCAAAAATTATGCAGAGATAATATCTGTGGAAATGTGTACATACTGTGTAAAAATTGAAAAATACATAAAAATATCAAAAGAATGACTAAAAGTTTTAACTCTAGAAAAATAATGGTTTAAAGCAGTCTTCTGAAATAATACAATGTTTATGACTATATTTTTTGTCTGTAACATTTGTCACAAGGGATAACTAATAAATGCTTGTATAGAATAGTCTTGATATTTAAAAATTTTTTTGGCATCTGTGTTCATTCTGGTTGAACCTAAACAAGAAAATACAGAACAACATGATGTTTTTGATGTATTCTAAGTACAATGCAAGTGCAAAATTATTTAAAAAATAGACTTTTTAAAAAAAAAAATTTTACTGCATGGGTAAACTAGCGCATAAATAATTTGTCATATAGTAAATATAGCAATTTATAGATTATCATATTAATAAATTCTTTTTGGTATGACATTCGGCTACTGATTAATACCAGGTAGCAAATGATGATATTTCAATTCCTTAGGCAGGAAATGAAACTTTTTCACATATAAAGGATACATTTTAATTTATCAGATTTAGCATTGCAATTTCTCTATTGGCCAAATTTTAATCAGGAATTATTGTTTCTGACTTGAAATAAATTGAGGTTGCCTTTGTCTTCTTCAAGTTTTCACAAAGATAATTTCATAAAAGAAAAATATAAATGTATTTGTAATAATTGTACTGTGATCTTTTTGCAATAGTCCTTATCGTGTTTGTTAAAGTCACACTGACAGAGACGTGAAGGAGCCCAAAGAGTACAAAATCCAAGGGGTTTTGACCATAGTGACCAAGATGGGGACCACTAGTCTATCTAGATCAGTGGCTCCTATTTTTTTTTGCTTCATGCACTTTCCTCAGCTTTGAAAATTTGATGTCCCCTTTACTAAAGATAAAAGTAATTTAATCATACATCATGTGGCAAAGTGAAATTGCTGTCTCAATTAAATTCTTTCCAATGATTCTTCCCAGTTTTTGCCATAAGTAGAGAAAATTCGTTACTGGCTTCAAGAGTGCAATTATTGGTTGCAATTTTGTCCAGAATGCAATGAATTGATTGTTGATCTATTTTCAAATTTCACTTCAAGCGATACAGAATATTCGTATTTTGAATTGACACAATTTCAGAGTTTTGCTTCCAAATGTGCCTCAAGGAAACCACGTTTGATTGATTCAGTGAAATATTGTCAGCATAATAGACAGAAAATACCCAGCGGTTTGGTTTAATACTAAGTCAAACTTCATCTTACTCCTCTGAATACTAACTTTTTCAATCAGTTTCTAATGGATGAATATCTGTCAACAGATTCTATGTTGAAATTATATGTACTGATCTATGGATTTTTGACACATCCAGAAACTTTTATAATTTCTTTAATATATGAAATTTAGAAACATCACTTTTATGCCTGACAAAGTGAGTTAAGGATTAGTTATTTTTAAATCTACAGTAAAATTGGTTATTAATAGTATTGTGTAATTAGGAATTGACCTGTTAAGCCCTAACATGACTCAGTTTTTAGTCATGGAATGCTTTCCATTCATTACACCCACATTTCCCCATTATATTCAAATTGCGTCCTCGTGGGACATACATCGCATGTTCAGAATCACTTTTCTAGATAATTTGTGAAATAATAATTCCCCATCTCAGAAATGTAGACAAAAATTATGTGTAATAGTACTAAGTGTATTTAGTTTATTGGTTTTTTGAATTTTTTGCACTGAAGCAAATGTTTTATTACATGTTATATGAGATGAATATTTTAAAAAGATTTCTTAAGTTAATTCTTTAAATATAAGAGATTATGAATCTGAGTAAATAACTAGATAGTATAATTTAGATTTGAAAAAGTAAGTCTTGTATACTAAATCTTTCAAGAATCCTTTTTCTTGATGAATAATAGTATTGTACTTCTGAAAAAGTAGCGAGCCAAGTTCTAACTCTGATTAAGATAATCTGCATTCACTTCACACTAATGCCCTTGGGAAAGGCATGAATAGGAATAAAAGATGCAATTTATCATAACAAAAATTTTTAGTGACTCAAAAAACAAGTTGTTTTTTTTCTTATAGAAAATTAGAGAAAAATAAAGAATAATTTTGTATCAGGTCTGATATGTCTTTATTAATGTTTTTTCTGTACTTCAATGTATGTAATTATGACAACTGAACTATCATTAGTAAACAAGTTTTTTCTTTAGAGGTTTCTTATTTTCAATTATTCATCTAGTGATTATTTATTCAGTTTCAATTTTAACTCTAAACCATTTCAGCTGAGTTGAATAGACTCAATTCTTGTACTATCAAATTGTATATTTTTCAATTTTTTTCTTTATTTTTTCTTTTTTTTTACTTTCCCAATATCTTATAAGTTAGGTTAATGTAATGACAGTTGTAGAGCTACCAACATTTAGCAAGCTATTCTTGTCTTGCTTTGGCCCTGTTGTTGAACTTGATCACATTGTTGCTTTGAGGTAGTGTTGCTGTGTGATTGTCTCTGTAAAGATTACCTTTTATCTGAGTAAATTTATTTGATGACTGCACTTCTGGGGCTTAATGGGAGTACATGTTTACTCAATTTCACAAGAAGTCTCAAAGTCTGAGCTTCCTGAGTCAATGCTACTAATGGACCTCTACATAATTTAAAAAAAGATTTAATGAGCAATAATCATTTTTTTGATAAGACTATTCTTGTATCAGCAAACATTTTGCGTTAGACTTGGAGAGACTTTCTCCATAATCCAATATAAATTCTGTTTTGTTGAAAAATATTAAATGTTTTCCGGTACCTTTATTCAGATTGAAAGTTGAGTTGAAATTGCTATCCTCTTGTGGCTATGGATCTTCCTCTTTTGTTGCAATCATATATTCTCTTAATAGCTTTTCAGGAAAAGAAGTTTAGCTTTTTTATAATTGATGAATAGTTTCCAGTTTATAGTTCCACAATTCAGTTAGAGGAATTATCTATAGAGAAAAAATAATGTACATCTGGACAGGGGAACAACAATGCAATCTAAATATCTTTTTGAGGTCTATTAAACTTTCAAGTTCGATAGGTTGGGTCAGTAATTTCAAGAAGAGGTGCAAGCCAGCAGGAAAAAGTTGAAATTTCTGCAATTATTTTGAGAATTCTCCTGAAAAATGTTTCATTATATTGTGATGAACAATATATTAAAATTCTTCTTCTTCTCCTTCGTCGTCTACTTTGTCTTCTTCTCTTTTTCTTTTTTTTTTTTTTTACCAAGTATTTATAATACTAATCCTTTGGTTGAACATGTGTTGGTACATAGAGGTTACGTCGAACTACTCAAGGGGGGTGGTGTGTTGGTTAAAAGGAACCATTGGATTAATTGAAGAACAAGACCTTTGTGTAGCTTGGGTATCTTTCCAATTTTGATGTTCTAAAATGTAGTTTCTATTTTCTTTGCTATAAAAAAGTAATTTTATTGTATTGAAAGATGTTTAACCTTTTTTCTCTTTCGTGGTGAAATATGCTAGAAAAAGGCTATGCTTGGATCCCAAAGAAACAAATGTTGCTGAATAGTAATGAAATAGTTTTTGCAAAATTGCAATGTTTCATTTATCTATTCAAACTCTCACATCTCATTGAAAAGTGGTTGCATTTTCTCTTATTGTTGCAGCATGGCAACCATTCTCAAAATAATATTCTTGAATTGCAGTATTCTTAAAGCATTTCCTTCTTTTGGAATATTTTTTTTTTCACTTTAAGTTGACCTGCATAAATTTCACGGGAGATCTGTAGGAATTTCAAGTTTTCATTTTACTCTGCTCAGCCTATCTATCAATATAACTCGGTTGGTTGGTTGTATGTGTCTTATGGCTGGCCAAAATGACTGGACCTGAGGACTGAAGATTAGTCTTTAGGGATAACTTGATTTATGGATGAACATGGGATTGGTGACACCAACCTACAAAGTTACTAGAGGTCATCCCAGATCAATTTTGTGCCCTAATTGTAAGCGTCTATGTATTGTATATAAACATTAATTTATTTAAAAAAAAGATATCAGTAGAAGTAACAGTGGTCAAGCAGTTGGAATCTATGAGCCAAGTTCTAACTCTGATTAAGATAATCTGCATTCACTTCACACTAATGCCCTTGGGAAAGGCATGAATAGGAATAAAAGATGCAATTTATCATAACAAAAATTTTTAGTGACTCAAAAAACAAGTTGTTTTTTTTCTTATAGAAAATTAGAGAAAAATAAAGAATAATTTCGTATCAGGTCTGATATGTCTTTATTAATGTTTTTTTTTCTTTTTTTTTTCTGAATTCTTATGAAGGTGAAATAACTATTTTCCTAATTGCTTGAAAGCAACAATTCTGATAGAATCAACATTTGCAGACCAACTGAAGATTGTCAACATCTTTTTTAAAGAAATTGTTATAAAATATGGTGAATTCATTTCAGTTTTTTAGAAATCTGGGCAAGGCAGGGTACTTCAGCTAGTTTACAATATGTATTGATCTGTGGCCATTGCTTTCTTTTCGTTGAACTTCTTTGCTAATTGCTTGCCTATCCCCAATTTGGTATGGAAAATATTATGCCTCATGCTGTAAGTTTATTGTAATCTAACATAATATTAGATGTGGCCATACACGTCTCTATGTGATGGTCTGTAGGTTGGTCTTGTTCCCAATATGTTCAAAATCAATTTTTGGCGCATGGTAGAAAACTGTGCTCTAACTAAAGAATAAAAACTAAATTGGGTAGTTTCTGTCCATACCATCATTGTTTGGAGGTGGAGTTTAATTTACTGTACGACTACAATGTTGAACTGGACACTGACTTTATGGCCACTTGAAATTAAACCGTTCAGAGAATGATAATGATTCGAAGAACAAAATCATCTGATTGACTTACTGCATTGTAAAATGACTGGTGGAATGTAGACAAATCATTAGACCAATGTCCTTTTGTATTGTATGATGGCTTGAAGTTTTTTGATGCACTTGTCAGTAGATTTACAGATATTGACACATAACCTTAATTCTTAATTTATTAAGTTGGACTTGAAATTATTCCACAAGTACAATTTAAAAAAAAAAAATGTCATTTTTATAGTATCATTTGATTTTATGCTAACAGAATTGTAACTAGTATTATAAAAATTATGGTGTTTCTACTGCTTCTATGTCAGAGAAATCTTCTCCAGCTGATTCTAGTGCACATAAGAGAACTCACACAGTCGACATGAAGCCAAATGCAGCTGTTAGATTAGAGGAATAATCCGTGACTAGATTGCAACGAAATGATCAAAAATCCCCTCCACTCTTTTTAAAAATTTTTTTCTATTTAATTATTATTATTAATATTATTATCATAGTTCATTATTCCAGAGTTTATGATGTGGATAGAGATCTATTCACATACTACTCCTCTACTGAAGACCCAGGCAGGTCAATTGCACGTTTCTATCTTTAACTTTTCTCTGTTCTCCATCTCAAATTTGAATTGATTTGACAGCAGTCCTATTGGCTGCCTTCTTGTTATTTTGCCTTATTTTTGATTTTATTTTATCAGAATTTTTTTTTTCTGCTTTCTTGCCAGTCATCTTTCTGAAAGGCTTAGGATGCAGCAGTTGTTCTGCATTTTTTTTGTTACGCTTACCTTTTTGATGGAAAGCAAAATTTAGAGTAACTTCTTGAAAATCTTTTTTTTTTTTTTTTCTTTCCCTTTTTGAATCGCTTGCAGTTGGAGTATCCATAGATATTTCAAGGAGGCATGATTTTATTTTCACCTTATCTAAATTGTTTAGGAATCTTATTTTTGTGACGTTGGATCATTTGAAGTTATCCTGTTCTGTGGTTCACTTCATCATGAAATTTAGCTAAAATTGGATTCACCTGAGTGCTTGGTTGGCGGTATGATTATGTTAATAACCACAAATTTCTTTGCCTCCCCAGAAAGGTTTGCCTCTTTTTTGAATTATACACATGATGAGGGCTGAAGAATAGATCAGCTGAAATGTTGACAATATCAAAAATGGAAAGAGATTCAATTGTCTGAACGAAAGTTGGAATGTTTATGACATTTCTCTAATTCAAAGACAATAGCTGAAGTAAAGTATTAAGAAAAATAGTTTCTGTGCACAAATTGCAAATGTAGGTTCTAAAATGAATTCACATTTTTTCATTTAATTTTTTTTCTATTCATTGAAACACATTTATGTTATGATTTATCAAACAGCCATTTATATTTATTCAAAATCTAAAGTTTTGTCACCTTTTTAGCATTGAAAACAAAAACAATCAAAAAACTTTGAAACAATATGAATCAATGTTCTGGATATGTAATTTCAAATTGAAAGCTTTATATTTGAGTGGTCAGTTCGGTGTAATTTTTGACTAATTACCTATGTAGAAATATTGAAGTTAAACTTATTTGATTCTACTAAGTACTGTAATTTGATGACTTCCCTTCTGCTTCTTTGTTTCTGTACATATTGAATACATGGACACATTTTGTACAAACCTTCAGACTCTTTGTGAAGAAAGCTCTAATTCTTGCAAAATATGAGTTTGAGCATTAAAATTTACTCATGTGCACTGATAGTTTTTGGAAATTGTCATACTGCACAAAAAATAATTCGAGTTTTACCAACCTTACTATTTTGCTCCGCTATTTTCTACCATTTCCCAGGCAACTTCATAATTCCATCCTCGCAGAACCTTCTGACTTGTCTGATCATTCACAGTATCTTGTCTATAAATCAATTATTACTTTTTGAATCGCATTCTTACTTTCGTTGAAAAATCAAGAGAGCATAGGTTGGATTAGTCACTCGAAAGAAAGTGTCTTTTAGGGGTGATCAATTAAAAAATTGGAAAAACAGGTGATCAATGAATTAGTTTCTCACTTCTTGTTGGGATATGATCACCATAAAAGTCTGAATTGAGAAAAAATAACGAGTATGAATGCCTCGGTGACCCCCCCCCCTAAAAACCCATTCTGCTGGGGAATTTTCAAAAAAGTTTTTTCTAGACATAATGAGTAAATGTTTGAAATCTCAAATCCCTGGCTCAAATGATATGGCCTGCATGCTTGATACATACTGTCAGCCAGATCATCTTAAAAACTGAAGAAACCTATGTTGACAAATTTGGTTGAGATTTTCTAATAAATATGATAAGATGAGGAAAATGTTGCTCATTATCTTCCTTCTTCTCTGGTAGAATCAATAAACAAAAATATGCAACTTCTGACAACTTTTTTTTTTTTTTAATGCATACAAATATGACAGCTGTCACAATACAATCAAGAGATCTTAGTGGATAAATAAAACTAATAACTCTGAAAGATGACAGCACATTATTCCTAAGGCTAACATCTATGTACAAAGTTGCTCTAGGCAAATTACTGAGTTTCTTTTATGCTGATTTCTGCTGGTAGAAGGGCATGCCTGAAGATAGATAATCTTTCTTTCAGAATTCTTGAGAATTTATTGTAAAGCTTATTCATATACAAGAAACATATGTCAATTGTGCATTAATGTTTGAAGTTATTATTTACGTAATGAATGCTCTCTTTGCTTCTCAGCTGTGCTCAATTCATGAATCTTAGAAATGCTGACTTCTCCTATATATTCCTTGGATTGCCATTCAGAAAAATCCTGGTTCAAAACTGATTTTTCTGATTTTTGATATCTAATCGTAAATTTCATTAAAAATCAATTTTATATTTTCGGATATTAGAAAAGTAGAAATTTCGGATTGAAATCTACATTCTCCTATGCTGTTTATAAAATACTCTTTTTCTTTGTTTCAGATGATCAGTAGGTATTGAACTGTATTAGATTGTCTCTTTTTATCATTGAGTTTTTATGTTATTCGTATTGATTTGATTTTGAATTTCAATTTGTCAATATTGAAAAAGCAAACCAGCTACTTTCCATGTGATGATTACTTGTGAACATTCTGAAAGCAATTGTCTATAATTTTGAGAAGAGTTATTGTCATTCAAAGTGTATTTTATAGAATCAATAAATTGAACTCCTTCTTCTTATTTATGTTCTGTATATTGGGAATTATGGAAACCAGCTACAAGGATATATTGCTGAAGAAGAATCTTTTATTTTTTTGCTTTGCACATGTGAAATGAGACCCTCTCTTTCCATATGGGTAGTAAGCCTGGAGAAGCCCATAAAATGGATTTGCCAAAACATTGTGGGAACCATATAAATGACAAAAAGAGTGAGTTTAATTGTCCAAAAAACTCCTTGAATTTCTATGGGGAGTTCTGTGAGTTTTTATGCCTGACTGGTCCATCTAAAAGGTTTGTTTACCGTTGCACAATCAGTATTCCTGATATTTAGATAAAATATGGCACTCAGTTTATATATAATTATTTCTAAGAAATTTATTTGATGCAGATGGTAAATAAAGGATCTATATTGGCTGTAAGCTTTGTTAGAACCTGGATGTTGTTAAGTGAAGGAAAATTATAGAAATGAAGACTTACATCAGCCTTGAATCTTGTGTGTATGTGATAAACAACTCTAGAAAATTTGTTTCATTTTACAAACATGAATTTTTAGAGGCTAAAGACATCTTGGTCAGTCACGACAACTTTGTAATGCTACCATTTCTCTTAGAAGTAATCTGCCCTTCTTTCAAACCAAAAATGGCGGTCATTACAAAGTATCATATCTGACAAAGATGTTTTTTTGATCCTATTGAAATGCTTTCATGGCACCGACTCCAGACAACTATAGATTTTTGATACTAATTATAACCAACAACACTGTTCAGGACCAAAAATTAGGCCCAACCAAAATGGGATTGTTCCAAGCGATCATCAAGATGAAAATACACCCATTCATCACCTGAAGACCATTGTAGGGTACAACTGCCTGAATGTTGTGTTCAAGAAACGAAAAGATGAGGAAAAAAATCTGAACAAAACTTAACATAATGATAATTTCTCATCTAAAATGTACAATTTTGTTACTTCACTTAGAAATAATTGCGGACTGAACCAACTCTAGGAGAAAAGAAATGATATTAGTCGTATTATCATGTCATATGTATTCTCTCAGTCAGTCACTATTTGTAATTCACTCTTCATAAGTTTGACTATCTCCACAATTTCTCATCATCACATATGCATTGAAGCAATTTCTACTTATATTTAAGCTGTTGCCATTTAACATTAATGTGTTCTATCCACTCCTGCTTCCCCATCCTGATCTACTTTATTGTCAAGCTTACTTGGAAAAAAAAAAATGGTCTGTGCATCTTCCTTCCTGAGTGTCCTATTAAAACCTGATTTTTTTCTCAGATTTGATTTAAATTTCAGATTATCTCTTTCCTCTCAGATTGGGTTGGAGCTCGTGGGAGGTAGCTCTGGAGGGAAACCATTAATCAGGTTTCCTTCCTCTTTAATAGTCAAATGTAACATCATGAACCATTCATCTTTTAGTAGCACTGAGTGCTGTGTGGTCTTCTCTCATTTTCTTTTTCTTACTGTTTTCTCTCCTCTCTGGCTTATTTCACTCGCATGTCAGAAAATAAGATGAACAGGTTTTTCTCTACTAATCAGTTACCTAAAATAGAACTACCGAGTGTAGCATTCTAACATGTACAAAAGTTAACGGCGAAGTCTTAACTTTAAACAAATCAAGACTATCCGTGGGTTGGAAATGATCAAACGTTTTAGTATCCTAAGAATCTGATACTTTCGTTTGTAGTACAATTAAGTGTACTGATAACCTCATTAGCTACCTGTATTAGACAAAATGGAAGATATGTAAGAAATCAAACTATTTTCCAATGAATTCATAATCATAATATTTTTCTGTGGTTTTATTTGCAACACCATTTAAAAAATTTTTTTTTTTTTAAATTTATGACCAATTTTATTTTTCATAAAAGAATTACCATGTAAAATATTTCTTCTAGAAGTAAGGCTTATAGCTGCACTTTGCTTTGAAGTAGTCAATTTATACTTTTAGATATCAGATTCAAGATGGTACTCTAACATAATTTCACACAAAGGATGTAATGTTGAGAAAAACATCCTAATCACAGATGTTCTGTTTGAATTCCTGAATGGACTTTTATTTAGATTAGATACTTATGTTTTTCTGAATATTTCTGTAACTTTTGTCTGATAATGTATTTGTTGTTGTGTATATTTTCTTTAAAAAATCGTGAGGAATATAATTTCTAACAATTTCTTCTGTCTCTTTATCAGTTTTCAGAATAGATTTGTTGAAAATGATTTGAGAAATTTATTGCCATCCTTCGAAAATATTTTTCATGGACCTTTCTGTCTCAGAAATCAAATGTATCAAATATAAATATTATGATCTTTAATTCCTCTGGGACTCATGGGACATATATACCCCAAGGTTTTTTTTTTATGACCGCTTGATAGGGTTGCCAATTTAGATGTTTTTTTTTCTTGTTCTGTTTGTGAGTCCAGTGTTGACAATATTTGGATTTAAAAATTCTCTACATTTTAAGGTGTTGCAAATTGAGATTATTTCGACTATGTGAGTGACTTCAGAATCAAAAATTGAAAAATCACATTTAAATTGGCAACTCTGTTGCTGGGATATATATATATATATATATATATATATATATATATATTCCATAGATTTCTTTTAGATGTCTGATGGGGCATTTTACTTCAGGTGTCAAACACCTTAATAATTGAAAGGGTTAAAAAAGAAAGCTTTTTTTTACCGAAAAAGTTCTAATTCTGACTTTGGGTGGGGGGCATACATTCAAACAATGTTATCCCTTGTATGAAGAAAGAATTAAGCATTTTACCAAACTGTTTTATCCAGTTGTATTCAAGTAGATTTAAGATTAAGCAGCTGTGACTTATTTTGTTTATAACTCTTGGAATTATTAAATGATAAATTCTACCCGTGATATAGATTCTTTTTGTAATTTTTAAATATAATTATTAGTGGATAATCTTAAAAATGTTTCAGTCTTTCAAAAAATTTACTTGGCTCTTCATGAAATTAATTTCACAGAACTTGCATTATCTTTTCTGTTTGAAGTATAATTGCTTTTGTTAATTCTTTTTAAACTGCATACCAATAGCTCAAGTCATTGAATTATTTCTTTATTCTGTATATCAGAGTTTCTCAACCTTTTTTTCCTTATCACACCCTCTTGTTAATTTTCAAAATCTACCTCCCAAACCCAACTTTTGTCCCCCTAACTGTATGATGATGGTGATGATGGTGGTTGTGTGTGTGTGTGTGTGGGGGGGCTGTTGCCCCTGCAAAGAATGACGGTTCTACATTATCTTCTGCCTAATAGATATTCACTTGGAGTAGTTTGACTGGTATATCTTCCAAAAGGAATACTGCTTTCCGTTATACGATGCCTCAACTTGTTAGTAAATTTCAAATGAAATTGTTTTCTATGGATATTTGGAGCTTCCAAATGACCTACACTTGTTTACATGATGAAATGACATGACTACGGGAACAGAAATTTACAGTTAAAAGAAAAAAAAAAAAAAAGACATGTTTCGTGTTTTACCAAGTGGGAATAGCTTCCCTTTATTTCTTGACTTTACTGACATGAAACAAAAAATCACTTTTTAAAAAATTTTTTTTTTAAGGAAAAATCCATTTATATGTGAAGATCTATGGCCTTTGCCCACTGTACAACTTTTTTCCTCTTTGGGATGATATTGACCCCCCACCTTCCCATTGAGAATGACTACTCTATATGAAGGTATTTTTCAGCTGTAGCTATTAATTCAGGATATTTAGAAAACTGACGTGTACATGAATTCATTGAGTCAAAGCTGGAAATATATAGAGCATAAAGGAAGCAAGTCATTCAGTCATTATAAAAAGTTATTGGTGTGCAGTTTAAATTGAACATAAGCAACAAAGGTAATTATATGGCAAACAGAAAAGATAATGCATGACTCTTTTCAGTCTGTCTGACACATATTTAGGACTGACGATCAAAACAGACTATGTCCCATTTTAACTGATCGGATATAACCACTTTTGGTTGTCAGTCCTTGATATTTGTAGAATTTTGTTCTGGACAACCATGTATATAGAGATTACATCCGCAGTAAACTTTTTCTAGTGAATTAACTACTTTGATATGGAGTAGAGATCACATTCTTTACAGTTTATTGAACACTGAACCAAAAAGTTCATTGACATTTATGCTTTTGAATTGTTGTAAATGTATCAGCCAACCATGGCTGTCAAAGATGGCAAAGGGTTTTATCCTTTTTTTTTTTTTGTGTGTGTGTGTGTGTGTGTGTGTGTGTGTGTGTTTGCTTGCTTGTTCCAGTGCTCCTGGCCATACCATTTTGTCTGTGGACTTGAAAATTGGCATCAGTATTCAAGTAAACTCTTTCTTAAAGGGTTTAAAAAATTTTTTTTTTTGTATTTTTGGAAATTTTTTTTTTTTTCACTTTTTTGGGCCTCATTCTGACAGGATTATAAATAACATCTTGATTCTCCAACATGTTTCTTTTTACTCGATTTTATGTTCTCCAGTGGAAAATGTCAGCGGTGTTATAAATGGAATTTATTTTGAACAAAATCTTTGAAAATAAAAAAAAGGGTATATCTCTACAACAGATGAGTTTCAGAATTATGAAAGAATATAAAAAAAAATCAATTTAATTCATTTATAAGAATATTTGTTGGATTTTCTATAAAATCATCAGTTTAAAACAAAATTGATATTGATTTCCTCAAAACTTCAAATACTCTCATTAAATCTCGTTTCATATCGAGTCTCATACAGCTATATGCATTTAACAATCCAGCAAAGTTATGTGTATCAATGGGAGAGGTATTGATGAAAATCTCTCTCATGGTATTGCCACCTTCTTTCAGTATGGCCAGCCTTCTACTGTCATTGTAATAACTGACCCTGTCTGCCCTTGGCTAACTCTAATTGTCTGCAATTGTCAATGCTTCTGTGACTCTTAACTGCTGCGATTAGCAACCAAAGTGAAAAAGGTAGGTGTGGGTTCGTAGGCATCTAAATACATCGCTCTTGATTGCTCCTCCATATCGCTTGGAATTTTCTATATTCTTCTTCTCTTTTACTTTATTTATTCATTTTTAGATGCACGAACGTCTCTTGTACTGATGACTGTCACTGATTGACTGATTGAAACATTCCCATCACCTTTCTTTTTCTCCTCATCCTTTTATATATGTCCGGAAGTGCATTGTGGGAAACTTGTGTCAACTGTGATTCTGAAAGTTAGTGTCTTTTGCTAGATTTTCACTCGAGAAAAGATGTATACTTCCATCAGTTGATATTCCAGGATGATAATCCATGAGATCAAAGTAGTGCTTATATGGTCTCGCTTACTGGTTTGTTGTGAAACTCTTAGAGAGTTGACTTTATCATCACAATTAATCAGACCTGGAATTCAAGATTTCTGAATTTTAAGACATGGATAAGAGAGAGAAAGAGAGAGAGAGAGAGAACGAAAAAAGAAAGAGTGATTCTGTGACATCATGTCCTGTCAACTTGCGTTTCCGAGTTCTCTGTTAATTTTCTGTAAATATTGAATTTCTGTTATGAAAAATACTATTTTGATATAATAACAAGTATATATATTTCACTCATTTTCTTTTCGGTGAAAACTGCCTTGCAATTGAAGATATCGTCACATCAGTTAATATAATAAAAAAAACATTATACCGTATGAAAACATGAGAATTTAAAAAGAGCAGGTATTTGTCTATGATTTTTATTTGTGATTACAAATAAATTTCTATTTTCAGCCGTGTTTCTGTGACCCAATGATCTAGGACGTTCTTTTATCAAATTCTTACTATTGAGTTTTGACCTAATTTTAGTGTGTAAAAATGACAGTTGACAATGACCAGGAGAAAAAAAAAGTGATGTCATGCATGAATAACAGTGACACAGTGCTGTATGTGAAAACTGATAACGAATTCTCACTCACTTTTAAAGCCCCACTCAGGTTGACTTGCTTTGCTAGAGTTAGCAAATCCCATTTACAAAAACTATCAATAAAGGAGTTCAAATAGAGATATAGTTTTGGAATAGTATTGCATGAAGGAATGAATTCTGTGTTTCCTTTCAAGATTTTAATGAAGCATGAGAGTTTGACCCTAGTACAGCCAAGCTTGTTCATTTCACACAAACTTAATTGTTTTGTATATATTCATTATACTTCCGTTTGATTTTAACCATGAGAAATAAGGCATTGCTTGAAAACAAATCATTCCAGATCATTCAATGTAACATGCATATTCTCCATGCTTATCTCGAACATCTATGCTTTATGTAAACCTTTTTTAAAATGTGATAATTGGGATTTTACTCGTTACTCTACTTGGCCTAATTAATTAGCCAATTGTATGCATATATAATTGATAAAGATTTCCTATAATTGATGATCGAGTCAACAAATTTTATCTAGTGTATATTTACACTCGCATGTATGTAAATATATCTAACTAATTTTAAAGGTTCTTGTTATCAATCTGACCTTTTTGTGGGCACTTCAGTTTTTCAAATAATCCTTTCCAATGATAGTATTTGTATATATTTTTTTTTTTTTTCAATCAATACGTTCTTATTTCATTCTCCGATTTTGCTCTAACTTTGGTCATGGGTTCTTCTGGGTCTAAAATGGAGTTTCAGTCACAATGGATATGAGAACAAAGACTGCTTGACAGAGCTGACAAGGTTGGCCAGATCTAAATGTTATGATTACTTGAAAATGGCTTCCTGGAAATACCAATGGAATTTGGAGCCCACTTTGATATATTCATCTGAAAAAATGATATTTTCTTGAGCCAGGCTGATAACATTTTCAAAATCTATATGAAAATATGACTCTTTGAACATATTTCCAGTGCTGTAGAAGTTGCTTATATGGAATGGTGGCTAGTTAACAATAGAAATAATTTGGTTGCTATCACACAAAACAAAGTAGTCCTTTTCTTGGATTCATGATTGGATTGAGACTACTGAATAAGTAAAGATACTGGGCTAAAATTGTACAAGGCTTCATTTCATTCCCTAAAGAGGCTGTGACCAAAGTTAGAGCAAAACCAAAGATGGTAGAATTGGTACCATTGGTCCACTTGACAAGGAATGATCCTAAAGGAAAGGAAACTGCACTTTAAATGTTCGTTATTTATATCGTACACCTTTTTGGTTGTCAAAAGTTTGATCCCTTGTGATCTGCTTTTTCAGTTTGTCGAATTCTTTTGCCATCCCAAAGCATAAGCACAGCTGTAATCAGTTATAATTTGAATTTTATTCCCTTTTCTGTTAGTCTTGTGAGAATTTACAACCATTTATCTTGGTTTTCTGTATCAACAATTATAAATATCTTATTGAATTCACAATGCCAGGACCTTTTTGAACTGTGATGTAAGTGAATGGTTCAAAGAAAGGCAGAAATTTCATGTTAAGACCAGATTTGAAGAGATTAATAGCATTTGTAAGGAATGAAGTGACCTGAAGAAAGTGGTTAAAGAGGGATAGAAAGCATTCCTCACAGAGAAATCTGTTATCTTGAGAGTGGGAGATAATTAGAGAGAGAAAGCAATGGTAAAGATAGATATAATATAGAGAGTGGGTGAAGAAAGAGGAATGTTTTACTTTTTTCATACTCTGTTATGTTTTTCCTTTTTTAAAAATTAATTCTCAAGATAAAAAATATGAAGTATGAAAAAGAAAGAAAGCAGAATAATACAGTGTTTATAATTAATGTATACACTTCATACATGTATTTATAACTTTTTTATTTCACAATGAATTATACTGCATTTTTGTACAATATTTTTATTTTTATTTTTGATGCAATGATCATTTAATTTCATTTAGAAAGTTTTAGCGAGCATCAACTTCAAAACTCACTTGCAAAGAAATAGTTTTATTATAGAAACAAATGTTGACAAAAATGATACATTCAAAGTTGAAGTTTGAAAAAAACAGCCTGTTCTTTTTCTTGTTTCCACCTTTATCACACTAAACATCATTAAAAAGACATTTTCTTCATGATGTATGTTGGAATAGTGACATTCATATAAAAATACTATTAAAATAAGTGTTCTATCTAAAATTTTGTCTTGTATGCATGTTATTGCTAGGATTTCCTGAACATAGCCCTTGAATAAAATCATTTATTTTAATTCTCTCTACAACTCCCTTTTTGAAATTACATATTATCATGAAAATCGGATTAAGAAATTTGGAACATAGTTCCAAGAACATAATGAGATCCAGCCTTTAGATAAAGCAGGAAGTAGATACCGTTCTAACCATAATCTTCGTGAGGAATGTATGTGTCCTCTTTTTATTGTATATTTGAAGGCATTGTTTAATTCTTTGTCTGTTCCAGTACATGAGATAAAATTTCAGTTGATTTCTTCTTAGTGATCCAGCTGTGATTCTACCTTACAGATATTAGTTCTTGAGAGTCAGTTTTTGTAGAATCTATCCCTCCATATTATTTCTTAGATTTTTTTTTTCATCTAAATTGTCTTCAAACTTTCTGGTAAATTCCATTCTAGGAGAATAAAAGAAAATAATTTCCATTGAAATCAATAAATCTCTTCTTCCATTAATTAAATTGAAAATAAAAATTTTCTTATGATCTTATGTATGAGGATGGAGGCTTATGGGAAACATGCAAGTACCTTATCTACCAAGTAGGCTTCAAAACATTGTATTTTTTTTTTTTTCTCTCCAGTATATTCAGGAATTTGTACTGGAGGGTGATGCTTACTACTTATTTTGGGTCTTGTACGTAGATGTAGCAACTGACAGAAGCTGACAGTTGTTATGGAGATGCCAATTTAGATATTCTCTCTCAATTTTTTGAATGTAGAAATCACTTCCAAGTATATAAAAAACAAAACAAAAAAACCCACCTAAATCTAAAAATGCTTGACTCACAAATTCTAAAAACAAAAAAAAGATATCTAAATTGGCCACCCTGGAAAGTGTTGGTATTTTTTAGGAAAAGTAACGAAGATTTAAAAAAAGACCTTAGAAGTTCAGGATCTGTGTATTGTCTCTTATTATTGTGTTGATAAAACATAGGGCTGCAAACTTCTTAGATTTAAAGATAACAGCAATAGTCTGGTGATTCTGCTGTTGCAATTAAGTTGAATGTAAAAAGGCATGAAACTAACTCAATTGAGAAATTGTTATGGAATTCAAATATTGTGGAAAATTCATCTTTATTTTGAGAATAACTAAAATGATGAAATAGTCTTCTAAGGTCAGTTGCTTTTGCATAAAACATGTAATTTCCTTTGGGGTGTTACTGGCATGAAATAGATATATCCATGCACTTGGCATATTATCTCTGTCTATCCTAATGGGTTAAGGTTGTTTGAGTAAACTGATTTTAAATCAATATAGTGGCCTTTTTGAAAATCAATGATATCTATAAGATATAAACGTTTACGTATTTATCTACTGGTGTAATGAACGGTGATTTTTCTTTTTTTTTTTTTTTTCCTGTCCATAACACTGGACTCCTCCACTGGAACATTTTATGAAAATCCAAATACATGGTGTTCATAAAACTTAGGCGGTACTTCCCTTGGATTTACAGTCAGCTGATTGGCTGATACACTTGGCTGTATTCTCAGCCTTTACACCCTGTATATTCTTGAATTTTTTCACTGGGATTAATTAGATCATATGGAAAACAATGGGTCAGTATATACCTATTACTGCAATGATTAGCAAGCTGATCTTGCTGGTAGTTGTCAGTTGGTTTGATCTTCATTGGATTTACTACTATAGATGGTCTGATACCAAACTATGCTAAGTTGATAGATCATGGAAAAAAAGGATCAGTACACATGTCACATAACAATGATCAGCAACCTAATCTTGTTTGTTGTTGTTAGTGGGTTCGGTCCTCATTGGATCCCCTAATTATAATGGTTTGATATCAATTTATACTAATTGCATCTACTTGAATAAGGAACAGTGTTCATTTTTTTGTTTATTGTTTGTTTTTTGTTTTTTTTCTGATGAAAAAACCTCCTCATACCCCACCATTTGAAAAGATGGGCTCCTCTACTGGAAGGAATGCAGTATTCTTTTTTTTTCTTTTCTTTTCTTAAAAGATCAACTCTTAGAAATTCAAATTTATCTGTGAATTCTTTCACGGGGATTAACTAGCTTTTATAGAGATGAATAGTTTCAGATCACTTTTTTCTCCTTGAGCCATAAAAATATATTTTTTTGATGAATGGTATCTCCTTGAAAATAAACATACAGTGTATGTGATTTATCAAACTTATATCATTGGATTGACAAGCAACAGAGATCAAGAGATTCTGATCACTATTTGCAATATTGATTTAGAATCACTAGAGTGAATACTTAAGGAAAATACGTAGATATGTATGATTCGAGTTGTATAGCTTAGGAATTTACAATTTCACTTGGTTTGCCATGATTCAAAGATTATGAAAAATGTATATCCTTTGAGCATTTCATAAAACAGATTGTAATAATCATGAAAAAAAGGATAAGCACAAAACTGTGCAAAGGTATGCTTTGACTAGAAACTATTTTTTCTCATTAAATGCGTGATGACTTGGATTATATTTTTATCCTCTGAGCGCATGCAGCATATGACATCAGTTGCTGATCATACCAAAATGATATTTATGTCCTAGCTGGTTACCACATTAATTTCTTTGGAAAATGTACGCATCTCAACACTCTCCCACCATCTATTTGGAGAATCATCTGCTGTTTAAATGGTCTCTTTTGTTCTTAATATCTGTTGACATTAAAAGCTTTTTGTATGTAGACCTTCACTAATTTGACACCATTGGGACCTGAGGCGTACTGGGTTAGTGAAAATGCTTAATCACAGTTGAGGATTATTCAAACAAAAGCTAACCGCAACTTTTAAAATATGTAAATCAGTACAAGTTTGATAAAAAGAAAATGGAAATATTTAATGAAAAGCACTTAAATTTCAATGAAGTTATGTACTGTACAGGGATGTTGGTTGAAGCAATAAAGCCAGCTTTCACTAGACACATAATCTTTGTCTAAGTTATTCACCAAACAGTCTAGCTTATTCTTTTACCATATCTCCAGACAGTCTGACACTTTCACTTACGCAAGGTTTACCAGTACTTTATCTAGTTGCAAACTTCTGTCTTTCATTGTTTTTAGAGGTGTTTTTGCCTCTCTACAAAAGTCTCTGTCAGTCAGTCTGTCTCAGCTGTTTCAAGTCAGATTTTCCTAAAATTAGATAGGTGTTTCTTAAGTTACTTTTTACCTAAAATAAAAATCTTCCTATCTGGGTTACGTGCTCTGCCAATAGTGGCTTTTAAACTTTGATAGAAAGGTGTTCCTTAATAAGAAGCTTCTCACCTAAAATTGTTTCCTACTCAGTCACGTGATATGGCAGTAATTGCATTTAAACTTGATAGTGGATGCCTCATTGAACTTTCAATTCTTGTTCTCAGACACTGTCAAAAATATGTAAAATTTTCATTCCTATTTCTCTATAGTTAATAATGTTGAATATCCGATGTCATAACCCAAGCTTTTCTCCTATACACCACTGTCCAGTCTTTTTTCAGAAGTCAACCTTATCTTTAACTGATAATGTGCAGTATTTTCACTTCACAGTACATGGTGTACTCCTCTTATTCACTGAAGCCATAACTGGAATTGAATAAGAGCAAATGAGAATAAGAAATGCAGGACTCACTTATCTATGTTTACAAGTGTGTGTGTGAACAAGTGAAATGATCTTGTGCAACGAAAACAATATGCTGTAGATTGGTGCAGTACCTTGGGAAATTTTGAATCTGTGCTGGATTAGTGAAGGTCTACTGTATCTTGAAGGTCTATTGTATCTTTTTCTTTTTTTTTTTTTTTTTCAAAGCTTCAGCATTCTTTGACATGATATTCATTCCAATACCATGTTGAAGATATTGCAAAAATTGTAATATGGCTTATTGAAGATAAAATTGAAAAGGAAAATAGTTTTAAGGTCATTTATTTGTTTTGCAGCCTTCATTTCTGTTGAAAGAATCCCAAAGATAAAGATGCCAGCTTTACTGTCAACAGGTTAATCAAGGGAGATAAGGTAAAATCGAAAAAGAAAAGATATCGGAGACAGTACGGTAAATGTATTGCAGAAAGAGGAAGATAAAAACTATACCAATAGATCAATAAAAGAATGGGGAAAAGAGTAGAAAAAAAAACATGCAAGTAGTGCTTGGAAAATGAAAGGTAATAGATATTTATAGATGTAGAAAAGTTTGTGACTTGATATGTGCCCTGGTATGTATGTATGGTGCAGGTGGCCAAGCAGTGAACAGTGCAGAGAAACCTACTGATATCTTGATGAAAGCAGGGAAATTGAATGTCCTCAAAAAGAGAAAGAAATAGCAATTCAAACTGAAGGAAGTGTTATTTGTGCTATGAATGGCAGACAGACTCATACTAGTGTAGTTGTAATACAGGAAAGGTCCAGTGAGCTCGTAATAAACTGATTTTCCTCTACAGGAAAAAACTTGAATGTTTGTAACAGAATGCCGGATCTCTGTGAAATATTAAGAAATTAGACAAATTATATACACGTCAGGTCAGGCTATATTTACCCCCCTCACCCCCCCCCCATATTTGTAGCTCCTACTTCTAAGTGGGGCATCGTCATCTCTGCTGAAGCCCGATGTTAAAGTAAGAACAAAATATCAGGAAAAAAGGGTGGGGGTGAGAGAAGAAGGCAATTGTAGCCAAATCTAATGTTAAAAAAAATATCCACCAAAATTGTCACCTCAGGTTTTTTCAATTTTCGAGTTGGTCCAGCTGGCTGGCTATGTCTGTAAGTATAACATGTACAGGCTTCAACATTTACTTATGTTTTAGAAAAACATTTTTTTTGTTTTTCAAGAATTTCTCCTTTAATTAGGTTTTTTTAGTGGCAGGGGTGGTGAATCTATTATTATGTTAAATTGTCCCCTTATTTTTTGCCTGTCTGTTTTTCTGAGAATTCAGCCCTTTTGTTTTTGTTTTCATTATCTAACAAAAGGTGAGAGTTGTTTTTTTTTTTTCTTTTTAATCAATCAGCACGGCATGCTGCCAAAAAAAAGAAATTGGTAATGTGACGGTTTCTATTGAATGACTAATCAGACGTTTTTGTAATTTGTTTATTTTACTATAAAATTTATTTTGTTTCCACTATTAAAGAGGGAACAACTAAGAGGGAATAATTAACATTGGAATGTTGAAATTCTCAACTGTTTATGTGAAAGAATAGTCAAACAATATGACAAGATTAGCTGTTCTGTTTAAAGAGTTATGTCATTCATTTCCTAAGAATTATATAATCTGTGTTTTGTCTTATTTGTTCATTTTTTTCATTATAGCTTATTCACTGAATACCATGATGAGTTGGAATTTATCTTTGACAGATTCAGAAACTTGTGGATCCCTGATTTCTGTGAATTCTGATTTCTATCATAGTATGACCGTACTGATTCCTTATGCATCCAGACTAAATAGTGCATTTATACTTCGCTGCAATACTGTAATCATTTGTTTTATTTCCTGCTGAGGTGTGTCTTATCCAGAGCTAAAGAGCACCACCAATAATGTATTTTATTCAACTAGCTGAAAATGGATGTGATTTTCAAGCTAAATGAACACTTTATACAGTTGAACAAGAATATTTGATTTAGCTAACCTGACAACCGTAAAGTAAGGGTCCAGTTTAGAATTATACTTATGTTGTAAATTGAACTTTCTTGCAAAAATCTTAAAAAGTCTTGGAATCTTCAAAAACTACCTTGCTAAAAACATGCTCTGGGGGCCTATTAATAACCAAAGAAAATTTGGTGGATGTAGATAGCTCTAGCCATCTTTGAGTTATGTGATGACAGACTGATAAAAAAGACACTTGGTAAATCATGTAGAATGATTGCTGAAGTATGACATTCTAGCTTCACTTCAGCTTGAATTTCTTCAAAAGTATCTTCCTCTTCCACGAGATCTTTTTTTGTATTCAGGAATATTTTTATCTGGAATAATTACAAAGATATCTATACTGCATATGAACAAATCATAGTAGCCTGCTTGTGTACTTGAACCAGTAATCTAGAAAATTATCTTTTTTTTTTATTTTTTTATTTGATATATCTTGGAAAAAGAAGAGAAAAAAAAATAGTAGCACATGATTTGGACATTGTTGGTCCAAAATTACTATAGAAACTCCCCAAAAGCTCTAAAACACTTCTAGATGGTGTCTAGTGTTGTACTCGTGCAAATTTTCATGATGACAACCCCCCATAATGTAACCAGGAACCCCCAGTGACACACAAACAAATGAAGAGAAAAGAATCATTAGCTCACTTGGTTGGTTAGTTGGGTCGGCCATTTGTTGGGCTACTGTGATTCAATAATGCAAGCAACTTCCTTTACTGCTGAGAAAAGTTTCATTACTCAATTTTATTTATTTTTTTTTCTGCAGAAAATCCCAAACCTGTAATAGATCTACAATAATATCATCAGTTTTAATTGTTTATGCTTTTCAGCAAGATCCATCCCCTTATGTTATTGATAAATCATACATGAATGAAGCAGGTTTTGTCTTTTCTGGAAGAGACATTGGTTCTGTGGCTAGACATACTGATGCACTCGCTGACTGTTTCAAGTTAAAAACTGTAGTGACTTGCTAGACATTGATCAAATCTTCTGGGTTATAAATAAAGTCAAAGCTAAATGTCCTGCATAGAGAGCGTGGTGTTCTTTGCAAATAGATTGACCATAGATTAAAATAGGCAAAGGAAAGAACAAGGAAAGAGCTTTTTGCTGCTGTGATGTTTAACACTTACTAGTAAAGAGAATAGGTTGATGTTTTAAACAAGAGATATTTGTCATTTTTTTTCTCCATCTCTAGAATACTTACTATTTGTTTTGCTGCAAATATTTTCAAAGATCAGAGCCAATTTCTCTCCAGTTTGGGTATTGCTTTTTGAAAAGAAATTGCTGGTTATTCTTTTTAATTTTGATAATTGATGAGGAAATTGAAAGAAAATATTCTTTCAGTTTAGCATATACTATCCAGCAAGTCAAAATTGGGGTGTTTTTCAATTTAGTAGTTGAATAGTAGAAATTGACAAGGAAGACTTAAGTTGCATATTCACTCCTAAAAATAGATATTTTCCTTTTCTATCTGGGTGAAATAGCATTTTCCCAAGTGATCAGTCATGTATGTACTTGATCTTAGATATACTATTATAATGGACAATTGTTTCTTTATAACATGATGAGAGAAGATACCTAAGCAGATATTGCGTATTATATTGCTGTAATATAATGATTATATATACACCATATCAATTTACTTGAAACGCTTATCTTTTTATCATGATTTCACCTACGTTGATCATGCTGGTATTTGCAATCTCTTCTGGTTGTGTAGTTTTCTTGGCTCCTTGATATGATCTAGTATCCTCTTGACTCTAGACCAAACTAAAGCATGTACAAAAAATAAGAGTGTTTCTGATTAAGAGAACACTTATTGTCAACCAACTTGATAAATTCGTTGTCTTTTATATTTTGTTTATTTCTATTCAAAATGTTTGTTTTTGTTGCATATCTTATTCTGATTAGTACCATGTATCAAACGTGCCACATGATGTAGAAAAATTGTGGATAGTCAAGCAATCGGCAACATTTTTAGGTGTTCATATTGGAATCTTTACTGAGAGCTTAGTTCTAGCAAATATATGTATTATAAAATTGTGTAGAATTTAAGATTTGATATATCCGATTGATGTATGAATAATACTCTTCCTCTTTAGAATTGTTTGTTTCCAGTTGATGTTTAACAAACCATAATGGTAAATTAGATATTTATCAGTCGGGCAATTTACACAAAAGGTAGATTTCTTGAACACTCCTGAGAAGCAAGCTCATTCTCAATAACCAGTGAAACTAGCAAATACTGCTGCTCTATTACGTGCTTTAGTCATGAAAAATATTATCTAAATTATGCTTAACTCTGTTTTGCTGCTTCTAGAGTTCATGATTCAGTTGACATAGTTTTGAATCATTGTCATTATTACAAAGTATATGAATAAGAAATGTCAATGGAATCATTATCTTGGCATTTTCAAACCACATTCAGGACTTGGATGATTTAAAAGATTAACAAGTGCAGATTTTGAAGTGTGTGTCTATGTGTGTGTAATATAATTTTAAGAAGAATATAATTTCTCAGAAATTTCATCATAAAATACGATTTGGTTTTTCAAATGATAATTGTACGGTAATTGTTGAATTCAGATTTTTATACATCTATCTTTTATATTATTATTGTCGTTACTTTGAACATTGAGAATTATAGCCCTTTGTAATATTTCATGAAAAAAAAAGTAACATTTTAAATAAGTCCTCATCACAGGATATCATTATTCAAAATTGTGTTGATTTCAATATTGATCTGGCATCCCACATCGAACAACATCTGGTGATCTTATTTATCTAATTTGAAATTCTGTTTGATTAAATTTTCTAGAATTCTAGTCTTCAGCAGTTATCTAGTTGTTTTTTTGAATGACACATGGCTGCTGTTAGTAATCTAGTTATTTTCTCTCTCTGTTTTCTTCGCCAGAAATCTGATGTACAAGATAGACAATTACAAAGGCGAAAAAAAAAAACAGCTGTTGATGTGTGCTCACTTACTGTTAAAGTTGAGAATGAATAAATTGTGGCTATTTTTACTTCTTAGTACCACTTCCCTACTGTGTATATGAATGGCATTTTTGTCATACGTACTACTTCTCTACAGTGTATATGAATAATATTTTTTTGTCATACTACTTCCTTACAGTGTATATGTATGACAAGTTTTCTCATGATACTTCTCCGCAATGAATACAAGTGACATGATTTCTCAGTACTTCTCTACAGGTTATATACAAATGACATGATATTTTATAGTACTTCTCTACAGTTTATGTACAAATGGCATGATATAGTATTTCTCTACAGGGTATATACGAATGACATGATTTTTCAGTACTTCTCTACAGGTTATATATGAATGACATGATATCTCATAGTTTCTCCACAGTGTATGTACAAATGACGTGATATGTCATAGTACTTCTCTACAGGGTATATACGAATGACATGATATCTCATAGTACTTCTCTACAGGGTATATATGAGTAACATGTTTCCTCCTAGTACTTGTATATAAGTGACATTTTTTTTTTCATGTAAGTTTCACAAATATTTGTGTTTATAGATCAATTTTTTTTCTTTCTAACCTATTGATTTCCAACTTCCACTGATAATTTTTTTTATCTTATGTTTTAACAAAATACTGTAGTTGCTCACATTGATACTTTTATCAATATATATATATATATATATATATATATATATATATATATATATATATATTTGACATTCGATTTTTGGTATTCAAAATGTATGGAATTAAACGTTGCAAGATGTTATTTGTTTTTGACATTTTAAAACTACCTTACATTTAACTTACTTTGTGAGTGTGAGTTTCTTGAGATAAAGTAAAAATCCACTCTGTTATACTTGGATTACATGTATACGTATTTCAAAAGATATGTAGAATTTACTTTTTTCTCCAAACCTGAGAGGAAATTTTTTTTCTTTTTGTTATTTTTTAGTTTTGTTGTAAGTTCCTACGTAGTGAAATTTCATCCGAGGGAGCTTGAATGTTATAAGCCATCATCATACTTTAAGTAATAGCTGAAGTTTTTTTGTTTTTTTTTCTTTCAGTATGTTCCTCAAAAAATCCACAGACATATCCAAGCATTATTCCAAAACTATTACTCTTGGAGCCCCAATTTTCCTTTGTTTTTCATTGCACTAAACCGTCTCATGAATTATTACTAAATATATATATATTACTATGTTACTATATATTACTTCATATATTTATTTATTTAAATATATTTTCAATCAAACCCCAGTCCAAGTCATTAGCTGGGGATGACTGTTCTCCCATAGTAACAACAAGAACAAAATAAATCCTCACCCAATTCAAGAGTCTATCTCATCATGTTAAACCAAACTGTTGTATATAATTAACATTTCCCTACTGTGATTGGTAGATGTTTTTCTTGCCAACTGAGCTACGCAGAAGTCTTAAAATGAAAATTTATGTACAGCACATAAGTTGCAGTAATTGTCTTCAGTCAAAATAAAAGTGGGAGTGGAGTTGAATCCTGCTGCAACCAGGCTTTTCTTTTAGTTTCAACATTGTTGCTTTGTTATCTTTTAGTAGATGTCTTTAAATAATCCTTAACAAGTTTTGCATTTATTATTATTTTTTTCTTATCTTATAAAGTTATGTGTAGTTATTTAGTGTGTAAGAGTAATTTCACTATAGAATCATTTTACTTATATCATTCAGCATTCTTTATTACGAATCATTATGATTATGAATGTATCTTATTTGGAAATCCATGAATTTTTGTGTATTTCGTTGATTTATGAAAAGTTCTTGTTAAAAATGACAAATGAGGTTTATGAAGCACAGTAGTTTCAAAACTCAAGGATCCCTTTTAATGAAGGAGACTAGAGTACAGGTCTGTGAACTATAATCATGTTTTTTGGATAGCTGTGTGATGGATGATATTTCTCTGCCACCATTTTCGTTATATCAGGTTTAGTGGGAAAACTGTTGCGGACCACCAAGCATTTGAAATCACAGAGCTCTTCTAAGGAAGACTGGAAGCTAAGAGTTTATCTCCAATAAAGTGTACTATTCCATCATGAATTGCAATATTTATTTAGATTAAGGTAATGTGTTTTTGTTCGGTATATTAGTTATTATTGGTAAAATATAATGAGATTAATGTTAGAGATATGGTATAGACTCTTAAGACTTTGAGGATTAGAATAAATGAGCAGCAGTTGATGCTCTGTTTGGTAAATCAGAGATAGGAATTTGTTCTACATAATGGCTATTGATTTGAAAAGCATTGAAGCATGTCATATCAACTTAAGGCCTTGAACATCAGTTTCATGATCATGGCACACAGTTTATTGGTTTGAAAATTAGCAAGTTGATGGCTCATTAATGTATAAACCATGAGTATTAATGATAAATATTTAAACTTCTTGATTATTTTTTGACCAGAGCCGTCTGCCCTTATTTGATATCCATTTTTTCTTTTTGGATGAATGGATATTTATTAGTGTTACCATCCTACCACCTAAGATAAAGCATTTAGAAGCAAAACATTTGAAGCGGTTTTCTTGGGGAACCCAAGGATGTAGCTGGAGATTTGAGGGTAGTTGGATCCCTGAGACCTCTAACCCCACCCACCCAGTGCACTGGAATCCCCCCAACAGTTACAGACATTTATTGAATATGATAAGTAGAAATGCAGTAAGTGAACTACTACTCATGAAGTCTTGGGTACCAGGATGGGGGGAATTTAATGTAAGTAAAGTAATAATTAGTTCAGTATTAACATTATTTTACATTATGATTATATACTAATCAGTTTTTGTTAATAATGTCTGCTGTCATATACAAGACAAAAGGTACTGTTCATGTTTAAGAAATAAAATGAAGACACATAAAAGGCCCGTCTGAAGGAATCATTTATCAAGTATATTAGGGAAAATGTTACTTTGTTTCGTGGAACCCCTGAAGAGGTTGTGATGAATCCTGGGGTTTCGCGGAACACTCTGCCCAAGATGAATCTTGAACTTCTATATCCTCAAATACAGAGAGTAATCACAGAAAGGTACATTTGTATCAACACGTATAACATAACATGTGACAATAGCAAATTGTAGTTCAGGATTAGGAATATCTGTCCTCTGTGTTCTATATAATGTTAAAAACACTGGCATATGGACGGAGAAACAGTTTTAGAAAAATTAGATGGTCTTATTTACTTCTGGAAATGTGTAAACTTGGTTATTTGATCAATGTATTTTACACATATTATGATATTATTTTATTTTGAATTTTCAGAAAATAGTTTTGGTAATCAGTCCAAGGATAGAAAATAATTTTTATTATTAATGAACTTGGCATACGCAATGGACCAGCTGTTAGAAGTTAAAAATGACTTGAGTTTTCTTTTTCATACGTGAAAATAGATGATGTAATTTTGCTATTTCTTGTTGTGGAGAAATGAAAACGTGTTGATATTTTATGTATTATTCATTGAAGTGAAATGAGTGAAAAGTTATAAAAATATGGGGTGATATTTGTTCTTATAAACATTTTGCTATCTTCACTGATTTTTTTTTCGTATTTTTTTTGTATTTTCTCATTTTTATTTAGTTAGCAATGCTCATACAATACAGTTATCTTTACTTATATGTGTTATTTTGGACTAAAATTTAAAATCTCATCTTTCAACTGAAATACTTGTAACTGTAGACATGAAAAATGGTTATGTAGGGTTTGAGCAATGTTCAAAGAAATTAGGTGCCAGGGGTCGCAAATATCAGTATTCACTTTGATGCCATTGTTAGAATCATTATCTTCTGTTGAGCCTTCAGGCTTCCCAACATTACTTTGCACCCGACAAAATTAGCAAAAACAACTCATCTGATTTTGATGATGTTTTTTTGTGAATTGAACTAAATTGTTGGACTTGGAATTGTAAAATTCTCAAATATTTTTAATATTACCTCAAAATGGGCATTTGCGTCTATTTTTTTTTTTTTTTTTAAGCATTGAATTTTAAATCAATAAAAATTCTACAGTTATAATGAAATGAAATTTGCTTTATCTTTCAGAGCATCATTATGGATATAATGGTAAGTTTTGATTAGATTGTTTTAGTAGCATTTAGAATACTATATATATATATTTGTGTGTGTGTGCATGTATATATATCTTTTCTTCTAACATAACTTCCTTTGTATTTTTATTCTCCTTTCTAAAAGAATCTACTCACTTGTAAATTGATTTGGGCTGCTCAATAAACTAATCATGTATGATTAGGTCAGAAAACAACTACCTTTTAATATTTTGCTGCCTTCAAAGAAGTTAGAAAACTTTTTCTGCGTTAATGGAGCTCGTTTGTTTAAATTAAGTATCTGTATTTGTCCTAAAAGGCTATTATAATTATGAGATATATTGTGAACAATATTGGAATTGAAACATAATTTGTGTCAGATAGGTACCTATTGGATTTAGAACATATAAATTCATATCAGATAGCTACCTTTGAAAGTACCTGTATGCTAATTTGGATTCAAGTATGATGTCATTGGGTACATAACCTTATGATGGTTCTCTTGTACCTTTTTGATCTGGCAACATTTGGACCTGGCCAGACCACAGAAGATGTTGGAAAACAGAAATCTTACTAATAGTGTGAAAAATAGGATATATTTTTGATAAAAGTTTTATAATATAATTTTTGTTATAATGAATAAAAATATTTCTGTTTACTTATACTTTTAAATTGAGGTTACTAAAAATAATTTATAAGATTCAAAAAAGAATCAATTAATACCTGTCTAATTTTATGCTAATGTAAACATTGAAAATTGTTGAATTTGGAATTCTTCGGTCCGGTTTCAAGTTATGGTTTGGTCTTTAGACATTTGGCTTACAAGTTGATTAATAAACCACTAAATCATTGTTCAAACCATAGTTTGCAACAAAATTGAAAAATTCTTGTGGCAGATCCATAATTTGTTGGACCATAGAAGTAAGTGAAAAATTTGACATCATTTTGCATACTAGTAGCAATGTACATTGAATTTTAACTCTAAGAATTAATTCAAGAATTTATCATTCTCATTAAAACTGAACAAATGTTCAAATAGAGTATGATAGTACAGATGGGTGAGTTGATAAGTAATTTCACTCAAATAGATATAGTTTACTTGTATAAAGAATGTTAAAAAAAGTTTTGCTTACCATATTATAGTAAATATGTTTGTTCAAATTCACTGAAAAGGCAGGCCAGGCAGGCTCAGATTTGGAAGAAGAAAAAAAAATGCTCCTTTTTAAAAAAATTAAAGGGTTTCATAACTTAGTTCACTAATTATTAGAATTAATTCTGCTTTTTCAAAGATACTAGTTATGGAAAACATCTGGTAAATGTAAGAATCGATACTCTAATGAACGATTTTAAGGGGGGGATGTTAGAAAAAGAATCTGCATTATGGATGAGTTGTATATAAATATGCAAAAGGCAAACTTTCTTTACTCTCACAAGGATAGAAAGCAATTTTTCAGCTCTGATAAAAGAAGCCACAATATCAATATATAAACATAGAACTCAAACTAAGTTTACAAGTTTACATTGACAAGTGTTTATCATATGGTTGAAAGGATTCCTATATCATATACAAATAATAGAGAACTTGGACTATTAAATAAATTGCCAGGGGCTTTGTAAGGGTTTCTAAATGCTCTAGTGTTCATGTTGAACAAATTTTATTTGGCTTCAGTTTTCTTGTATTCTTGTGAGTTACTCGATGAAGTTGGCGTCATGGCTATTGATAACATGGCACAGGAATACAAAGCACATGTTTTGTACCTACTCATATAAGGCCCATATTATCAGAACGTAATCACTGAAAAACAAAAAATGGCTGGCTGACCCTTATCAAAGTTTGACAGTAGTTGATTCTTCTCGCTACCAGCCTGATAGCCAGCAGTTACTTTTATAGGATGAATACACACTCTCAAAATAGATGGGTGATTTTTTTTCTGGATGTAGTAAAGTAGATAAGAAATTAAAAATATGGAAATCAAATCCTCAAGAAAGACTAAAATATTCAACTTGATTAAATCCTTGAATCAGGATTTCTATAATCATATTTCTCATTTTTAACGGTGACGTAAGTCAACAGTTCTAAAAACTGGAGAATTTCATGTTGAGACCATTTGTAAGGAATTAAGTGACCCAAGGAGAGATCGGTTAAAGAGAGATGGTGTTTGTAACAAATAAGAAAGATGTTATCTTAATAAGGGAGAGAATGTTTAGGTAAAGATTGAAATATGAAGTATAGAATGAACAGAGAAAAGAGATTTTTTCAAGTCATTATTCCTTTGTTAAAAATCGATTCTCAAGATGCAATGATTATATCTATTGTAACGGGGATTGATTTGAAAACTCAATTGGAAAGAAATAGTTTTATTATAGAAACAAACGCTGACAAAAATTCTAAATACAACATTACAGTTTTTGAACAGTCTGCTCTTTTGCTCGTTATGACTAGCTTTATGGAAGGAAAATGGTAACAATTTTATTTTATTCATTTTAGGGTATTTTTTTCCTCATTTTATGTCATTCATTTTCTTTCTAATTTTACAGAGCTTAAACCTAGCATCAGAAATTCAAAACGGATAATTATTTTTTTTTCTTCAGTTTTACGTTTTCCTTATGTTAAATAAAGAAAACGTACTCAAGGGGGTGGAAAAAAAAAGGCTTGCTTTGATAGTGTAATGGTTAGCATGTCTGCCTATAAAAGGTATTGGGTTCAATTTCTGGTACGAGCAAAGAGTGTAGAAAACTCAGCCTTAGAACTTATTTTCTCCTGCACTCAGCAGCTAAATGAGTGCACTCTAAGCTGTGAAATTAGGTTGGTGGTATCCCTTCCGTGAACTTGGCTCCTGACAAGTGGGTGGTCATAAAAACTTGTAAGAATAGTCTTAGTCTCGACCAGACTTGAAACTTGCTGACGCATGCAGAGGAAACTGGCATTTTCTCACCAGCTGTTTATATTCCAGTGGAAGTCGACTCTTAAGAGACGGATGTTTTACTTTATTAAACATTAGAATTCACTCGTGACCTAAATGACATCTTTCAATAATTTTAAAATATCTAATCTGTGAAAAAAAACACCGAATTTACTCATTTTGTTTGAGGTCTTTCCTTGATTATTAAACAAAAGATAAGATAATGACATGTCAGAGAAGACTACACAGATCACCAGTCTGATTACAATAAACTCCAGTTTAGATTAATATGAAAATAGAAATTCATGGCAAGTACATGGTTAATATCTGAATCCAAATATATCAAGATTGGAATACTTAACATACATTTATTATATTGGTGCCTATAACTGTTATTTGGTTAGTTTCATCATCATCAGTATTTTAGCGTCCTTTATTGGACATAGACTTTCCTCAAGATTCAACAGACCTCTCTGTCATAAGCATCACGAAGCCAGTACTTGCTGAAGTTGTTCACGTCATCTTATATTTTGTCTGCCCTGGATTCGCATTTGATCTGGGGGATCCATATTGTGAGTCATGATATCTAGCAGTTGTCTTCCATTCTTGCAACATGACCAGCCCATTGTCATTCAAGTTTTCTCATGGATTCTATGATATCTCGGACTCCTGTTTTTCCTCTAATATATTGCACTTTCTTGTGATCTGTCCATGTTATATTGAGCATGATTCTCTCTCGTGCATATTGTATGGTTCTTGGCCCAAGGGTCAGTCTTTTGGTTGTGTTCCATGTTTCAGCTCCATATGTGATCATTGGGAAAATACAATGCTTCTTGTAAGCACTAGCAGGATTTTCTTGTTCTTAAAGGTTTCACTTTTTTTCCTTTTTTTTTTCGTTGTCCTTGGTAGATGTAGTGGTCTGAACACATGAATGTTGCTAAAATGTATATCCCAACAAGTTATTTGAAAAAGAAAGAAATGTAGAAATTGCTGTCTGTGGTCAACTTGAATTTTTTTCTTATAGCTTTGTACTCGGTGTGTATATAACTACTTATTTCAAATAATTTTCAGATAATTACCTTTCAGAATTACCCCCCTCCAGAGTAAAACAAAATCAAATGCCCTTCCCATACTATCCTTGAACATAGTAACCCATAGTTCATACACGCCCCTGCACCTCCTACCGAAATCCAGTCTTCCTAGCTATATATTCTTGCCAGCAAGAGGTGATGGTGTACTGTGAACTTTTCTTCAACTCTAAAAGGCAAACAGAGAAGAAAGAGGAAAGTTGTTGAAGCTAAGTAAAAGAAAATCAGATAAATGAAATATATGAACCTTGCTAAAATGTATGCTAACAAGTTGTTTTATTTCAATTTCCAACTGTAGAAATAGTTGTCTATAGTCAACTTGAATTTTTTCTTGTAGCTTTGCTTAATTTTACTCCCAGTAATTAACACTGATACATCGTAATTCATTATCCTATTCGTATTGATGCTTACTGATAATATAACATTCAAATATCAAAGAAACATCAAAATTATGTTAGTATTTCTCTTATACAAGCAATTTAAAAAGCAAAAACTAAATGATTCATCAAAGAATCGTCACAAATGGCGGATATGCCACGTTGGGAACTAAACGACTGCAAAACAGTTCTGAGTTTTCAATTCCTTTATAAAAGCTCCAATAAACAGTCCACACATCTTGATATGATGCTTTTTGGCTAGTCTTGGTTATATTAAACAACAGAAATAGGGAAGAAGAAAAGAGGTGGTGTCAGTAAAAGAACATCTATACTGATCAATTTTTTTTCTAACTGCTAATGATATCATGATAGAATATTGAGGTGTGCATTTTTGTATTAAAAAAAATAAGAGACCAAAAATAGACATTTATGATTTTTGTGAAAATAATACTTGCAGAATATTTTCTCATCACAATTTTTTATAAGTATGAGAATCAGTTGACTTGAATAAAGACTACTTGCTCTTTTTCCTCCTCCTGCTGTTACTATTACTACCATGGCTGATGGATACATCGTTGAACTTATGGTTCTTGTTTCTATACATCACCTGTTAATGTTTGTAGAACTCAGATTCTTGCAAATGTTGAACAAACTGGTTTTATCTCTCAATTTATTTCCAAGTGAGGATTTATTTTTTTCTTCCCCCTTCAGTCCATTCCTCTTAGTTTTTATTTTTTGGCCTGAAATCATATTTCATTTGAAGCTGACAGCAAAGATGAAAATGATTATTTGGGAACATTATTTATGGGGAAGAAATTAGAATAAATTTTTCACTGAGGCTGATCATAACCGATTTACTAATTATCTTTTGAGCAACACATAAAGACATTAAGTTTAGAAAAGCATTTTTCTTTGTATATGAGATAAACCATTTCCTTTTTCTTACCAGAAAGTAATAAGTCAGAAAGTTGAGGTTATTTTGACAAATGTGAACTTTCCAGCTTTCAATCTTTGATGCTAAGCTGAGGAAATAATTTCAAGTCATTATCTGTATTGACTTGCGTTGTAATATTAAATGGTCTCTTTATTTGAAAACATTCTATTCTAGAGATAGTCGAATCTCTTGAAAATATATATCTCTTTTGCTTTTGAAAAGAGGCAATAAGACAGTTTCATTTTTTATGATGCCTGATAATAATACATTTGCTTGTGCCAGTATTATGTGTAAAGACGTAGATTTAATTGGAACTAGCATTATAAGGGAAATTATGAATCACTGCCCCTGCTGTGTTGGGGATGATCAATGAATAATTCATTTGTCTAGCCTTTTGTTGGGCTACGATCACTAAAAAAGGTTTGATTTTTCAAAAGACAAGCAGGTACAAATTAGTGACCAATCTAACATAAATTTAAGTTGTATATTGAATACTAAAAACTTATTTTAGAGAGGAATTTAAACAAAAACTAAAGATTTTCCCTACTCCTTGAGGTGTGTGTGTGTACACGTGTGCATATGCTAAATTTCAAGTTAGTACTATGAATGGTAAGCATTGGGCAAAGGTAGATCCAAATGTCAGAATACAGAAATAACCTCAACCCTGCAACAGAGTTTAAACTGATCTGTTGTGGGTAGCATTGATTAATGATAGATGCATGTATGCATATTAATAGTTTCTGAGGAAATTAATCTGAAGTGTGTGTTCCTGTGCTCCTGGTCTACCATTTTCTCTACAGACTTCAAAATTGGCACCAGGAATCCACTAGACCCTTTTCTAACGAAGTTCCGTTGATTTTAGGAATAAAAGCTTTTTGTTTTCACAGGTTTATTAACTAGATTCTCCAGAAAAAAAATAGATGTTTCTTTTTTCTCTATTTTTGATGTTTTCGAGTTGGAAACAACAGTGATGTCATAAATAGAATTTATTCTGACGATATTCGTTCTTCCATGGAATTTTTTCACTCAACTTAAAATTTCAACGTTTCGGTTGTTCATTTATCGACTGATGGCGAGCTTATAAATATTTTCACTCATTGATGTCAAACATGCTTTTGTACTGCTGAAATCTGCAGTTAGAGTATCTCAATTGTGCTACTCCTTCTTTTTCTTTGTTGTATGGGTTCACATCTTTAAGCTGTACCATTCCCCTATGATTAGTATCTTGAGAGGAAATAGTTGTCATAGTAGCCATTTGCATTCTTGTTTTGTTACTTTAACTGTTGACCTTCACTAGCATATAACATTTGCAGTGCTGGTATTAGCCTTAGATTTAGTACACTTCTTCTTTGTAACTAAATACAACTTGTTTGGTAATTACATGAATTATTCACATTGTCTTGATTAAAATCACCATTGATACTCCAGGATTTGATTTACGGCTGGCTAATCCTCGTCCGTCATATGATCTTTTCTTTATCTCATTTGACTACATTTGTGGATGCTCTCTATTATTTCTCACTCTGAACTCCCCAAGGCCCTAGATTTGCCCCCCCCCCTGAAGAATACAATATCCAGTTCAGGGGATTCTGACCCTGGGCTAGCATCTCCTCATTGCACTGTAAAGGGAGGGTCAGGAATACTCCTGACGCCTTTGTGACTGGTCATGGAAACTGGGCAAATTTTTGTCCCTCGCCCACACAGATGTGTGTGACCCCCACCCTCAATACATTAAAGCAATGTGTCGAATTTGCCCTTTGGGGAGGTACATAAATCCTTTCATTTTAGGCTGTTAACTTTCTCTATCTTGAATCTATGCTTATTGCAAGTAGTAATGCTACATTACACTGCTCTTTAATTAGAAACAGTCAAACAAAACTGCCTATATAGATTCCTTCAGTTTTCAAGGTGGTGTGGATGACAATGTGTACAGGCTGCCGCAAAGGAGCTTGAAGACAGAAAATTTAAACATTTGCTCCTTATTATATCTACAGTAAAAGTATTTTTTTTTTTTTATTCCCCTTCTTAATAGGTTTTTATTGGGGGTTCAATTTGCAGATAGAGATTCTGCTAAATTGATCCTTTAGTTAGTGCCCTTATATTTTTCTGAAAATTTGGATTTTTTTTTTTTTTTTGTGGTCATCATAGCCTAGCATAAAATGAATGAAGTAACATTCATTGATCACCCCCTTTTTCCAAAGATATGAGTCACATTATGGTTTTTATCAAGTGATTAACCAGATCTATTTCTCTCTGACACTCTCTAAAAAAAAGAACTTTTTGATTTGAATTTTCTCTTATGATTTCCTTACCTTCAATTCTCTCCCAAAACTAAAAATTTTTTTTGTACACAGCTGTTTTTTTTAATGCCAAGATTTTATCTTTTATCTTTCATTTCAAATATCACCTTCATTTCTCTTCCTCGTGTTCTCTCCACATAATAGAACCTTACTTTTCCTGAATATGAAAAAAAATTTCAGATCTTCCAGCCTGTAAACTATATGATATAAAGTGATTAACCTATTTTGTGTCTAAGAGGTTCATGGATGAGTTTGCTGTTAAATCTTACTCTATAAACTAGAATGTTTTGGTTTCAAAATTCACCCATTTGACAACTAGCCAGTGTTGAAATAAATTGCCTTGAGGTTAAAATCCATCCATATAATGTAGATTTTGTGAGTCAGCTCACGTGTGGGTGTTGTGGAAAAGGAAGAAACTAAATACAGCAATGGTCTTGAAATTTATATAGTGCTATCTGAGAAGCACAATGAAAGCAGTGTTTCTTGAGCAGGAAAAGATAGCGGAACTATTTATTTACGCTAGAGTGGAAAAGAAAATCATTCCACACACACTTTTTTTCTTTTATAGCAGGAAAGACATAATTTTGGCTTGGAAAAGAATTACAACTTTGTCTTCTGGTTGGAAAAGAAGTCAGAAAAAATCTCATTCAATTTATAGTAACAAAATGAGTAATATTCGAATAAAGTTCATGATAAAAGTCATTTCTGATTTAAAGTAATAAGATATGTTATATTTTTAGACACTTAGTAAATTACAATGTGTTCTTTGTGTACTAACAACACAATTTATACGTTTCCTTACATGTTTGAAAAAATCATTCAATACCTTTAGACAAGGCATGGTAGTAATATAAGAGCATTTAAACCCTTCAGTGCTTAAACTCTCTCTTTCTTAACTCTATTTTTGTTATTTTTTCCGTTTTAATCCATTCTATTTGATTCAGTTATTTTATCAAATATTCAAAATACTGAACCGTACTTATTTTTTCTACTATACTGTTGACCTCTGCCTTGAATGCTATTAAGAATTATATTTAAAAATTTTAGAAATGATATCTATGAATAAGATCTAAACACAAAAATGTTAAAACTACTTAGTTCGATTTATAAATGGAAGAAATGTTTTCATGAATTAAAGTATCAACAAATTATTTGATGTTACTTTTTTTTTAAATACTCAGGTTTGTCATTGTTTAAATGTTCATGGAATTATTTAGTGCATGTTATGGGAACTCTTTAAAGTCGATTTAAATTGTTAAATAATGTAAAATACAGCTGTGTGTTTTCCGGCTGAGGAAATGTACTAATTCAATAAAGTGGACTGTTTAAGTAAAATTATCTACTAACAATAGTGCAGCTATTCTGTAATATTAGATTTTCACTAGTAATAAAAACTTGAGTAAGTACTGACATGCAAACAGAACCTTTTGTATTATGAGGTGTTAACTTAATAAAATTTGTTTTAGCAAAATGATAAAATCTTTCTTAACAAGGAATTTGCTAGAAAAGTAATTAAGTGTGCTATAAAAAACATTTTGTCTTTTACATCTCATGTGAACTGTATTGCAAAAAAGCTTTTTCAAACAAATAGATCTATTGGTTGTTTATAGTAGATGCTCTAAGTATTGAACATGGTGCACTGGGTATTGAGTACTAATCAAAATGTGAAGAAAAACAATGATGTCCAATAGAAATATCAGTATATTTCCATAAAAATTGGCACACATGTTCAACTAGATATAAAGAAATGCTTGCTAAGTTGAAATTTTTTATATTAATGGTCTTTAAAAAATATGTCTATTATGAAATAACTATATTCATTTATCTAATGCAAGTGTCAGGTGCAATCTTCTCCTATACATTCTTTATTTTTTTCATTGAGAAGCAATCTCAAGATACTTGTTTGAAACTTGGAAATTTGTAATTATAAGCTTTTCAATATGTTTGTAAATGGCTTGGTTATATGTAGATCAATAGAACCATTCTCAACCTCTGAAATGGTCTTGATAGCGACTTGGATCAGGTGGTTCTCATTTATACTGGATGTCGGATCCACGATGCCAACCTTTAATCCTTGGTTTTGTGAGCCGGCTGGTTGGTCTTCACTCCAAAGAGCTCTAGATATAGCAGTCCAGGAGATTCATATCAGGAAGGGTAGAGGCTTCCCTTGGGCCAACTCCTCTATCATCACTGTGGATACCTCAGTGGGTTCCACTCTGAGCCGCCCCCTCATTCTTCCTGTTCACATTCTGGTCCCGGCTGAAGTTGTCATCAAAGATGAACTATAGCATGCCACGTCACTTTGAACTGCTCGCCAATGATCCTTGTCAAATTGCTGGGGTCGTCGTTGATAATGACCTGGAGTTACATTACAAACTCTACCATTCCGACTGCTTAACATGTTTTGTTTTTTTTGGCCATGGATAACATGTCCGTGCCAGAGGCCCCCAGCTCGGTCCTTGCCACGTCCAAAAAGCTGGCTGTCTTCAAGGAGCTGTGGTTAGCGACTATGGTCATGAGCACAGTCAATATGTCTGAAAGAGATATGGAGAAAGTCAAGGTTTTGCACATACCACATAACATTACGTTGGGTCATCTTCCATGTAAGGCCTATTAATATTGTGTTTTTAGGAACTGGGCACATCCTGTGTATATTATACATTTAGTATTTTTATGATTTTGAGTCACTACATAATTGATATTAATTTGACTTGGATATCATATATTTTTTGCATTCCATGGAAAATGAGGTCTTTGCTCAGTCTGAATTTATTTATCCTTTTATTTCAGTAACAAACATTGCCTTCTAAATTCTCCAGCTTGTTAATCTTTGTATTTCTCTTCATTCTAGTGTATTAAAAATTTATTCATGGGGAGGGGAAATTTGGTGGGGGCTGACAAAATATTGGCTCCGTGACGCCCATGATAGAGAAATGTGGCAGATCCTGGGGAAGGTCTATGTCCAACAACGGACATTAAAAGACTGATGATGATGATGATGATCTTTCTTCAGTGGCTGTATATTCTAAGTAACAAAATAAGGACTAGTTTTACTCAGTTAATGTTGTTTTCATTTTTTAAAATAGTATTTTAGGTTTTCAAAATCTTGACGTGATAATCGAATGAATACTTTTGTTAAGCCTGGCCATGCCATATGAATTTTACCATTTTTAACATACACAGTATATAATTCCTATTAAACTGCTTGCTAAGTTGAAATTTTTCGTATTAATGATCTTTTAAAAATATTTCTATTATGAAATAACTATATTCATTTATTTTGTGCACGTGTCAGGTGCAATCTTCTCCTATACATTCTTCATTTTTTTCATTGTGAAGCAATCTCAAGATACTTGTTTGAAACTTGGAAATTTGTAATTATAAGCTTTTCAATATGTTCGTAAATGGCTTGGTTATGTATAGATCTTATGGGTATCTTCAGAATGGTAGTTGTATCAAATCGTTTAAAATCTGAATATTGTCTACCTTTTCATCAAACTGAAAATTTTAGGGATAATTGGTCCTACATGAACTGAATGCAATGCTCCATGATAGTGCTAGACTTCACACCTCTCAGCTGTGTCTAAGCTTAGAGAATTGCAAGCATCTTCCTCATTCACCAGACATTTTTCCTACAGATTATCATCTTCTCAAGCATTTTGTACTTCATATCCATAATAAAAGGATCAATAATAGGGAAGTCATAATTTGTACTTTTATCAAATTTGTGACAACTAAACCTAAAGAATTTTATAATAATAGCATAGTTTTATTATATTCAATATTTTTTGCTGTTTAGGCCATCCTTCTACTAATAAAAAAACCAATTTTGTATGATATAATCTAATATCAAAAAATTAATTGCAACTCTTCAGTGTTAACAAATATTGATTGCTTAGATACATGTTTGACTGAGTTGTCCTCAACGTCTATTTATATAATGGACAGTGCGTTTTTTTTTGTTTTTTTTTTTCTGTTTCTTTCTCCGTAACAATGGACTCCTCCACTTACTGGTAACAATTTTGCTAACCCTCTTCCACTTGAACAAGAACAATAGTTTCTTTTTTTTTTTTTTCTCCCTTCTTTATCATTCCATAAATTTTGCAGATATTGACTGCTTTATAGATATTTACTGACATTTTTCAAGATTTATCTTGTGTATCTTTCCTTGTTGTTTATTTTCCAATGGTGACAGTTTTATCATTAGATTAGTTTTACATGAACAAGTTAAATACATCTAAACTTTTGTACTTAGTCCGTGTGAAATTGATTTTATGTGAATTGGCATTAAATTTCATCAATTTGATTTACGCTTTCATTTTCTATCCCTCGAACTTGTTTCCCGTCTCTTTTTCTATTTCCTTGTTTATTTATTATTTTCAGATATATATTCATATTTTGTGTTTTTCTTTATAAGAAGTTGATTGTAGATTTTCTTGTCTTTTTTTTATTTAGTCTCGAAAAAGTTATGTCGTTACTGATCAAATATTATTACTTGGTTTTTCTTCCATCAAGTTCTAGGCCTTAAATAATATAGTTTTATGAATCTGTCAGATTAATGAAGTTGAGTATTGTATGAAGAATTTTCTTCAAGAAATAACTCTTAAATGAATTTACTATGAAAAAATTTGTTTGTTTTTCGTTGATTCCATTGGCTTTTCTTCCCATTATGTTTGAATTCCATTTGCCTAAAACTTTTGGAATTGTTGTATTTTTCGGAGTATATTTATCTTTTCAACTAGTTGAAACCTGCGTTTTCAGGCAATTTTCAGTTAGTATACATAAGTATGTTGAATGGAAAATAAGAGTCCAGTATAGCATTATAATTGCATTGTAAATAAAACCCATTAAAAATTTTTTCTCAAAAGATTTTATTCAAACATTCCCCTAGGATCAATGAGTAAACATGCAAAATTTGATTGAGCTGTGTCAATGTTTGGGGTTGGGGGGGGGGGCCACAATGACAAATAGTCTGTTGTTGTATATGATAAAAGATGTCTGTTTTATTTCCATATATTTTTTCCTAAGTAATATAGATTAGGGCAAGCCTAACCTTCAAGAACAAGAAAATTCTGCTAGTCCTAAAAAAGAAGAGTCTACCACCAATCCATCCCTCTGATAGTCACCTATGGAGCTGAAACATGAAACCTAACTCAAAGACTGATCCGCTAACTGAGAACCATGCAATGTGAACGGGAGAGAATCATGCTCAGCTTAACATAGAGAGATCACAAGGAAAACAGGAGGCCAAGAATCATAGAATTTATAAGAAAACTTGAATGGCAACGAGCTGGTCATGTTGCTAGAATGACGAACAATGTCCAGCTATGGATGCTAAAAGGCTGATGATGAATATAAATGAATCTCGCCATATATGGTGAGATTTATCCATGTTACTTAGTATATATTAATTTAATAATAATTGCCAAATGTTATTGAGGTACTGTACTAATGCTCAGTTTTATGTGTAGACAATATTAGTATAGTTTTACACATCCATTCTTATAATATAAATCTGATATGCAGGCCTATATAGTTTAATAGAGCTCTACAGATGATTCCTGGCACAAACCTGAATAACCACTTTTTCTTCCACTCTAACTGGATTTAAAACCAGTTTCATGCAACTTTTTACCCCCCCCCCCATCACTCATGGTAAAAAGAAAACAAATACAGAAGTACGCATATTATCCGAATAAGACAGGCAGGGAGTAATTTGTTCGGATAATTGATAGTTTGAGTTCCAATCATAAACAAGAAAGCCATACGACTTTTTAATTTTTGATTTTTTTTTTTTTGTGTTAAAAATTATTTCAATACTGTTCAAAGTGACCAACTGAGATCAAGTGAACTGATCGCTCCCTTTTCACATACAATGGGAACAGTTAGAGATCAGATGCGCGACTGAGGCCGGCAGAATACAAGATGGACAGATGCACTAGACAAATCCAGAAAGTATTGGCTCTGCGACACCCATGATAGAGAGGTGTGGCGGATCCTGAGGAAGGTCTCTGTCCAAGGATGGACATTAAAAGACTGATGATGATGATGACTTGTAACAGATACGTACCTCGGACAAAATCGTAAAATTAAATATTGATTGGACTCTGAAATCTTCTTTGGATAATCTTCATTCAGATAACTGATATTCCTTTGTACATGATGGAGCTTATAAACAATTTGAATGTCATGTTTGGTAGGTATTCTCTTGGTGGCCAATTAGAAGGACTCATTGTTATCGCATGACTGTTGGCCTCATTTCTGGCAGGTGATCATTTCATTGCCTACACAATAGACCCAATTGTTTTTCAGCAAGTATTGACCAGTGAAAATAGTGATGAGACAGAAACCAATGGCTTAGTTATCTATTGTTACTTCAGAAGTAATTGGTATTGTCAGGCTGAATACTGATATACAGTATGCATCTTTTTTTTCCCTGCTATTTGATTGCTAGTCAAAGCCACATGAGATTTCCCAAAAAGTTTTATCAAAACAAACGGAAATCAAAATTACAATAAATAAAATGAATAAAAAAAAAATTAGCATATCTCTGAGAATGCTGCTTTTTCAACTATAACAAGAACACAGGATTGTCTGACTTGAAGAAACTAAAAGTAAATCAAACAAAAAAAAATTGTTTTCTAGTGAGGTAGACAGTTGAAGGAACTGTGGAGGAGAAAAGTAGGAGCGAGATTGTGCGGACTATTTGGGAGGGGAGAACAGACGAGCCTGACGAGGAAAAAAAAAAAAAAATGAAAGGAGCTAGATAGTGCCTCATTGTAGCTATATTAGTATAAACGGTATCGCTCAATCTTATACCATGTTTGAAAGTATACTTGTATATTGTGTAAAGTCGATATACTGCCCAGCCCTTATAAGGAGCTATCAATATGTATGCTGTAAATAATGAAAAGAAAAACAAGAGGCTGAAAATTCGCTGACAGGCAGTGGTAAAATACAAGAAGCAACAGGAAGTGAAGCTAAGATATCTGTATTACTAATAACAATTGCTCTAAACAATGAATAACCAATGCTAAACTTGAAATCTCAAATTAATCGGTACAAACCTCTGTATGAAAGCTCTTCTAGATTTCATTACTTTTGCTTCTTGTTGCTACTCATATTTTACCACCAGTGTTTGCTAACAAGGAGAAAATAGATTTCAAAGAGGTTGTGTTTGTTGAATTCATACATCTATAATTTGTTTAGATATCCTTTGAAACTAGCATTAAGAAAAAAAATCATATCTTCAGCAGACTTGAGCACAGAATATTAAAATAACATCAAGTGATCTTTTCTCCGAAAATTTTTCGACAATGATGCTTATGACTATATGATAATCTCGTGTTTTCTGCCTATGTGAAACGTGATTTTGCTGAAATGAAAATGAATCGAGTATTGTGTAGGAAAAGAGTATTCCTCTTGGAAACCTTTTATGAAGAGTTGAAGGTTTTTAAAGGAATAGAAATTGGCTTATTTCAATTTTATTCAAATTGTATATGTTGGATAATTGAATTTAATAATTCAAAATGAATTAATTATGATAATGATTGCCATCACTCATATCAAGTAATGGCAATCATTATGGTGGTTCTTAGGCAAGCACACTGCCATATGTCCTCCACAGAGCAGCATTATCGTAAGCAAGGACTGTTCGTACAGTCCTGTTCTAGTTTAGCGAGATTTTCTGTTGATTGGCAGGAGACCATAGTCTGAGATGGCTCATGTTGGATACACCAGTTCTTGTCCAATCACCGAAGTTGAGCAACACTGAGCTTGGTCATTACCAGATCCTGAAGAAGCAACGAGATTGGTTGATTATATCTTGAAAATAATTAAGCCCATTATCCTTTTTTTGTAAGAGGTATATTATTGATTATTGAAATTGGATTGAATATTCTTTTCATGCTCCAAGATCGACTGTTAGTAAATGTACACATTTTGCCTTTACACCGCATAACGTCATTTAAATGTCAACTGTTTCATTAAGGTGAACAAATCACACGTTTTTGAAAGTTGCTTTCCCTCAGAAAAAGAAGTTATTATTCTATGAAAAAAAAGTAATGTTTCGTGCTCTCAATCCAAAAAAAGTTGAATAGGAAAAAACAGATTTTTTTCAAAGTTTTGAAAGTTACTCACCACCAGAAAAATAAAAAAATGTTCTGTCTTCTATCGAGAAAATTTTTTAAAAAAGTAATACATTATTTTCTGAAGTTAACCACCCTAAGAATAAAAAAGTGTTTTTTTGTGCTTTCAGTCCAATTGCATTTAAAAAATATCATTTGTTTATGTGTGGAATGACTGTATATCGTGTCTAGGAAAAAAGATTTTCTGGTCAATGTTGGAGTGCAAAAACTATCATTAGTCCCTGAAAAAATTTAGCAAAATTCTGGTGTAACTCTTATCCACTGGAATCGACAAGTATAGGTTCTCTCATTGCAACATGATTGATAATCATGGCAAGTTGAAAAAATGACTTGTAAATCCGATATGTCAGTAATAATAGTGTTTATTTATCAATCATGTTTTTTTTAAATTTTTTTTTTTTTGTAGTGCAATCCCAATTGGCTTATTGCATCTCTGGATCAAATTGTATCTTTATGCCAGATTTCATCTCAATCCATCCCGTCATCTTGCTGTTGAATACATGTGTATGGTTTTCTGTAAGAAGATGTGTGATACAGAATGATTTTATTGGAACTTATCATTTAATTATCAGTTATACACTTTCTTTTCATTTCTAACAGTCGATTTTGATCGGAAAGCTTTTGATGCTGAAATAGAACTTAATTCGACAAATTGAAAGTATGCCTATGCTGATAATTGGAATATTAGAGATAATAAAGAGTTTGGTAATAATAAAAGAAATAAACAAATCCATACTTTGCATAAGTGAATCACCATAGCCCATGTGTGTACCAGAACTAATTATCTACAAAATAATCTAAAATAATAGAGTTTTTATCTAAAATTATCTATTAAAAAAACAAGACTTGCATTGTTAGTCCCTAAATTGCCACCGGAGACCCCCAAAAGTACTTTTCTGTAAAAACAAAACCAAGGTTTTTAGATGGTGCCTAGTTGTGTACTCCTGCTAATTTTCAAGGTTGTAACCCCAAAAATGTAACCCTAAGAGACGCAGTCATAGACACTCATAGAGGAAAATATGTAGTCCACCTGGCTGGTTGGTCAGGCTATTCATGGTTCTACGGTACTTTGACTACATAAGAATACTTATAATGAAACCAATTTAGAGTGATTAGATATGATATGAGAGAACAACTTAAAATTAAAGTCTTAATCTCTGCTTAGCAGTTATATACAAGCTGATTGTTATATCCAAGATAAACTGTACTAGATTTAATGTTTTATTGTAATCATTTGAAAGTCAAGATTTTGTTGCTATGATTTATTTCCATGATTGAAATAGTGTAATCATAGTTTTGGCATGTTATTCTGATCCTTCAAATGTTTTCTGATAAAAGAAACACTTTGAAATGAAAATTGTGTTGGAAAAAAAAAAAAGAAAGATGTTTATAGCTTTAGTGTTTTGAATTTGACAGTATGGATGTATGAATATGATGATTATCATTTGCAATGGTTTGATGGAAGTACTCTTAGTTGAAATTCAGCCAACCTTGTTATTAGTTCATGTTCTAAGAGGATTGAAAGCAATCCGAAAAGTCAATGTCTTATTATTTAGTACCATAGAGTGTGCTATTTTAAATTGATTGAGTTTTCTATTTTTGTCTTTTTCCATGTGCACTTAATATCTTTTTTTCTTCTGGCTTTTTTCATACATTAGAAAATGCTCCACTATATTGACAAATAGTTTGTAAAGCGAAGTATTATAATTTTGAAAATGAGGTTGCTTGAATGTGATCTTAAATTCAAGCTTCGCCATGTTTACTTTGCAAAGAGCCAATATTGAACAATAATGTCAGTTAATGAAAAAAAAAAATAGATTAAAAAAAAACATTTATAAAGTATTCTTAATAGTGCAACATTCCTTTACCTGCAAGAATAACATTTAGATTGTATGTAATCTGATACTTTTTCTTATTTTGGTTTCATGATAACCAGTTGACATTCTAAATTCCTCAAGTTGACAAAGAATATAAATTTACTGTAGGAAGTTCTTTTTATTTCAGAAAAATCAAAAGATAAGAAAATTTATTTGCTTTTGAAAAGCCTGAAACCAAGATAAGTCTGAAATAGTATGTCATTAGAAAACAGTAAGTGAGGGTAAAAGGTTATAGAAGTAAGCTGAGAATGCATTAGTCTGGCTAAATAAATCAAGATTATCTCTTGAGGAATGTTCGTTAGTCAGTCGGTGGAATTGTTCCATTTATAGATGCTACTTTTTAAAGAAGTAGTCTGGTGGTAAACTCTATCTCCTTTCTGGCAACTCCTGCAGCCAAATAAGGCTGCCATTTGTGACGTCTCGTAATTCTACTGGAAAATGACCTTGGAAGCTAAGAGATTGGGATTGTCTCTGTACAACGACCTTCCCACTTTGAAATCATTCATACACAAGTCGCTGTGCAACACTGGTGACAGCAAAGTTTCAAACATCATCAGAACCATGGTCAATCAACTGCTAAAACGTTGGATTCAGATATTTCACTCGTTATATATTCTCAAATCTTTTTTACATGGTTTTATATAGATTTTGGAAAATTCTTTCTTGGCAAACTGTGAAGTTTACCTTGAAATGATTTTCCTGTAATCTATATAAAATCAAAGAAAAAAGCAAGAGAGTGAATCTTCATATAAACTTTAGTAAAACAAAGGTTGTGTGTGACAAATATGTACTCGGAATAGGGCCTATTATAGGCTTTTTCTGATGGCAGTTAATTGTATAATTGAGCCAGCTTCAGTTGAGTTGAGATGGAATAAAATTAACTAGAAAATTGGTAGGTAAATTTTGTATGACCAATATCAGAATAACCAGTAGAGGTTAGAATTTCTGATTCATGGCTTAGTGCCACTCTAAATAGATGAAGTCAGCATTTTTTTATGGAGGCATTTTGAGCAATGAACGTCATTATCTACCATATGTATATTTTTCCAGATTCTATAAACACATTTTCTTTTGTATTTCAAAGTCTTTAGATTGAGTTCTTTTAATCTTTCAATGTAAGATATATTCTTATATATTTTGGTGGTTCTCCTCTGTACTCTCTCTCTATAGCATCGAAGTTGTATTTCATACGAGGAGACCATACGCCAGAAGCATGTTGAGAAAGACATAATGATCAAAACTGAAAACACACAGCTAAAGAGAGTAGACCATTCCATCTACCCGGGACAACAAATCTCCATGAAACTCTCAAAAGAAGAAAGAAATCAAACGAAGGATCACCCTTGGCTGACAAGCTTTTGATAAATCAAGCTCAACATTCAGGAACAAATAGAATCCTGTTAGTTCTGAAAAGATCAGTTACCAGTGCCGCTCAAATGGTAGTGAGCTGGCCATAATCTAAGAATGCTGGACATGGTTAACAATGTGGATCCTCAGACCAGCAGAAAATAAGATGGCGTGACAATTTAGACAGGTTCAGCAAATATTGGCACCACAATATATGTGATAGATCTGGTGAATGTTGAGGAAGGTCTTTCTTCAACAATAGATTTTAAGGCTTATGTGATGATGAATAGATAGATTCATGGAAATATAACATTGTTGTACCATCTAAAGATGATCTTTAAATCTGCTGACATCAACATGTATCTTGGGCCTTTTTGGGTCGTATTTTGATGGGTTTATTTATAACCTCAAGATTCTCCAGAATGAATGTTTCTTTTATTCTATTTTATATTTTCCAGAAAAAAACACCAGTGATAACATGAATAGTATTTATTCTGACCACATTTATCCTTGATAGAATTTTTTACATGACTTCAAATTTTGACGCTTAAGTTGTTCAATTATTGACTGCAATGACAACTTCAAGTCATTGATTTTTTTTTTTCTAAATGAGTAGGACAGCTTTGAATACAAGTGACTCGATAAGAATCTACTTTTATGATACGACATGTGTATGACAATATTTTTTTCCAGTAACATTTGTCAAGGGAGTTTGAATTATAAAGTAGTCTTATTTTTTTTTCTTTTTTGCAAATGCATAAAAAATTCAGGATCATTCTGGTTTTAGAAGTTGTTTAAATTGTGGCTAACAGTTACAAGATTACCAGTAGGAACACATTTTCTCTATTTTACTGTATTTCAACCTTATGAAAACTACTTTCATCTGGAAGTCTCACAAATTCAATTCTATGAGATTAGAGAATGACTAATATTTTTTAGCAGTATAAGTTTTGATAATTTCATGTCAATCAGAAGTTCGTTAAATTTGGTGAAATTCTTACAATGAGAAGCTTTTAACTCAGATTTAATTGATATTGAACCTGGAAGAAAAGTATGTTTACTCTATTGCATATCCACACATTTGTTATTGTTAGAAAGCAGGATAGATAAATCTTTGCTGCTATTTTATTGACCTTTTGTGCTCAGCTAGGAAATTGATAATTTAAATTGATCAGACAAGATGACATTTTGAAAACTTACATTTTCTGTACTTTCATGTTATATATTGTGATTTAATAAAGGATATGTTCATATTAATTAGGAATAATTGTGAATTTCATTTACTTTGCAAAGATTTTACATTTAATATGCTGAATCATAATTTGACAATATGCTAAAAGGTATATTAGTTTAATAACATAGAATTTAAAACTTTGTCCTCACAGAATAATTGTTCCAATCATATCTTTAAATGAAGTTAGTTTTATTAAAAGATACATCAAAGAAAAGGTGATTCCTGGAAGCCAAGTTTTATGATTACGTTACTCTTATCTAATCTTACTGTGAATTCGCTTCTTCTTTGTTGGTATTCTCTTACTAGCTTCAGGTTATTAAATCTCCGGCAATAAATCTCTCTCTGACCTTAATAAGCACTAAACAAACATACCATTGATCTGATTAGTAAGACAAATGAAAGTAATACAAAATGTAAGTACTAAAATGAATTGGTTTTGTTTCAATGCCCCCAAATTTAATTTAAAGATTGACAAAATAGCACATCAATTCAACAATACTTCTTGTTAGCATTACTTAGTTATAGTGAGTGCATGGACGTCAAAGAGAAGTCAAGCAGGACTGGATTCAATAGAAGCTTTGTAAGAGATTCTTTGGGGATTCATTCTAGTATTTTAGTAGTCCAAGATGGTGTAAGAGCTAAAATGAAGTTCTTGAATGATGCAAAACAACTTCCTTACATCATCTGACTAGTAAAATGTAAACATGAATTTAAAATTAATATAAATGTAATTGATACATTTGATTGTAAATGAAAATAACTATTAAGCATTTAACTATATCAAAAATCATGTTTCCTCAGAAGCTGAAAGGCCTTAAAAAAAAAATAACATTATGTTGATTCTAAACTTGCAAATATTGATAATCATCGTGGTTTTTGCCTAACACAAATTATCTATCTCAACTTTGAAAGAATTAAAAATGTGCTTCTGCACAAGTTATAAAACAAAAATCCCTCAATACTTCATCCTTCTTCTCTTTTATCAAGAAAAAAAAAAACTTAATTGATACAATTACCATACATAGCTGATAAAGACCATTTGTTATCTTCATTTTTTTGCGTTATTTTTCATTACAACAATTGTTTGGCGGTACAAAAAGGCATAACATGAATTGCAGATCAACCTGATCTCCAAACCACTGAATGTAAAACAAATACTGCTGAAATGTATATTTGTTTTCCTTATCATCAAAACCAAATAATGCAACTGAAATGACGACAAAGTGTTTTGTAAATGTCTCTGTTCAAACTGATAATCATAATGTAAAATCTCTGAAGTTTGAATAGCAGTTTGGCAAATGAAAGAAGTATATAGGTTTCTGTAATCTTGACTAATATTTAAGCCTTTTGTTTGGTTGTTGGTTTTCTACAAAAACTAGAAGGCCTCTTGACCTAATATTTTTCACGTAGACTGAGAAGAGGTCAACTTGAAAGATAGTCTTTGTGAGGTTGACCTTGGAAGTCATTCAAGGTCACCAAAGGTATTTTTTGGTCATTTGAAAACAATTTTTCAAGTTTATGGCCACAATTTAGCACTTACAAAACTGAAATTGGTCATTGAGGTATATCTTACCATGGCAAAGGTCATATATGATTTGGAGGTAATTTCTGGTCATTAGCCAATTTTCTGAGTTTTAAGTCCTAATTTTACACCAAGGATGCTGAAATTGAGCATGTGGGTACATCTTCTCACTCTGAAAGTAAATTGAGCTTATGGGTACATCTACTCTCACTATGAGTAACAGGCTCAGCAAGATTGACCTTGGCAATCATTCAAGGTCACCAAAGGTCAATTCTGGTTATTTCTACTCAATTTTTTGAGTTTTTGGCAATAAATTTGCATTTATGTTACTGAAATCGGGGTTCAGGGTAGATCTTTTCTTAGCAAGGGTTAAAGACAATGAGATATTGACTTCAGAATTCATTCTAACCAATTTTACAAGTTGTTAGCCAAAATTTTGCACCTATGAAACTGAAATTTGGCATAGAGGTAGATTCTTTCACAGCCAAGGTATTCGAAAATGTGATTTTGACATTTGAGGTCATAATATCATTTCTAGCAAATCTTCTTAGTGGTTGAGCACAATATTGCACCCAGGGGTATAGGGGTACCTCTTTACATATTGAAAGTTACAGGCTATGTGAGGTTGATGCTGGAGATCAGTAGAGGTTATTTGTTAATATTGTAACAAGGCACAAGGGAAATCTCTTAAGATTATTGGCCTTTATATGACTTCTCTATGCTTTTCCCATGGGCAGCTCTACATTGGTTGTTCTAGGGTTGAATCTTGGCATCCAACATGAGAAACTCTCATGTAGTGTATCCAGAAGCCCTCCTGAATTAAATGACAGCATCATCTTTTTTTTTTTTTTTTGTGCATCAGAATATTTCTTTCGTTACAGCTACTTTTTCATGTGTACTGAGTGTACATAATCGTTTTTTATTGGTTGTGTTGTGTAAGAAGAAATATATCAAAGAACATATTTTTCTGTTTGGTTATATTTTAAATTATTTCCTCCCAGGCAATGCTGTGTATCTGTGTTGGTATTTGATAATACTTGATATAACTCATGTTTTCATTTTATGAGAATTTTGATTCTTAACATTCAATGGAGAATTTTTGTTTTTCCTTTCTTAATGCAGACAGTTTTCAGTTATTGCTTCAATCTTCTACTGTAAAAAGTATACTATTGCTTATTTGAATTTTTTATTATTTTTCATTAATGATACTCTTTATTCTGAAGTTCTTTTTAGTGCCAAGCATTTTTTCCTTTACAATCATCTTGTCATTACTCAATCTTTTCCCTCCAGGCTGTCGTTTCTTTACCTATAACATTGACAAATATACTTTTTCAGTACCTATGATTGTTTTATTTCTTGGGGGGGAGAAAAAAATTTATCAACAGTCTTATTTGAAACATACATAGTTACCTTGCTTGCCCCCTCTATATGACCATTGGTGCATTTGTGATAGAATAATATTCTATGGATTTAGGTGTATAAATATTTGGATTGAAGTATAAAAAGTATTTATTTTGAGCACATTTATAGAATATATATATATATGTATATATATATATATGTATTATATAGGTTGATACAAAAGTTCCCTGTGCCATATTTTGCGTGATGTTATGAAAAACCTTAGAATTTACTCCAGGCTTTTCATTACTTGTTATACATCATTTACAAATTTTGGTAAAAGTTCAGAGGTCAGGAGTATGGGTTTCACACGAACTTGCAAAAAGGAACATCGGTCAGTGTTTGAGCACTTGATTTTCTGTTCTTGCTTGACTCTTGAAAAAGTAATCATGTGACAAGATGATCACTGGCAATGAACAATGGATTTATGAGAATCCCTAATGAAGAAAATTGTGGTGGCTAGATCCGAGGTAGCCTTCAACATCTAAACGCTAACTGAATCTAGAGGGGGGGGGTTCTCTTCTGTGTTCGATTGGATTCAAAGGGAATTCTTCGTAACAAATTGCTGGAACCTGTACAAACTGTTACTGTGCAACGCTACAATTGATTTATTTGACTAATAGAATGGAAGAGGGGCAACCTTTTTCTGGGCAAGGAAATCAACGGGGGATTTTGCTGTGAGACAATGTCTGCCCTCAAGTTGCGAATCCGATGGTACTAATAACCATCAGACAGGGATCGGAAGTTTTTCCCAAGTGTGACATATTTGCGTTAAGCCATCGTTTGTTTCAATCAATGTAATGAACTTTGTCTGGTCAATGATTTAAACAAGGTATTGATCATTTCTTCAAAGAATTCATAGATTCAAAGCTAGAATAATTTTTTTGTACGATGAAATACGCGTTTTATCTAAAATGAGGCATAAGGTTATAGTTAACTGAAAAAAGATATTTTGATAAAAGAATAATGATGCCGTGATTTTATCTGGATAAAAGATTTTGTCAAAAAATGCTGGCAATTTTTGCATCAACTTGATAAGTATGAGTGAGTTGAAGCTATTGTCATTTAAGAAATTTAAGTGTTATTTTTGATTTGGAGGAACATTGAAAAAAAAAATGTTTTTTCATACATCATTTTCTTGTCTATCTCATTTTTTTGAGGCTGGCTTTTATATGTTGCGATTATCAAAGTAGAAGTAATGATACTTGAAGAAGATGACTGACATGAAGCTTGAAGTTTTTCAGTTACTCGTGCCCATAAAATAGATTAATTAAAAAGAATTGTGATTAGATATATTTACTATGTTCATGTTGTCATAAGAAAGACCATGTTCATGTTGATTTGATGACTAAAGGCATAATAAAATGAAGAGGCTCTCTTGAAAATATGTTTTTTTTCTTAGAGTGATGTAGATCTTATTCAGTTTTCATTTACAATGTTCTTTTTGGCATTCACTATAAACTTTTCGTTTATAAAAACTAATATATATACAAATACTTTTTAAAATGTTTTCTTGCCTTAGACTTTGACCAAAGTGGTAACTGTGTTATGATGGTAAGATATAATTTGCTGGCAATAATTGAAAAGAAAGAGATGGTAATTATGTTATCTACGGAAAGAAAATTTGATAAAGTAGTTGAGGGAAATATCTATGTGTTACTTTTTGAAATTTTGTTTCTTTTCAAATTATCTTTAGAAATAGAAACATTCACATTTCTGAGAATTTCTAAAGATAAAATTCTTGAAATGTGATTTTAAAATAATTGACTGCAGTAAATGATGAATACATGGTCTGTTAAAATGTTTGCCTTTCTAGCCATTCAAATTTTTTCTATATTCCCAAGTGATGCTAGCTGAAAACTCATCATCTAATAAGGGTTTCACCTAGATGTTTACTTTGTATGGTTCATCCAAAAGATGAGGATTCGGTTCAACTAACCAAAGTAGGGGTTCAGCTTAGCATTAAACTTACATTGTGAATCAAACCCCATGTTGGAAACTTTGAAAGTTTTGGAATTTTCTAGAACTAGTATGCTAATAACATGTTCCAGGGTCCAATTGATTACTACAAAAAATTTGGTGGCCATAGCTCTAACTGTCCTTGACTTCTGCTATGATGGACAGGCGTACATATATTTGGTGAATTATTGTAAAATTAACATTACTTAGTTGGTTTATGTTTGTGAAGCAATGTGGTCTAGAAACTTTGAATTTTCAGCAGCTATTGTGGCTTTAATGATTTTGTAAAAGTCATTGTATAAGGAAAAAATTGAGTTGTTTGCTCAGTGACAATCTCCAGGGTTTCTGGATTTTAGAATCTTTGCTAGCTGAAAAAGAAGAGAAACATGCTTAGTGACTCATCCACAATGATCTCTTCTGGTTATGCACTTTGGTTTCATGTTCATTAAACTTTCACTTGAGATGTCTATCATTGTTCGTATGTGTTGATTGTCTGTGGTTATTCATATGGAGTCTTATTTCTTTTTTTCCCTTGCTCAAAAGAGTTTTCTTCTTGACTCTTGTTTGACCTAAATGTCTCTCACGTCTATACTTTGTGTCTCCTCTTATTTGTTATGACTGTCATTTTATCACTAGCTCTTTACAGTATTTCATCTCTTTATGGGGTCTGTAGGAACAATTTTCTCTTCTCATTCAGGAGATGTTAGGGTTTATTTTTATTGTGGATCATCTTCTGAGCACACAAGTTGCTCAAGTTTAGAATATTAAATGGTTTAAGAAGGCGTACCACGACTGGGAAAGAAAATACATAGGGATAACTCGTGTTCAAATGTGAATACTCTTTGTTAACCAGGAGTGTAGGTCATTTATCATTCAAGTATTATTCTCTTATAATGCTCGACTATCTCAGGAGTATGTCTTAATGGTTTTTTTTTTACTCGTATGTATGTATAGAATAGAAACAATAACCACAGAAATGAATCTGAAAAATACCTGTGATTTTAATTAGGGTTCTTTATAACTTTTAATTTTGCTTCGTACAGTATTGTATTGGTGAGTATATATGGTATCCTACTATAATTCACCAAATGTGCGTCTTTATGTGACAGTGTAACTCACCATGAAATTTCCTGTGTATACTAATGAGACTTCCTGGCATGTTATTAGCAAGTTGAATTTTGAAAATTCTAAAAATAAAAATAAATATTGTGTGGTCTGCGTTCTTGCTCAAACTGATGATAATGATTTGATTTCCATCCATCTATCAATCTATCTTACGATAATCTGCCTATCTTTTGTGAAATCCTCTCCAATATTCAAATTGAATTTGATCCCAGAGTTGGTGATGATGATTTTGAAATGAGGTATGATTCAATAAATACATAGTTCAAATCCATGACCTGTTATTAGAGCCAAAGACCCTATTTCCACAGGAATTAGCTGAAAAAAACCCTATTGGTTGGATTTTCAGCTAATATTATTAGTTTTGCTTATGCTCTATACAGTATATGATAATTAAAAATGGTCTATTTGATGATAGTATGAACTTTATTCTTTGTATCATTGAAAGAGATAGAAACATGCAATTCTTTTGTCCGTTTTCACAGTTTCTTGTTTATGCAAGGCTGTCAGACATGTGACCTTTTTGGAAGTATGATTGAGAATTCTCACCATTGTGCTTTGAATGACATTTAAGAAGAATTTATCAGAAACAAATAAAATGTTCTTATATGAATTTTTATTAGCAGTCCTTTATTAGGTATAAAATAATTTTATACTGTCTGATATGGAATTATTTTTAGATATATATCTAGTTCAAATTTTATTTGAGTTGAATGACTGATAGTCAGTAAATATTTTTCAATCGATTTGTTTCCCTTGTCTTTGTTCAATTATAGATTCTGCTTTTGTTTCTCCTACATAGGTATTTTGAATGGTTTCTAATATGTAATAATATAATATGTGTGTGGTACTTTCACACTATAGAATTTAGATGCATGCAATCTTTATAAGTGTATTATATCTTGGATATCTACACCTTTATATCAATCTTAGATTTGGAAGAATCATTAAAGAGATTTTGGTAGACTTTTTCGAAGATTTTCCTAATGAATTATGTTCAAATTATTTACGAAAGTGCTTAGTTTTGAAGTTGGTTTTGTTTTCAAATTCTTGCTAGTGCAATAATGAATGTAATTCAATTTGTAATTGTTTTTCTTTGTCTTTATGGAATCATTATTCTATGGCTGAAAAGGTTGACAATTCTCTTTGTGGAGTATCTATTGAATTTTCCTCCTTTGTTCAGTGACATCTTGAGTTACTGTAGTTGGGATGTCAAAATCTTTTAGTGAGCATCTAATATTTCATTTCTCAAGGGCTGTTGAATGAAATTGAATGCATTAAGTGGCTGTCAGTTGTATCTTCATTACATTTTAGACTGTTTATAGCAAGTGTGGATGTTTAATTCATATTAGTTGCACTAAGTAGAATATAGCTAATAAAAATAATGTTTCATATCTAAAACTTCTTTTATGCTTATTGTATTACCTGAGTAATTAAGGTGGATAGGTAAGTCCTTAAAAAAAAACCAAACCTCCAACCTGATTCTCTTAGGCTTTTAAGCCCCTTTGTACCACGTACACATTGAAGATTGACTGTCGATAAAGAAGTAAAATGAATTGTTTCACTAAAAACCATTAGAGTAAATATAACTGTCAATAGCAAAATAGAATCCATCCTCGTGCTTACATTACCTTTCTGTCAGTTCCATTGTATTACCTGAGCTACAATTAGTGTATTTTAAGATTTCCAAGCTTTAAGGTTTTCACTGTTTTGAAATGGTATCTTTTTTGTTTTTGTTATTCCTTTTTGTGTTTATGTATGTACTTGTTAAACCTCGAATTACTCTTAGACATAAGAATTAGTGGAAACAAATCCTTTTCATCACTGTCAATAATAGAACAATCATAGTATGAAAATTTGTCATGTAAAAAAAAATAAAGAGGATCCATCAATGAAGAATGTGTAAGGTCTAGATAAATTCTATTTTTGATATTATTAGAGTTTTCCACAGGAAAACATCTAAAATACAGATTCTGGAGAATGTTGATGTTATTAATAAACCCGTCAGAATAGAGAAAAAAAGGTTCAAGAAGCTTTTTTATTCAAAAATAAAAAAAGAAAAATTTTTGTTTGGTGGGGGGGGTCAAGTGGAATACTGATATCAATTTACAAGTTCGTAGACAAAATGCTATGGCCAGGAGCACTGGAACAAACACATGTACATGTAAGAAAGGATTGAATCCTTCACCATCTTTGATGGCTATGGTTATTCAAGTAATGAAAAATTTCATCTCATGAAGAATCTTATTGAATGAATCTATCAACGGCATAGACTTCCACAAGTGAGTGAATAATTATGTATGAGCTTAGCCTGACATAAGGCCATAATACTGGGATACCCCAAAAAGATTGATGCTTTAATATTAACAATGGTCTTCGTCTTAGCTTGGTATCCGTTGCTCTGAAACAGATGCTCAAATTTAGGTTTATAGTATGGTAAGATGTTTTTTATAAAGCGATCACTCTTCATTGTTCAGGATTGACAGAGGACTATGCTAATGTTTAAGCTTGATTTAACCTCAGTTATTTGCACACTATTCTGTCTGTACCTTGTTCTGTGTAACTATAAAAATTAAGCTACATTTTTTTGCAAAGAGATGCGCCTCATTGTTAGTGCAAGCAGTCCAAGTAAAAAAAGAAGTGAATAGATGATTGATGATTGTTATGACTTTCTAATGATTCTTTCAGAGGAAGAATCATTTGTGGAGAGACTATTCTTGGATAAAAGGCATTTCAGAATGAACATGGATGAATGGTTTCCTTTGCATATGGGAAAGTATTGTCTTGAAGATAGGCTCTGGCTCATTGCATGGGTGCTCTGGTACTGTCAGCTGCTTAAGGTATGATTGGGATGCATCAAAAGTTCAGCTTAGTAAAGGCGACTATTAAAAAGATATTACAGAATGCTATCATTGATGCTGTGTATGATGTTGATCAAAAATTGGTTGAAAATGAGGTAATATGGTTTGAATTAGAAGAATTATCAATTATTATGGGGAAACTTAGCTTCATATCTGTGAAAAAGCCTAAGCAAAGGTAGCTCTGCAGATATATCAGAAATCAGAAGATGGTATGCAAAGCACTTGGTACTGAACTCGAATACCTTGAGCTTGATTTCATCTATTCAAGTAAAAAAAATCACCTGCATTTGTTATGATTAAAAAATTTTTTTTGTTGGTACTTGTTTTTATACTTTTTGATTCATGGTACTTATTTTGCTTGTATATTTTGTTATAGATTTTACCACAGATTTTGATTTTTGCCTTACTTCATAACTCCTTTCCCAAACCCATTTCTATCACTGATTAGTAAGCAGACTGTAATTTGAATTTCTTAATATCGAATCTAAGAGATAGGTTTTTAGTATTTTGCCTTTCTCTGCGAAGTATAAGAGATCTCGAAATTAAACTTCACATGAAATCAGTACATTGATTTTTGTATTATCCTAGCAAAATTACTGTGTATGGATGATCTGAAGTAAAACTTGTGGTAAATATAGACTATATGTACCTTTTGACCAGCACTAAAAATGGTTACATTTATTTATCAATCGCTCTCTATAAGCTCTATATAGTGCTTGTTGGCCATTTTTCTTGTAATGCAAGCAGTGCCTTGAGCTTCAGACATTTGATGATGAAAGAACTGGAAACATTTACATTTTGTGGTATTTATTCCTGATTTTTTTGTTAAGTTCCTAACTTGGTCTAAAGGTTTTTTTCCCCACACTTGATGGTCAGTGTCTTTCTAATTATCAGACTCTAAATTTCCGCGTCTGTTTCAATCATATTGTTGGTGCTAAGTTGTGTTTTGTTTTGTTCTTTTTAAATTATTATACTAGTTTACTCATGCTGTCAAAAATAATGGCAGTGTCTCATGATAATGGAAATTTGCTTGATACCTCCCACCTGTCAAAAAGTTTCTCCAAGAAAATTGCCCCTCCACCAAAAAAAGAAAAAGGGTTATAGGCGATTTCACTCTGGATAGTTATAGACTGATATTTCTAAAAAGTTCTGTGATTTTGACAGCCCAAAGACGAATTTTGAAGGCTGGCTGAACAAAAACTAAAACTTCATTTTTATATAGGTTCAATTTTAGTCTTCATTATCATCATAATCAGTCCTTTAACATCCATCGTTGGGCATAGACCTTCCCTAGGATTTGCCACAATTCTCTCTCATGGGCGTAGCAGAGCCAGTTTTTCCAGAATCTGTCTAGTTCATCTCTCCATCTTGTGTTCTGTTGGCCTCGGTTTCTTATGTGATCTCTGGGGATCCATGTTGTGAGTCGTGATGTCCATCGGTTGTATTTCATTCTTGCAACATGGCCTGTCCATCGCCGTTTGAGTTTTTTGATAGTTTCTATGATGTCACAGACACCCGTTTTCTTCCTTATATACTGTGCTGTCTTGTGATCACTCCATTGCATAAAAGGTAAATAAAAAATTTACAATTAAATAGAAAATTCTACAGAAACTACGGTGTCTATTAAACCAATTCTTCCTACTATTTACCTTCATGTTGCAAATAAAATATATATTTGTTATTCAAATATTAGGCTTTCTTTCATTAAAGAATTAATAAAGGGAAGGTTAAGCTGAATCTTGATTGTTACTCTTTCTGAAGAAATACCACAATACAAAGCAATGGTAAACAATGCTGCTAACATATTCAGACCCAAGTGTTGCAGATAGTCTCTATTTACCACAAGTTTTACTTCAAATCATCCATACACAGTAATTTTGCTTGGATATTAGAAAATTTTTATTTACATTTCGTTATCATTTTCAATCCATCTGCAGCCAATAAAACTCGAAGTTAAGAGAAAAGGCAGTTTTATTCAAACTAGCTGAAAATATCCACCCTTCCGGCATTCAAACCCAGCTAATGGAGCCTACGGGTGTAAAACATTAAATCATTACTTAATTTGAAGTTTTATGATTGTTGGCTCTATAATTTGAGGTTTTACATCCGTAGGCTCCATATGGCTGGGGATAATCGCCTGGAGGGCAAGTATTTCCAGCTAGTTTTGGTAAGTTTGCAATTGCGTTGTACTTGGGAAATATCAAAAATATTATACTGCTTGAAAATTTCTTGTTCATGGTAAACCAGAATGGATTCAGACTTTTGTAAGCTTTTTGAAAAAAATAAATTAGGGGGACTACTATAATTATCATTTAATAGTTATCTCCCTTGACAAATGTTACAGACAAAAATACAGGTATACACCTTGCATATCATATGTAGATGGAGACCGCTTTTTCATGGTAGTGTTCAGGAATGGGTGGTATAGACAAAAAGTCTTTTTGTGATATACGATATATGTATCGTATATTCAGTTTCAAGTCAAAGCAAAACAAACATCTTCTCGTATTTCTTTTAGCTCCTTTGAAAGTAACCAACACTGGGGCAGCCGTTGTTGCTGACATCCTTCCCAACTACCTGATATCTTCAATTCAAGGGTGATTGAACTTGAATTTAACCAGTCCCTAGTCTAATGTAGCCAACTGAGGGGAATAAAATGGAAGATAGGCTGTATCACAGATGTTTCCAGTGAAAACTCAAGTGGATGTGGTTGCCATGTAGTTGAAATTTTCGGCCAACAACTTGCAAAAGTGACCCTAAAATGGCTCTATACTGATGTAAGCGTTATCGTCTGATTCTATACCGAAATTTGAAAATATATTGATTTACCATTTAAGTAGTTGTGTTGCCCGGCCCTAGAAGTGTCAAGACTGATTTCAGTTCAAACTTCAAGTATCATCGTCATCAGCCTTCTAGTGTCTGTCGTTGAACATAGACCTTCCTTAAGATCTGCCAGAACGCTCCATCATGAGTGTTGCAGAGCTAATACTTTCTTAACTTGTCTATTCCATCAAACCATCTCATGCTGGTCATATATGATCTCTGGGGATCCATGTTGTGAGTTGTAATGTCCAACGGTTGTGTGACATTCTTGCAACATGGCCAGCCCATTGTCATTTGAGTTTTAGTATACTAGAACTGAAATTTTGCTCTTATTCAAAAAGCAGATGATGAATGGATAAAACCAAGATTCTTCATTGGACAGATTACGAGAAGAAAGATGGAAAATAGACAGCAATTGATGTAGGGAGGGTATAGAGATATTCTGTAGAAATTAAATATCAACAGCAAAACAGTTTTTATGTGCTTATCAATTTGTATAATAATGTTTGTTCTTTATTTAATACATTCATATATTTTTGATGAAACGAAATATTTCTCCTCTATTTACACTGTCATTATTGCTTTTTGTCTAGGAATCAGTTCACTGACGTAAATATCTAAATGTTTAAACTTTAATAATCTTTCCAGATTGTTTATCTAGATTGTTTACTATTTTCAAATTAGATTTTGTGGTAGATTTTTAAAAAATTGATGTCTTTTGTTTGCATGATTCTCATACTTACTGATATATGATGTTATTTCACCTATCTTAGCAGGATCTAAGAGCTAAGAAATCATGAGATAATCTGTGTATTCTACTTGTTGATGCTTCATTGACGTATTCATTTCAAATTCCATCTGTTATCTTTCCTTTTTGCCAAGTGCCCAGCCCATCTCCATTTTTGTTGCTTAATTATTTGTATGGTATCCTTCACTCTGGTCCTCACTTGGGTCTATGTTGATATTTTTCTCTTGCTTATATATAGATTTTTTCATATTGCCTTTACCATTGCCTTCTGTGTGATCCTGTGTTGGTTTTTGAGTGGTATTGTATGTTTCCAGGTTTCACATTTTTATGTCATAACTGGTATTTGGTGCTTATAAGGACTGCCATAAGATTTTACGACTACGAAAAACTGTATTGCATTCAGTTTGCATTTATGATATATAGTAAATAAGTTTTCTATTTTACTTTTAGCTTTTTAGTATATAAATTTTGAGAAACCCACTAAATTTCTTTCCTTCAAGATGTTTAACAAGAAGCAGTGTTCAGGCATCATCAAATGTGCTTGAAATATTTATATAGAATTTGTATATTTCTAAGGGAAAAAGTTTTCATTCTTTTAGTTGTATTAGGGGAAAATGTTTAATGGGAAATTTTATCTGAAAAAAATTTCTAAAAATTGTTTGGTTTTTGGGATCTTTTTGTAGGGTTTAAGATTAATATCATTTACAACATCCCTTCCCCTACCCAGTAACATTTATCTGAATACTGAAATGAATGTGGAGCTTTCGTTTTTCATAATTATTCAAAATTAAAACTTTCTTGTAGAATTGCAAACTTTATTCTACCCTTTTTCTTCTCTAATTTCTTTGAGAATTCAGGAACGATAAGTGATACTGTTCACTTTAAACATTTTTTGCTTCCTTGATTCATGTAAATACCATAAAGCTGTTGAAATTGTATAACTGGGCTTCTTGCCATGAGAACGATTGCTGTTTTTGTTGATAAAGGCAATTAGCCATCCATTTTAACTCCGTACTCGCTACTCTTCATATTTGCTCCACCTTGTTCAGACATCATTGAGCTTTGATTTTTTTTCCTCCTTTCCCTTTCCTCTTTCCACACATTTTTTTTTTTTTTATACGTTTTCAATTGTCCAACTCTACCCTTGGCTCAAATATATCCGTGAATGTGTGCCATGATTTTTAGGATGCATCTTTGATTGATAGCATTTTCAGTGTATGTTACTTCTATAATTTTCTTCACTTTTTAATTCTGAATTGCCGAAGATGACTCTCGCATCCTCTCTATTGGTTTCCAAATATGTGCCACTTATTTAATGTGTGTATTGGCAAGCAGACTTGATTTACACCTAAAAAAAAAAATCAATACTTGAAGCTGATGGAACTAATAAGCCAATGCAAGTGAATGTAAGAAGATTCTTGTCTCAGACAATGCAATGAAGATTTTAGGATTTATGTCTGCTTGGAAGCTATTTTATGAATTTCATTCAGTTAATTGTTTATCTAGTTGCTAATTTGTATTTTATTCATGTTGAAGCAATTCGTAAAATTATCTCTTTAGTGTTACTTCTCTTTCCAACCAACATCATGAACTTTGTTGATTCTCGATCAATGGCGTGCTCTAAATAGAATGGTATGTATTTTAAGAATCTGGGATATTTCTTTGTTTCTGCTATGCGTAAGTCTTCATATATGCACACGTATATATTTGTGATCTCATAGTTGCCGAAATAATGATTTTGTTCTATTTGGTTGATTTGAGATTAATCTATATAATACAACCAATGCATCCTCTTGATAGTCACCCATGGAGCAAAGACATGGAACCTAACCAAAAGATTGATACTCAAACTGAGAGCCATACCACATGCTCATGAGAGAATATACTCAACTTCACTTGGAGAAATCATTAGACATCACAGTATATTAAAGAAAAGATGGGAATCAGAGATAGCATAGAATTCATTAGAAAACTTGAAAGGCAATGGACTGGACATGTTGCAAGGATGTCGGACAATCACTGGACATCATGATTTACAACATGGATCCCCAGAGATCATATGCAATTGTGGGTGGCATAAAGTAAGATGGAGTGATGGGCAAGACAAATTCAAAGAGTACTGGCTCCAAAACATAAGATTAGGGGTAGGAATTCTATTTACAATGTTATCATGCTGATCTAAACCCTCACTTTCTGTCCTTCTTACCAAACCATAACTTTGAAGAATTTCAGTTTTTTCCTTTTACCTCCTCTGAGAAATGATTTTCCAAAATACAAGATTTAGGTTTTGAAGTAAGATGCTTTTAAAAAGTAGTAACTTGAAGAATGCTGGAAAAGTCCAGATAATTTGTAAATGAAAAATGATATTGTGGGGCTTGTGCTTGCACTTACATCTATTAGTGTTCAAATAGTCATACTGAGATATAGCTCAGGTTTACAGTTGACTTTGGGATAGATAAGTTCTACAACTTGATGACTATGATTGAAAACTATACACTTTTTTTTAGCTTGTGATCAGTAACAACTATCATGGCTGACGATTTGAATCTTTTTCTTGAAAATGTTTTGCCCGGATCAGTAAGTTATTATTTAATCTGATGAAAGAATTCAATTGGCAGTGGTTCTCATAAGATGAACATTCTTTGCTTTTTGTAGTTTTTCCAAACATTTTCTTCATTGAAATAACCCTGATATATCCAGATTATTTTCAGACATTTTTTTTTATTAAATATTGTGTAAAAAAAAGAAAAAGAAAAGAAAATCAATAAATGAAATAAAGATGTCGAGAGTTGGAAATATTGTCAAATTTATTATCTGCACTGCACATCAAATCACTTTTCTTTTTTTCTTTTTTTTTTTTTTCATGAACATTTTTTGGTTTAAATGAAATTTTAGTATCTATTCTTTCTAGTCCAGTGCATGGCTACTCCGTTTCAAGAGTATAAAAAACCTCAATAGTAGAGAAAAATGAAATTGTATAAAAGCTTAGTACATAGTATTTCATGAAAAATGGCTTGATAGTTTCTCACCATTTTTTATGTGTAATAAGTTACGACTATGAAAGAATCATAAAAATAAGATTCCATTCATTGATTTCATTTATACTATTATTATTCTTGTAAGCATGACTGTTAGTATTTCTGACCAAATACATTCTATTGAGTGTTCTCACACCAATAAAACTTATTGATTAATTTGTTTTAACATATTTGATTATTATTACTCATTTCCCCTTTTGGTGTTTCACTGCTGACAAATGAACTAAAGAAGGGCAAAAGACAATTGCTGTCCACAATACTTCAATAAAATTTAACAAAGCCTCTAATTTTAGTGGTTATTTATGTTCAAAGATGGATATCTTACAACAATCGGATGTCACTTGACCTACAAGATGTAGAAGCAGCTCAATACCATCATAAATCATGCCATTTTTTTGAGGATAGCTAAATTGCCAAATTGTTCCACACAGCAGAGCTATGCTGGTAGAAAAATAAATATCTATAAAACTGATGACATGGTAAATAGAAAGGTTTCCTGAGTATGAAATAGTACACCAACATAACTTCAGCAATGTAAGATTACTGATGCATTATTGCGACAGACAATACTATGGTGTCAATCGAGTAACGGTTATCATGTCTGGTCCTGTTCGCTGCCACATGGGAGCTTTGGTGTAGGAACGGCCCCCGTGATTTACTGTTGTGTTTTTGCTAATTTTGTTCCTGTGGTTGTCAAAGTGTCCTTTGTTCGAGTCTAGTCAATTAGGGGTGAAACAGAATTTCGAAAAGTGCATACTATGAAAGAATGTTGAACTTCTGATTTTAGATTACGAAACAGTGTGCAACTAAACTTGGTAATCTTGTATAAGATAATATTTGAGCATTCCTTATTTGCTTTTCGCATATGAAACTAATCTGCATTTATGTAACATTTAGATAAAAACATGGACGGGCAAGATTGGAAGGATTAAGGCGGAGAATGAGAGAAGAGGTACAAGATAATAAAGCGAGAATGATATGAATGAAGTAAAACATTGTGTATGCCACAAAAAAGATTGAAACTGTGAAAAGCAAATATGAGCAGAAGACAATGTCAAGAATTTTTGCAAAGGCTACAGCAAACGTATCAAGAGAGAAGGAAAAACTTGACACGAACAATTACAAAATATGAAATCTTGCGAGGAGAAGACAATAATAAAGGAAACCTGGAGAATAGCTTAATAAGAATTGAAATAATGCAGTCAAAGAGTAATGATGATATCTTAGTTGTCAACACTTCAGGAATTTCCATGTGTTTAACTCGGAAAAATTAGCTCTTGGCTATTTATTTTTTATCATCTATGAAGTTTGTTTTGATTTCATACTTTAATAATCACAGCCAAATCATCATAGTTGTATCTTTCTTAGATTGCCATTGATCCATCTCATTACAGGGAATATATTCTAAGATTATTTTTCATTTCTGAAGATTTCGAGTTTCGCTAAATTTCCATTTTCAATCTCCATTCAAAAGGATGTTTTAAAAATTCATATAATTTCAATCTAAAAAAAGAAACATATTTGTTCTGAAGGATGAATTGTATTAGGATTCTCTGAACCAATCTGAATTTCAGTTATCCAAAAGTATGTTTCGCTTGTTTTCTAAGTTCACTTTTTATTTAATTCTTGGTTTAATATCACAACTATTATTCAAATGATAGTTTCTGAAGATGGGGATATATTAGTATTGACATAAATTAATTAGATATGTACAGAAATCCTAGATAACAGCAATTTTGGATGGCTTTATGGCAGTATTTTATCATTAGTATATATAAATGAGTACATTCTTTGTAATTTCATTTGAGCATGGATGTTGAATCTCTGTTTTCAGATGAAATTCTGTTTTTGACGAATGGAAATTAAACAGTGCAAAAATTGCTAAATTAATGTGGAGATGTTTGAGCATTTTGGCCATTTTCATTTAAAAATTTTGAGCATCTTGGCTTTTTTGCATGTTCGGCCATTTTATTCTATTTAGCACTTTTTGGCAGTCAAACTATTACAAAAGAATTTTTTAAGTTGGCAACACTGGGTTTCAGTCTTGGCAGTTCCTTCTGCTAACACATTTGTTTGAGTATGATCCAGTTATTAGTATGTACTATTATCCTCCTATTTTTTTTTTCCCCTGAATGCTTTTCATACTGAAAGGAGCATGTTTTTAACGAGCAGTTGTTTGGAAAGTGGATCAAATTTCTGCGACTTGAATGTTTGAAAACAGTTTTATGTAAATATCACATGTAATTCAACATTTTATGTTCAATCAGTTCCTTTAAGCATTTTTATTAGTTTAATTCAGTATAACTTAGGGCTATCAGTCGAAATAATTAATTAAAATTACAAGTGCTAATTTTCTTCACTTCTTGAATGCTCTTTGATTATAAGATTTTAGAATTTTCTCAGAATTCATTTCTTCTTAGTTTCTTTCGTCACTTATGCGAAGTAAAGCATTTTTCTTTTGTAAAAAGCATTTTTCCATTATGGTTAATTATCTAGATATTTCAAGTCCTACACCATCTAGTATTTTCAGCATTAGTGTGTATGAATAAGAAGATTCTTAGCTATTGCATTCCTTTATTTCTATCCTAACAAAGCTTACAAACCAAGGCCAGGCTTAATGAGCAATGCTTTATTTCTCTTCACCACTCTTACAGGCATGCATAATCCAGATCAAAATATTCTTGGGGGGCTATTTCTGTTGAAGCTATCATTACCTGTGACACTGCCTCTGTTGCAGTAGTACAAGTGCAGACACAATTTGAATCTAAATTCTTAATATTAGCAAAAAACAATGATATTTCAAGCGGACATTATTTTTCTGCATATGATTATCAACTATGCTGCACTGTTTTTGGCACCAACGGGTCAAAGTTTCTCAGTTTGACAGCTATATGCTGGATTTATTTTCGTCAGTTTTTTTATTGTTTTCATGATAGTTTCCTTTTTGATATATGTAGAATGTGTTTTTCATTATGAGAAAAGTCTCAGAAAAAGATAATTATCAAGCAAAGCTGGTACTTTTTAAATTATGTTCAGTTAGCATTTACAGAATTGGATGTATCAAGTTACTTATCTTGTAGGCATGATTTTTCTCAATGTGGAAATGTTGAACATTTCCTTGAAATTATTTCGTCTTGTCAGAGATAGAAGCAACATGTACAGGTATGACTAGATTGGTGCTGTTAATTTATTCCAAAATTTTCTGTACTGTTTAAAACTGATTATAATTTAATGTTTTTTTTAATTTTAAGCTCATACTTAGTTTCATTAATTGTATTCTATGAAGCCCTGTACTAATCAAAATATGGTAGCATTAGCCAGAAAAAAAGGACACTAGAAAATAAAAATGAAGTGGTTCTCTTGTTGGTTGCAGGTTAGATTCCTGCAGCAATTAATATTAATACAAAGAAATAAAAAACAGGTTTTATCTGTTGATTATATTCAATCACAGTGCTCAATATTTACCACAGTAAATGGAGCTATTGATAATTGAAAAAATAAGAAAGTAAATGAATAAAAAAAATGAGAATACAAGGATATATATATATATATATATATGTTACTTGGAAATATGTCAGATTTTTTACTAATGATTTTAAATGTTATTTTTTTAAACTAAAAAGAAAGAATTTCCTCTTTTTTGATCAATTGAAAAAAAAGGAAATCAAATGTACGTCTTTTTATTTTGAGAGTGTATCATACTAAAAGGCTGATAAAGATTTTCCTGTTTTATATTTTATTACTTGAATTCAAATATTTCTGTTGCCTTTCATATATACAATGCAATTTTCATTTTTTTTATTTTCAGGTAAGTTACTTATTGAAATATTTACATTAGCTGTCCAGATTACTTGATAATTTAAGAAACACATTTCTTTTAAGGTAAGTATGAACATTTTTTAGAACATTGAAGATGAGGTTTTGTAAGTTCCACCTTGAAAGATAAAACTTCAACTGAGTTTTTCTAATTTTTTTTTGTCAAAGAAGCTGAAGACACCTTTGAGAATGAAAATAAACTTATAATATAGAATTTATGTACAATTTTAGGTAAACTTCATTATGAGATAACTTTCCTCAATTTATCCAGCCACAGTCAAAAGTGTATGCGTATGTATGAATATAGTATAAAATCAATACTCATATCATCCTTAGATGAGCACTGATAACAACACAATACGAATATATTTGTTATCTATTCTCTTGAGTATTGCAACATCTTTACCCATACTGCATTAGAAAAATGTATGGAATTAAACAAGGCCTAAAAAATGTCTTCATTTTCAAAATCATTGCTTTATAACCAGAGCTCCTTTATGTGGTATATTTCACTCAAGGATACTAAGATTTAAAATAATCTTGGTATCCTCGAGTGAAATATGCTGCATGAAAGGTGCTCTGGTTAAAGCAATGATAGAGAAGGCGTAACTTGATATCATTTATTCAGTTTTGCCCCAAAGTTCCTATTTTAGGAATAGAAGTGGTTCACATCAAATTTGAACTCAAAGAACTGGAAGAATTATCTTATTGAGAGATTTAATATCGAATGAAATAACAGAAATATTGGAGTATTCACCTTGCTCACAAATCTTTATTTCATTTACTAAGTGACTCATTTGGACTTGATCATGTGATGACTGACAATAAATAGATTCTATATCTATCAGAATTACTAGTTTTACTTCATATCTTTTTCTCAGTAGTTTCTTAAACAATTCTTCCATCCACTAAAAAATGAATGTTTTGTAGTGTGTCCAATGTTTTCTTTGTCGATATGACAATTTCTATTTGCTGCAGACCAAAAGATAGTGCTTTCTATCTTAATGAACTTGAAAGAAAAAAAAAAGTGTTATTTCTTATTCTGAAATTTTGTTATTGTCAAACTCCTGTCCAAGTCTGGAGTTGACTTGGTTTTTTCTGCCATAACAATGACAAAAATCGTCACCAAATTTAGCGAGTAAACTCTACATTGTTTGTCTATCCTATCTCGTGAAACAAAACCGATATATAATATTGATATTTCTCTGCTGTGATTTAAAATCCTGATTGAGTGATCAGTAGGTGGCTCTTCTCACCGACTTAGCCAAATTGACAAGATTTCATCATCATCAGTCTTTTAGCATCCGGTATTAGATATAGACCTTCCCCAAGATTCGCCAGACCTCTTTATCATGGGCATTGCAGAGCCAGTACTTTCTGAGCTTATCAAGCTTGCCATGCCATCTTATATTTTATTGGGCCCAGTTTTACATATTATCTCTGGGGATCTACATTGTAAATTGTCTGTCATTCTCACTACATGACCTGCCCATTGCCATTCAAGTTTTCTTATGGATTCTGTGATATCTCGAACTCCTACTTTTCCTCTAATATATAGTGCTGTATCGTTGTCTCTCTCCATGTTGAGCATGATTCTCTCGTATGCATGTTGCATGGTTCTCAGTTTAAGCGTCAACCTTTTGGTTAGGTTCTATGTTTCAGCTCTGTAGGTGATTCATGTCTACAAAACTTTGTTATAAATACACAAGGGTTTAATTCATTCTAATAAATAGATACATTTATGCTAAAAAGAATTTTGTTGAATAATCATTATATATATAATACAAAAGTTGCAGTAATCATCTTCAGTTAGAATAGAAGTAGGAGTTTGACCCTGCAGCAGCCAAGCATTCTTACATTACAATCAGTTTTGATAGTAGTTATTCTAGTAATTTGTAAGAATTATGCTTTTTTTAATGTTTTTCTTGTGTATCTTGGAGAGCTTGATATTTTTTCATTTATTCACGTTATTTCTAGAAGAAAACTATTTTCAAGATTGCAGATAAGTTGGTGAATTGTCCCGATACATCTAAGTTTCCCAGAAATTTTTCCGTACTAGATTTATGGCAGTTTTAATTGAGGTAGATGAATTGCGCGATCAACTTTTCTCCAAATATTTCTGTAAAATTGATCATCCTCACACGTATTTTGGAGTATGATATTACGTCTGTATTCTTGAAAAAAAGAAGAAAGAAAAAGAAATCTATTCAGTAAAAATATGTGCTAAATCCCAAAATGTTCATAAAGAGCAAAGGAAAAACATAAATAATAATCTCATTTTTTTTGTTTTTATTTTTTTTATTGCTTGATATAATTCTCTAATGATAGAGATGTTCTAAGCTCGCTGAATCTTTTAGGATTTCAGCCTTCTGTCGGGACGTGTTGATACGCTCATTTTTCAACCAACCAACCAGAACGTGAAAGAACAATTTGCTTCCTGCAGTTAGCTGGGAAAATTGATTCTGGCTGTGAATTCCCTGCATCAGCTGCCTTTTGAAGTGGAGGCTGGTAATGCCCATTCTTGTGCAATTAGCGATTTCTCCTCATTCTGAATCTTTTTCCTCATATTCCAGAGTTATTTTGCAATTACTGTACACCTTTTATATCTGACGTACTTGTTCAAAGCTTCAGTGGATATATCTCAACACTAGGGTACTTTCTACATCAGTTCGTTTGAATGTTGATGTATTCATAGTAATCCTTTCATTGTGTAAGTTAGCCATATCTAAAGGCAAATAAATTGCCCCTTTAAGCAAACCATTATGCTTTTATGGATTTGATGCAAATCTATTTTCAGATTTGATTTTTCCCTTTTGAAGCTCATGATTTTGTTAGAGATTATTTCCATCATTTCGGGAGTACGTTTTTATCAGAATCCTATATTTTCCTTATCTCCTCAAATATTTTATCCTGTTACCCTGTTCTGATTATTATTGCCCAATTTATTTTCATTACATTTCCTTTGTTGTGATGTACCATCTACAAAGGGGTCTACCTTTTAAAAGAATTCATATTAAAGAGTCCCATTTGAATTTTCACAAATTTTAGAATATGTTTCAAGCTCTGTTTGGACAATTGAACTACTTGTGTTGTTGATATTATTACAATAACTGATTCATTCTACAGCCTTCTTCAAATGGATAATCTGTTAGCAATCAGAAGGTCTATTCTTCTTTCCACTGCCAACCAAAAGCAGGAGTTAAATTTTTCCTAACAGAGCTTGGGATTTCAAAGACTCTTCTCAAAGTTATAGACTGTATAATTAGTTCTTCCTCAACCTTGCAGAAAAGAAAGTGGTTTGGCAGCATTTAATACAACTGCTAACATTTATTTCTCCTCAAGAATATTTCTTGTGAGAAATAAATGTTAGCTGTTATATTAAATGATTAAAGCTGAGTATGAATTCAGACATTTATTGTTATATCATTTAAAGTTAGTGCATTTTGTTCAAGAAATAAATCATTAATCTTCATCCGAAGTAAATGTCTCCTCATTTTGTAGATTTATTGGTTGTAGATTAAAGATTTCTCTAAATGGAGAAAAATATTAATAATCTTCTGAAAAATCAATCAAATTATATTATTAGAAACCGGCAACCAAAACTGTCAACAAAGGATTTTTCAGTTTTCAAATGAGTCTGGTTGACTGGCCATCTATGTAGCGCATATACAGGCTATGCCATTGGAGCTAAAGGGATGGAAATTTAAACTTTTACTCCTTATATATTGAACTTTTTTTTTTCTTTTTTTTCTTTCAGTTCTCTGTCTGAATAGTGCTTTAGTAGGTGGGGTAGGATGGGGGTTCAATTTGCAATCCAAATTCATGCCCAACTAGTCCTTTGATTTGAGTTCAGCCGCATTCAGGCTTGGTTTTTTAAAATTTGGACTTTCTTAATTATCACTTCCCAACAAAACAAGATAGAAATAACTTATTCATTGATCACCCCTTTTTCTGATTTTTTCAATTGATCACCCTCCACAAAGCATACTGCTTAAAGATGTTGGTCCTGTGACAGTTTCTATTGTCTTGAAACATTAATTTTTAGTATTTGCTGTGAATCTCATCGTAAACAATGTTGATTCTGCACTATATGAAAAAATGTAAGTAACTAAAAGAATATATTACTTTTATTCTTTACTTTTTCATGTTCAAGTTTTTTGATTTGGTATTATTCATTTCAATCTAGTTTGGCTTAATTAAGAAGATGGTTTACTTGCTAGCAGAAATTTCTGATGTTCATGTATATAAAACAATGTACAAGTTATTTGAAAATCCTATATTGAAACTCATTACAAGCACTTTATCGAGATTAAAATAGATTCTATTTACTATGCAATGTTTTATTCAGTGATTGATTGAAAATGAAATTATTCTTTACGTTTTCATTATGGACAGAGCTTTCATTGCTTAATGTTGAAGATTATAATCTGGCCTGTTTTTAACTGGAAGGTGAAGTGCAAGTAAATAGCTCTTGTATCTATTAAATCTATGAAATGTTGGCTGTGGAGATATTCTGTAGTCAACAACTAACTTGCAGTGTACTGGTATTCTTTCACTTAATGTCTGCAGGCTTTTAATGTGTGGGTTGTTCTGTAGAAGAATACTTGCTTTTTTTCTGTGACCAAAACATTAAAAAAAAAAAAAGAAAAGAATCTTGACAGTTACGCGGGTATTATTACTTACTGAAGTGAGTTCTCTGCTGTTTTGTGTGCAAGACTTCAACTCTCCCAAAACTTCTTGTAATTGTCTGCTTGAAGTAAACCAGTTCCCCTTATTTAGCAACACACAAATTTTACTGTAATGATCTACTTATATTATACACCATTTGTATGTCTATATTCCTGTCTGTATCATTTGCCAAGAGAGATACTTATTAAATGTTAAATAGAGTAGTCTCCTTTATTTATTTTTGCAAATGTGTAAATAATCCAGGTGCATTTTGGTTGAATATGAACAAAAGAATGCAGAACAACATTTTCAAGTACAATGCAATTGCAAAAATCATTTAAATACTGTCGTCATTTTTTGATAGTGTGAGTGAACATATTATTAGGAATTATTATTTTAAAATCCAATCATATGGTGGAAGTTGAATCAACTGATAAGCTCTTAAAAAAAAAAAGCTGCGTGAATGAGCTCTGGTTATAAAGCAATAATGTAAGAAGCATAACCAGATATCTGTTGTTCGGTATTTCCCTAAAGTGCCAATTTGGGAAGTGGCTTACATCAAAGTTAAACTTGAAGAACTGGAAAAATGTCTTAAGCAAAGTAAAGTCCCAGAAGATTGGAACACAGCAATCATAATGCTGTGACATAAAAAAAGAAAGAAAAAGGAACCCGAATGACCTCAACAACTATCGACCAATTAGTCTATTCAACTGCATCTACATACTTTTCACCAAAATTATCACCAACTGAATCACAAAAACGCCTGACAAAAACCAACCAAGAGAACAAGTTGGCTTTAGAAGAAGCTGCTCAGACATGGACCATCTCCATTTGATGAATCAACTGAAAGATAAAGTAGCAGAATATAGAATGCCACTTATGATAACATTTATAGACTTCAAGAAGGCCTTTGACTCAATGGAAATTCCCCATGTCATTGGTGCTATCTCCCTGTAAGATGTAGACCCCATATATGTCTGAATACTGCACCATATAAACCATCACAGCAGCTCCTGTGTTAGGCTACATAAAGACTCAGAGCCCTTTCTCCAAAAGAATGTAAGACAAGGTGATACCAGCTTACCCAAACTCTTTACAGCTTGCCTGGAGATGATCTCCAGAAACCTATGATGTTGGAAATGAATGCACAATGCTCAAAAATGAAAGCATAAAGCTGGAGATATGAGACCACTACATTCTAGGATGGCAAGCCTTCAGACGAGCAAACTCAACCTTAAAGAATAACGCCCCATCAGTTCTGAGAAGATGAGTATATAACCAAAGTATCCTATGGAGCTAAAACATGGAACCTAACCAAGATACTGACCCTTGAACCATGCAATATGCACATTAGAGAATCATGCTCAACATCACATGGAGAGATCACAAGACAGCATGGTATATTGCGGGGGAAAACAGGAATCTGAGATTTATTAGACACCATTAGAAAACTCAAATGGCAATAGGCTGGTCACGTTGCAAGAATGGCAGACAATTGATGGACATCACAACTCACTACATAGATCCCCAGAGATCAAGTTCAGAACCAAGGCTGGTGGAATATGAGATAGCTAGACAATTTAGACAGATTCAGAAAATATTGGCTTAGCAATGTCCACGATAGAGAGATGTGGCGAATCCTTGGGAAGGTCTATGTTCAATGATAAGAGACTGTTGATGATGACAATGAAATAAGTGATGGTACACGAAGGTGTTAGAAATTGTGAGGTATTCATCCTGCTTACTAATTCAGATGTCTCAGTAGGATTTGATCATGTGATAATAATAAATAGATCCTATATTCATCAGAATTACCGATGGTACTTTGTAAATTTTTCATAGTATTTTCTTGAACAATTGTTTCATCCTACCAAAAAATGTATGTCTTGTAGAGAGTTAAATATTTTCTCACATGAAACGCCAGGCTAATTTTTTTTTTTTTTTTTGTTGATTTTGAATCACTTCAGATAAAAATGGTATTTTAATGAACTTGGAAAAAAAATATAAAAGATGAAACTTTTTATTTAAGGTGACACATTTTTACTTTTTTTGAAAACATTCTATTCTTTCAATGTCATCATCATCATCTGTCTTTTAGCGTCAGTTGTTGGGACATAGACCTTCCCTAGGATTCATCAGACCTTTCTATCATTGGCATTATGGAGCCAGTACTTTCTGAACTTGTACAGTTCATTATGCCATCTTATATTTTGCTCGACACAGTCCCACATATGATCTCAGGAGATCTACGTCATGAGTTGTGATGTCTGTGGATTGTCTCACATTCTTACAACATGACCAGACCTTTGCCATTGAGTTTTCTAATGATTTCGATGATGTCTTAGACACCTATATTGTCTTGTCTCGTGGTCTCTCCGTGTGATGTTGAGCATGATTTTCTCATATGCACTTTGCATGCTTCTCAGTTAGTAGGTCAGTCGCTTGGTTAGGTTTTAAATTTCAGCTCCATAGGTGACTATTGAGATGATGTACTGGTTGTATACTCTTTTTAGGACTAATGGGATCTTCTTGTTCTTTGAGGTTCCTCTGATAACCCAGACTCCCGTTCCTTCTACTTCTTTCTCTTCTATGGTTCTTCTTGTCATTATCTCAAATCTTTCATTACCATTGCCTCAACTCATACATCTCCAATCGTTATTCTTTCTTTCCATACAATATACAAGAACACATTTAAAACATATATATTTCCCTAACTGTGCAAGCTCTTCCTTCTTAGTATGCTACTTCTTTTTTATAATAGAAATATGCTGTTTACATCTCATTATTTCCCATTGAAGCTTGTTTGTTTGCAGAATCAATTATTTTCCCACAATATATTTTTTGATGTCTTATAATATAGTTGGGCTTCATCCTTCTAGTTTGAAGTGTCTTTTGATGTCTTTGCATTTGTTGCCATTTGCCCGAGCCACAATTCTCTGCTTTTTGTCTTATAATTGATAAATGTAACTTCAGTATTCATTACATTCTATGCAGCTCCTCTAGTCTATTTGATTTCACAATTTACTTTTTCCTGCTTCAAATTCATATTCTCAGCCCCTAAGAAAGACACCTTCTTTTCCCCTCCTAAAAAATCCTTTATTTTGATCATCTACTTGGGAGAGTAATATTTGGTCAATTTATTTCCTCCTTAGCTATTTATATTGTATAGAAAAATATCCTGCAGTGATTGGTTTATTCTTATGAATTATTTTTGAGTGTTTTACAATTATTTTTTCCAACCTCTGTATCAAATATCTTTTCCAACTTCTGTATCAAATATTTTAATTTTCATTATTAGAATGTTAAACTATTAATCCGTCTTCTCCCCCAAGATAAGAGTATGATCACTATCATTTAAATTGTGTGCTGATTTTGCTTTCAAGTTGTAAATTCATAAGCCACTTGAAACCGCTTCTGATTGATAGTCGACTATTCAATGATTTGCATAAAAAATATTCTGTGAATTGAAAAAAAAATGAAATAAAATAAAATAAAACAATATAAAATAATTCACCGAATGGTCAAAAGAAGATAATTTCAGTCAGGAGCTATTTCCCTTGGAAATGAATTTCTATTTTCTTTGTATGAATTTAGGAGTTGAATGGTTCGGAAAGATTTTGAATTTGTATTGATTTAAAAGAAGAAAAAAAAAGAAGAATTATACTAAAGAGGAAGATGTTTTTGTTTTTAATATTATGAGAGGAATCTGTATTGGTTGTATAAAGATTGTGTCCTAAAACAAGATCTCAATAACTTTGTTGATAGTTTTAACTTCTTTGTAGTATTGAAATTGGAAAACTGATGAAAATAATACTGCATATAAAATGAAATGTAATGAAGCAAACAACTGAAATAGCAACAACGTGTAAGTCTGTTTTTTTTTTCTCCTAAGATTATGAGATTATATTTATTTTCAAACAAATGAAACAATCAGATGTTCTCAAACTCTTACGAATTGAAGTTTGTATTTTATTTCTCTATTCTATGCTTATGGTTGGTTTTGGATATTCATATTTAATCCTCTGCCATTTCTGCAGAAATCTCTTGTTTTCATTGAAGATTCAACTGTTTTTTTCTATAGTGTAACCTTCTTGTACACTAATCAGTTCATTGTCAGACATAGTATTCGTAAGATGAAATATCATCTTTTGTATTTATAGGTATTTTTTTGTTCATCTTTTCAACTTATTCTCATCAACATCATCATCCAGTAACATAGTATCAGTTATTGAATAAATCGCATATAATTTGTAACAGGTTGTACATAAAGCTGTTGAGGGGTTGATCATTGTATAATTGAATTTATAAGGGAAGATACAGAAATTATTTTGAACAACCTGACTAAATATCTGGACGGACTTCTATGTTTTGATTTTACCGATATTTTTTTCTTTGTGGAAAAATTATTTAGCGGTGTTTGTTTTCTCTTTTCGTTGCCTAATTATAGGTTATCTTTTCCTTTTCTTCTTCCTCCTATGCCTAAAAGATATAAAAGCTGAATTGGTCTCGGTGGTAAAATTCATCAACTTGGAATCCTTTTAATGTTTCTTCAGGTTTGGGATTGAAAAGAAAAAAAAAAGGAAAAAAACCTAATTACTACGGGCCTGGGGTGTTGTGGTCCAAGAAAGCCAACACCATGTTAGAACCGAGCTGCAATCAATTAAGCTATTTTAGAGCTATATTTATCTTATTCCTTCGAGCTAAATCTAGCCACTTCCTGAGCTAAATAGAGCCATTTTCTGATTTAAATGTAGCTGTTTTTGAGCTGTCTAGCTGTTTTCAAGCTAGATTAATATTTGGGGTCCACCATCTATGTGGGAGGCCTGTGTTAGAAGAAAATTAACTTGATTATTTTTCAAAATTCCTAATTAATACACCCCATCTTCTGGCAGGAACATATTGCATTTAATTCATATGCTTTTATGTTATGCTCTTGAAAAGTCATATTAATTGCTGGTTGAATGCAGCATTAACCTTTTGTATAATGATGTAAGCTTTTAATTGTTAAATCTTGAGCTTTGATTTTTATCGAAGTCAGCCTCTAACTGGAGGAAAGCATCTGCAGGAAGTGCTGTCTGTTCTATCGTGACTCATCTTTCTGTTTTTACTTCTTCTAAAATAGCTGGTTGGTCTGACTCGATCATGTCGTGATCATTCATGATTATTCAGATTTCAGAGATTTCTCATTTGCATATTTCTGTAATAGAAAAGAAATTTTCTATTCAGTCTGGGATTAAAATTGATAGCATTTAGGATGCTAATCTATTCAAGATTAGACTATAAAAATATTCCTGTTGCTTCCAAGATATGACACACTTGGATATTTTCTTTCTGTGGAATATTGTAACATCACTTTGGCTCAACTTGAATTCCTAATTAAGTTTATTCTGCATATAAATCCCTGGAGGAGAAACCCATGCATAATACAGGCATCCCCTGATGTACCATGTTATGCGATATAACACAGTGGATTTGAGGATGCCGACATCTTCACTGGTCTGTATTATTGCCCTATCAACCAGAAAAAATGTGAATAGAAATCAAATTCAATCATAAGACTTCAAATGAGTGAAATATTAAATTTCTTGAATTTGCAGTCAATGAACATATAATTAGATGGTGTTCTACGCATAATTTCTTTGATTTTGTGTTGAGAACAACGCCTTCGTTCACTGGTGAACTTGTAATTATCTTTCTATCATTTGTGATTCAGTCATAACATAGTTGTCTTTCTTGGTCCCGAATACCCGTGCTATAAAGGGGGACTTCTGAACCTAATTTTGTAAAAATGATTCTTAGTCTTTAGGCTATAGCTTTATTGAATATACATTGTTCTGAACGGTAGATTTAGATTCCGTTAATGGCTAATATATTGTGAAAATTTGATTGTTCTTATTTTAGTGAATTATAATAATTGTATTTATTGATATCAACTAGCATATACCAGTGAAAATTTCAGATATATTTGGATCTCTAGTGGATGATTTTTCAAGAGAGGAAACTATGAAACCCATATCAGTAGAAGAGTTTAATATATGAAATAGTGTGTAGGAGATATCTTCATCTACAAAATTACCCTTAGGTGTTCATTGTTAGGGACAGTAAAACAAAATAAAATCAGTTTTCATTTTATGAGTTTATTGCTTTTAAGGAAAATATTCTCTGCTAAGATAAGTATAATGGTGTAAACAAATAATCTGTTCTGAATTCTCTGCTTTTTTTTTTTTTGAATGTATACACCCTTCAAATGCATAACAATCTGATTAAAATCTAATGATTCTTCATCAACTTCCTCTATAATAATCAGTTGTATCAATCAGCATTTTGGTGTGTACGTATGTACATGCTCATAGATTTAGCAAATAAATTATCTGTTTCACACAAGCTTACACCAGCATATTTTTTTCGGTTTCAAAAACATTGATTCGAACCTGTGGTAAAGATGTTTATTTGCTGGATTTTTTTTCACTGTGAAAAAACTTGAAGATGTCAGATTTCAAAATATTGTAAAAATATAAGAGTATTGTTTATAATCTGATGTAGGATTTATAGATTTGGTGGGTCATGATGAAAAGGTCTGTTCACTTGAACTGATGAATATTCATGGTTGCTGAAAGAAGTGGACATCAGAATTCATCATCGCTAATCAACAATTTATATCACAGTTTTCCCTTTATAGAGAATAACTATTTAAAAATAATTGAGTTCAGATATCAAGAAGGCTTTACAGGCTATACTGATTATGAATTGATTTGATTTATTACTGCAAATTATATCCGGAAGTAAAATAATCTGCTTTCCAACAGAGATAATAGGCTTTCCTTCTGAAATTGATAAAATATGTGACATTGTATAGATGACTGTGAATGATCAGACATGTTCTTTTTTAGAAAAAAGGTCAATTTTTTAAAGGTCAAGATTTTATATCTGAAACATTTTTTTTTTTTTTTTAATCCAGCTAAGATTTTTACAACTTTCAAATAACATACATTCCATCATAGGTGATGAGATTTTTATATCTTCCGCTCGAATGTTCATCAAATTATTTGTTGGTGCTGATATTTGTCTTGATAAAAATAATTTTCCGAATGACTTTAATCCACCCTCCTAAATCATTTTTATTAAGATGATTCCTTTCAACTCTAACTGATGAGAGATGAACCATGAAAGCTAAATTTTCCTTTTACACTCCTTGTTAATCACTGTTACCCACAACTGGTTTAGACCAATGGTCTCCGATCTTTTTTTTTTACAGTGCAAATCCCAAATATTATTGACAGACTTGGAGAGAATCCTCCCAACTTGGTAATAGAAAGAACATATCAACCACGTCTTTTCATTTTCTTTTATTGAAAACCTATACCATTTCATAAAAGAATCTCAGAACCAAAGAAGAAACTGATCTTATATCAATCAAATAACATGAGTCTGAAGCTTTAATGACTTGGTTACTTTTGCAGTTGTTTTATAAAATTGTCTTATTATGGCAAGAGTGAAGATAGTGCACCCAAGAAGCCTTTTTTTTCATAAATGTAGCAAATTTCTTTTTCAAACCCTTTGGGTCCATACAAACCCAGGTTGGTGACCACTGGTTTGAATATTGTGTTCAGGTAATCCATGAGTTCTGACGTGGGTATCTATGTATCCTGACTTCGTCCAGCCCTATCAGTTTATAGTTGAAACTTGAAATTTAGCACACATACTCCCCTGGCAAGTGGGAAATTTAAAAAAAATTCTCTTCCAAAATGAGGTTTTGAAAGGGGGTTCAATTTTCAATATAAGTTTATGCTGAATTAGTTCCTTGGTCTGTGTTTATGCTTTTTTCCCAAATCTGGATACTTTTGTGCCCAATAAAGGGCAAGAGAAGTAAATTATTCATTGATCACTCTTTTTTCCAATTTTTGAAAAATCTAATCATGCCAACACAACATACTATCAAAAGATGTTGGTTACCGTGAGGTTGAGAAAAAACAAACAAAAAAAAAAACACTTTTTCACATGTATCCCATCTGATATGCATGCAACTGTTATTGTTGTTACTGCTGTCAATCACCACTTACCTCAAAAAACTGGTTTAAACACTGTGGCTGGGTTCAAGTTATTCATGTGTTTTAACAATTATGTGTCTATAATCATCTATGTATCTGGACTTGGTTTAGCTCTGAGAGTCCTGAATAGACACTTTGAATTCTGCACATACACACTCTTTCTTATGAGTAATAAAATGTTGTTGTTTTTTTTTTTGTTTAGAAAAGAGAATCTCCCCCAGTTTTCAGTGGAAGGTTCAATTTACCATATAAGTTGATGCTAAGTTTACGTGATGAAAATGAGCATATATGGATAGCGTTGATTCATTATTTCTCTTGGAACGCTAGTTTTGCGTTTATCCTGTATAATAGCTATATCTTAATCTGCGTAATGATAGTGTTCTTTTTCATCTTTGTACAGAGAAAATTTGATTACAGCTATTAGCTAGATTATTTTCTGTTGAAAAACTTGCAACAGGATTGGAATAATTAGTTTCAAATCATTAAATTTGGATAAATTTAGAATCTCTTAGCGAAAACAAAGTTAAATTACAAATCTTATGTGAATAGAATTCAACAGATTTCAATATAAAAGATCATCATCGCACTTGTTAGATTTGCTGTCTCAACTTATTTAAGCAGGTTATGATTTCTGAATAAACAAATTCTGAATAATACAGACGTCCCTTGATATAGCACAGTTCGTATATAAGAAGATTGGGTTGTGGACCCAAACATTTCTGTCTATATTATCACCCACTCATGAAGAAAACTGAAAATAAAAACAAAATTTCGAAAGATTCACTTGATACCATTAGAATATTAAATTTGTTCAATTTGCTATCAATTGATGTATAATTACATGGTATTTTACTCATAATTTCTTTGATTTTGTGGTGAAAACAATACCTCCATTCAGTGGTTAGTTAGTCTGGCACTTGTAATTTACTTTTGATTATCCGCTGTTCAGTTAAATTGTTTCTTGAATGCCAAAGCCAGCATTATGAAGGGACCAGTAGAGTCAAGTATTTTTGGAATTTTTATATTTACTGAAATTTTCATCTCTAAGGATCTGGTAAAGAATACTTCTATGTATCACTGGAAGTTTTTATATGTAAATGCTGTATTGATCAAAGTAAAAATGTTATTCACTACACTAATCATTACCCCTTCTGTTGATGAAAACAAATTTTGATCACTATAAAAGACCCTTATTTAAGACCTATACAGATCTCTTTGTATCAAAACTTTTATATTACTATAACAGAATTTTCTATCATGTTGAAAAATTTTGTCTGAATCGGCCTTGCCAATTTTACACACTCAATTCAACAGTTTTGATGGCCTTCGAATAATGGCCCTGGGCTATTGTTTTGTCAATTTTTTTCCCACCCCAAGTTCGCTGTTTTTCCATCAAACCACCCTGGGCAATCTTACAGTTGATCTGGGTAATACTTGTATAATCATAAATGATAATAAATCTTTGAGAACTTTTGCGCATATTGTTTTGACAGTCATGAGTATATACATATCTATGGAAATGAAAATTCCGGAAGAATGTCTCTCAATCAAGAACAAAGTCCTGGATCCGCCTTTGAACATAACCAACTCTTCTTTATCCCTTTGCCCACCCATCCACAAAATTTCATTGAAATTCATCGGATACTTTTGGAGATATTTTGTGGTCAGACAGAAAGACGGACAAGATCAATTACATAAACCTCTCCCACTTCATTAGCAGAGGTACATATATTAGGAGACCTGTCAACAGTGTTTAAGCAGCTTTACTATCAATAATAGTGTGTGCATAAAAATTGATACATACATGTAGCTGATACATTCTTCAGATATTAGTGAATGGGGAAACAGGATTCTATATCCAGTAAGTGGCTTGTCAGGTGCTGAATTACCTTGCACTAATCCTCAAATAATTTAAGTTTTAGGTAATTATATATCCTTCTCCTTTCTGAATATAGTTTTACACAGAGCTTTTCCCTGAACTTCCATGAAATAGATATCTTCGATTTGATGTAGGTGCTCTCTTTCTTTAATATATATATTTCATTCTGTATTTGATTGTATGAGAAGCTTGTCGTTTGAATATTTTTAAGCATAATTGTTGTGTATATGCATAAATGATCTTATTGCATATCAATTGATAAGATTATAAAGATTTCAAGAATTTTTGATCATCTTTTCTGGCTGTTTCTTTATAGATAGAATTTATTTAATGGAAATATATAACCAGTTGGAATTTAATCAAACCATTTAATCAAATATCAACTGACGGATGCGATTATATCTGTTGACTGGCCTTTTGTCTTATCATTATTATTAAAGAAGCATAAACTGCAGCCAAAATGTGAAATTGTAATAAAGTTGAGTATCTATTTGTAGATTTTATCCTTTGATGCTCTTTGTCTTGAAATATTTTGTATGTTCTACATAGCTTCATTGGTTTGAAAGTAAAAAGTAATTTGGTACATTGAATTGGGTGATGAATTGGAAATGAAGCAATACAGTGTTCTTTTCTCCATGTGTATGTGTTAGTGTTAGGAAGCATCAGTATCAGTCTTTTATCATCCGTCATTGGATATAAACCTTCCCCAGGATTTACCTCCTCTCTCTATTGTGGGTATCTCAGAGCCAATATTTTCTGAACTTGTCCAGTACCTCTCGCTATCTTATATTCTGCTGGCCTTGGTTCTGCATCTGATCTCTGGGGATCCATGTTGTTAGTTCTGATGTCCATCGATTGTCTGCCATTCTTGCTTCTTGGCCAGCTCATCGCTGTTAGAATTTTCTTATGGTTTCTATTTGGTCTCAGACTCCTGTTTTTCCTCTAATATTCTGTGCTGTTTTATGGTCTCTCCATGTGATGTTGAGCACAATTCTCTCAGGTGTATGTTGCATGGTTCTCAGTTAACAGGTCGGTTAGGCTCCATGTTTTAGCCCCATATGTGACTATCGATGGATGCATTTGTTGTATACTCTTCTTTTTAGGACTAGGGGGATTTTCTTGTTCTTGAAGGTTGAGTTAGCTCTTCCAAAGGTTTGCCACCCTAGAGTGATTCTTCGCTTGATTTTTTCTTCTTTTGAGGATGTCATGGAGACTTGTTGTCCTTGCTAGTTTTAGTGGTTTACTTTGTCCAGCTGAGCATCTTCAATTTCGAGCATTGTGCGTTTGTTCCGACATGGTTGTTGTACATCTGTAGAACATTATTATCAATTTTTGCTACTATTTACGTTCATCTTAATTGTTGTTGCTTTTTATCACAAAGGTTGGCTCGATTAATGTGCGACCCTTCCTAACACTTGGCTACTTGAATTTAATGGCAAGCGTCAGTCCAAATTGCATCAAGCAAGCCACCCTCTGGTATAGAGGGTCGTGAGTTCGATTCTCACTTGGAATATATTCTTTATTCCTGTCTGCACTGCTAATCTACTTACCTACTGCCGAAGCATGTCCTGTCCGAGTTTAGTTGCAGTAAAAAGCAGCCATAACTAAGATAAAAGTGGATAGTAGAAAAATTAATAATACTGATCTATAATACTCTCTATGAAATTCAGATTTCATTGAATTTGTGAATTTGATGTATGTTGTGAGCAGAGAAAAGTTATTGGAAAAATATTGATGATAATGAATTGATTTGAGTAGAGAATGAATGTTATCTTCAAATTATACACATCCCTTTGAACCTAATTAGCTATTGTATTTGTTGCATTGATTGGCATAAGGAACAGCTGCAGAATAAGGAAATCTTGAAATTGTGTTGTCATTTATTTGATTTCAAAATGTATCCTGCAGACTTGCTGTAATGAATGAAAATCAAGCCAGTATTATTTTTATATCCTAAAAATAGGGCAGATTCATGAATTTAAAAAAATCATGAATTGGTGCTTATGGGTTTGTAGTTTACAGAATAGAAATCAGTCATAAAAGATGTGTTTGCCTTTATTGTTTACATGGCTACAGACTATAGTGATAAACAAAATAATATCTGTAAATATCTGCTTGTTATATGATTTTTGCATTTTAAGAATTTTGTTTTTCACTGTGTTAAAAATTTCGAAATAGCTAATGACTTCATTTAGATTAGTTTAGAATTAATCATAAGGAACAAAGTTACTTGCTCTTCCTGTATTGATTCAATCAGTTTACTGAGAATTGAACTACCATAGCCACCAAAGATGGCAAAGGGTTCTATCGTTTATATATGTCTACAGACTTGAAAATTGGCATCAGTACTCCACAAGACCCTTTCTAAGAACAATTTTTTTATTTTTGAAAAAGAAAATCCTAACTTTTTTGACGTCATATGAGCCATATTTTGAAGGGGTCTATCTATGATATCTAGGTACTCCATTATCTAGATTTTTTTCCCTACTCTATGTGTTTACCATTGGAAAATGCCAGTGATGTCATAAATAGAATTTATTCTGATCATATTTAATCTTTGATGGAATTTTTTTTCACATGACTTCAAATTTTTATGCCGCGGTTGTTCAAATATTGACTGTGATAGCTCCTTGTTTATATTTGTATTTTTCCTTTTCGTCTACTGTTGCTGAAAACAATCTAACTGCTTTTCTATCTGTAAACTTGTCTGAAATGAAAGATTTCTTGATAGACAAATTACATATTCAGCTATCTCAATACAATTACATCAATGCTGAGTGTATTATTGAATATACTTTTGTAGTAGTATCCTCTCTATAGTTATTCTCCTACTCTTGGTACTAAGTATATTATATGTACTATGTAATTTACTTATCACTTAATTTATCTCTCTATAGTATTAATTATACAGCATTGTCAAGTCTTTTATATTTCAGTGTTTATTGAGACACAGCTACAAAATCTCAACATTATTCCTATATTTTGAGAGCTGATCATTGTAAAGTCATGGTATGTTAGTTTTATTAGTAGGAGAGGAATAAGTTACAACTAAAAGAGGAGAATAGTATTTTATATCCTGATTTCTGGCTGATTTTTTTTCTTTCATTCTCCTGTTCAAAATCATATTTATAGAGCATCTACCGCAGAATGAGTTTGCTATTAATGACCTGCAAGGGTAGCAGACTTCCCATCAATCTATGACTAAATACTCACATGGTTAAGTTTAGATGTTGATGAAATCAGAGTATGATCACTCATGCTTAGGCATGTGATTATTGGCCTCATCAAATTTATGGATCCTGTTTCTCAATTGGCTTCCCTTATGTTCGATAGAAAGAATAACCTCTGATTAGGGAATCCATGTAACTGATGGAACTGCTATCTTGGTTTGCTTATCGAAGTTGTTTTCAAAATGACTTGAATTTACTTGACAGAAATAGCAACTCCCTATTTTGTTATTTTTGGTTTTCATCATACAATAAAAACCCTATTGTGAACGAAAAGAAAAAAAATTATATCCGTCATAGTTAATATGGGATTAGGTGTTTTCATCTAGTTTCTCTTGAATATTTAATTTGTATTGAAACTTAGAAAATATGTTTGCATAATCTCTGTTCTCTTGTTATTTTCAAGTTTTCCTTTTTTTTTTTTTTTCAATTATTTAGTAAAAGTATTAGATTTGTTCATGAACAATTGTTACTTCAAAGTAGAATATGTTAGTTTGAGACGGAATCTCTCCTTCCTGTTATGCTGTTCTATTGGTACCCAACTTGAAAAAAAGTTTGTTTGCAGCCCCACAATTTTCTGTTTACAGATGAGCTCAGATATTTTATGCTTGAAATTTGCACTTTGAGAAAAGCAAAAAATAGCCACAAAATCATACCCGAGTTCTTATTAGAATTATTGATCAATAGATCAAGTTGAACAGTATGAATCCTGTTTCATTTTATATTTTTCAATAGTTCATTGAATTGAAATAACATCAATTTCATTCGGTTTTACATATCTTGTAAGCATCATTTATATATATCGATATACATTTTCAACGGATGAATACATTTCTTTAATTTTGGTTCCATTGGATTCAAAGAAACTGAAAACTATAAGTACATTACCAAACTTGTTTCTCAGCCAAAGGAGATTTCATAGAAATCCCTTTTGAATACCTAATCTGTAGTCATCTGTATTATAATTGGCATATCTTTCCTCTCAACTTATTTCATCAGTGCACATCATGAAAGATTGAAACCATGTGCAGTTATCTTATATTTAAAAAGTTTAATTAATGTATTCGATAAGCTTTTTTTTGTTCCTTTGAAGTAAGATTAGGCTTGATTATTATTATTATTATTATTATTATTATTATTATTATTATTATTATTAAATGAAGTATTGAAGCTCAATTTTTATTAATTTTGACTACTTATTTACCTTTATCTTAATTTTTAGTTGTGTCCATACAACTATCGATACGGCATGATGAGAAATAAGGAGTAAATTTCTGGTGAGAATTGAACTCACATCCCTTAACCAGAGAGCAGACCAGTTCATACCTGGCTGCTATGACTGCTCCACCACAAAAGCTTCATAACCAAATAGAACTCATTTTATTTCAACATGGGCACCATTGCTTTCTTCATTTACTGGTTTCTTTTAGTACTTATCTGAAGTCTCTGGATAAGACTTCAATACTTTATTCTTAAATTGTACTTATAAAACTTACTAAACTGATTTGACTGTTGTTGTATTAGAGTTGCCATGCAGACTCAAAGAATCTTCCATCAATACATACCAGATATTTGGAACATCAGTGAAGCCAGGTGATATAAATTTCAACTTAGGGTGTATTATGATAATTATACAGTTACCATGAAATTTGAGTATTTCCACTTGGAAGCTCAATTCAAAGACTTCACACTAAACTGATTAGTTAGTTATTTTTATATGGACCCTAAACTGGTAGAAGCTAGAAATATCACTTGATAAATTTTCATTTTTTTTTTCTTTCTAAAGCTTCAAGAATGTTCGTATTATTAATACAATGTTTTTTTTAATTGGTTTTTGAAAAAAAAAAAAAAAAGAAAGAAAGAAATCTTTTTAATGATTGAAACATTGCTCTCCTAAATGAAAGCCATCTTTGGGAACAACCTTATATACACATTTAGGTTCATTAGTGGTTGTGCCTGGAGATTCCTTCTTTTGTTAATCTCAGGCTTTTCATAAATTAAAATGCTATTTGTTTACATTTCATCAATATTTCTCTGTATGATGCATAGCTTTCGTATCCTAATTCAATAGTGATTCTGAAAATGAGAGAGAACTATATTCATGGATAGTTATCATTATGGCTAATGCATAGAAAATATTTTCGAAAAAATCTCTTAATAATAGCCTCCCACTTAAAAGAAAAATGCTGTATAACCAGTAAATTAGAAAGCTAATTGAACCAAGTACTGTGAACCCTCATTAGAATGGACTAATGGGAAGGGGGAAGGTTTTAGCTGATAGTAAGGATTAATACCATGTACATATACAATATTGCAAAGTATATGCAGACAGTACACTCAATATGATATATCATATAACTATATAAAGCATACTTTATGAAATAATTCAACCTATTACAAGGTTATTTGTTAGATAGTTTCAATCTTGCTCCCAAATAGCTCGATTGATCATGGCTTGGCTATAATGCAGTTGGCTCACTAGGTCCTATTACCTGTCTTAGCGGGGGAAGCCTGTTGCAGAATTATAAGCTAAAATGAGGTGTCTAAAGTAGCTTTGTTCAAACACTGCTTTTTTTGTTTTTTTGGTCAGCTGATAGCAGTTGATTCTGCCTGAAGCAGTGAGTTCAAGCCGATGAAGCTGGATTCCTTCCCACTTGACGTGTCAATTTAAATCCTTTCTTTTTTTTTTTTCTCTATATTGACCTTGATTGGGTATGTCCTGATTCAGTTTTCTTTGTGGCTTTCATCTTGAAATCTCTCTTTCATCCATTCTGATTACATGGCCAGTCTTTCACGGCTAAGTCATAGATTGGCCTTGTAATTTGTATCCTGACTTTGATGTTTGTCATAGCTGGCCTAGTGAGGACTTCCGCTTAGAGATTTGCTCTTGTATGTCTGTATGATTCTAATTGTAGGATGAAATTTACAATCAGACATGCATTCATCGGCATTCGAGCTACTTTTTTTTTTGTCTGATGTTATTTAATACCTTAAGTGGTAGTTACTACAAAATTACAAGTGCACAAAGGGATAATTTGTCCAAAAAAGTCAATGAACAGCACGAGGGAACTTGTATGAATCACTGAAGAATATTTCAAGGTTGTTGAACAACCTGCGTTTCATTTAAATGCAGGGCAGGAGCATAAAAAAAATTGAATGAAATATCTGCATGGTATACTAAGGCAAAGGGAAAGAAGAGTGAAAACCAGTATACTCCCTTATTTTTTTCAAATTCTGTCCGATCATCCCATGGAATCCCAAGTAAAATATTAGGTGCAGGTAGAAATAGAATTAGTCAAATTTATATGCAGGCATATAAGATATATATACAATAAACATATCAATTACCATTACCCACAACAGACAGGTTAAAAACTGTTGTTGTTCAATTTAGGTTACTCATATGCTCTGATATATCTATCTATGTGGATTTGGCCTAGCCCAAACTGTTCACAGTAGAAACTCAAAATTTTGCTCACACATGCCAGAATGCTAGTCCAATATATATTTGAGGAAGTTTGAAGCCTCCTCCCAATCGGTGCATTGAAGCCCGAGGTATTCTATTAAGTTACCTCTAAAATCTGCTAACTTGAAGAATGCAAAAGATATCTTGATGATTATACAACTTGGTAATAGTACTGAATCTACATTCACACTCAGCTCGATAATTGATATCTGATTTCCATCCAATCTATCTATTTATGTATCTAATATATATTCATAAAAGTTTGTATGTACGTATGCCCCTCTTCTCCCAATGAGTGCCTCATAGCCAGAGGTATTGAATTTAGGTACCCCCTCCCCCATGAATCAAAGGATGCATTAGACACCGGACTGCTATTAACATACTGTAGTAGGAAGTCATTTCATTTTTGATACAGTGAATCCAATAGTGTTTCATTATGCAGAATATTTCTTCATTAACAACAATTCTGGGCTATTTATATCAATTTTCCAGCCTGAGCAACGTGGGCATTCTGCTAATAGAAATTATGTTCTGTGACATTGATGGATAGGATGTGAAAAGTTGGAAAAGATAGTAATGTATCTTTTGTATTGGGAAATGGAAATGTCTTCTATATAAGAAGTACAATATCTATTGTCTTATTAAAAGATAAAACTATAAGAAAATTTCATCAATTAGATAATAAGGAATCAAAGTTTTACAAAACTGGTGGAACAGAAAGGATTTGTGACAAATTTTCTTCAAAATTAGCTGGTATTATTCTTCCACTTCTTATTATTCAAGAAATATATGTGCTGAATTTGAAATCAATACTTATAATTAGAATGGGTTATGCTTATGCAGTTGAGCTTGGGATACTAATGCATTTCTTGGCTCAATCTTCGGCAAAATTCTAATTAATTATAAGTTTAGTTGAATATTGCACACGTTGATGCAAATTTTATGAATTCGGTTGTGCTCCTATGTTACTTGTTAATGTATATTATGAATAATTTTTTTTGTTCTGAGTCGGTCTCTGTCTGAACAAGATGATATCAAGTAATTTTTCTTTTTAGTTGCTATGTTGGTTTAAGCTCCAGTATAATTACAGTTCGTTCTTGTAAATAAGTTTTTATTTTTGTTGTTACTTCAGACAAATGTTGACGGGTCTGTGAAAGCCAATATCGCTCTCTCACTGACCAAACTTGAAAAGAAGGAAAGGGGAGAATAGAGAGTGGCAAAGGAAGGGAAATATTTCTCTCCTCTTTACATCATACAACATCATACCCCCCCTTTTTTTTTCAAATCAATAAAGAGTTTGTAATCTGAGAACCTAGGACATTTTTTCAACATATCCCATTGCAAGCATAGAGTTGTGGTGAGCACAAAGAGATTCAGTCTTGGGTACAACCAAAATTTATCAAAGCAACAGTAAATTGCCATTTTCAGGGGTTTCTTTTGATAATCTTCATATTATCTTTGCAGCTTTACATTGCTTTTAAAAAATTCAGTTAGGAGCAAATAATATTTTTCACAGAAATGAATGTTGTCAAAAGCTATCAAAAAATGTGTAAACAATATCTCAGGTTTTGAACAGTGTTTTTATTGCCGTATTGTGGTATAACTTGTTGATCATTGCTAAGAAAAGATGTTGTTGAAGGAGAAAAACAAATATGAGTTTGATTATTGCATCATTGAATTTTCTGTACCTGCTGCAAAATGAATATCAAACAATGGTGGTAAATGCAATTGTATTGATTAGCTGAGAAGACTATCATTGAAAAAAAATGTGGCAAGTCACTTATAGAAGACAATAGGAGATGAGAGATGTTTCCTAGTTAGGAGTATGAAGTGGAAATTGCTCCTGCTATCAAGTCCTGCATTGTCTCCTTACACTTCCTGGCTTCTGATTTCTGAAGATCTATTAATTTTCGTTATTAGAGTAATAGGACCATACTTGGTGCCATTGATAATTAAGGATTGCATTTTGACCAAGTTGAGCCGGCATGTGTTTATGCAATGCCGGGCATAATTAAAAAAATGATTCATGAGCTGGGACAGGGATAATGAATTTGGTGAGGCGTATGGTAGAACTACTATCACATGAATATAAACTTTGAACACTTGGAAACTGAATTTACTAGAAATAAATGGATTCGGAGAATTTGCCTTGTAATAACTCCTATTCATGGAAGCTGGTGTACGACATTACTGAACAGCATTCTTAACAACAAAGTTCCATCATATGAAGTGATAGAAAGAATAGTGTCTTTAGAAATTTTATTTGTTAGGTTGATAAGGTTTTGAATGTATTTTATTCATATAAATTCATAGCATCATTATTTATTCATGAAAGAACAATTTCGTTTTTCGGTTCAATGAACTTTTTGAATATTTTTAATTAGTTGGAATCACTGATCGGACTAGGAGTGTTACATGGAGCAAAACAAGTAAGAGTCTGAAGGAAACAGATCAGAAGAATTTACTGAAGCTGAAGAACTCCCAATCCCAGCTTCATTATTCTTTGCTATATCACATTTGCAACCTGGGAATGGGTGTTGCCTTGCAGCAAGACAACCTGTCGATTTCTTTCACAGAATTCTTTCTATTCCAATGTATCTTTCTTATGAGTCGACTGATTGACCTTTGATTTTCATTCCAGTTTTCATGTGGTTTGTGCTCTTCATTTAAAAGTTCATCCTATTCATTAGTTTTCAAGTTCCGAGGTCTTCCAGAGCCTTCTTTGTCTTTGAATACAAAGGCTCCTCAAGTGAATTTTGCAAACCATTCCCAACATGTACTGCATCATTACCATGAACTTCAATGATCCATTTTCTTGCTTCCCCTGCGCTTTCCTTTTGATTAAGAGTAAACGTTTTCAAAATGTACTTTTTAAATTCAACCATGACTTTTGCCAAAATAAAAAAAAATTATCTTTTTTCCACAAACAATTTTTAGAGCTTTTTTTTTTTTTTTTAGAGCTTATGCAAGCACAAACGAAGAGCTGAACAAACTTCAAAGACACTTCTGAGATTCATTTAACATTGTTCAAAAGCTGATGCTGGGAACTTTTGCATAAACCTAATATAAGTTAATATCATATCCATAAAGTATTCATTGAATAGCTGTCAATATAATTAATAATCATAATGTTTTAAATTGATTCAGAATGAATATTGAAACTCTGCTATTAAACCATCATGTTGAAGTATGACACAGAGCATGTCTCAACAGCTATTTAACAATGAATACTGACTGACTTTTGTAGAAAAACCTTTGAAAATCAATATTTTTACCTTGGTATACCTCTTAACAATGAAATATAGCATTGTTTTTTGAAGTTTATATCATTATTTTATGTCACAATGAAAAATTCAGTACTTATTGATATTGTTGCTCACAGATAATTGAAATAGGTTCTGCTAACAAAAAATACATCCCATTTTTTGTCAGTTTCAGAATAAACGTAAGGTTGAATGAAAAGATGCCCGTATTAATGACAACATCGTCACTCATCAAATGATTTCACCTGCGGTTCCATCTTTAGCCATGTAGCCTTTGAATTCCTCTAGTCGGAATATTTCTATGAATCAGCACACATTTGTTCTTTATTTTTTATTGCATGGTTCTTTTATATTTATATTGGTGGTAACTAACACTTTCTGTATGCAGAAACACATTCTAATCAGTTGATAGATTTTCTTGTAGATTATTTTGTTTAAGACTATTTATCTACAGTACTTCTGTATTAATAAGGAAAACAAGAAACTGCTCATAAAACTATATAATATATATACTTTGTTTTTATGTCCTGCATTCAATAGATTTCAGTGAGCAGCTGAATGAAGACATTCTCCGATTACCTATTCATGGAAGAAAGAATGTAATGGGTTGTCTTGAGACAAGCTGAAATATGGTTCAGGAATATATATTAAAAACAGCTTTGAGATGCCTTTGTACTTGGAACTGGAGAATGATGTGCAGATACGACAAACATAATCTCATGTTTTTGTAGTAAGAATTGTTAAAAGAAAATACAATTATAGTGGTATATCTCCATCAATCTTTTATTTTTATTCTTGGAAGAAAAAGAGTTATCTGAATATTTTCCATGTATGCAGACACGCATTTCAGTTTCAGTGTTAATTCTATTTGAACTTTTTGCGCCAAGACATTGGATGTACAATCGTTTGGAGTAATACATTTATGATAATGAAATATTTGCAAATTTTTATTTCCAATTGAATTGAAAGATTCTATTTATTCCAAATCTTATTTATCAGAGAATTAGATTACTTGAGAAATAGTTCATTTTGAGATGATATTTCATAATTAGTTTATCTTTAGTTTTCAGCCGTATATTAAACTATCCTGCTAGTTGGCTTGTTAATTATTTCTCCAAGAATTTGATAATTGAGATTTATCAAACTTCGAAGTGCTCTTTCAAAAATAAACTTTACAATTATTGCTATACTCGTTGCGTACAAAACACTTATTAGCTGATAATTATCCTAGATTTGAGCACGAGTTTCTGGACTTACAGATTAGGCGTACAATCGTGCTGTCAATTCAACTGGATTGCTTTCAAACTGTTGTTGTCTGCTTAACAAAGCAGATAATCTACTTGTTATTTTTCTCTCATGTTTTTATTGGAGCAATTAATGTAATCTTTTGTTGTAACAGTTCTCTTTTTATGTTGTACATCGGATAAATTAATGCTGGATAGATTAACTTCACGTAGATGTGTTGACATCTTGAAAATAAAAAGTTGTTGTAAATGATTATCTATCATTTAATATCGTCTGATGAATGTGATCTCTATTGAATTTTGTCAAACTCTCAGAGTTGACCTTATTATCACAGTTATTCAGGTTGGAATTTAAGATGTGTGAATTTCTTACATGAATAATAAAGTGGAGAAGAAAGATTGATTCAGTGACATCATGTCATGTCATGTCAACTCATGTTTCTAAGTTCTCTATTTTTTTTAGTAAACATTGAATTTCTGTTATGAAAAATATTAATTTCATGTCATAACAAGTGCATATATTTTTTATTCATTTTCTCTTTTAATAATATAATAGAAAAAAGGTTAATAATATAATAGAACCATTAAGTAATATGAAAACAAGAATTTTGAAAAAGGCAGTTGTTATTCATCTGTTATTTTGTGGTGTTCGTCTATACATTTTATTTATAATTACAAGTAAATTCCAATTTTCAGTTGTATTTCTGTGGCTCTATGGTCTAGGGCATTCTGCTTGACATCAGTAGACTTTGGGATGAATTCAACTGGAAGCAATATTTTAAAAAATTTTTTTTCCTTGCTTTCGAGGTCAGTGGCAGATTAACCATTAGGTTGAGTAGGCGTTTTCTTTCTTTTAACAAACTCTTACTATTGAGTGTTAACTCTATTCGTATGTAACAATAATGTATGACAATGACTGAAGAAAAAAAAAAGATAGAAAAGAAAGTTATGCTTGAATAACAATGACACATGCAAAAACTGATGAATTCACTCCCACTTTTAAAACACAAGTTGGGTTGACTTGTTCTGCTATAGTTACCTAATCCCATTTACAGCAACTATTAATAAATGTGTTGAAATGAGACACATGGTTTTTGGAATGATATTGTTTGGTGAAATAAATTCTGTTTTATTTATTAACTAGATTTTAATGAAGCAAAGGAGTTAGATCTCATTGAGACTCGCTTGTTTGTTATGAGGTCTCAAACTAATTTTCCGGAATATTTTACCTTACAGTGATTGAGTTTTCTGCAAATACTTTATATTGAACTGAGTGGTATTTAACAATTTTTACATACTTTAAATAGTATTATATCTGATTCTTTGAAAAATACTGATCTGGAAGAATTTCAAGTTATTCACAAAATCTTGCCTTCTGCATCTTCACAGGATTATGTATTTGAAGCTCCTTCTCTGGAAGAAGACTGAAATTTCTTCTTGATTACTTGAAAGTTTCATTTGTAACTTTTTCTCTTTCATTTATTGGAAAGCTGAAATTCCCCTATGAAAACAGTGTGTATTATCAGATTTTCAAGTTCATATAAGTTTAAATTACCTACTCCATTTCTGACTTGAACTATTTGAAAGAGATAGTCTTGAATAGCAAAATGAACAATGCTCAGATAATTTACCTCTGCCAACATGGCGTGCAAGGAATCGTATAAAAACAGTTTTGTTCATATAAAGACTGAAGAATTTTTAGAAGAAGACATTGTTTAGCTCAGCTGGGGTCGTTTGGTCGAAGATGTAGACAGCTCATGAATTTAAGATGTGTTGAAATTCAACTATGGCAAATTGCCCTTCTCTACGTTGTAGACACTTCTGGTGGTGCTGTTGAAGTAGAATTTTATATTATGGTAAACTTGATAGATAAAACTCCATAATTATTCAATGGTGATTTTTTTTTTTTTTTTTTTTTTTTTTCATTTGATCGAACTCCTCTATAGAATTCATCACCCTTAAATATTATATCCTGTGATGCAAATTTCAAGAGTGACCTTTTGGTTGAATGATATTTAGCAATTTTATTCTCTTATCAGTGTATGAGACTTGGACAATTTTTAAAACCTTATGCCTTTCTTGCAGCACCTTTTTCCAAATTTGATGGTTAACAAACAGTTTTGCATTACTGGATATCAGAGAATTTTATTTTTTTCACATTTTTTATGAAGAAAAATTTACTCTATTGTTGCTTGTAACACACTGCAGTTGTTTAAACAAATTATCTTTTATAGAAAAGTGAGTTTTTTCTGAATTTATCATTGCCCTTAAAAAAAAAATGATAGTCATTAGACTGACACCTGAAGCAATTTCTTATATTTTAAGAGTAGAGGAATAATTACTGAAAGGAAAAAAACATTCATTGGTTCATCTGAATGAAAGAGAGCTCGTAAGATGATAGATTTTTTTTTTTTTTTTTCTACAAAAGTTTTTCACTTACTATATTCTATTTTTAAATAAAGTGGATGTCGTGGTTTCAATTCCTATTAATCACTTACTGATGGGTCCGTTTTCGCAAAACTTGGTTTAACAATGAAAATTGTGATTAATGATCAACCCAGTCTACATAGTTTCTTAGCAATGCCATTGTGTTTCCAAATTTTTTGGCGTATTTTATTGAGCTAGTATACTTTATTTCTATTTGTGAACATTTTATAGTCAATACCAGTTAAACCCTGCGAAAAAATTCAGATGCTTTTGAAATACTATGAGATGATTATTTTTAGAAAAGAAACTACTCAACTGTAGACGAGCCCATCATTTGATTTGATCAGTAGGTGGAAGAGTCCATGGTTGTGGTCAAAGAAACAAAAAAAGTCACATTGTTCATTATGTAAGTATATGGGACTGAAATAAGTTGTTGGAAGGAAAAAAAGATGACGTGATTACAAGTAAAACAAGAAATTATATCGAAATTCAATCATATATATGAATTTCATCATCATCAGCAGCAGCAGCCTTTTAACGTCTGTAGTTGGACATAGATCCTCCCTAAGATTCACTAGACCACTTAATCATTGGCATCACAGAGCCAGTACTTTCTGAACTTATCTAGTTTATCAAACTATCTTATATTTTGTTGGCTCCGTTTTGCTTGTGATCTCTGGGAATCCATGTTTTGAGTAGTGATGTCCATCAGTTGGCTGCCATTCTTGCAACATGACCAGCCCATTGCCATTCAAGTTTTCTTATGGATTCTATGATATCTTGGACTCTTATTTTTCCTCTAATGTACTGTACTGTCTTGTGATTTATCCGTATGATACTGAGCATGATTTTCTCTTGTGCACATTGCATGGTTCTCAGTTTAAAGGTCAGTTGTTTGGTTTGGTTCCATGTTCCACCTCCATAGGTGACTATTGGGAGGATGCATTGATTTTATATCCTGTTTTTGGCACTAGCAGAATTTTCTTGTTCACAAGCATTGAGCTTACCCTGCCAAAAGCTTGCTAACGTAGTGTTGTGTATATGAATTTAAATTTTGCCAAATCGTATACTTTGATATTAAGTTGATTTTCAGAGAAATATGTAAATAAACTTTAGGCATACATAATCTTTAAAGCTTCTAAACTTGATCTTTAATGTTGTTCAAGAGTGGAATTTCGGTGCTGGCACAGGGTATTTCAGTGTATTTAATTTGCTCGTTCAATGGCAATTTCAATTAGTAATGCTTTCTCTTCTATGGTTATCATTATGAAATGGAATTCAATTGTATATGCTTTGCCAATTGCACTGATCATTCAAAATTAAAGTATTTACAACCATTTAAGAATGATGTATCCTGATTTCTACAAGCAAAAACACTGTTATTGCAAATGGAAAATTAGTCCTTGACCTTTCTTTTTAATAATAAATCTTCATTACAAATTAACTACAAATAACTCTTTAAATCATATGCTGATTTTTTGCACCTTTCTTTTAATTAAATATTCTTAGAATTTAATCATTTTAATTATTGAAAAAAAAAAGATATTTCTGCAATCAACTTGTGCAGCACCCAACTATGACATTGAAGGAAAATAATCTTATGCCGAGTGTGAACATTTAAATAGAATTACAAAAGAAAAAGCATTGTTGAAAAGATTATTTGAAAAGATTTCTGAAACTATTATCAGTATCATTATTTATGATCGGGTAGGACTATTTTCCTTGTCTGTGTGTTATTTGTTTACAACGTTTCAGCTGTGTACCCTCTGGTCTGCGGTGTTGTTGTTTCCAGAATATTGAATCACTACTCAGAGCGCATGGACTGGATATGTCGCATCTGTTTTTGTATATCCTATTTTCGATATACTCCCAAGCTGCTTCCCTTGTATTAGATAGGTTATGTTAGCTTTTTTTCCCCCCTGAGAAGTCTCTTATGAGGAGGCTCCCAGATGTTATTGATATCGATACTTGGTTAGCTAATTGGTTAGACTAAAAAAAAGTATATGTGCCGCTTCCTTCAGGTGTTGTATTTGCCAATTGTTCTCTTAGTCAATAATTTGTGCTTAATCGTATAAGGGCCGGTGCCCATCTTGCTCTCTCAAAGTGGGGTCCCCCATGCCAGATTTGTACTTGTCGCCACATATTATGGCTTTCCTGTGTTTTTTGATTTGTATTTTCACAGGCCGATATAGTGTCTACCACAGCTTCATTGAATGGGATATACATAATTTCCAGTCATGTGTCCAGTCCGATCGAGCAAGTGCCTCTGAGTAGTGATCCCACGTCCTAGGACTGACAACACCTAACGTTGTGAATAAATAATGAGTAGATGAGGAAAACAGTCTGACTATATCATACATTATGATTAATACACCCCGTCAAACAAAATTCAGACAAGAATTATTATCAGCATGTTGTTTGATTTAATCTTGATTTGCAGTAAATTGAGAAAAAATAAATGCCATGTATTTTGCTCCCATCTCATGTATGAGATATTAAACTTGCAACCATTTTTAATGTTAGTTCTTATCAGCGACTAGTCCTATGACTGTTTAAATGTGTACAATCAACTTCTGAATGGCCTTTAACTATTTCTAAAATTTGAACATCATTTATAAATATTTATTTATTTTTTTTGATAGAATTGTCAAAATTCACTGAAGACCTTTTCATTTTAAACATAAAAAAAATCAATAGTGATTTATTTCAATTCTGAAATGATGTAAGATATTTGTCAGACATCAAAATTGTATTTATGAAACAGTGCTGACATAAATAATACATTTGTGTTGTGCGTCTTTTTTGAATTGTCTGATTCTTTCTGAAATCAGCTTAGCATTTTGGTCTTCTGCCAAAAACGTGTGTTAACTTCAGTGAATCATTTTATTACTTATCCTAATGACAGTGTTAGCTGTTTTCTTTATTTTTTCTTCAAGCAGCTTGCTTAGTTGTCTTTGCTGCAATCTAATTCCTAGACATGATTAAACACTTTCAGACAGCTAATATTAAATAATATAACACTATTATTCTATTAATGAACAAATTTTTGATGGAGATTACACTAACAGTTCAAGCATTTTCATGAACTTCGCCTTTCATGAAGGAATCTACTGAAATGGCTTACTTTCCAAAGAACACTTCAATCAAATACCCTATTCTTTAGTGATCGAATTGAAAGGTAAGTTTTAAGATGATCTCTATTTTGATCTTCAACAAGTTAGATTTCACAAATGACTGCAATATTAAAGCTTGAAGGAAAGCATTATTAAATACTATTCTTAACACGATCTTCTTTGAAAGCTTGGTATTTTACTTTGTAGATATCTACTAAGCGCAGCCTTGCACAAGGCCGTATTACTTGAATACTCAATGGGGATTGACCTCACACAGTTGCTTGTGAGACCATTTCCTAATAAGCAATTTAGTTATACAGCTGATTTTAAAAATTGAATTCTTGTGTAATGTTTGAGTGATTAGAGATAGAAAACCATTCTGGAATTGAAGAGATAATAATGACTAGCTTTCCAAAGGAAATTATGAATCACTGCTGCCTATATATGTTCATTTTTATCATGTAAATTTGGTATAAACCTTTATTATAAAATGAACACTCCGTATACAGACTTTAAAGTTTCTTTTCTGAACGCAGCTGGGCTATGATCAGATACAGAGATGAATACACATATGTATTTATGTGTATATATAATACATATATATATATATGTATGTGTGTGTGTATATTAGAACACCTGAATAACTTGAACCCAGCAAAATTGTTTAAACCTCTTGTGGGTAGTGGTGATTAATAACAGCAACAACAATAACAGTTACTTGCATAATAGATGGCGTATATGTAAAAAAGTGTTTACCATTTTCTATTCACCCCCCTCCCCGGTGATCAATGAATAAGTTACTTCTCTTGCTTTTTGTTGGGCACTGAAATATCCCTATTCTTAAAAATACAAGTGTGGACACAAACTAAGGGACCAATTTAGCTTTAGCTTACATTGAAAATTGACCCCCCCCCTCTAATACCTCATTTTGGAGGGGCACTAGGAAAAAAAAAAAGAGAAGATATTTTCCCTACTTGTTGAGAGGAGAGTGCGTGCAAAATCAAGTTTCAGCCGTGTGCGGTGAGGGCTGGGCAAAGTCCAGATATATATAAATGTCAGAACATATGTGTAAGCTAAATCCAATGTTGTGGGTAATAGTGATTCATATAAAAAGGCATTAGAGAAAATATTCAAAGGTCAAGAAAACATAGTTTGATAGGAAACAATATCTTGAAGTATAACAAGAGTTAACAGCTAAGATTTTTGCCAGGAGGCATAGTTCCAATGAGAAATTTTTAATTGAAAGCAAGCTTCCCCTAGGTAAATGTTACAGACATTAGTTGAGTACGTAACTTAAAATCAGCATCATTCTACTTCAGCTAACTAATGGGCATCAGAAAGAAAAAGAAGTTCAGACATGTCCAAGTTTAGAACAAATTACAAAAAATACGTCAGTGACATATTGGCTTAATAAGCAAATATTGTTTAGCAATGAATTTTTTTAAAGAGCCTCATGTGAGTTTATTGGTTGAATCTCATGCGGGTGAAAAATTCCTGTGGAATTCTTTTGGGAGTTTTGCTGAGTTTCTATTTTAAACTTATAGTCAGAAATGATGTTCAGAACATTATGTATCTGTTGTATATAAGCTGTTTATGAGGAGTGTAGCTTCTACCAAGAATATATTTGAACAAAACAAAGCTATTTGCTTACTCAGAAATAGATATGTTAGTGAGTTTTAGGTTTGAGGAAAAAAAACGGAAAATAACTTGACAAAATGATGACAGAACTACAATTCTGTGTGTCATTCGAATACTGTCACCACTCCACTTTATGTTGACCTCTTACATCGTGATAGATGCCTTTGAATTGTTGGCACAGTCTGAATGCTTGCTATGATTTGTTTTGCCTCTGTGATTTGGTCCATAAACATTTGCCGCATTATTTCTATGGGATGAGCAGGTTAAAGAGTTGAGAGGAAATACCTTTTTGCACATAATCATTAACACTGGATAATTTGAAAACTGTATGATACATGAAAGCTTTAATTGCTGCTAGCTTTTTATTTGTGGAACTCTTAGATCCTAATTAATTATGAAAATAGTGAAACATGAATCATTTTCAAGTTATCCTTAGATTGTCACAGAGGTAATTGTTCAAGTGTTATATTTTTAAACTTATTATTTTTAATATGATTTTCAAAGAAAATATAAGAATCAACTTGTTTTATTTCTAGATTATCTGAAGTCTATAAACATACAAAAGAGCCATATAATTGAAAAAAAAAAATCTACATTTTTTGTATAGTATGTAATGTCAGGAGGAAAAGTATATAATTGTTTAATGATTTTCTTTGAATATTTTTCCAATTTTATTCTTTGTATTGATATCTAAGTGATATAGTTTGAGATGTTTCACAAAGAAGAATGTTCAGATGGTTATTTCCGAATGGACTTGATTTAGCAAATCTCTTCAGTTCTTTTGGATATGTTTGCTATCCACATAATAAAACAATTTTTAAAACATCTAGTTTATCAATATATGAGACAAGTAAAATTTAATAAAGGACTAACTTTTTTACCAAAAAACAAGAGTTATAAGCAGATACCTCTTCAGATACTTATTGACTGGATGGAATAAAAACATGCCACACCAGTGAATTACCATAGTATGTCCAGTAGCGCTGACACAATTTAACAAGAATTAAAAAAAAAAACTCCTATTCTCACCCACAATCTTTTTTTTTTTTTTGTTTGTGAAGAAAAAAAAAAGCATTCTTTCCAAAAATTTATTACTATTATTCTTTACAAAAAAATTTTAAAGCTATTTTGGTAACCCCAATAATCTTTAAGGGACACATGAAGATGTTTTGACTCTGACTTTGAGAAGACCTGCTTCATCCAATTAAAAGAAAAATAATGAAAAATTACTGCCTGCTTTTTGACCCGATTTTCCCTCCTGGAAAATAAGTGTGTGCATGCATATGTCTGTGCTACTACTGCTACTTCTTCGTTTGAAAAAGTGATACGTGTACCTAATTAAAATGTCCTTATCATTTCAGTAAATAAAGTGCACACAGAAGTAATATTTTTTGGTTAATACTGATATGAAATTTGCTTGGCAAATAACTTTACTTTTTTCTCAACGAAAAGTCTGTTTATTATGCTTTGAATATTTAGTTAAGCTCAATTGCCCTGGCATAATATTTTTAGCTATTACAATTGTTTGCCTGAATAGTAGGGTAGATATATTCGCATATCATAAAATATGGTTTTCTTGAATTTCCTGGAATAGTTTTCAGATGTACCCCTACCTTGAAATTATTTGATTGTATCAGTTTTCTTGAGCCCCTAAAAGGAATGCATTTCAAACATTTTGAGAATAAAGATATTCTATAGTTTTGATGACCAAATGGAGAATATATATTTGGTCAAGTAAATGAATATTCTGTACCATGAATGTATTTTTGCTAATTGCAATGCAACAGAAATACTTATTTCATTGTAAAATAAATGAATTGTCAGACTCGTTAGCTATACATCAGTAATAATATTCCTGAAACATGGAAGCTAACCAAAAGATTGACCCTCAAGCTGATAACCATCCAATATGCACAAGAGAGAATCATGCCCAATATCACCTTGAGAGATCACAAGACTGCGGGTATATTAGAGAGAAAGCAGGACAAGATATCGTAGAATCTCAAATGACAATGGGCTGGTCATATTGCAAGAAAAGCAAACAACTGCTAGACATCACAATTCATGAGTGGATCCCCAGAGATTACACGTGAAATTGTGTCCAGCAGGATATAAGATGGCGTGATGAACTAAATGAGTTCAGAAAGTACTGGCTCTTTGATGCCCATGATAGAGAGGTCTGGGGAATCATGGGGAAGGTCTATGTCCAGCAGCGGACACTAAAAGGCTGATGCTGATGAAGAAGACTTGTCAATTTGGCTCAGTCGGTAACAAGTTCCATCTACCAATCACTTTATCATGACAAGTTCGGAAAGTATTGGCTCTTTGATGTCCATGATGGAGAAGCCTGGCAAATCTTGGGGAAGATCTGTCAAACGACAGATACTAAAAGGCCGATAATGATGATGACTTGGGTTTTCAATCTGACTTAGCTTATCCTCCATTTCTGATCCACTCTGTTTACTTGCTGTCATAGATTGACGGCCAGGGTAAATTGTGATTGAAAAAAACAACTAAAAATGAAAGAAAGTACTAGTAAAAAATTAATAATAATAATAATGGCAGCCTATGCTTCATCCAATAAAAATAAAATAAAAGATAATATTGATGTTTGAAAGTATTGTGATTTATCTGACATTAGTTTTCTATATCATTAATGAAGGAAATGTAAGGTAATACAAAAAAAACATTTTTTTTTTTTTTTGACAAGATAATTTATATATGTCTACATTGTTCCTACGGGGCATAATTTGCCTGTCCATTTTGTGCTTGGGTATCATTTAGTTTTCAAAGAAGGAAGATTTAAAAAAAAAAACAAAACAAACTTCTTTGGAAATAACAATAGCTTAATTAGAGACCAATTTTTTTTTATAGAGAATAATAGTTAAAAGGGGAAATATCTCGATTGTGGTCTGTTGGGATATTGGTGGGTTGATTATATATTTCTAAAATACAATGGGATAGTTACTGATAACAAATTTAAGAGTAAAGTTATTTTATTTTAATTGTTATATAAATAGACGCCTTAGTTTTGACTGCCTATTTGTGTTGCCGTTGCCAAAAATGTTCTAATAGCAGAAATGACTAAGAATAGAAAATTATAGTCTTCTTTATGTTATATATATATCCTTTCAAAATGGATGTATTCTTTGTATATACTATATTATCAAAAAGATACCTACATAAAATTGATTTGAGAATTGTATTATTGCTTTTGGTAGATTGTAAATATGCTCTAGTAAATGAGATCAGTTATTCCTTTTTATGATTATTATTTTTATTTTAGAGGTAGTTCTTTTTTCAATTTTGAAATTTCTTCTGTGAGGATAGTAGTAGTAGACATAAGACAATATTTTTGGTCCAATTGCATTTTTACTTGTGAATATTTTCTTTAGAATTCCTTTATATTCACAAAAGAAATGGTCTTATTTTGAGCCAATGAAAATATTTTGTCATTATATTCACATTTTATTTTATCAAAGAGAAGTGCGCATATCTTGAATTCTTGTCATTGAATGAATTTTCTACTGAGATTTTTATTTAGTACATCTCATGTGAGAAGTGAGAGTCTATTTAGAGTGTTTTGATCTTGTAGGTGCTATTGTATAATGTTGTTCTCTTGGTGAGGGTTTTTGGGTCTGGATTTGGGTTTTGTTTGGGTGGTTGCTTACGGGGGTACCAGACATCATAGAATCTACTAAAAACTTAAATGGCAATGGGCAGGTCATGTTGCAAGAATGGCAGACAACCGATGGACATCACAACTCACAACATGGATCCCCAGAGATCCCATCTGAATTTGAGGCTGACAGAATACAAGATGGAGAGATGAACTTGACAAATTTAAAAAAATACTAGCTCTGCGACACCCACAATAGAGAAATGGTGGATCCTGGGGAAAGTCTATGTCCAATGACGGACGATAAAAGACTGATGATGTGAGAAGTTCATTATAGGGTCATTGAATTTTCTTTCTTTTTTTTTTTTTCACTTACTTCACATCTTTTTAGTTGCCATCAAATAAATCAATGGTTATTCAATTAAGTTGAACGATTTTGTTGAGTAAAAACTGCATTTGCTCTCAATCAAAAGTTGGTGGAGAAAATCAAACACCCTAAAAAGTTTGAAAGTTACTTATCATTAGCCATTTAAAGTCTGTTGTAGGCCTTTCCTATGGTCTGCCAGTTTTTATGCTTTTGAGCGTCACGGTGCCAAAAAAGATTCTAGACTTGTCTAGATCATTGTTCCCTCTCACTTTTTGCTGGCCTTAATTTTGGCCATGATCTCTAGGGATCTATGTTGTGAGTCCTGATGTTCAGCAGTAGTCTGATATTTTTGCAGCATGGCTTGCCAATTGCCATTTAAGTTTGGTTTTAGGCTATATTGTGATCTTTCCATATGTTAATGATTTTTTTTTCCTGTTCACATCACGTTGTTCTTAGTTAAAGAAGCAATTTCTTGGTCAAGTTCTATGTTTCAGCTCCACAGGTGAATTTTAAGAGGATGCACTGTTAGTTGACCTTTCTTTTAAAGACCAATGGGATTTTATCTTTGAAGATTGAATTTGCTTTGCCGAAAGCTTGCCAACCTAGGGTGATTCTTTGCTTGATGTCCTCTTCTTTTGATGATTCCATGGAAATTTGTTGTTCCAGGTAGATGTAGTGATCTACTCTCTTCAGCTTTGCATTTTGAATTCTGATTGTATCTTGATCCTTGATGTGTTTGTTGCACATGACATTGGTTTTATTGAAGTTCATGTGGAGACTAACTTTAAGTGCTACTATTGATTCTTGTGAAATTTGAAACTCTGTAATAAGCAGCACTTCTATTTAAAGTAATTTGAGAATTTAAGTGCTTTTAAAGATTCGTGTTAGTACTGATATTTACTGAGCTCTGCTTAGTCTGACACAGGGTGACAATGATGGAACACCTTGTGAGAATTAAACGGATCTATTTACGAACTAAAACTCTAATTTTAAGTGCCCATCCTAGTTATTGTAACCTATTATATTCTATACCAACATAAATATGAAATAGTATACATGTCTATGGATAAAAAAGAGATTCTCCTTAATTTATGAACATTTTGATTAGGTATTACTTTATTAGAGCATAGATACATGCAGAAAAAAAACAACTCTGGTATGTAAGGCAGTCATCTGATGAAACAAGACCTCAATTTCATGATTTTAGCTTGTATCAGCTGTAGAAGATGGACCTCAAACCACCTGTGGTGCTCTTTAGGTCAGTGATAACCAAATAACCTAAATTCTCTACAAAGAAGATATCTAATTATTGCAATATGCTTTAAAAGTGCTAGTGGTTTGCAGGTAATGGATTTTAATGCAAAATGAAAACTATGTATACTACTGCAGTTTTCTTTCAAGACTCTTGCAGACCCAATATTACAAAACCATTAATGGGATTTTAAGGATAGTGTTTTTGTATTTGCAATCTAGTTGCTAAGGATCTTAGAATAAACACGTCTGTGATGCGGAGAGGGCCTTGAAGACCAATATTGACCAACGGAAAAGCGTTGTTTAACATGGCTGACACTGGCGCATTTTCTCCCCTTTGGCACCCAGCCACCTTTTCCGGTAGGCTGCCCAATGTCACCTCTTTCATTAATGCTTTGCCTTTATATTTGTTTATTAGATGTTTGATATACTGGTAAAAATATACTATAGAGTAGTGTCTGGGCTGGTTATGGAACCAATCATTTGGTATTTTGAGTAGAATTTTAAGGCCACTATTTTTGCATCTGTCTTATAGGATGACCCCCATCGGTGTTTTTTGGATGCTTCAAGTGTCGTCTTATCCACCAAAATATACAGCAGTGGGATTGAGCTAATATCCTATTCTCTGAGCCATTGATTACACTTTGCATGTCATCTGAACTCCAAATTATTTGTTACACTCTGTTAGCTCAACAGGTATGTGTGTAATTACTTCTTCAGTTGATAAATAAGATGACCCTAGCTAGTCAGTATTAAAGAAAATCATTTGTTGTTGTTCTTCATCATCATCACCATCATCATCATAATAATGATAATAATAATATTTTAGTGTATCCATTGGAGAGTTGTATCATGTGCTTATTCCAGGTCTCCATTATGCTGGCCCAAGTGAGCTGCCACAGAGAGCGTAGTCCATGGTCTGGTATAGAGACACCCAGCTCTTATACATCCCCACTATTTGAGCTTGTATCTTGTCCTTCCAACAGGTCTAGTTCTATTCTGAGTGATCCATTCTTTTCCACTGAGAGACAACCCTCGGGGTAGGTCTTCACTTGGGCTTGGCAGGGTTTCATTGGGAGGGCAGTAGTTACTATCTCTCTTTGTCTTCACTTC
>OY735213.1:36507367-36795225 GCA_963457665.1 Thysanoteuthis rhombus | reverse complement strand
ATAATTGTAAGAGACATCTAAATCATAAATACTTCAGATACTAGATTGCAGATTCAAATTTATCATCATCATCATCAGTCTTTTAACGTCCGTCGTTGGACATAGACCTTTCCCAGGATTCACCAGAATTCCCTATCATGTGCATCGCGGAGCCAGTATTTCCTGAATTTGTCAAGTTCATCTCTCCATCTTGTGTTCTGTCGGCCTTCTTATGTAATCTCTTGGGATCCATGTTGTGAGATGTGATGTTCATCGGTTGTCTTTCATTCTTGCAACATGGCCAGCCCATTACCATTTGAGTTTTTTAATAGTTTCTATGATGTCACGAACACCTGTTTTCTTCCTTATATACTGTGTTGTCTTGTGATCTCTCCATGTAAGGTTGAGCATGATTCTCTCATATGCACGTTGCATACTTCTCAGTTTGTAGGCCTGTCTCTTGGTTAAGTTCCATGTTTCAGCTTCATAAGTGACTATCAGGAGAATGCATTGGTTTAATGAAAATCAAATTTATACTTGAGTACGATTCGTTGTATTTATATTGGTTAACTTGATAGCAGTGTATCTAATTCATCTTACATAGGGTTAGCTTTTGTTGAAGCAGTTGGTTCTGTTCTAACGTACTATAATTTTGTTGAAAATAGAAAAGAATATTGATTTGATTTGATTTTTCTAGTATTGACTTGCAAATATTTTTTTTTTATCAGTATCATGAATCATATATTTCAATAAAAGTTTTATAGGTTGGGATCTTGATTTTGTGAAAATTCCATCAATACCAATGACTGAATCATTTTTGCCCAGAGGTTAAGAAAGACATCTGGTTGACTGTCACTCATTCTTGATTATGCATTGCAAAACATAATTAGAAAATGATTAAATCTGAAGTAACTAACTATTGCTAACATTTGTGCAGATTGAAATTTATGTAGCCAGCTAAGCTCTCTATCTCACTGATGTTTTACTTCAATTTATGACTTTTTATGTGTCACTCTAATTGTATGAATTTCAAATGAGTGAACGGTTGATATATGTTTGATCCCTACTCTATGTATTCTTCGATCGCAGATATCAAAATGATGATACAAAAAAGTTACTCTACTATCACTACATTCCAGCTTCTCTAAGCCCTAAATGAAATCAGGCTGGATGTTTTGGAACTAAGAACCTCCAGAAGAAGAGTGATCTGCTTGTCCTTGCCTGAGTAATGATAGCGGGGTCAACTACACTGTGCTGTTCTCTTTTTTTTCCATGATGAGAGAGTGCTAGTAATTCAGTCTTTGTTACTAAAGCTATTTTTATAGTTTAAATTCAATCCATTGTTTATCTTTGTAAAACTGGTCACATGCTGTATTTTGATTATTTAGTAAACATTCATAAGTATTCTCAGTCATGGAAACCAGGATTAATAACATGTCATATGAATTCCCGATTCTTTGTTGGTTTTTTTTGTATTTTTGTTAACCAGTTGTACTACCACAAAACAAAAATCTATTTCAGTTGTCAGTATCATCTTAGATCAGCTTCAAGTTATTGATAATGGAACAATAATATTGATTATCTGTATTTTTCTTTCCTCTTTTTATCTGTAAATTCAGCTTACTAACAATATACTTCCTTCCTACCTTTAGTTTCTTTCATCAGCTTTCTTGGTCGGATTTAATTTGGAAGAAAGCATATATATTAAGAATTGGGCTCTCTTCAAAGGCTTATTGAGTTTCAGATCTTGTAATATCATCCCAGCACTTTGGATGCTTTTATATCAAGGTTTCTACCTGTTGTTCATTTTACTTAGAATTTTGTTTTTATTGTATGAAACTTATGTTGCCGTTTTAAAGGAAGTTATGTTTTTATGGCAGTTTATAGAAGGTTAGATTTTAGACTGAAAAAGGAAAAAGAAAGAAAGTACTTTTTATTTCTCACTGAAATAAACTCTATATAAACAAGAACTGAATGCTTTATGTATACTTTGTGAAGAAGGTAGAATCTTTTATTCATTATTCAATTATATCATACTAGTTAACCCTATGAAAAAAACCTCAGACATACAGGATTCCCCTGCTATGTGAAATTGAAGAGTTCCTATAATAATCATTCAAAAGTCAAAATGACATGGAGTGAAGAAGCAATTATCATTGATTTATATGGGAAAAATTTTCAAGCATCCAAGACCCATGAAATGGTGAGGATGGTATGTCAGGCTGAGTCATCTGAGGTCTGGTTGTGGTAATAGGAGGCACAGGAGACTGGGGTGTAGGAGAGCAAGGAAGAGGGTGTGTACTGCCTAGTCTGATGGTCCTCTGCAAAACAAAAGCTGAGTGCTGTTTTCACATTTCACCATTATTTGAATAAGTGAAGAAGTGGCGTAAAGCTAACAATTGGAAATTAGGGACGTTCAGTTGGGTCCAATTTTCAAAATGGCTGGTGGGAGATATTCTCATGAACAAACTTGTTACCTCCAAGTGGAAGAGTCCATGGTTATGGATAGGGAACCAAGTAAATCATTATTTTCTTGGTATTCAGTTCATTATATAAGTATTTGTTTTGATTAGAGAATACGCTATAATATAAATACCATTACATGTATTGCTATTATGTTATATTCCTCTAATTATTTCAACTGACTGGTTGTGGAAAAATATGAATTCAGTTAGATAAACCTAAAAATAATTGTAGTCTTTATCAAAATCTGACAAGTCGTATTGCTAAAAATGCTAGTACAACTCACCTTAAAATAGGTGTTTGAAACAAGAAGAAAATTTTCCAAACTTCCGTAATAAATGAATATTTTAGGCAGATAATTGCTGAGTTCATATACTTATCATCAGGTGAAGTTAAAAGTTTTGCTTGTTGAGATGAAGAATGTTATTTGTAGAGTGAATTTCAGCTTTTACTGAGTAATTATTTCCGCTAAACGTACATTTAGTTTTAGTCCGTATTTGTTCTATTTTTACTTGAAGTAATTTAGGTATTTACTAAACTCAGTCTAGCACAAGGCTACAAGTATAAGGTATCCGGTGAGGATAAACACATTGTACTATTACACTAGCTTGCTAACAACAATCACTCCGTAAACTGTCTTTGTTTTAAGTAATATAAATTTTAATGCAAGAAAGAATTATTTGACTTCACATTGTCAAGTATCATAATGAGAGAAAAAAAGCTTCATTCGGAATAAATTTTATGCCATGTGTAACCAACATATGCAGTTTCTAACCGTATCAATTATATTCGCCTCTTTGAACTTTGAGTATTTGCATTTATATTCTCAAATATGATTCTTATCTTTTCAAAACTTTATATATTAAGCTGATAGTTTTGTTCCTTGTGTTAACACAAAATGTACTCAAGATATTTTAGCCTACTCCAAATTTTGGAGTTTGCTTTGCATATTAAATTGGTATCAAGAATTATAGAATTTAATATTGATGCCTTCTGGTTGCATTAAGTCATTGAAATATGAAGATATGTGAGTGTCATGGTGAATATTGCATTGTGATATATTTGATGTAAGTTTGGAACAAATGTATATTTTAGGTTTTTATGCCTTTTTTTGGTCCTTTTCAGGCATCAAATAAGAATAGATTTAATACATGATTTTGTTGTCCAGAATGTATGATGTATAAAGAAATCATTTGCAAAAACTAATTTTTTGAGTTGGAAAAAAAATCCATATTATTCTACCATTTGTATTTTCAGTTATATTTACTTGTTCAAAGGTGACTCCATTTCAATTTTATATCACTTGATAAAAATAATGCTGAATGAGAATTCAGCCTTTTAGACTATATATTTTTAGAATAATTGAACAACTGACATCAGTACTTACAGCTACTATGATTTATACATATTCACTTGCAAGTCTGTGTTGATAACCTATGTAATGTACTTTCTCTCAAATCATCTTCCATATTGGCCAAACCTTTCTCCAACCACTTATCACCTATTCCGACACCTTGAGCTTTTTCACTGCAATAGAAAGCATGCCAACGAAGAAGTGATAATGACAGTGATTGAGCAATTTTTAGCTTCGAAATAGACTAGAGCCTGATAGAAGAAAGTTAATGAAGCAAATGAAGCTTATTTTAATTCATAAACCAGGCTTACATTTTTAAGTTGCTTTTACTTTTCCTTTCATAAATGACCATTTCTTGTGGGACAACGTCATTCATTCTTTCTCAAAGTACTTTTATTTCATTTATCATCTGATTTTGCAGTAGATAAGTTTGTATGTTTTCTTTACTCTTGATATCATAAACTGTTTGAAACTGCTCTTAATTGACAATGGAGGGAATGAAGTTAAAATGTCAAGTGGAATAGAAAAATGAATTTGAAAAAAGATTACCCGAAGTTGAAGTTTGGGGGGGGGGGGGGTAAATTTGATCAGTAGCTATCCCCTTGTTATTGATATCTAAATTTTCTTGTATGAAACTAAGAGTTGACTTGTTATCACAGTCATAGTGTCAAAATTTGAAATCTTGTAAAAAAAATTCCTTTGAAGAATAAATATGGTCAGAATTAATTCTATTTATGATATTACTGGTGTTTTACACTGGAAAACATCTAAAATAGGGTGGAAAAAACACACCCAGTAACTTCTACATTCTTCAGAATTTAAATGCTATTAAAAAGCCTGTCCAAAAAGTTTTTTTTCTACAAAATAAAAAAAAATTTTAGAAAGTGTATTGTGGGGTACTGATGCCGATTTTCAATTCTGTTGACAAAATTGTATGGCCAGGAGTGCTGGAGCAAACAAATACATATACGTATAAATGAGGATAGGACCTTGCATCATTGATTGCTACTATCGAGTAGTTCCAAACTAAGGTGAATGAAAATTTGAAATTCGTTAAAGTTTAATGTTTGAATTTATTATCACTTGATAACTTCTATAGATAAGGTTTCCTAGTGATGTGTGCGCTCAAATCTTATCTTTTCCTCATTGGAAAGAAGTGGTCTTAATTTATATCTATGTAAATTACACGGAATCTTATTGTTCTCTCATTGTGTAGCTATGAAGATAGCTGGTGTATACTAATAATTAAAGAAATCTATATAACATTTGAATTTTACATGTTAAACTGCCAATTGTTGACGAATTAATATTCATGAACATTGATTTTTATAAATATTTAATGTTTTAGTGTTCAGATAACTACTTTCTATTTTTAGGGATATAAAGTAAATGAACATGGTATAAGTGGATTGACGTTTTAGTCAGGGTATTTTTTTATGCAATTTAGTAAGGAAATCAATATTCAAGATCAGAAGGAAAACCCCTTGAGTATGTGAAGCTTATGGAGCAACTATCGCACTCTACTTTAGTTGAATAAAAAGATTTCTGGGTCAGCTGTCAGTGTGTAATTGATGTCCATGTATTCATATAGTTTGTCTTTATTTCTATGAATATTGATTCTCTAGAGAAGTGTTTTCAGCACTGGTGGAATATCTTGCTTCTGAGGTCACAGAGATTCATTTTTTTAAAAATTTTTTTCCTTCTAATTTTGCTAGATATAATTCGATTTTGTTATAAGATAATTCAGTCTGCATAGATAGTGTCATGCTTAGCTCGTCTGCCTCGCATGCAGAAGGTCATGGTTTTGATTTCTGGTACAAGCGAAAAGCGTGGAAAACTCTTCACGGGACAAATTTCCTTATGCGCTATAGGGGTGTGAGGTCATTATGAAACCTTTTTTTTCACAAGGAGTCAAAATATCTAGAATCTAGACATATTTTTCAGAATTACTTCTCACATGAAAAATTGATAGAAAAGTCTTTAAATAGTAGTAATTATTTATTCTATCACAGTATTGTAGAACTTACAGAATAAGATTGATAATGTTGGCACAAGTTAGATTTGTTGTTTATTTTGGTTTGGCAAACTATAATTCTGGTGTCGATGTCCTAGTATCAAAATTTGGACTCAGATCTCTAGCTTTGATAAATTGGTTTTAAATGAGAGATGGTTAAGGTTTCAATTCAAAGAGAAAACATTCCATTGTACAAGGTTTTTCAGAAGCATCTGAATTCTGACTTAATTTTTAAGTAAGAATTGAGTGATTGAACACCTGTTTTTCAATGGTGTGGTCACATGATACTTCATTTATTGAAAATCTCCATTCATCCTAACTTTTGTAAGCTACCTTGTTATCTGGTATCTTTTATGAACAAGTATTTCAAATTTGTTCAGGATCTCTGAATTATCTAGTGGAATATATATTATATAATTATTTCTGTCTGATTATATATCCATTTCTTAATAATTGAATTATGGATGGTGAATGAGCAAGATGAGAAAGTGGGTAATGAAGCAATATTTGGGTCCTCACCTTTTTGCTGGACTGTTTAGAGTGACACTAGGTCAAAGCAGCTACCAGTCAGTCACTGGTTCGATTCCTGCTGCACCATTTTCTTTAATTGTCAATTCTTTTTATGCTGTCTGGACTAAAAGAAACATTCACCATGTATTAATGGAAGGTTATTTCAAATAGTTTCAAAATAATATTACATATCAATGATTATTTCTGTGAGATTACTTATCCACTTCTTAACAATAAAATATATGTATGTATGTATGTATGTATGTATGTATATGCATATATATATATATATATATATGGTATCCTCATTACAAATTTTTCTCGTGCTTCTTGATTATTAAGTGAGTGCAAATAAAAATCAATACAAGATCTTATATATACCTTTTCGTGTGCTAAATCTTTTCTGTTGTTCTGGATTTTGATTTAAAAAAATTTTTTTTTTTTTTAGAATTATGTGTTATGTTTAACCTCGTGGATTTTAAATTTGGAAAAAAAAATTGTGTGTTACTGTTATCCAAAGATTGTCTAGAAAGTACCAGTGGTATCTAATACAGTTAATGGTTGAATTGATTTTTATCTGTAGTATATATATATATATATATATATATATATATATATATATATATATATATATATATTTTTTTTTTTTTTGATTAGCAGATAAAGGTTGTATAACATGATGAAAATACCCAAAGAATGACACATTTTCATTATCAAACCAATTATGTTCTTTTGGATTAGATTTGAGTGTATAAAAAACCATTAAAAAAGGCTTGTGTTCTCTGGTAAAATCACAAAGATATTATCCACTTATTGAATTCAATCAAATCTACCTACATGAATTTCGTACTTTTTGCATCACTGTATCATCAAAAATATCTGTCTTGAAGGTTTTCATTCATTGATGGTAAATGGTGAATGCCATTATGCAGGCCATGACAACAGCCGTCCCAGCCCAGGCATCACATAGCACAAGTTTTTCCTCGCTATTGAGTTCTTTGAGGCTTTTGCAACATACGAAAATAGATGTAGAGGCAGCAAGCAACTTGAAGTTGCATCACTCACTTCACCATGCGCTATTTTATCCATAGCTGAGGTATGAGTCAGATTGATATCTTTCCCCAAAGGCAATAGTACCCATCTCAGTCTCAGTCCGAGTTTGAACTCGGTTAGCCCGGTTCATTTTACACACTGTGAACCAATCAGCTACCGGCACTTCCTTTCATTAATTAAGCAATTTTTTTTTTCATTTTAAAAATGAGACAGATCATGATAAAATTTATCAATGACTTGGATCATTTGTGAGGACATATTCTTGTCTACTGAAAAATTCATTTGGGAATGTTTTATCAGAATATAAGTAACATTATTGCTGCAGCCAGTTAATTAAAGTCGACAACCTTAGATAATATGCAAACTTTTTTTTTTCTTTTTTTTTTCTTTTTTTTTCTTTCTTTTTTTTTCTCAATGTAAAAAGCAGTTAAACTTATAAAGTTTTCTTTTACTGTCTTATCTCAATCCTTGGGGTTTCAGAATATGTTTCTATGCTTTTCATGCCTACCTGATATTACAGTATAAGTTATTTACTTTTTCATAAGTTTCAATCAAATTAAATTAGAGTTAAAAAAAAAAAGAAAAGCTGTCTCCTTTTTTTTTTTGTTTTTTTTTTGTTTCAGATGATTGTTCTTTTTCTTACTTATCCATATCCATTTCATGCTAGTGAATAAAATAATTTCTTTTATCTCGAAGGATAAAGAAAGTGTATTGAGAATTATGAATAAATAAAAATAATCATTTTTCCTAGAGTTAGAGATAGTTCAATGAAAAGAATACCGATATGGAACTTGATAAAAAATGTATCAATTAGGAAAAAATATTTTTTACTCTCTCACTCAAAGATATTTTTATAGTTTTATCTTGGTAATGCTTTCTTAAATGTATTTTAGACTCAAAGATTATGAACATGCAATCAGAATTTTAATTCAATTATATTTTTGTTAATCCTATGTATAAATGTTGCTTCCTGTTGGATTAAGTTATTAGAATTTACATTCTTTTGGGAGATTTAATTCCATTAAAAGCCAATTCTAATTTTACAATGATACAATGCAGGCATTTGTGTAGTTTTGCATTTTCCAGTCATTCTCTTTTGTATTTTTAGTCAGTTTTATTGTGTTGATTCTGTTTGCTTCATCTTATTTTTTATACCTTACTTAATTATTGAACAACCATAGCCATCAAAGTTGGTGAAGGGTTCTACCTTTTTTTATGTCCGTGTATGTATGTGCATGTACTAAACATGCTGTTTTGAACATTGTAATCGGTATTGAACTAAATCCCTTCTAAAAATGTTTTTTTTTTTTAGCCTTTTTTTGATGAGTATAGTTTATTGATAAAATCTGAATTCACCAGAATCTTGATATTTCTAGATGTTCTTTACTTTATTTTAGATGCTTTTCGGTGGAAAACGCCTGTGATGTCATGAATAGAATTTATTCTGACCATGTTTACTCTTCAATGGAATTATTACATGTCTTCAGATGCTATGATTGTGCATTATTCTTTATTTTTTTTGTATTTTAAACCATACATAAATGCACGTTCTTCATACACAGCATGTGATAATTTTGAATTTGAGATTGTATATGAACCAAATGGATATATCTTCAGATATCAAACCAATTAGCTTCTATAGAACTTGCCAACTCAATACTATTACTTGTGCTGTAATATTTCAGTTATTTCATGTACTGTGATTTCCAAGTTATTTTGAATTGAATAGCTTCTGTATTCTATATGGGTTCAATTTTTTAGTCATGCTTATTTACAAAAAATAACATTCTATTGTAAAAAAGTTAATTTGATATGTTTATTCAAATCGCCTTGTATAAAAAAAAATATGCAGTTCCATAGCAAAATATGCTCTCTTGAAAACATCTTATACAGTGTGATCCGCTGGCCCTTGCTTTCACTATCATTTCCTGATATCAACCTGAACAAGATATATAAAAGAAGAAGTCTTCGACACAACCAGCACATTCCCTACGTTTAAATCATCTGCAATTGTTGTCAAAAGGTTGCAAGTGCTGAAGTTCCATGGTTACTTCATTAAGACATTAAACATTATCATTCCTAATATCATCTAACTCTTAATGACAAGTAATGCCATGTTCAAGTTTCAGTCATGAGAAATCATCTGTTTCTGCACTGAATAATAAACAAACTTGTCATTTCTCTGCACTTGTCAAACTGTTTTTTACTGCAGCGAACCGATTGCTCTGATACCTATAGAAGGATTTCATGTGTCAGGTTAATGAAAAGGATTGGAGAAGAAAAAACTTTGATTCCAGAAGAGCCTAAGCATCCCTAGCCTATAAAAATCAATAATTGAAATATATGTTTATATGATATAAATAATGACTACAGCTACCTTTATTTTCTTGATGTATTGTTTCTTTTGTTCGCTAATCGTTATCTAACAAAGCGTTTATAGCTATCTCTTCTTCATATTTCACAATTTCATTCTCCATTTCTCTCTAATTTCAAACATTTCCGATTCCATTTTTCATTTGACTTCTAGCCATCTTTGTTTATACTGTCTTGAGCATCAGTATTAGATTTTATTTTTCTAAACCTGTAGAATTCATCATCATCATCAACCTTCTGTTGTCCGTCGTTGGATATAGACCTTTCTCAGGATTCATCAGACCTTTCTATCCGTGGAGCGAATACTTTCTGAACTTGTATATTTCGTCTCTCCATCTTATATTTTGCCGGCCTCGGTCTCACATGTGATCTCCGGGGATCCATGTTGTGAGTTGTGATGTCCATCATTAGTCTGCCATTCTTTCAATTTAACCAGCCCATTGCCGTTTGAGTTTTCTAATGGATTCTATCATGTCGTGTAACTTTATATTTTTCTCTTACAATTTCTTCAATCTTGAAAAGGTAAAAGTCTCTATTGAATTTGATTTATCATTTTATGATCTTGTTTCTAATCTTTTTATTGCATTAGAGAAAATCTTCAAAATTCATATTTTCATCTTGGAAGATCCACAAACTATCCAATTTAATGCTTAATGGGATCATTTGCTATTCAATTAAGTGTACTAACTGGCATGATAAAAATGAAGATTATCCACAATAATTGTATCTCTGTTGTATCGTAGTTGTTACATTTAGTGTATGAAAATATCATGTGAATGCAACAAATGGGACAGAAGTAGTGATGATTTTTCATCTTAGTGGATCGCATGTAGTTAGTTGAGAAGAAAGTTTAAAATATCCCCCCTTCCTCTTTTTGAAGATTTTTTTATTTATTTACTCCCCTCTCTTCTACATACCTGTCACATGTATTCCAGATAAACGTTTGTCGCAACAACCAGTGGTTGCACTTTCTAACCTTCTGCTGCTGTTCCTGCTTCAATTCCATAGCGTATCAATTTACACCCCCTCCTTGCCCTTAAAAGTTTTTGTGCGCAGAGCAAGAAGTTATTTGCTGTGTTCTCTCCTCATCAATGCCACCCACCTCTCTGAGATCTCTTGCTTGTCTCTTACTGTCTTCCTCTTCCCAATATCACCTTACGTTTAATGACAAGTAATGCCAAGTTCAAGTTTCAACCATGGGCAATCATCAGAATCTGCATTGAATAATTTCCTGTGAAAATTGAAGAACTGCAGTAAGTGTTTTCTTGGTGGTGTCTCTGCCTTTTTCATTGCACCAAATAGAAAAAGAAGAAGAAAAACTGAGAGAATATGTCAAGGAGAAAATGAACGAATTAGAACATCCTTCAATTCGTGATCCATCTGAGTATGTGAAGAAATTAGGTCTGAGAAGGGTTAAGAATAAAATAGTAAAGCTGATGGTGTGAGTTAAATCTTTCTTGATATAATGAATGTGTTTTTTGGGTAACATCTTGTGTTCATGGTTCTGCAAATCCTTTTGATAGGCTGAAATGATTTGGAATAGGTTAGAATAAATAAAGAATATTAATCATTCTGAAAATGCCTTCATTCCAATAGTTCTCTTTTATGCAAGATGTGAAATGTGTGTGAGCTTATAACATAGCAATTTGATACTTTTTCTTTTTTTTTTTTTTTTTTGGCACTGATCTCCTCAGCCTACAAAGTTGAAGTGGCATATATATTCGGTCATGTTTGTTGTATGATTTCTCCAAAAGTTTGCAATGAATTTCAATGAAATTTAGTGGAAAGAATTTGTTTTCAGTTAAGAGATATTCTTTCATACTCATATGTATTCATTCCTGGCTGTTCACATGATATCTCTAAAGTTCTCGGGGAATTTCAATGCCATTTACTGGTAGGGTAGGCTAGGCTGTGGGCTAAGGGAGAAGTTATTACATATTAGAGATCAAAGAATTCTGTTGTTTGGTTGAGCTAGTGTCTAACAATGGCAAAGGTATAGGTTCTTTTAGTGCTGTCTAGTTTATGACGGATATCTTATATTTCTCATACTTGGTTGACTTTTTATTCCCAGCTCAATGGTTCTGTCTTTATTTGTTTCTATTTCTATTTTTTTTTGTTTTGAATTGGATCTTATTAATTCATTTACTTATAGATAGATGAACAATATGTAATTCACATGAAAGATACATCAAAATTTATCAAAAGTCATGCTAAAACCTTGTTATGACTGTTTTGATCATTAGTTAATCACTGCTACCCACAACAGAGCTGTTAAATCACTGTTGCTTGGTTTAGGCTATCCATGTGTTCTGACATATACATCTGCCCTTATTGATTTTAGTACAGACTTGAAATTTTGCATACATACTACTCTTATGAATAGGAAGAATTCTTTTCTTGTTCTTTGAAAGTTTCCCTGAAATATAGGTTTTTTGTCTGGGGGTTCGATGTCTAATGTAGGGTTAGGCTAAACTGGTCATTAGTTTTTAGTGATCACAGCCTAACCAAAGGCGAGACGTAATCTATCCATTGATCAACCTTTTTTACCAAACTGAAATTGATCACCCCCAACACAGTATATACGGGTGATGATGATTCATATTTTCACTTGAAATGATAGTTTCGTACTGTGCTCCCTGCCAAAAATGTTTACACATTTTGTTCGCTAATAAATGCTTTGGTTCTGGAAGTTAATTAGACTCTTCCCAAGGAGAGAAATAAAGAGAATCAAATTTTTCTTCTTATGGAAGGGTTTAATTTTTCTTCAGGTAATGACTGGAGCTACTATTAGCAGACAAAATGTGTTTACATTTTTTTGAAGCATCTTATATTTTATATTATCTGCAGTTAGTATCCCTTAATGTTATTTTAAAATTGGTTATTCCAGGGGAAAAAGCTTATTTATGAAAAATAAACTAAAATGTGTTTCTAATTTCAGGAGTGCTGAATTCTGCACATATGACACTATTTTTTTTTCAATTTCTTATCTTGAAATATACAATAAATTTTCAATTTGGGCAAATAACTATAAAACCTACATTATAGTTGTAGTAAATTCAAATAATGATAGATCTAACTTATACATGGTCATGAGCTGAAAGCCTACTGTGATGCTTTTATTGTTTAATCTGATAAAATAAGATTTCTTTGCATGGTTCCTGACAATCAGCCAATTTCATATATATATATATATATATAATGTACCTAGTACTTGATTGCTGGTGCTTGCTTGCCGAACTTCATAGATTGAAAAATGGGGAAATGAAAATAAATCTAAATTGATGTCTTAAGTGGAGATGTTGAAATGTCTCTAAGCTGTTCTTCTCACTCCAATAAATTTGTGTTAGAGGGGAGAAGCGTTTCGATGTAGAACGCTGGGTGTTGTCTAATGGAGCTGCTTCTCTTAAAAAAAATTATATACACCATTTGGCTTTTGTCTGATTATAAGTCTGGTCTTTGTCAATTTATTTTAATTTGAAACATTGAGAAGAACGCTTGAAACTATTTGCTTCCTTGCACTTAAAGAAAGATTTCAGGAAGAAAGAGCTGAAGGAGATACCTTTTTGAAGAAAGTTTCAATCATTTGGTCACAGTAATAGTAAATATGATGTGCATTATGTACAAGTTCTCCGTGTGAAATTAACAAGAGTTGAAGCTCATTTTTACTACCAACAGCAAGAAATGTCTTTCAGAGATCTTTTCATTATGAATCGATGTTTGCAGCATTTTATCAAAAATGCAAATCGTACGTATCTGGTCTTGAGGGTATAATAAAACAAGTGGATCATTTTGCTTGTGTACTTTGAATTCTTATTTGTGAGGTAAACAAGACTTAACATTCAACTATTAGCCTTTAAATAACTGATGATTTTCAGAAAGAATGGAATATGAAAGTTATTTGATGTAATTCTAATGCTATTATGATAGGTTCACAGAGAAATCAAGGTATTCAGTAAAAAAAAATGTTAAAACTCACCATCGCAGAAAATAATTAAACAACCATAGCACTGAAATTGGAAGTCCTGTAAAAAAAAATTCCATCAAAGAATAAATATGGTCAGAATGAATTCTCTTTGTGACATCACTTGTGTTTTAAGGCTACAAAAATCTCAAGAAAGATCTATTTCCAAAAATCCTAAAAAAATATTTTTAGAAAGGGTTTAGTGGAGTACTGATGCTAATTTCCAAGTCAGTAGACAAAACAGTATGGTTAGGAGCTCTGGAACACACAAACATACAGCAAACACGTATATATAAAAAAAGGATAGAACTCTTCAATACTGAATACAAAATGTTACGTGCTTCTATATATGTATATTGTATATACACATACATACACTTTTTTACTTTGTTGTTATTGCAATGAAGTTACAATTTCATAGTAAGATAGACAAGGTTGAATCTGTTTGTTTTGTGACTAATCTTAAGTAGAGAAATCAAAATATTCTTGTTAAATCACTTGTTTTATAGTTTGTGATAGTTATCATTCTTTCTTCTATGAATTAGTGTATTGATGCTTTTGTCAAGAGTTGGTGTATGATAACAATTTTGGAGCAATTGATGTTCATGCAAAATCTTCACTATCTAGTGATTTATTCTTTGTCATCACTAAGCATCTTGGTTTATTCACGAGCATGAGAAGTTAGAAGATTACTCTTGAATATTTGTAACATCTGTAATTCTTAATTGAGATCAGGCTTGGCTGTGCTAGGTTCAAACTCCTTTGCTTCATTGAAATCTGAAAAGTGAACAAAACAGAATTAATTTCTCCAAGCAATATCAGTCCAAAACTATGTGTCCCTTTTCAACTCCTTTTTAGTAGTTTCTGTGGATGGGATTTGCAAACTTTAACGAAACAAGTCGCCCAGAGTTTGGCTTCAGAAGTGGAAATGAATTCATCCTCAGTTTTTGCATAAGTCAGCGTGTCACTGTTATTTATCCAGTTCAGTCTTTTCGTTTTTTTCATTGTCATTGTTCTTGTGTAGGAAAATAAAGTCAAACCTCAATAGGAGTTTGACAATGTTATTGAAGTAGGTTAGTAGTATTTACAAGGAAAGGCTTTATTTAGTATCATAAGAAATACTCTTTTCTTCCATCTCTGAAGTCTTTTACGAACGAACATAACTTTCAGTATGTCTTTTTTTCATCCATGACATTTATAAACGCTCCATTTCCCTATCTAAATTGAGTTCCAAGAAGGATTCTTTGAATTTCTTTGTGTTAACTTCTATTGAGTTAACATCTTTGTTGACTCGGTATATGAAAAGTTTTTAATATCCTGTTTCTTTGAGATCACTTCATTACAGCCTATCTAAATGACTTGAGAGATAGATATCTCTTTTGTTTGTCTTCAACTATAAAATATAGTTCCATTTTGATCTATGAATGTAGCTTAATGCTTGACCAACTTTAATCGAAATGCTTCTGGGATAATTTCCCCGCATTTCACCATTATTATTACCATCAGCCTCTAAGTGTCCGTCGTTGGACATAGACCTTCTCTCCCTGCGGTATTGTGGAGCCAATACTCTCCGAACTTGTCTAGTTTGTCACGCCATCTTATTTTTTGCTGGTCAGAGTTCTGTACAGGATCTATGAGGATCCACGTTATGAGTTATGTCCAGCACTTATCTGCCTTTCTTGCAACGTAACAAGCCCTTGCCATTTTTATTTTTATGTCCTATGGTTGTTGGCCATTCTTCAACATAACCAACCCTTGCCATTTTTAGTTTTCTGATGGATTCTATAATATCCTTGACTGCATTTTTTCTTCCTAATACACTATCTTGATAGCTCTCCATGTGATGTTGAGCATGATTCTCTTCTGTAAACATTGCAGGGTTCTCAGCTTTAGGGTCATTGTTGAGTTTTTACAAAATTAATAATTGTTTTTATCTTTATCATTTTGTATGTATCTATGAACCAGCATCCTATGGGAAATTATAAATCACCCCCACCCATATATGCTCATTTTTATCATGTAAATTTAGCATAAAAACGAAAAATTTTCTCTACTCATTGGGGGGAGTGCATGTGTAAAATTTCAAGTTTCAACAAGGAAAGCTTAGGGATAGGCAAAGTCTGGATACATAGATGCAGAGATATGTCAGAGCACATGAAAAACCTCAACCCAACAACTGTATTTAAACCAGTGTTGTGGGTAGCGGTGATTAATATCTACCTACCGACCCTACATGCCTGTCTGTCAACCAAGGACATTTATCAAGTAGACCTTGGGAAGAATTATAGCAATTTAAATTTTCTTACAAGTTTGATTGTTAGATTGACAGGAAAGTGATGTATTTTCTTGCTTTTGTATTGCAAGTGAAATATTCATTCGAGTAGTAAAATTGTTCCAGTCGTTTTGTAAAAAAAGTACATGAGATACTTTCTTCTATAACAATATGATATTTTCATCTTATTAAGGCTCATTTCCAAGCTGGTTTGTCAATATGCTGTAAGCATGTGTGTGAATTTTCAAAATAGTATTGGGTTATCTATTTTACTTATCAGACCCTCTCCCACACTTCCTACATCTGTTTTTTTACACTGAATAAAGGAAAAATAGTGTTTCCCTTTTACAATAGCTATCAAAGAAATAGTGATGACTGACCTGAATTTGGTGTTAATGTAGAGATGAAATTCTGTTTTATCGTAGCTGTTCATACTTTTGAAAATGTTTAAGGATCCATTTGCATATTTAGCCTAAAAAATTATTATAATGACTGTTACTGTCTCATTCATTTTAGAATCATCAAGTCAATGTGCCATCAAGCGGAATAGTTCTGATAACTTTGTTAATTTTATCTTGTTGAATGCTCTGTGTATTACACTGCTGTTGCTTTTTATATTGGTTGTTTAATATTTGGTTTCTCGGATGGTAATTTGTGAAACTGTTCCAATTGTTTTTCATTTGTTGATCATATTTTTTCTTGGGAACTTCAAATGTTTTGGCTACAAATATGAAGTTAAAAACAATTTTAAAAAGCATTTTGAAAGTTTCACGTGTATTCTTTTATTTTGTTATGACAGTCATACTTTTTATCCAAGAGAGCAAGTGATACACAGTGAAGCTTGGGCATTGATATATAGGCTTATTCGTTTCTATTAGAAAAAGGTGTCTGTGGCAAGTCGATGCGTAACTTACATGCAGAGCTAGAAATTTCAAAAATATTCATACGAATAGAATAAAATTCAATGTATGTTATAGGCAAGGAAAAAAACAAACAAAAAACAATAGGATCTCCCCTTCCCCATTTCGTTAAGAAGAAAAATACAATTAAAATCAGAAAAAGTAAATTCAGAACTTGATAGTGGCTGTAGCTAATATAATATATATTTTTAAGATACGTTTGATATTTTTGATAAATTGAAATGAACATGCCATTCTAAAAATAAAACCATGGACATTTATCTATAGTTGAGTGAAATATATTCTGTTTCTCTAAAGAAACATTAATAAATTGATTATGAAAATTTTGATTATTACAACAATTGGTGAGGAGGGTACAAATTAGCCTTATTGCCTTACAAAGCAATAACCATTATTTTTTCTATACTGTATGATGATTCTATTTCTTAAATTTACTGTTCAAGTTTAAGTATGAGCCAAATTATGAGCTACCTCAGGAAATACTTGTTGAAGGACGTAACCAATGGTCTGAGCTTCAATGCAATCAGTTAGGGAGTTGTATAAAATGCTTCATAAGGGGGATCAGTTATGATATATGTCATAAACTACCTTGAGCGGGAATCAGTTATGAAATATTTCACAAATTACCTTGAGCGGGGATCAGTTATGAAATATTTCATAAACTACCTGAGCGATACTTGGAGTATGTAGTTCACCTACGTCTATTTGATTTTTCTCTTAGAGATTATTCCAGAAATAACAAAAATATCCTTGTTTAATAGTTATCTTTTAGATAACTGATATATCCATGAAGACATTAGCATCAATGATGATGTTGTAGTAGCAAGAACTTAGATATCAATTGATGGAATGTTTACATAGATTACTGGAATCTCTTGAATTACTCAGGAAGTGTTAGTATTTATCACCCTTTATTGCATAAACATGAAAGTTCTTACATATCTTCTACACAAAGTTGAGACAATATGGAAAGAGATAGTTCACTACTGCCTTTTTTATTAGAAAAATTCCATGTACTGATTTTCAAATCCTTTCTTTTCAGTCATCTTATTAAGAATGCTTGTATCAAGTGTTTTTCTTACATGAAAAGTTAGTAATTTCAGTATTTAGTTGATGTGACCATTAGATCAGATTTTATCTCTTAAGGCAAACTAGAGTCTATCTTTCCATATTCTTTTTATTTTTGCTGTTCACTGATAATTCTGCTAGCGTTAAAAAGTAGAGTATATAACCAATGCATCCTCCCAATAGTCACCTATTGAGCTGAAACACGGAATCTAACCAAAACATTGACCCTTAAACTGAGAACCATGCAATGTGCACAAGAGTGAATCAGGCTTGACGTAACGTTCGGAGAAAAAATAGAAATCTGAGCTATTGTAGAATCAATAAGAAAACCTAATGGCAATGAGTTGGCCAGGCTGTGAGAATGCCAGACAACTGCTGGACATCATGACTCACAATATGGATCCCAGAGATCACATGCAAAATGAGACCGACAAAATATAAGATGGCATGTGGAACTAAATAAGTTCAGAAAGTGTTGGCTCAGCAACGCCCATAATAGAGAGGTCTGGTGAATCTTGGGGAAGGTCTGTATCCAACAACAGACATTTAAAGGCTGATGATGACTTTTACTGTTTACCTTTAATCAGTCCTCTTTAGTTTTTTGATCTCTTGAACAATTCTTGGCAAATTGTATTTTGAAGACATTGATCTCAACGAGTTACTTTTGTATTATAATCTATCATTCCTACTTCCAAAGAAGTAAAGCATTTCTCTAATTGCCGTTGGAATATTTTGACAATGTTTTTTTTTTTTGCCTGAGGCTTTCAGATGAGCTCTTGATATTTAATGTTTTCATTTTGTTTTTTTCATTAACCACATTCTGTTTTCTCTACCAACATGTTTTGGATGCTTCATTTTCCTATGTTCAGACTTATTTGTTCAAAAGGTATTTGGGAATCAAGAGAATATTGCTATATGGTGTAAAGCACGTACAACTCTGACCTGTTCTGATTATCTTACATAAATCTTCATCAAATGATATAAATTGCATCTACTAATCCCATGATCCTCTTTTTTTTCTTCTCTTTTTTCAAATAGAAAAACTGAAGGAGTCGAGATGTCAATAACGTATTTTAACTACTTCGAAATTCCGCTAAACCATGAAGATCATCCAATTCTAAAAGCGAACTCTGAAAAAAGATATTTCACACATAATACCCACACCTACAGTTTTTTTTTTTTTTGTTATAGGTGACACTTTATGCTTTTCAATATTGAAATTTAATATCTAAATTGAACGTAGAGGTGAAGTTTTAAGAGAAAAAATTCCATTAGTAAGTCTGCTTTCCAACAGGCTATAAGATACTGGTAAAAGTAAATCTATATAAAATGTATTTTACGAACCTTTTATTGCTTACTTAGAGCTCGATTTTTCAATGTTTCTTTCTTACATCAAAAACCCTAACATAATTATACAAAACAATTTTTTCTCTTTTACATCGGACAGTCACGTAAAAACTGATAAGATTGACACACAAATTAATGAATGAGCAAGCAATTTATAAGTTGGACATAATGAGGAAAATCAAATTAAGTAGCTACCTTTCATTGAGACATGCGGGAACCATTCAATTATCTTGTTTTTATTTAGGCTATTAGATGGGTATTTATTGTTACTTCATGTTTATATCATTTTATATTTAGATTTATTGTGTTCGGACAAACTATCTTGAATATGTTTTTGTAATATTTGATGAGTTTATATTGAGAAATAGAGGATTCGATCAAGAAGGTTAAGACTTGTTATTTTTTTTTTAATTATCTTTTCACCCAGTTTCTTTAATCTTTCAATAGCTTTTTGTTTCAAGTCCCTGCTTCTCATTCCACTATCATTAGTGAACATAAGTAAGAATTAACCTCTAGCAAGACTTGAATTTGTATCCTTCATCCTTTGAAACTTGCCTTTTGTGGGTAGCTGCCGGAATTTTCGCTCCTTATCTTCGGGAACCATGCCCTCTCATTGCTCCCTAATGATTATAGTATGACAATCTGGAGAGGTGGGGATGATAGATAACTGAAATTAAGAAATTAAATTATCGTTCCTGCTTTATTAGTCGTATTGAATATGTCGTCGCACCAAAAATTGAATTATGAATATGTATTGAAATTTAATCTTATAATCTTAATTTTGTATTATAATATGAATGGTTATCTGTAGGCAAACAATATAAAATATTTTCACCGTTCACAAACTATTTAGTATGTTTGCTTTATCAAAATTTTGTAAATTTAGTTCTATAGACAATGTCTGTTAATGAAGCTTTGATATCATCTCTTGAATAAATGTTTGAAAACTCATATTTGAATCTATTGCAGTAAATGTAATTAGTCACTCATTCAAAATGTTTAAACCTTCTTGACTTCAAGCTTATCAAAAAAGGTGATAATTAAAATGTAGGAACAATTGTATCCAGATAATCATTATTTATCTAAAATGGAGCATTTCAGATTGCCTTAGGATAGACCTCAAGTGGGAAGAAAAAAGATAGGTAGGCTGAAGACCGACCAGTTGAGGACACTGATTACAGAACTGGCTAAGCACAAGACTGGGTTCTATGGTGTGGTATGATTGTGGCCTTATGTCTCATTGAGGACAAAGTGGATTAAATTAAATTATAGATATAAAATGTTTCTTTCAATACCTATGGAATGAAGACTCCTTTCCCCCTGGCAACATTCATTGTGAGAAATCAATGCTTTTGTTGCTAAAATACTTGAGTTTGCAATCCAATTATTTCAAAAGTCCTGAAAAGACCAGTATGACTGTTGAAATATGTAGTTCTATCCCCCTGTAATTATCTGATCTGGATTGACTTGCTCCAAGAATCATCTATAATAGAATATCTTGTCCTTATTTATTGTCACAGGTTGAACACTTTTGTTTGATTAAAAGCTACTATAGTGTTTAAAGATTGTAGTTTTGAATTCTCTTTCATATTTACTCATTATATTTAGCCAATGCTAATACTCCTTGGTAGAATTTGTTTTTTTTCTTATCAGTCCATTAATGTATTAGACTCAAAAATCAATTTCTAAATTCTCGTCTTTAAACATCTTCATAATGATAAATTGAATGCTCTGCACCAAAATATACAGCTGCACTGGACAGGTCTTGTATTCAAGGATTGAAGACTCGACTATCAAAGATCCTACTGTTCACTGAGCTGGCCTCAGGCCAGCAGAACGGAGGGATACCATGAAAGAGATACAGTGATACCCTGAAAAGGACACTTGTCTCTTACGGGAAATTCAATGGCATTTGGGAAGTGGAGGCTGCCAACAACCAGATATGGTGTCACAAGGTCTCCAAGGTGACCTTCCTTCTTGAATTCAACAACAGAGCAGAGGCGAGGTGGCATCGGTGTATACACTTGGTGTTTCCATCTGCACCTGCTGTGAAAATCCTCCGGTGATATTTATGAAAAAAAACTATATTACCCACAAAACAATTACAGCAGAAAGTTTCTCAATGTTTTTTTTTTTTTTCTTATAGTAGATGTGGTCAATAACTTACTAAAAGTCCAATACTGTCAGTTGCCTGGAACGGTATAATTTACAGTATGGTATCCGAATTTGCCACCAAATTAGTCGACTGAATTTAGGAAAAAAAAAAAAAACACCCTACAAGTGATTCTTTTCTCCTCTAGGAGTTTTGAATTATGCTTATTATAAAAAAAAAAAAAAAGTAGAATTTTTCTAGTTATTAGAAAGGTATAATTTCCAAGTTAACCACTAAATCCTTAATATGTCTTACTCTTTCATTATTCATCCTAGGTAGGTTTTTTAAAGGCTTTTTTTAGTATCAAATGTGCATATGAAAAGGTTATCGCAGTCTGACAACTGGAAAGGCATAATTTCCAAGAGAGCATCCTAATTAGTCAGCTGTATTCATGAGAAAAAAAAAAAAGAAAGATGGGTGACAAAATAAGTCAAAAATTTATGATAGTTTCTTTTATTGTAACCCTGCCTCCAAAAAACTACTTCTATTCTGAAGGAGGATAAGAGAAAACTCGCCTTATGCTTGATATGGATGTTGAAAACAATATTTTTCATTTTTGGGGTGCTTTAAGGTATGTTCATTCAGAGTAAAATATTTTTCAACTTTTCTAACATTAGCTACTATCAATAAGCATGCATAAAAATGATTAAATCTCAGTGTCATTTTAAATAGGCTTTAAAACATTATTTTTGCTGGATTTCAGTGATAAAAGGAATGAATAATCATTCTTACACTGAACCAATCAGAGAGCATTCTTGGACATTATACCTTTACAGTCGTCACTGGTTTGACAGGCAGACTTGAGATATATTTTGAGTACACCTGATACAACAAAAAACTGTTGGAAGAACCTGTCAAGGATGATAAATGGAGGAGTAGGGAACTTTTTAATGATTTGCCAGCAATCTTGGACACCATTTTGTAAATTATACCTTGACTGTATTAGACTTTTAATATATTATGGAGCATATCTGATACTGCAGATGCCATTTTGGAAAACATCCTGTTCTAATTTATGTAGGATTAAGGTGAGGTTTTTTTCATAAATGCAGCCTACTAATTTAGTGATCATCTTTGTCGCCATCTTGAGAATCATACCTTTCAAGTGATCAGCCTCTGGTAACCATTTGGTATGTTTTTAATAAAACACACTTGATAACTACAAAAAATGTCAGGATGAATAATGAAGGAGTATTGAGCATTTTAATGATTAAAAAATTATAACTCTCCAGGGCATAAAAAAATTTGAGAAAAACCTCTTATTAAGCAGACCTTAGAGCCCATAGAAAATGTGGAAAACAATGCTTTTAACATGAGCCATTTTTCTCTGTCATTTTTTTTACTTGTAAAATCTGACTAAAAAACTCATCTGTTTGTCTTTAGCATTTCTTTTAGAAATATCACTCTCCACTCCTTCATACTCTCAATATCAATGTCTGCTATCAATGAAATATCTTGTCAGCCGATCAAAGACAATCATTGCTTTCTCTGCCTTTATCACCTTCTAGGAATTGTCTTGAATTACTATTCAGAAATACATGGACAACATTTCTCCCTGAGTAAAATCATTTTTAAATGCCAGGATGCTGTTTACCAGGTTCTGCCTTCTTCATATTTAGTGGCAGTAAGAATGAATAACGCCATCTACTGAAAAAAAAGTTGAACTAAAGTTCTTTAGTAAGGTGGAAAAATTAGATTTCTCTATTTTCAGAATTGCACAAGTAGTTAAAGGACCTGTCAATGTGTAAATTCATATCGACGAAATATTTCCTCAGCCACTCCATGACAAAAAAATTCATGTAAGATTATCTGAAGCCTATCCCAAGTGGGTAAATCTGTTAGTTTGATCTCATTTTAATGTTGTAGATCTTTGTAATCCATCTAAACTATATAGATTTTAACTTGAATGTCAAGTGGTGTAAGGAAATCCTTTTGCTACAAGTATACTGAGACCTCTTAGTTTTTATTAGAATATTTTGGTATACTTATATTGACTTTTTATTTCTTTGCTTCTTTTGGCGGATAGATGCCATAGAATATTATGTGTTTTAAAAAGTATGGTTTCAAATTTGATGAGGAAGTTTTCTGCTTAAGAGTCCTTTTGCATTCTGTTTTTCAAGTTAATGCCCATCATTCTTGGGAAATGGGTCATAAACATTAAAAAAGTTTTTTTGGATGATTGTGTTAACACAGCGTTGCAGTCGATCCTTTCTACAGCCTTCCTCAGGTGAACTATCCCAATGTGATTGTGGTTAACAGAATTTTTTTCCAATGGTAGCAATGTTTCTGGTTTGGGTTATGTATTCTTTTTCCCTTGTTGGGCTTGGATTTTCTTTCTTTGGCACCTGTCTGACCTATACACTCAGTTGACGTGGACTGCCTTCTTGTTTTGTGTAAGTTTCCAACAGCATTCCCCGTCTATGATATGGATTTCTTCTGAGAGAGGGAAGTGTTTGCCTTTCTCTCTCTGCACATGGCCAGCCATATTCCATCAAATACAGACAAGGAGTTCAATTGTCCCAAAAAACATGCTTTTGGAATGTTCCAGTTCTATTCTGAGATGTAGTCATTATTTTGTTTCTCTTATCAAGAATGAATAACAAAAAGATAGTTCCATTGTGTATCTTTTCATATTTTAATGACCTATAATATTCGAGTGATCTTTCTGCTTTTACGTACATTCAATATCAATTATGGCAATTTCTGTTAAATGATACTTCCTTTTTCATCTATATACCTGCTCAAAAATAATATTTCCATGTTCTGAACTGATACTCTTTGGGTTCTTGATAGTAATGAATAAAGTGCTAGCTGTAGTTATTTGATCATGTCAGATCAATATTTTCCTACTGATTAATTGTAATGGCTTTGATCGTCAAATTTCTTAGTCATTCTTCTTATATTTTGGTAACTTCATTTGGCGTTTATTGACTTTCAAGGTGGGGAATAGTTTCAGAAAACCAATTGCTAATTACTTCAGTAATTTTCATTGTAATGTTTTGCTATTCTTTTATGAATGTTATGCCAATATTTTTTGAGGGGAAACTTTCATTTGTTTGATGACTGACTGATCCAGATGTGTTACCTTCTAAAGATATAAACACAAAATAAATATGATTACTTGTGTTCAATATTAAATGATCAAAGAACTTATTTACTCGATATGTAGCCTTTCTAAAATAAAAATTGATGCCTAATCTAACCATGAAGCCAAGTATATATATATATATATATATATATATATATATAATTTTGAATTTTAAAGGGATGAATCGCATTATTTCCATACATTCTAATGAAAGCAGATATACAAGGTGTTACAAAAAAGCTCTAGTAATTTGGACCTTACAGGGAAATACCTGTCCCTAGCTCCTAGTCCCCAATATTGCCTTCAAAGAGTGCCCCTTGGGCATGTATACAGTGGTTCCAGTAGTATTTTCCTACCTTCATGTTTCCATACATCATGGTCTTGAAGACTTCCTGTGATTCAATCTGGATCCTCTCAATCAAGTCAAAATGGTTCTCTTTCTGTCGAAATTTCAGCTTGGGGAAACAGGAAAAAGTTGCAGGAGAATTGGGTGGGTTGGAAATGACTACTGTGTTATCCGAAGCCGGTAACTGCAACACATCCAGAGATTATTCTCCGCATATTTCGCGGCAGTGCATTTCATGTCCATCACATCCAACAAGATGCGCTGAATGCTCCGGTATGTCTGTCATAAGAAATCACGAATGTGGATAATTTGTCTGCAATCTGAAATGATAGTCAGGTGCACTTTTTCACTGTTTCTTCATGGTGTGCTTGTCGATGGACGTCCAGAATGGTCATCCTCCTTGATCGATGTTCGTCCTTCCTTCAAACACTTGTACCAGAAGAAAAAAACATTTGTTGCCATCAAAGAGTTCCTGAAGCTGTCTTGTTGATTTTGAAGCCAAACTTTATGCTGGTTCTCTGCTTCGTAAGATCTGCCATTGCAAAAAACACTGAAAACGAAAGTAAATGTAAGTCAGCCACACGCCTGCACAAGTACATAACTTTCGATACGCAGACACACAAAAAGTGCTGCTGGCTCCACTTAACAGCAGAAGGCTGAACTGCTTACAGTTTGTTCCTTGTGTTGAAATATCTGGAACTTTTGGGTAGCAATTTGTATATGAACATTCTTTAGTTTATAATTATTAATGTTGTAATTGATATGTATATAGGTCTAAATTGCTGATAAAAGCAACACAGCAAAGAATATAAATGCTCTTCAGTTAGCTCATAGGAGAATAACATAAAATTTACAGTTGATATGTAAAGGAGAATTCAGCAAGGTTTATTTGCTTCCCACTTCTTCCTGATACAGCCATTAGTTAGACCTGATTTCCTTTAAATAGCCATCTGGAGAAAAAAGATCACTACATCTGCCTAGGATAACAAATCTCCATAAAATCCTCAAAAAAAGGAATCAGGCTAAGTTTCACAAATTTGACAAGCTTCAAGAACAAGAAATTCCATTAATCCTAAAAAAAATGGGTATAAAACCAATGCATCCTTCTATAAGTTATCTATGGAGCTGAAACATGGGACCTCACCAAAAGATTGACCCTCAAGCTGAGAACTGTGCAATGTGTACAGGAAAGAATAGTGCTCAACATAACAAGACAGCTCAGTATATTAGAGGATAGACAGGGTCAGAGATATCGTAAAAACCATCCAAAAATTAAACTCAAATGGCAATTGGTTGGCCATGTTGTATGAATTTTCAGACCACTGCTTGACATCCCGGGTCACAACGTGGATCCCTAAGTTCAGAGAGTATTGACTCTGCGACACCCATGATAGAGAAGTGTGGTGAATCTTGAGCAAGGTCTATGTTCAATGATTGACACTAAAAGGCTGATGATGATAGCATCAATGAAATTTGAAATAAATGAACAATTTTTATTCATTTGAGAAGGCACATATGTTTTTTATTCTTCGAAAACAAGTAAAACATAAAAATACATCTTGAGGATAGTTATAGCTTGTGATATATAGTTTGGATTTGCTGCTTTCCAAGTTGAACATTTTCTTCCCAGTTCATTTTGTAAATACCTACCATCTTGAGTACTGACTATGTTTTAACATTTATAACCATGTGGAACTGGTATTGTTTTGTATTTACTTCATGTGGAAGCACACATCATCTAGTAGAAAATGAATGCAATCATATTTTGAAAAATCTGCATCGTGCCTTTCAACTGATTATATAACACATTCTCTAGCCTGTCTCAGTAAGTATTCCACTTATGTTTTGGATGTCAGGCCCGTTTTCAAGCTAGTTACGAATTATATAAATTGTAGGTAAAGAATAAATCCATGAACAAAATATCTTGTTTTTTCAAATTTTTCACATTCATTCTATCTCAGTACACAATTTGTCAATTGTTTCCTAAAAATGTTGTACTGCTTGATTTATTGAACCTTTGTAGAATTTGTCTCTTTTGTTGAATTAAATTTGCTCTTTTTTTTTTCACTTTGATGTGATGTTTTAAACATGTTTTGTAGGAAGTCATTAGATTCGACAATTGAAATCATTAAAAAATCCTTGCTTTGCCTTAAAATTATTTTATAGCTTACAACTAAAATAAAATCTACTTTTCACGAAACTAAAATGAAAAATGAGAATTTAGCAACATTCAAATTCAGTTAACGAGTTTTCTCTGTTGCATATGCTTTGACAATGGATATAATTCAACTTGTCACACCATTTTCAACTTACACGCGACTAATTTTTTTGCATACATCATAGTGCCTCAAGTCGATTTGGGATCGACTGTAATTATTAAGAGAGGCTTTTTATTAACTTACTTAGTTTTTTTGCAAAATTTTTTGTGGTGTAAATTTCATTTTAATATGATTATATATGTTGAAATAAACAACTCAAGTACTGATTTATTAGGTTTTAATCATTTTATGATTTTTATAAGGTATGATTTAGAATAACTAACAATTAAAAAGTATAGCAAATTCATTATGTATGATGTTTGTAAATTTTATGCTTGAACTTGGTGTATGCATGGGTTAAAATGAAATAATTGCTTTGAAGTTTTGAATCAGAACTCAGCAAAATAGATTCATGGATTTCATGTTCTAAATATCTGTTTTTCTGGTTTAGACCTAACAATTAAAAAGCATCAATTATGTTAGCAATAATAGGTTTCATAGAACTTTTGTGTTTGTGCATTTATATATATCTAAATTCTATATAACTGTCAAATGTTGGTTTATCTTACATGTATATATTTCATAAACTCTTGAATGGCTGCACCCTAGGGGCTGCAAGTTTGTTTATAAGTATAACTTGACTCCAGGATTAATATGGAATAAATAGCACTGACCTCTGTGGTCCCTACAAATCAATTTAGGGTCAAAACTACATTTTGTAATTTGTAAGTTTCTATTTAAAGATTCTTTAATTTCTAAAAAATTATTGGTAATGTTAATGGTCCTGTGGTTTGAGACATTGAAAATAGAATCGGTAGACTGAGTTCAAATTCTGATTGAGGAAATAAGAAACGTATTTTATTTTATTTTTTCAATTTCATGCGTTATCTACCTATTCAACCTCCAAATTCTCTCAAAATTTGTCAGTTTTGAAGGGGAAAAAAATTTCCTAGTTTTTAGAAGGCGGGGTTCTACTTACAATGTAATGCTGAATTCTCCCCTTACTTTCTGTTCATTTGTGGATCTTAATTTCTCTTACAGTTATATCATGCCAGTCTGGCATTATTTTTTACTGGGAATCTGATCCTAATGCAAGAATGTTTTCCTTCAAGCTAAACCCTTTACCCAACTCTGGCATGTAAATTACTAATGCCAAAAGAGAGCACCTGTATTCTCAGTTTTGAGGAAAGTACATTTTTGAATGTTTTAGGTGGGGCTATACATGCATTGATCTGCCCAGGAATGTGTGCAAGGCCCGTAATGGTAGATGCGATAACTCAAGTGACTTTTCCTCTTACACTGGATAATGAGTATTGCACATTAGATGTATATTCCTAAACCTGAGAGTGATTCAACCTCTGAATGGTTAATTATAACTTGGATGTGTACTTACCTATCAGATGTGTTATGGTAATTCTTAAACGTCAATCAATAATATAAACTAATATGGCATTTATTATTGCAATCGATTTGTATAGATAGAAAAGAAGCTGTGGTTGGAGAAATATCAAGTATTTTTAAAAATAGATTTTTTAAAAATTACGGAATATTTACCTCTCTTGTAAATCCAGAAATTTGTAAATTTTTTCCCCCATTTTAAAAAAAGCTGATTTTTATGTATATTGTTGATTACATTTCCGTTGTCTTTCACCTTCACGGATATACTTGGCAATTTAGGTGTTCCTTCAAAGTGAATTGTCAGAATCTCCATTCTTTTCAATAGTTATATTTAGGTAGCTGAAATATTGTTAATCAGTGATCAAATCAATGACTTCTTCATGATGTTGTGATTGCAAGTAAATATATAATGATGATTAAATCATTTTTCAGCCAATGAGATCTGTATTTATTCTGCATGTAATCAAAGAACATTAACCAATCATCAATTGGAAGTTGTTTTCTTTTAAATAAAACACTAGAAAGCACTCAGAGAGTGCATAACTCTACCTATGCCATTTTGAGGGGAAGTAATTGTGCATTGATCCACTCGGAAATTTAATCGCTTTTCCCATTGACCATTTCCTATCCTTTCTCAAAATGTCAATGAAATCCATCCAGAACGTTTGGAGGTACTATGTGGACAGACACAAACTTTTGGCTTTATTATATGGTGTAGACATAACTCTAACATGTGTTGGATCCAACAAAAGTTCAATCCATTTTTATATGGTGTGGACATGTAATTACTAAGCAGGGGAGGCAATTGTACATGGATTTGCTCCCAAATTTGATAACTCCTTCCGTATTGTCTACCCTTCCACAAAATTTCATTGAAATTCATTGGGATCTTCTAGAGATATTATATGGATAGATGGAAAAAGACAGTCAGATGGAAAGATGCAACTGAATACATATACCTCTCCAACGTAGTTGGCAGGAGTAAATCATTTCTCATCCATAATGGGAGAGCAAAGTGTTAACAATCACCAATGAATGAATTTGTTATTTTTCTTACGGCCTAACAGATAATTGCTTTATTTTTCTAGAACAATTAAGATTGCACTTTGCTGATTAATTTATGAATCCACGTGCTGCAACTCATCCAAGCCCCATAATTATTGATATTGAGCCTAGTAGATGGCCCCCTAGTCATAATACCAGTATGTTGGGGGTATTGTAATATTTGCATAGTTTTTTTTTTTCAATCAATCAATCAAATGTCCGTCTTTCACATTGGCGTGTATAGTGTTTCTTTCTCTCTCTTTATAGGTGGGAGGTTGTTTCTGGTTCTTTTGTCAATATAATTAAATGGTTTCTATGTTACTAAAGCTATGAATTTTTCCCTAAGGAACTTAGCTGCTTTTTATTTTTTAAGTGAATACTTTTCATAGTATTTATAGTACCTATTTAGGCAGTATTTCTTATATCTACTTGGCCTAAATTTTATGTTATGATTAATGATTATATCTTTTCACATTCATTTGCCACCATGTGTTGAATTTGATAGAGGTTAATATTGTTAAAAGTATTCTTCTGAAAAGTTATTCCTTGAATGTTTAATAGTCTCCCTATAGAATGTGGGTGTTGGGGTCCAAGAAAGACAACCATGTGACAACTGAACCACATATTATCGAAAGTCAATAACAAAAGCCAAACAAGTTCACCAATGAATGGAGGTGTGTTTTCATGTGATGTAATTATGTATTAATTGATGGCAAATTGAAGATGAAAGATATTTCAATTATATTATGTCTTGGTGAAATTTTTTAAAAACTTTTTATTTCTGGTTCTCTGACTGAGTGGGCAATAATATAGGCAGAAATGTTTGGGTCTGCAACCCTCCCATCATATATTGCAGACCTCTCTATGGCATGTGTAAGCATGTATACTTGAATTGAGAATGATTGGATAGAAAATAACATTGGTTTCGGCTGGTACTTGTAACAAAGGAAATTTTTCATTCTTGCTTCATTCCTGTCAAGAACATATTTTTAATCTGATACTATTTTGAGATATTCATATCTTATAATTGTTCTGTTCCAATTAAAGTAACCGTGGAAAGTGAGGTATTTTATCCATGTTTTAGTGAAAGTAGTTTCATTCAATTAACAGCTTTAATAAGATCCATTGTTAAAAGTGATGTAATAGAAAGTGGCCAATTGTTTCCTTCAGTGTCTATACAACCTTGAATTTTGCTGTTAGATTTTGGTTTTTCTGTTGAATTGATGTATGTTTTGTAAAACATAGCAAAGAATGTTCTTTAAATATCATAAGATATGCTTTTTATAACTTGACAACAATACTTCATGAATTTGAATGGCGTAGTGGTACAATAATAAGATAAATTAGAGGTAGAATCAGCAGCCTGATGAACTAAATGTTTCAGCATGCAAAGTTTGTTTTTTGACCTATGTTGAAAACATAGTTTATTTCATATATATATATATATATATATATATACACACGCATAATATGAAGGGGTAGGTTTTAATTACCTTGGAAATTAGATATTTTATTTACTGATATGGGTATGGAATCTCAAATATGGTCCGTCTTTCTGCTTAAAATCCTTGTGCAAGGGTTCCCTCTCCGTGAAATCTCTTCATTTTGCTTAAGATTTGGTCGAATTTTAGTATTAAACGTAGAATGCCCCAGTGCCAAATTTAAGGAGGAAAGTGACAAGCTCATTTATGGTTTATCTAGAATTCATAAACAGTAAAACATATACATGATATAGATATTATATTTATATGCACACAAAAACTTGAATGGCAATTGGCAGGCCATGTTTCAAGAATGGCAGGCAACTGATGGCCATCATGACTCACAACATGGATACCCTGAGATCACATGCAAAACCGAGACTGAAAGAACACAAGATGGAGAGATGAACTGGACAAATTCAGAAAATGCTGGCTCCGTGATGCCCATGATAGAGAAATGTGGTAGGTCCTTGGGAAGGTCTATGTCCAACAACAAACGATAAAAGACTGATGATGATAAGCACATGTATGTGTGTGTGTGTGTGTATATATATATATATATATGTATATATATATATATATATATATATATATACTTATATGAATTCAATCCTTTTTGGTATCAAATATCATTTTTGAAAGATTTCTTATTTTACAGCCTGTAATTTGCTGTACAATATATGATATAGAGTATAGGGTATTGAAAAAAAAAAAGTGCATTTTCGCAATGTATTTGCATATTTTCCTCTGATCAGATCTGATAACCTTTAGAATAGATTCTGGTCTCTTTTGATTGAATTTGAAATCGGTTTTTAAAGTCTATATTCAGGGAAAAAATTTTTGAATTTAAAGTGCTCTATAATCTGTGATCATCACTTCCTTACTTAGTTCTTTCATTTTCTATTTTCTTTTACCAAATTTCTTTCTTTTTTTTTTTCAATTTCTGTCTTGCTTTCCTACGCAATTAACTTTCATCTGCTTGTTAATTCGCTGTTCTGTATGAGCCTCATACAGCAACTTCTCTTATCTTTGCACAGACTTGATGATGAGTTGTAACTCCTGCAAATTACTGAGAGGGTTTCAATAACTGAGAAGGGAAATGTTTTGGCAAATTTATGACTGCTAACTGTCTCTTTGTCTCCGTTTCCAAAATTTGCAGTTTTGTTCTTTGGTTATTATGAGCCAATATTCTCCGTGGCAGTTCTTGCGATGTGTCACCAGCCAGAAATCAATAAAGTTCATTTCCACCACACTCTACCATCAGTTTATCTCTTGTGAATTGTTGAATATAGATTTTTAAGCTAAGCTTATGTTTGTTATTGACAATTCGCCAAAAATCGATGATTCCCAATAAAAACATATCTGCTGTACAACAGCATATGACTTTTTTTTTTTCCCGTCTTGCCACCTGTAAATTGCTGGCCAAAGATTGGCGTGTGTAAAATTAGTTAGAAAAAATCCTAACCTCATGTTTGTATGACTCTTGGCAACTTTTCCTTTCCCTTCTAACAGCATTACACATTTGTGTACAGTCAGAAATATATGCTTGATTATTTATACCATCCTACGATGCTTACTGAAGAATATTGGTATATTCTTAAATAACAAAAATGTACTAGTTAAATCTGAATTTTACTATTCTAAAGAGCTCCCTAAACCATTTTTTAAATCAAATGCTTGTGTTTTATATGGATTTTTTGTGAAAGTAGAAGTTTTTCAAAAATTTTTTCGTTTTAGTAACAATCAAATTTTATCTGATTCTCTGTTTGTTGGCTGTCTTCTATCAGTCAATAAGAAATTGTACTGAGGCTACTGGCTACACCGCCTGACATCTCTCCCTTTGTCTTTTGGTTTTTATTAGCTATGTTCTGTCCATTTTTCTGACAGCCCGAGTCAATAATTCTCAAAGTGTGCACTGCGGTACCCCAGGGTTTCACGGTAAACTCCCAGGTGCGCCACAGGATATTCAAAAATTTAATCATTCCAGACAGTCGTAATTCAATCATCTGATGTATTGTTACAATCATAAGAAGCAACATCTGACCGCCACGTCTCGAATTGTTCTTTCCATCTAGTGGTAAACTTCACCGTTAGATGGCACTCGCCTGATAGACAAGGTTTACATTCTGGATTGTTCTAAAAGTGTATCGAACATTCTCACTACATTGTAGTTACATATAGATAACCGCAAATGATCAGCAAACTCATTGAAGATTGAATCTACCCGATGATTCATTATTTTTTTTTTTTAATCTAAGTAATCTAGCCAAGTGAATGCAAATACAATCGTTTAGACTTAGGACACCGTTAAAAAATCTTTATACGCCAAGGGCACTGTGAATCAAAAAAGTTTCGGAACCACTGGCCTTAGTGATATCTTAATGGATATAACTTTTGCATATTTGTATCAAAATAGATGCAGTGGCCCTGGTAGACGCGTTTCTTTGTATTGATTGCTTTGTATTTGTACTGAAGATGGATCCTGCATACATCATTAATGATAACTAGATGGAACCGTGTAGTTTACGCATCAGACGAACGGCGTGATTGCTGTATATTTAAAGAATGCCATCCTCCCACACGTATTGGAATCATACCTAGTTACTTCTGCCAACAAGATCTGTCTGTCCAAATGATACCAAAAGTTAACTACAAATTTCAATGAAATTTTGTCGGGATAAGCAATGTGCTAAGAAAGATGTGATTATATCTTGGAGCAGTCCAAGGATTTCAAGAATTTCCTTTCTGGTTGAGACATATTTTTCTTGTCTTTTTGCATACATCTATGCCCACGTGATACCATCAAGAGTTCTCAATGGATTTTAATAAAATTTTGTGGAAGGGTTAGCCATAAGCTATGGAAGAATTGATTAAGATTTTTGGTTGGATCTATGAACTTCATAGTTATGTCTACACCTCATAATATTGCCAGAAGTCCATGTGTGTCCACACAATATCTGCAAAAGCTTTCTATGAATTTCAATTAGATTTGTTGGAAGTCTGGGCAGTAGCCTACGGAAGAAGTGATTAAGTTTTGTGGTAAATCTAAGCACAATTACCTCTCCTGGTAATTGTGTTGGCAAAGGTATGAGCTCTTGTTCCCCCCCCCTTTTTTTCCTCTCCAGCTTTTTAATTTTCTTCTTTTTTTTCTTTCATAGTTAAGTGCTTAACAATATCTCGATTGTTTATGACATTTTCAAGGACTTCTGTTGTGGAATTACTATCAACATCACACTGACTCAATTATCTACCTTTTTTTAACCTTCATTTAAGAAATTCGGACGATCTAAGACTTGTTTCTTATTCATCCCGCTTGCATTCTTCTTTCGCTTCCAAATTTTCCATTTTCCAGTACCCATTCCCCTATTTATTCAAATCAATCTTTTTACTCGTCACTATATTGACTCTCCATACACTTTACTCTATCCTGTTGGTTTCGTTTTCTCTCTAAATCTATCGTTTCCTTCCAGCTACTGGTTATTTCCCTCTTCTTGTCTTTACACGGGCAGGTATTTCAATGTTTTTCTATTTTCACGATAGACTTGCGGTTCACATTATAATGCAGGTGGATGGTAGAATTGATATTAATAGTCCCAAAATAGCTAGATTTAGCTTCAAAATAGCTAAATTTACCATGGCCTGGTTTTAACATGGTCTTAACCTGAACAACCGCATTATAATGGGGAAAGCCTATACGAATGTATTCGGAGATCGTTTTCTATTTTAGCAATTTCTTTCCTTTGATTGTTGACTATGGTACTGTATACTGGAGAATTGTTATTGTTTTTGCATCAATTGAATGTCTTTCGAACGCTTGTGTATCTAAAAGTACATGATTTGGATTTGTATTACTGCTTAGCTTACATTGTTTACTGCTTAGCTTACATTGTTTACTGCTTGTATGGAACATGAATAACTATGAAGGATGTTTCAAGGAACAATTACAACAGTCCTTCTCCATTTAACTTTGTAGGTACTTGAATATTTTCATATTAACTTTCAAATTCATGTAGAGAGAATAGAATGCCCATATCTCCTTTTGACCATTTAGTGAATTTTCAATTTTTCTTTCATTTGATTCACAGAACTGCTCCATTATTTTTTATGCTATTCAATGAAAAGTTCCACTGTCAATTACAAGCAGAATTTTCTTGTTAATGTATCTTTTTAACTTGAATTACCTTCCCTTAAGCATTGTGAACCATAATTAATTTCAGACTTTTATTCCTTTCATCTTAATTTTATTTGCTACTCATTGCAACTACTCAGACCATTGGTCCACAGCAGTAAATAAAAAGCATGGGTTAGTAATAGAGAATACCCTTCAGGCATCGACCTTGCATCCATTTTACCTTGCAAAATGCTTCAACTGAAATTAAAAATCTGAATATTATTACTGCTATCGATACAGCTTATGTATGTAAAAACAATAACAAACATGGCACCAAGCATTCGGCAAAAGATAAAGGATGAATTTAAGGGTTAAATTTGATCTTCTCCCAGCTGTAAGAGTTCTGATAGTTCGATAGATAGAGCAGTTGCTGTACGTAGGCAGTCATCCCCTTGGTAAAAGTTATTTATATATTGTGACAATAAGCTAAGTAGAACACATTTGTACATAAATATTTTTTTTTTCTTTTAAATCTCAAGATACTGCATCAAATCTCGGCGGCTTCTGTCATAGAATTTCATTCTAATATAACCATCCCAGTCTTCTCACTCTGCTCTCTTGACAAGACATACTTCCCGAATTCATCATTCATTTTCATCTGTTGACTGACTCACTGATTATAAACATATACATTAATTCAACTAGTAAATTCGGATCAGATATGATCTCTCTTTTAGTGGTATTAGTTTTGGATTGCAATAAGTTCAATTCTTAAATTATGTTGCAGCTCTATTGATTTCTCAAAATTAACATTTCACCTCAGAGTTGAGAATCTCATTCCTTAACAGTGAGTGCAGTTTTCTGGCTGAATTGTTTTGCTTGTTAAGATCTATACATAGAAAGCTCTTTATCAATATTGTCCAACTGAAAAGTGATCAATATGTTTCCAAAAAGATTGAGCTGACAAAATATATGGTTCCTGAATCTAGCATTCTGTGAGCCGGGTTGAAATAGCTCCATGTAATTTAAGGTCATCCTGAAATATATCTGAGATAGTCAGGACAAATCAGCACAAAGATTTGCCTTTCTTTCCATTGTTGAATACTATTCTTATTCTTATTTTTATTTTTTCGATCATGCTATATTTGAAATGAAGTTCAATTATATCGACATTTTTGTTTTACTATCGAGAGGCATTGTTTTGATGTGCTTTTTAAATTGTGATTACTTATTGTGAAGATCAGATGAGATTAATTGGTTTCTAACAAATTTGACTTGTAGATGGGCTTGATACCTCTGTTCTCATCTATTACTCTTTATATATTGTTGTTTTTACTTGGTTTTTGTATATTTTCTATGTTTTTGTACTTGTTTCGCCTTTAAAGATTTGTTGTTTTTTTTTACTGTTAGATTTGAAAGTTCCCATTTTTCTCTTTGTAGTTGTTTTGTCTTGTACATCTCTTCTTCCTTTCTGAGTAATTTTGGGGAATCTCATTGATGAAACAATAAATCTCAAGACTATACCATTAATCATATATGGAGACTGCATCACAGAAATTTATTCTTTTGTTGCTCTATAAAAAGACTGCTTTTTCTACAAGTAACTTCTATCATCCTTGCTATTTTCAAATGGAATTCTGATTGCTTCAACCACCTGTGTTTTAGATATATCTTTTGAAGAAAGAAATGGAACCTATTCAAATAATTAAGCAGTTTATATTTTAATAATACTTAGTTGAAGGCCGTCTTCATTGACCATAAGGCTTGATGTAATTTCTTTTGCTTCGAATTAATTTTTCAAGAATTTTTTCAATACCTTTTGTACCAATGTAATTATTATGCCTTTGATTTGTACAATATCGTGAGTCATGCTGTATAGATATTCCTTTTTTGACATAACCTTGACCATAAACTCAGGGACTTGTTCCACATTGTAATTATATAGTAAATCGAACCCCAAACCCCACTAATATATAATGTAATGACTTTTGCTAGGTTATGATTACATGGGTAGATACATACATAAAAAGACTATCACTATTATTGGGATACACTGTATTCTAGAAACTATTTAAGCAGTATTAAATAACAATTTTTTTTTTTTGTGCGTGGATAAAATTTCATTATTGTTAGTTGATTCTTTCTTATTAGCATTTCTACTTTTCCTTTTACCCTAACAATCATTTCCAGATATCATGTGTATATATTTAACACCAGAGAATTAGTCAGTTTTTGTGGTTTATTGGTAGATTACAAATGAATTAACCCTTTTACTTGCATGCTTCCATAAGTCTTTTATTTTTTTTATTATAGTCATTAAATAATTTACATTACTAGACGGACAAATGGATTCTGAATCCCCAGGAGTTTTACTTCATTCATCATTCTTTTATCAGAAGCTGTCAACGAAAACTTGTGGCAAGGATCAAAATAACAAAGCTGAATCTAGATAGAATATTGTCTATAAGAATATTATTCAGCCTTTTGAATTTGTCTAGTCATGTATGAAATAATTGGGAATTATCATCACTCTGGTTGTCAAAACATAATTGATTCAAAGTGGTTTAGTTCTAGACGGTATTTTGACTATCATTTTTCTTATGAATTGGTAGATTCTGATTCCACCTCATCATCATCATCCGTTGTTAGACATAGACCTTCCCGAGATTTGCCAGACCTCTCTATCATGGGTGTCACCGAGCTTGTACTTTCAGAACTTATCTAGTTTGTCACACGATCTTATATTTTGTCGGCCCCATTTTGCATGTGACTTCTGGGGATCTGCATTGTAGGTCATAATGTCCAACGGCTGTCTGCCATTCACCATGACCAGCCCATAGTCATTTAAGTATTTTTGTGGATTCTATGATAGCTCAGACTCCTATTTTTCCTCTAATACATTGTACTGTCTTTTGATTTCTTTACATGAGGTTGAGCATGATTCTCTCTTGTGCATATTGTTTGGTTCTCAGTTTAAAGGTCAATTTTTTGGTTAGATTCTATGTTCCAGTTTCATAGGTTACTGTTGAGAGGAGAATCAAAACTTGAGCTTATGGGATATTTTGAAGGAAACTTTGTATTGAACAATTACTGTGAGTGTTATAGTTTACTTACATTGTTATCATGTTTAAAAATCTCATTATTGATTAAAATTTCAGATTTCCTTTCCAAGACTAATAATTTCAATTCTTTGAAAATGTACTTGGTATCATAAGTCATCTTCTACACCTGTAAAAAACTATCTATAGGATTAAAATGGTGTTCGTTTTCCTTAAGATCTTGAAAATCAATGCAAATGTTTCATAGTGTGAAGATGATTGTTTTGCTGGCCTCATCAATTTTTAATGGAAGCACTTTGATTTTACAATGTTCTATATACTTCAAAAGGTCAGATCAGGTGTGTGTGAATGAATCACATGTGTATGTATATGGATGATCTTTTAGCCTTTCTTTGTACCAACTATTTTGTTTTCTGAAACTTTAACATTTTCATTATAAAAGGCATCTATAATCTGTATGATGTCCAATAGAATAAGTTCTGTGTGGGCAGCGACATCAATAGAAAAAATGAAGAACAAATCAATGAAATATCAAGCACCAATTAGCCCAAACTCTTTGAAATAGATATCAAACAGTATGTCTTGTCTTTTTAAATTTTTTTTCAGTCTTCTCATAATTTAGATCTTGCTGGAACAGATGAGCATTTTTAATCTTTCAAATGGTTTCGGAATCTCATTGAAATTAATGTTTATTTTGTAATATTTGTGAGTGAATTTTATTTCTTTTTAAATTTGTTGATAGAATCTCTAGGAAGTATTTTTTTTTTCTTTTGTAGTTTTATACTAACCAACTTTTAATTAAATTAAAGAACCACTCATTTGGATAACAATGATCGTTTTTTGTGAGAGCTTATGTGAATTACTTTGAAATTAAGTACCACCATAGTCACTTCCTGTAAATATTCTTGACACATGATTTGTTGTCAGTTTTGAATTTTATTAATCATAATGGATTCTGGACCAGGAAGAATGATGCGTCATATCTTCTTTGAATTTAGAACGCCTTGAAGATAAATTGAAACATTGTGACGAGTACCCAAGAATTGCAATGTCCATTTGTTAGTGATTGTTTCAAGTGTTACTAAGATCAGTCACTGGAGATCTAAACTGAATTTCTAAGATCTGTAGAAAATATTTCTTTAATGGTTTTTTATTGGAAAGAATAATCCATATTTCACTTTCTACTTTCTGAAATTAAATTTTTTTTCAACAAAAATATCATTATTAGTATATATCATGTACACGATGAATTTCCTACTTATATTGAATTATAAAATCTAAAACAATATTTTATTGCTCTATCCATTCTAAATGGACTGAAATAGAAATCTGAAAAAAAGTATTGCACTAAAAGTATGTATCAATTCTGGTTTCTGTTATTGGCAAGCTTTGAGTAATTACATGAGAAATTAGCTAGAAATTTTCTTCATTTACAGTGCTTCAGTTATTTTGAACATATTTTTTTCACCTTGATATTAAAAAAAAAATGAATAAATAAAATTATAACGCCATTATTGCCAGATTAGATAACCTGGAGTAGAAGTTATTTTCGGGTAAGAAACCTTGTATGAAGGAACACCTCTCTACTAAGTTCCAATTGAATCTGACTTTAAACAGCTGAGAAACCATATGAGGAAAAAAAACCTGCTGACTGACCCTCTTATTGAAGGGCAAGGATACCTTTGAAAATGATGAATAAAAAAACTTGGGAGATTTTCGGTGTACTGAATTGAACCGAACTCCCAAACTGAGAACCTTGCAACGTACATATGACAGAATTATGCTCAACCTCACATGGAGAGAACACAAGTCAGCACAATATTTTAATATTTCAGTTGAAGGATAGGAGTCAAAGATATCATAGAATCTATAAGAAAGCTTAAATGACAATGAGCTGGTCATGTTGTGAGAATGACAGGCAGCTTTTGGACATCACTACTCACAACCTGAATATACAGAGATCATATATGAAACTCTGGCCAACTGAAGTAAGATAGCATGACAAGATAGATAAATTCAGAAAGTACTGGCTCTGTGATACCCATGATGGAGGGGTCTGGCAAATTTTGGAGAAAATCTATGTCCAACGATGGACGCTAACAGACTGATGATAATGTTTAGAAAAGATTGCAACTTCAAATTGGAAGCCGATTACAGTTGTATATGGAATACTCCTGCTTATTGTTTGCCATGTAATTCGGTTAAGTTAGTTGAAAAATAAATTAATTGGTCGATTTCTTATAAGATAGCTGTAAGGAGTGGATTCAGTCAGCATGATTGCTTCAGCACCTGGACTCAGTAAATGTGGAGTGAAGTCAGTTAACAGTATGATAGATGGTAGCTTAATGTTTGGAACCAGACTGCAGCCCTTTATGACTTTCCATGTGGCAAACTTAATTTCTTCATTATTCCAGCATAATGATTTTGTCTGTTTCATTTTGCTGTGTAAAACTTACATGAATTTTCTTTAAAATAGTTTTATATTTCTGTTGAACCTTTCTCTTCATGGCGTGGCTTGATTTATAATGAGCAGTATCTCATGCGGACTGCCCCATAAAAATGGCTGCACATTTTGCCTGTTTTGAACTATCCGGTGTACAAATATTCAGATTTTCAAACTTATCTGTTCATAGAATAATATGATCAGTAAATATCATTGTTATTGATCATGTGATTTTGTGATTTTTTTTTTCAAAATAGCTGATGCACAATTGATAATTAGAACCAACGAAGAAGTAGATTATTTTTGGTTTATTGATATCTTGGCATCTGAAACTAATCCTATTTCTTTCAGTAATTTGCTAATTTTCAAGGTTCCCCATCCCCAAATGATTCTGTTCTGCCATTGTAACTGTGTCTTTTCAAGTTAACTATTCATAAAGGAATATCTTGAATTGTGTGGTTTTGATGTACTGCAGTTATTACTGTACAAACTTATTCAACCAAGTATAAGCTGGGAAACAGCAGAATATTGGATAGAGAGACAAGCTAGACAAGTTCAGGAAGTACTGGCTCCGCGACGCCCATGATAGAAAAGTGTGGCAAATCCTGGGGAAGGTCTATGTCCAACGACGGACATTAAAAGACTGATGATGATGATAAGCTAGGAAAAAACCCACTCTATAATGAAACCCACTTTATAATGATACTTTGAACAGTGTGGTTTTGAATAGTATGTAAAATCTTGGAATGAATTAACTGCACTTATCAAGGTATACCTGTAAATAATTACTAGAAAGCATACTTCTTAAAGTATAAAATTGTCTGAATGTTTTAATTTTGGCTCGAGTTACAAAGTAATCTGACTGTGAAATTAAAAATCAGTAGGAATTATATAGAAATATTGTTTCTTGTAGTCTCACTTCAAAAGGGAAATCAAAAAGCAAAATATTATGTAATGGTGGTGGATTATCTTGTGAATATTTAAGCAAATATACAAAAATACGAGTATAAATTAAAAAGTATGAATTATCTGCCATATTGAATTGGGATGATTAAAAAGTTTCTTAATTATCTGTCTGTATTTCTGAGACACGCTGTTGTCACTTGTGATTCCTTCAGATGAGTTTTACTATCTTTGATGTTTTTAATCAGTGGTTTTCTGGTTGTACTGTCTGGCCTTCCTCAAATACCTGTCAAATTTAGTTACCTTCTGAGAACATGAACTGAAACCCTTTACTTGACCCGAGGGGGGTATGTTGCTGATTCCTCAGCTATCACATCTGGTATTCCTCCCAGGGAATTTTTGATCTCGTAGCCATCAATTCTTTCTTACTTGCTGCTTTGCCTCTTCACTGAGTTAGTGCATATACATGCACTTCCTGACGCAGTAGGCTCATGTTTTCGGGGGAACCAAGTGAACTTCACCTGGTGCTTTTAACCGTAGGTAATTCAGGAAGTACAGTTTCGGAACTCTCAATCTAAAGCGTTTTCATTTCTGATTAGAGATTCCCATGCACGTGTGTGTCTATGCTAAGCTTACTAATTTGATAAGTAGTTCCAGTTTTCAAAGAGATTTCATTTGGGTTGAATCTCCCACCGAAGAAATAATGAACGAAAACCGTGTGTGCAAACATCCTACGTATGTAGTTGTGGCAGAGAATACTAAGAATCAGTATGCATGGGATATATCCGAATAGCCAAAAGGTTTACTGACTGCAACAAATTCATGACAAAGGTATGATGTCACTGGAGATAAAAAAAAAAGCCAAAAAAAACAAAGTAGTCTGAACGAATCATTGTATAATCCTAATCTTTTTTTTTTTTTTGTTCTATGACATGTTGATTTCTTTCTTATTCTACAAATTTGTAATTATAGGCTTAACATTTAACTCTAAGAAACTGACTTTTTTTTTTTTCAAAGAAAATTCATGTCATGACAATCCTTTTGTAATATCTTGAATATCTGAAATAATTATGTCTGCCTAACACTACCATATTAATTTTTTAGAAGTAGATCATTGGAGTTAAAGTATTGATAGACATACAGAAAAAAATCATAGTATCAAAAATGTGTTTTTCATTTGAACAGAGAGTTTAATCTATCTGCCTATTGTTATTTTATACCTATTTTGCTTTTGCTGAAGTTACATTGTCTCAGCTCATAGAGCGGCTTATTATTATTACTGTTATTGCTTATTATGGTAAGATGAAACTGCAAAAATTCAGAATTGTTTATTCTACTGACAATGTCAATATGTATTAGAAGCTATCATAAATGTGTGGTCAAATTGCAATTTGTATAGCACATTGTACTTTGTGACCTGTCAGAATATTTTGCCTGAATTCTTTTTTTTCTTTTTTTTAATCTTTCAAAATTTTGCGGCTCTTGAATTTTTAAGATTACCATATTGGTTTTCTTTTACTAATTAGGTTTGGCCACTCCTGGACTGCATTAACATGATTCATAATACATTTATTTATTGCCCCCCCCAAATATGTACTAGTTGTATATACAAGTACACATGACGAATATAGTATACGCATTATTAAAAGTATTTATATGACGAATATAGTTTACGCATTGTTAAGAGTATTTATATGACGAATATAGTTTTCGCATTGTTAAAAGTATTTATATGACGGATATAGTTTTCGCATTGTTAAAAGTATTTATATGACGGATATAGTTTTCACATTGTTAGAAGTATTTATATGACGGATATCGTTTTCGCATTGTTAAAAGTATTTATATGACGGATATAGTTTTCGCATTGTTAAGAGTATTTATATGACGGATATAGTTTTCGCATTGTTAAAAGTATTTATATGACGGATATAGTTTTCGCATTGTTAAAAGTATTTATATGACGGATATAGTTTTCACATTGTTAGAAGTATTTATATGACGAATATAGTTTACGCATTGTTAAGAGTATTTATATGACGGATATAGTTTTCGCATTGTTAAAAGTATTTATATGACAGATATAGTTTTCGCATTGTTAAAAGTATTTATATGACGGATATAGTTTTCGCATTGTTAAAAGTATTTATATGACGGATATAGTTTTCACATTGTTAGAAGTATTTATATGACGGATATAGTTTTCACATTGTTAGAAGTATTTATATGACGGATATAGTTTTCGCATTGTTAAAAGTATTTATATGACGGATATAGTTTTCACATTGTTAGAAGTATTTATATGACGGATATAGTTTTCGCATTGTTAAAAGTATTTATATGACGGATATAGTTTTCGCATTGTTAAAAGTATTTATATGACGGATATAGTTTTCACATTGTTAGAAGTATTTATATGACGGATATAGTTTTCACATTGTTAGAAGTATTTATATGACGGATATAGTTTTCGCATTGTTAAAAGTATTTATATGACGGATATAGTTTTCACATTGTTAGAAGTATTTATATGACGGATATAGTTTTCGCATTGTTAGAAGTATTTATATGACGGATATAGTTTTCACATTGTTAGAAGTATTTATATGACGGATATAGTTTTCACATTGTTAGAAGTATTTATATGACGGATATAGTTTTCGCATTGTTAAAAGTATTTATATGACGGATATAGTTTTCGCATTGTTAAGAGTATTTATATGACGGATATAGTTTTCGCATTGTTAAAAGTATTTATATGACGGATATAGTTTTCGCATTGTTAAAAGTATTTATATGACGGATATAGTTTTCGCATTGTTAAAAGTATTTATATGACGGATATAGTTTTCACATTGTTAGAAGTATTTATATGACGAATATAGTTTACGCATTGTTAAGAGTATTTATATGACGGATATAGTTTTCGCATTGTTAAAAGTATTTATATGACAGATATAGTTTTCGCATTGTTAAAAGTATTTATATGACGGATATAGTTTTCGCATTGTTAGAAGTATTTATATGACGGATATAGTTTTCACATTGTTAGAAGTATTTATATGACGGATATAGTTTTCGCATTGTTAAAAGTATTTATATGACGGATATAGTTTTCGCATTGTTAAAAGTATTTATATGACGGATATAGTTTTCACATTGTTAGAAGTATTTATATGACGGATATAGTTTTCACATTGTTAGAAGTATTTATATGACGGATATAGTTTTCACATTGTTAGAAGTATTTATATGACGGATATAGTTTTCGCATTGTTAAAAGTATTTATATGACGGATATAGTTTTCACATTGTTAGAAGTATTTATATGACGGATATAGTTTTCGCATTGTTAAAAGTATTTATATGACGGATATAGTTTTCGCATTGTTAAAAGTATTTATATGACGGATATAGTTTTCACATTGTTAGAAGTATTTATATGACGGATATAGTTTTCACATTGTTAGAAGTATTTATATGACGGATATAGTTTTCGCATTGTTAAAAGTATTTATATGACAGATATAGTTTTCACATTGTTAGAAGTATTTATATGACGGATATAGTTTTCGCATTGTTAGAAGTATTTATATGACGGATATAGTTTTCGCATTGTTAAAAGTATTTATATGACGGATATAGTTTTCGCATTGTTAGAAGTATTTATATGACGGATATAGTTTTCGCATTGTTAGAAGTATTTATATGACGGATATAGTTTTCGCATTGTTAAAAGTATTTATATGACGGATATAGTTTTCGCATTGTTAAAAGTATTTATATGACGGATATAGTTTTCGCATTGTTAAAAGTATTTATATGACGGATATAGTTTTCGCATTGTTAAAAGTATTTATATGACGGATATAGTTTTCGCATTGTTAAAAGTATTTATATGACGGATATAGTTTTCACATTGTTAGAAGTATTTATATGACGGATATAGTTTTCACATTGTTAGAAGTATTTATATGACGGATATAGTTTTCGCATTGTTAAAAGTATTTATATGACGGATATAGTTTTCACATTGTTAGAAGTATTTATATGACGGATATAGTTTTCGCATTGTTAAAAGTATTTATATGACGGATATAGTTTTCGCATTGTTAAAAGTATTTATATGACGGATATAGTTTTCACATTGTTAGAAGTATTTATATGACGGATATAGTTTTCACATTGTTAGAAGTATTTATATGACGGATATAGTTTTCGCATTGTTAAAAGTATTTATATGACGGATATAGTTTTCGCATTGTTAGAAGTATTTATATGACGGATATAGTTTTCGCATTGTTAGAAGTATTTATATGACGGATATAGTTTTCGCATTGTTAAAAGTATTTATATGACGGATATAGTTTTCGCATTGTTAAAAGTATTTATATGACGGATATAGTTTTCGCATTGTTAAAAGTATTTATATGACGGATATAGTTTTCGCATTGTTAGAAGTATTTATATGACGGATATAGTTTTCGCATTGTTAAAAGTATTTATATGACGGATATAGTTTTCACATTGTTAGAAGTATTTATATGACGGATATAGTTTTCACATTGTTAGAAGTATTTATATGACGGATATAGTTTTCGCATTGTTAAAAGTATTTATATGACGGATATAGTTTTCACATTGTTAGAAGTATTTATATGACGGATATAGTTTTCGCATTGTTAAAAGTATTTATATGACGGATATAGTTTTCACATTGTTAGAAGTATTTATATGACGGATATAGTTTTCACATTGTTAGAAGTATTTATATGACGGATATAGTTTTCGCATTGTTAAAAGTATTTATATGACGGATATAGTTTTCGCATTGTTAAGAGTATTTATATGACGGATATAGTTTTCGCATTGTTAAAAGTATTTATATGACGGATATAGTTTTCGCATTGTTAAAAGTATTTATATGACGGATATAGTTTTCGCATTGTTAAAAGTATTTATATGACGGATATAGTTTTCACATTGTTAGAAGTATTTATATGACGGATATAGTTTTCACATTGTTAGAAGTATTTATATGACGGATATAGTTTTCGTATTGTTAAAAGTATTTATATGACGGATATAGTTTTCGCATTGTTAAGAGTATTTATATGACGGATATAGTTTTCGCATTGTTAAAAGTATTTATATGACGGATATAGTTTTCGCATTGTTAAAAGTATTTATATGACGGATATAGTTTTCGCATTGTTAAAAGTATTTATATGACGGATATAGTTTTCACATTGTTAGAAGTATTTATATGACGGATATAGTTTTCGCATTGTTAAAAGTATTTATATGACGGATATAGTTTTCACATTGTTAGAAGTATTTATATGACGGATATAGTTTACGCATTGTTAAAAGTATTTATAACTGATGATTGCTCTACGTATTCTGATAATCTTTCCACGCCTCAACAATTGTATTGATGAAAAGAATTTTCTGATATTTAATCTGTTTAGTAGTGTTCTTTACTTTTCATAAAAAAAAGCCATCAATAACTGATTTTTTTACCAGTCCTTAAGAAAAGGTATCCAATACTCAAATGAAGCATTTATGATGTTGAAAAATCATTATGATATAGTTATGCGCACATATGTCAATTTGAAATGATGAACAAATGTTTTGATATTCAAGAATTACTCAAAGGACACTTAGTGTGCCGAAAGGATGATAGTTTGCTGTTTATATCTGGTGATTAACAACAAATGTGATTGCAGATATTCCGAACATGCCTATAATCATCTTTGAACCATAAATATCTTACACCAAATTATCATAGGACTGGTGAATAAGAATATACAAATAAGGGCATATATGTGAGTTTCTTCTTCATTTTGACTTGGCACTCTGTTTTATTAAATACTCTGTCTTTATTGCCTTATCATCTTATATGACACTGACTAATTTTTGTCTGATTCTTTGGTTAGTTAGGATCTATCAAGATAAATCATTCGAACTTCAGGGTAGCTTAGAGACTAACAGATCTGTTTTTTGTTGAGAATCTTTTGAACATAGTGAAAAATATCTGTACCTTGCATAAATGAATCACCATAGCCTGCACCTGTATCAGAACTAATCATCTAAAAAATTATCTTATTTTTGTCTTGAAGACCAGATCTCTTATCAATAATTATCAAAAAAAAAAAATAGCAGTACTTGGTATGGGAATTATTGGTCCCAAAATGCCTACAGAGATGCTAAAAATCACTTTTATTAGATAACAAAAAAAAAAATGATTGTGCCTTGTGGTATACTCATGCAGATTTTTAAGGTTGTAGGCCCAGAAATGTGACCAGAAGCGTCTGGAAACACATTCATTGACATGGACAGAAAAGAAGAATCTGCTGCTCATTTGGCTGGTTAGTCAGCCAATGTGGGGCTACAGTGATTCAATACTAAATAGGCAAGACAAAAATTGATTTGTAAAAACTACGCTTCACAAATATTACAGTTCATCCAATGTGCTGGTATTGTTACTAGGGAGCTGTTTACCGAAGCTGAATATAGACAGTTATGGGACTTGGATTAGTTGCAGTAAGTGTTACCTCCAAGTACCCTTGTAAACCATTGATCTTAGAGTTCAGCCAGCAGATATGATATTTCAACCTAGCTTCAATGTAGTATTTGTTCTTTTTTTTCTCCAGATAGCTGCAATTAGAACACTACCAGCACTTACACTAATTTTATCACTTCCAGTTGCTACTGTGAAGCTCACATAGAAATGAGAAAAGTTATATTTATCTATGGTTCTGTAACATAGCCAACATTCTTTTGACAATAAGGAACTTTGTTCTTCAAGTTGAAGCTCTTGAGACATCCTTTGAAAAATGAAGAATTCATTGGCATCTACAGGAGATCGTTAGTGATTGTTCAAATTTACTTCTGTTGTATTTACTAGTTGAAATTTTGATTCTTGAATAATACAAATTCACAAATTTTTAATCTTGAAAAATCATTGTAAAAAGTATAGTTTTTGAAAAAAAAAATAACCTGCAGATGTCAAACTTCAAACAAAATCAAAAATCTATGTTGAATTACCTAACGTTTTATGAAAGTTGACTTTTTTCACTGAATGATATTGAAGTCTTTAGATTTTGAATAAAATTCTTCACTTCAGTACGGCATATTTGAAAATGAGATGTTTATATTCACCTTGAGTGCTGATTCATGTATTCTTGCTCCATTTCTTCAAAAGTTTTCAAAGAAAATTCAAAGTTTCCTCCTCTGTTATTAAATTGCTTATTTGTTCTAAAACTAATAAGTGAAAATGTCTAGCTCTGTGGATCTAATTGATAAAGACTTTTATTTGAAAATAATTGTTTTTTTTATTTGTATTTAATTTTTCTTTCCTCTTCTTTTCCAGAACCAAGAAGTTGTCTACCACATCATGATAAAAGATGGGAACCTAGTGAGTAATTGTGTTCTTTTCAGTTCTTTCTTCTTTCATTTTCCAATTGATCTTTGTTTCTTGATGCATATTAAGGAATGAGTATCCTATTTCCATTATCTATTTTCAACTTAGTAGAAATGTTTCCAGCCATTATATTAATCGTATTTTACTTTGTTGCATTTGGGGAAAATTTTGAATTTATACCAGTAATAATGGTGACTCACTATATAGTTTCTCATGGATCTTTTTTCCTAAGATTTTCTTCTTTGAAAATAAGATAAGATCTATCAGTGGTCAAGAATTGATGAAAGTTTCACTCACTGGATGTATTTCATGTATAATGTGTTGTAAATAGTTGCTCTTTTGAAGCTATCCTTTCGAAGAATTGACCCTTTGCCTAAACTTGCAGTCTATGGTTATATTTATCCTGTTCGAAACCTTAAAAATTCATCGCTCACTTGGATTTTATTTATGATTCTCATATCAAACTGACAAGTTTGTCATAAGTGGCTTCTCTGGTCATATTCCTCCCAAAAAAGAAAATCTTTCACTTGAGTTTTATTCATCAATTTTGCACTGCTCAATGTATATCTTTAGTGCAACTTCTTTTATTATCTATATAACTGATATAGTGTAACAATTTGATCAGTTATACTTACTTCAGAAGATATCCACTTTTTATTTTGGTATCCCAGTTGGACTCAACATCAAGATAAAAAATGAAGGCATCTGTTTCAGCATTGCACTGAGTTTTTTTCTCGGTTTTTAATATATTGATTGAAGAATTTCTGTAGCTTAGTCGAAAAAGAATTCAACAGAATCAATCCGAAGGTTGAACAATTTTGCTTGAGATATTGAAAGGAGAGGAAGCACCCATATACACCTACACAAAGACTGTTATAAATCAATAACATTGTTTATGTGTGATGTTGGAGAAAGGAGGTTGCATTTTTAAAAAATTTTTGTTGTCTTTAATTTTTCTCATTGCACTTCATATTTTCAACTTCCAGTTTTTTTACCAAAGTTCTCCATATTTCAGCTTGTTAGTCGCACAAAGAAAGAGTTTCTAATTTCATTATTTATGTCTGCAGACTTTTCATTTGTAAATCTAATGAAATAACTATGTTAATTTTGCTTGTCGTTATTTAAATTTTTCTCCTACATTATTTATTTCACAAATTTATTATTCATCAGGGAAGTTAGAAATTTGGAATTTCAGCAAAGTTTGATTGCTTTTTACGTTAGAACTAATTCACCCATGCCAGCGAAAAAATAGTGGCTGTGTTTAAATAATTTTTCAATTGCATTCTATTTTTAAAGTATGAAAAATACTATGTTGCTCTGCATTTTCTTGTATACTTTCAACCTGAATGAACTCAGATTGTTTTTACGTTTGCCAAAAAAAAAAAAAAAAAAGCTAGGGAGAGTGCTCTATAATTAGCATATAATAGTTATCTCCCTTGATGAAACCGTTAGACAGAAATTGACATATGTGTGGCGTATTATATATGTAGATGTGTACTACAGATATCTCCTTAGCTAATAAGCACTTATTGAAGTAATTCTGCGTTTCATTTACTCTGTTATAAAAACAAATATAGCGCAACATGTAAATATAATTATTTATCAGTTACTGCCTCTTACTGTTATACCATTTTTATGATTATATCCTTTTTATCTTATATCATCAACTATAAAACATCATTGTTATTAAGAAATGAATTATGTGCAATGATACTGTTACTGACGTTATCCCAGAGACAAATTAAATTTGGATTGTATTACTTGGTATTAGTGATATTTTTACGAATATAGTATTAGCAAATATTAGAATTTCTTTAGTTTTTTCATCTATTGTTATATGATATATTATATATATGAACTGAATACCTGTTCCATGGACTAGTGTGTGTGTATATATATATATAGAGAGAGAGAGATAGATAGATAGATATAGATAAGTGATATATTAACTGTATAATGATGGGAGACCATTTCAAATGAGTTTCAATATGATATAACACAATTTATGATCATTCTCTCAGATCATATATCCATTTCTTAATACCCTCACATGCTTTTATATATATATATATATATATATATATATATATATATATATATATATATATATATATATATATATATGTGTGTGTGTGTTTATATTGAACAGAAAGTATAAGCCCAGTTTTGCATTATAGTTACATTGTAAGTAGAGCCTACCCATAAAATGTTTAAAAACACTTATCTTTCTCAGAACTTTTTGAATTAATTTTAAGTTAAGAAAAAGTCTCTCTCTCTCTTTAAAGGAGAGTCCTCTCACTTTAACCCCCTTTACAAATTATATGTAAACATATAAAATAAGATATGTTTATTGGCAGAAAGTAGCTTCCACGAGCAGTATAGTTACATTTCAGATAAAATCCCCTCCCTATAAAACCCTTTAAAAATATTTTTCTCAAATTTTCTTGTTTTAAAACCTCCTGCTAGGTTCATTGAGTAAACATGCCAAATTTGGTTGGGCTGCACCCATGTTAAAGTACGTTGTAAGGCCTTGACAGACAAGCATACAGATACCACTCACATATATTTAAGATATTGTTGTATAAAAAAAGTTTTTTTTCTTGTGTCTTTCATGAGCTAGTCTGTTATAAAAAAGGGTGTTCGGTTAGTGCAATAGGGTTCTGAAGTTATGTAGCAAATATATTATGAAATAATTTTGATTATTCTCACAAAATGTAAGCTTTCTTCTAGGTTTCTATGCTGGGAAGGTGTAACGGTGAGAGAAATCTAAATCTTTGTATTAGCTTGATTCTTGAAATTTTATGGGTGAAGGAATTATAAAAGTGGATGTTATACAATCTCATTGGTAATTTATTCTATCTTTGTTTTTTTATTACATAAAATCTTGTAGAATGTCAAAGTTTGAAAATGTCCAAGGATATCAGTCAAACCCAGTCTTTTGGAACAGGTTGACTCTTTTGAATGAGTTGTAAAAAGGTTTTTTTAGAAACCTTTGTAGATTTCCATATATTACCTTATCGTATTATTCATTAATACCCAATCTTCATTATTATGGGTCAGAAGCCATGATTGACTGGAACCTTGGCTAAGGGCACACAAAAGGTAATTAGCTGAAAATTTGAAAAAAGATTTAAAGCCCTATTCTTGTAGCAACTTTAATTCAAATGTTGTTAACCACAAGCTAGACTGAAATATTTTTAAAAAAAACAAACTTTGGATGTGCACTTCAATTTTATTTTCAGATTGATGATAGGAAAGACAGAAATCATTTCATAAAAAAATCATAGCGTATTGTACTAATGACTCATTCCTGGCTGTTCTTAAAATATATTGATAGAGAAGGAATCAAAAACTTGTCTAAGAATGGTTTTATCATTCAAGAAAATATTCGTCAACAAACTGTAAAACAGTTATTCTGTTCAGAGCTTACCTACTTCCATTATATTTAAAAATGAATTTGAAAAGATTAGAAACGAAATGAACTTTTGTTTCTTGGTTAAAAAAAAAATCTTCAGACATTTGGAATAAATATTTTGTTATAACGTCCATTGTACTGAAAACTAACTTTAGAAAATTAGAAAGGAATGTTTTCGTCTTTGAACTTGATGTATCATCGGATATTGTAACCAGTAAATACTGAACTAATGCTGCTTCTGTGTTACCTCTTGAAGAGGATTAAGAATTAAAGGAAGATTATCTGAACTCTGTTTGTCTGGTAACACTGGCTTTCATTCTTGGAGTGTTCATAAATTTTAAATTTTGTTATCAGAAGAAATCCAATTTGTTTGCAGTCGAATACAAATTTATGTGATTTGAATATCGACTGGTTAAAATATGTATGTTATAGGTGTCTGATGTATGGGGTTCAGAAAAAGGTTATTCCTGTGATCCATCATGGCAGATTGCAATGAATTGGTACCTCAACCAGGATGTTCTATTCTCATCTTAATAACAGGAAAGGTTGACCATGGTACATTGTAATTTAATTTGCTGGCTGAAATAATGGTTCTGCTGTATTCGTTTGTACAAGAGCTTTCTGTTAATGCCGATAATGTATGGGAAGAGATCTGTTTGAATGTAAATTTATCTGGAAATACATGTCTCTAATTTGGTGTAATCAGTTTAAGCAAATTATGCAGATCTGTCTAATTGTTAAAGCAAATAAGTCATATAACCAGTTTTATCAAGGCCTACTGCAAAGAAGCAGAACTTATTAGGTGAAGTCTTTTAGTACTTGTTCAGGTTAGACTTTAATGGACTTCTCACAAAATGAATATATCAAGTGGAGACATACCCACTTATAAAGTCACATCATGAAAAGCTTTTTCGTCTAACCTTGGTTCAAATTCTGAAGTTGACTTTTTTCCTCACCATAACAACATGAACAATCCTCACCAAAATGAAGGTTGTAAACTGTTATGTAGAACACTCATTTCTCCACCATGATTTGAATTCACAATAGACTGATTGCCAGCAGGCTGTCCTGCTGACTCAGCTAAATTGTGAGTTTTAGATGTTAACAAAAATTTATGATACACATATATACAGGCTTAATTCATTCTAATAAATGAATGAATAAGTACATTTTTCCAAAAGTATGTATATTTTCATAATTTTCAAATCTATAATACTAAAATTGCTGAAATCATCTTCGGTCCGAGTAGAAGTTGGAGTAGCGTTTGACCTTGCGGCAGTCAGTCTTGTATCATAATTTTATTTCATTGCAAAGCTTTTTGGTATGGAAAACCTAAGTTTCAAATAGCAGGTATATACAAATATAATTAGCAATAATTATTTTTAACTTGCCAAAACTGACTAATCAATAAAATGATGTAAGCATATGTTTTATATTATATATATGTTTTTAACTATGTCCTCTTTGCATAGAAACTGGATAAAATGATTTTTACTATTAGTTTGTGTTTTTCTTTGTATAATGTCTGGCTTTTATCTAATGTTTTGGAAAAATAATTCAATCAAACATCATTTTATAATTTTTCATACTCTCCGATATTCAATTTTTGATGTTATAGATTGTGTAATATCAAATTAGAGATTGCAATATTGGCTTTTTTTTTTTTTTTTTTTTTTTGTCTCTGATGATGTTTTTGTGATATTTTGTAAAATGCCACTCTAATGTTGGGGAACTTTCAAATATTGTGTGCCCCAATTTACTCCTGCATTCTTCAAAAATCAACAACTACATTATCGTTTTCTGTAATAGCTATCCCCTCCCTACTTCTATTCGGTTTCCACTGATTTATTCAATTTTTTTTTAAATACATTAGCGACCACTCCTCTTGTAGGAACTTTTTATGTTCTGCCTTCAACAAGTACCCCAAATTTGATGCCCCCCCCACGTTATTTGATTGCTTTCTACATTACATCTGTACCAGCTTTTTTAAAAATTTATTTTTCTCACTTTTCTGAAGCAAATATCAACTTTTTTCTTATCTTATTTGTTATTTTCTCTTGCACCATCCTTTTAACAACAACTTCCTATAATCCTCTTTTCTCGTCAATTACTGTTCTGACTTTTTTTTTTTCCCGCCAATTGGCAATCCCCTTTTAATTATATCTTGATCTCTCCATCTATTTGGGCTAGCTATCTTTGAGTATCTGCATTTTCCTTTTGATGTTTGCCCTTCTCTTACCCATTGAATTTTCTCTTGTTTTTTGTCTAACAACCTATTAAATGCGAATGACAAGAATTTCCGTCATTGAAGTTCTATGGCTAACTCGATAAAAATTCCATTTTGTTTTGGCTGATGGTGAGTCAAGGCTTTTTTCTTGTAATGGATGACTCTTCGCCACCTTCACAGTCAATGGGTTAAATAGCCAGTCTACTTTTCTGAGATATATGTTGTTATCTTTCGAACCAAATTCTCCAGGTCACAAGTAGTGAACCAAGAATAAAAAAATAGTTGCTTTGATGTAGAAATCATTAATCTTACATTAATTATTTTTTTTGAAAACAATTTTTTGATTAAGTTGGGTATTTTTTTTTTTGTATTCAATATATGGGCAATTCTTAAACCAAGCTGAAAAAAATTGACTATTTTGCTAATGTTATTGATCTTTACCTCAGATCAGAAAGAACATCATGTTGTTTTGAACTTGAACTATTGTCCATTAATTTCAAAATTTCTCAGATGCATAAATCAGTTGGCTGTGTAGGCTGATAGATTTATATCTTGGTCCCTTCTATTATCAATTTTTCAAAATGAAGCTATCTTCAATGGACAAAAATCTCAGATGCTTGCTCATAGGTGTTGATCCTCAAACGAAGTAACTGGTTCTTTTATTTGAAGTGTTACATTGCCTTGTGCTGACCATAAATGATTGAAACAAAGCCCCCCCCCCACCGAAAAAAAAAAAAACATTAAAAAAGAATGCAATATTTTTTTCTAATGTAGCTGAAAAAAGATCAAAATCAAGTCAGTCGAACTTGATAACTTATCGAATGTAAATATTCTGTTTGCATCTGGGAATTCGAAGATTGAATCAGTTTGAGCCTAATAAATGTGTAATGCTCAGCATAACTCGTAACATGTCAGTCTGTTTAACACGCAAGAAAGAGGAAGGGGGTAATGCAAACACGCAAAATTGGCTTTCTGTTCTGTATGTGTTCATCCGCTGGCTACCAATAATATAACAACGACTACTACTACTGCCAAAATGTAGATTTGTTTTGTTTTTTCGACTCATGAGGGATATAAGAATTTTAGTTAACAATACCTTGTGCTAACCTTTCAAATTACTGTGTAAACATACTGACACAATACACTGCTTTAGGTATACCATCAACAAATTAACGGGAATTTACTAGTGGTTGTGATGTGCGAGTGAAAACTGAAAGTGATTATGAACTGTAGCATTTTACAGCGTAGGCCGTTTTATTTTTCATTTTCACTTTTTTCTTTTAAATCAATAGCTGCGTATTAATGTTTTCTTGAATTACTTAAGGCTACTTTGTGTGGTTGGTAGAATGTTTTCAATCCAATCCTGTTCATTTGCCTGAAGTTAGACAAATTTTAAAGTATTAATCTGATGGTTTGTGTGTTTGCACATTTATAAAATAATCTCTTTGCTGTTTTTTTTTGTTTGTTTTTTTCTTCAATTTCTATTCATTTCACTATTCTTATGCTATTCATTTAGGAGTTCCAATATCAATTACTAGCGGTTTATAAATTTAAGAGGTTGAATAAATTTTTGCTTTTACAGTCAGCTACACTCTTTGAAATTTATGTTGAAACATCAGCACAGCTGGTAGGGAATGCAATTACTGTCTTATTATAGTATGTTGTTGAAAAATGCTATTAAATTACTTGTTGCACACCCTATTGCCATGTGATCTTCTATCTTGAAAGTTGTGTTGGTAATACTGTACAACTTGTGTAGATTTTCTTTTCTTTTAATGCTGTTGAACACGAATAAAATTGCATCTCTATGAAAATGGAATACTTTCATTGTTTGAAAACTTGTTGATTGTTGATTCAAAAAAAAGAAAATACCTGCTTGTGTTACAGTATCCATGTAAGTATCATGATACCATATATTCCTGACTATAAGAGGAATGGTTTACAAGGGTAGTTAGAGGACTACCATTCACTAGAACTTATCCAAGCTCCATATCTTTCCATATCAAGCTTTGTTAGACAGCCTACTAGTCATAATACCAGTGCGAAATGAGATTTCTTCCCTCTCCAAAAAGAAATTAGTGATTTATTAAAAGCAATTTTAGTACACCAATGTAATATGTAATTTGAAGTCTAATACAGGTATCCCCTGTAAGAACACGGCTGTTGGAGTCCAAGAAAGCCTTATAACCAAGCTATGATCAATTTAGTTATTTTGGAGCTAGATCCAGCTCTTTGTTCACTTCAAATTAATGCTATTGGGAAATATATGAATCAATTCTGTGCAGTCAATTCCATCGCCAGATATCTTCATGAAATCTTTCATCACTGGCATGCCACAAAGGTTGATAGAATGGGTGAGTGAGCATTTGAGCAAACCATACCTGCCTAGCCAGACAGTAGCAGCTGGAAAGCTGCTACTTCCATTGTCAACCTTGACAGAAACCAATTGGTTTATATATTGAAAGTTCGATGAAGAAGTTGATATATTGAATAAGGAGTCAAATTTCCTCCATTACATGATACTTATTCTCATGATTATTTGAGTAAATGCTCAACCTTTTTCTCTACAGCTTGTGTCGTTATTGATTAGCTGGACCGAACTGAATAAATTACCAATTGAGATGACATCAAAATTTACATCACAAAATTCAAGTTAAAAGTACTGTACTATTTTTGGTCATTAAAGGATAGAATCTGTCCACTGGACATTAGTTCGATTTCAGTAAAAGCACATTCTTACCATGTAGAGGAAACTTCTTGATAATTCATTTGGGATCATCTTTGAATAAAATTGCAACTGTCAAAGTTGATTTTGCTTTCTTTAATTCAATGAGATATGATGCTTTTTTTTTTTATCCATTCAGTTCTTCATAATTTTTAATATGAGAGGACATTGCTATTATGAAATCTGCTTTTAATGATTGGCATCTCATGAAAATATTTTGATTACTCTGAGTAGCATGTTGATTATTGGTATAATTAAGGAAATGATCGATTAATGATATGAAACCAGGGAAATGTCACGGTATCATGTGACAAAGTTGTAATATTTTGTGACATTTCCTCTGAACATAATTTACTACTCACTAACTTGAAAATTTATGTCTTTTTACTTTAGTTTCATACTTATTGTCTTATCAAAGGAAACTTGTGTAAAATTGAATAGTGATGAAGAAATTGCTCTTTGAATATCAAGCCATGAAAATATAAACATTTTCACTTCTTTATAAGAAAATCTTTGAAATTCTAACCCTTTGTATGATCTTGCATTCAATTTAGTGGAGTGGATGAGAGAAAAATCATGCACATTATGATACAAGCATAAAATTTGTAGTGTTTGTTCTCCAGAGGTTTCTGATCAGATCTGTCTGATTGACTGCTTGAACATCCAAGATGGTGGCCACTTCCCAAGATGGCTGAATGGTATCCCACTGGCTTTCTTGGGGCCTGACTCAAAAACTACTTTATGGACTTGAATCAATTGTACATTGGCTCTTTGTGAAACCATTCCTGAATGTTGATCCCGAAGACGTATCATGTCTAGGAGGTGAAGAGGGATCCCTCATGCGCAATTGGCATTGTTGTTTGCAAAGAAGTAAGGTGCCAGTCCTGAGAATGCGCCACAGTACAGGTTGAAGTCACCTTCTCTGAATGAGCGGGTCAGGCTGAAAATGATGAGCTCCATGTCAAGCACCAAACTCCAAAACTGGAACTGTGAACTCTCTCACCGCCATTGTTCACACTTATCTTCAAATGTAAGATCTGATCATTCTGACTCAGCTGAGCGGTTGGTATGGTATGTTTCCTTCATTGGTTTGACATGTTGTATGTGTGTTCATATATATGTGCGCGTATACAAAAGAAACGTGATGCTTTAAATCCTTCGGTCCATCGACCATAGGTCATTGGCCCCTTGGCTGGGTAATGATACTGTGGTTATTCATTGCCTAAGAAGTCTTGGCATTTCCTCTTTTCAACAATGGGTGGACCATCCTGTTTTTTTTAGATTAGTCATTTATTCTGTTGTTCATACAATTCAAGATACTATCATATTTTTTTAAATTTTCATGAAAAAAAACACTTTTTTTCATGTAAACCAGTCAAAAGGAGCTATTTCCTATGAAATTGATGTGTTATAAAAAAAATACTTGAATTTCATTAATTAAAGAAAAACAAAAAAACAAACCCAGACAGGTATCGAAAAACTTAGAGTTTGAAACCCCAGCGTTACATCTTTGCTCCACACTTGTGTCTGCATCTTCACGGCCACATTTGCTGTCGATGGTTGGAGCGCACTCTGCTGGACAAACTACATGATGGTGCCATTTCTAAATTACGCCAAGCAACTTTTACTGGTATTTTGTGGAAAAAGTTTTCACATTGGTGCCGTTCAGACAATATGTATGCTGATACCAATATATCTAATGGCTAATATCAGCAAAATCCAATCTAACAGACTTGAAAACATAAGAATTGATGCCAAGATAATTGGAATCATCCATCTACATATTTCTTGGAGAAAGAAAAAAAAAAACTCTGGGAGACCAATTTGGCAGACGTCTTGAAAAATGGCCACCATCTTGGATTTTCAAGTGGGCAATCAAGCTGATTTGATCAGAAACCTCTGGAGAACAAAAAAAAAAATTCATGCTTGTATCATAATGTGTACGATTCCCCTCAAATATACTTTTTATCCGCTCTACTTTTTCTAGCTTATCAATCAGACATTGTCTCTGGAGATCGTCTTTCTGGTAGCAATTGTTTCTGACATGAAGAATCTCCAATCTCTAGTGTGTTATCATTTCATTGTTCACTTTTCTTATTACTTTTTTTCTTGTTTTTTTGATCATTCTCCAGAATTTGTTCCTTGTCTTAATTTATTTTGTTCACCTGCTATGCACTTTGGTCAATATTTGATCACTTAGTATATCATGTACTGTATAGGTCATTATAAATTATTCTTTGAATTTTGGAAAGTGATGAACTCTATCAATCACCATGCATAATCTATGTCAGTATGCTTTGGCTCAAGTTGAATGAAAAAATTCAAAGAAATTTTATTTGCAAATTCCTAAATATCTCCAAATGATAAGGGGCCTGATTTTTTTTAATTAGATGAGAATTGAGATTAGTTCAGATGAAATAGTGGTCAACAAGACTGATCGGCACAAGATCATGATGGAAAAATATCATACATTCAGTGTTTTGTTTTGTTTTTTTGCTGGGAAATTTCTTTATTGTTGAACCTGATTGTAGGTCTAGTCCTTTTCTCTAGCTATTACTCTGGGTACAGCCATTTAGAGCTTGAGTGGATCAAATCATGGTCTTTGTCTTGGGTTATTAGTCTAGGGACAGCTATATAGAGCTAGCTATAACTCTTCAGTGGATTGAATCATTGGTCTTTTTCTTATGCTATCACCCTAGGTACAGCTGTATAGAGCAGAGCTAGCTAAACTTTTTTGTGGATCAAATCACCAAGCATTGTTACACATATGTCTGTGTAGTTACCACTTCTGTTGCATCTATTCTGGCATCAATACTGCCAAGTTATCGAGTTATAATTATAGAAGATTTATCTTTCAAATGCCATGTCTGTTTAACTTTACTATCTGTTTTTACCCCAATATCGTTATCCCCAAATACTGTTTTTTTATTTTTTATTTTTTTTGGTAAGAAACAGATTTAGAACATTTCTTTTCTGTCTTCTGTTTTTTGTATATGTAAGGAAAATAATTCTGTCGAGTTGTTGTCAGCCATATTTTCTGTTGGAAGGTTCTTCTGTTATTGATAAATTTAATGTTTCCGCCCGTATAATAAACTGGTCTCCTTCAATACTGTTAAATATTCACCAATGTTTGTTGCTTTTTGAATCGCTGAATTTTATGGGGGAGTGGTCAGTATAAGGCATTTTAATTTGCTTGAAATTGATACTGAACTTGTTTCGATTAAATAAATTATAAAACCTGGGGACGATCTTTTTCCTTTCATTGTTTATTATTGACTAATAATGAAATAAGACCTTGAAAAAAGTCAAAAAGTCTTTTGACAAAACAGTATGGCCAGCAGTGCTGGAACACTCTAACATATGAAAAAGGACAGAACCATCTTTGATGTCTGGTTATTCAATATGAATATTACAGTTAGTACTATTTGTAATTTTATGTATTTTTGCGGCAAATCTGTAATAGTTATTTCTTTGCCCCCTGTAAACTTTTCACTGAAAGATCCATTGGAATATAGATTTAGCAAAATATTAGATTATGCAGTTTATTTTTCCAATTTTTTTTTTTTAAATTTACACTAGTTACTTTAAATTCTTCAGTTTGTTTCTCGTAAATTCTTGAAACATCCCTTTCTTTACCAATAACCAGTGCTTCTTAAACTGGGGAATGATTCATCCAAAGGTGATTGGAATTATTTTGGAAGTGAAAGAATGGTAAATGCTTTGATATACTCAGATATTCATATCTTTTCTATACTGGAAAAAGTGATTTTTTTTTTCCTGTAGTAAATATACATGATAAGAGAAGATTGCTTCTGAGTTCTAAGGTTGTTATTTATTGCTTCATGTGAACTAGAAAGATTTTAATAACTTCTGTGTAAATTCTTTGTTTTCTTCAAATAATTTTTGAATGATCAAAAAACTTGAATGAATGAACACTCAAGAAGTAAGTCGATACATCGTTTTTGCTTTTGATACCAAATGAATTCTGTATGATATATGCGAGTGAGAATAAGACAAAAATGATCAAAAACATCATATTAGTTATAGATGAATTGAATTCTGTGGTAAATGACTAATAGTTCAAAAAGCACTTCTACTAACTATTCAATAGAATTTTCTTCCATTTTACACCAACATTCTAAGGTGATAAGTTGACTGTATCATGTCTTCATAATCTTTCTGCTAAATTGAAGGATTGATTAAATGGTGTTGTGGTTATTCCTAGATATTCAGAATATTACATTATCTTTCCCTTTTTTTTTTTTTTTTTGACAACTTTTTGTACATTTTTCATACATTTCGGCTGATTTTTAAATGTTCCTTTTGAATTATCAAAAGTCTAATCTCATCTGAGGTAACAAAAGACTCCATCTGCCTAAAGTATTATTGCAGATATTTAATTACCCACTGACTTTGCCAGTTATTTGTTTTAGTGCATATAGCTCTTATTGGCTGTTCTGTTATTGCTAAAATTCTTTTAACAAAGAAGTAAATAATAGTCGTAGTGATATCAATGAAAGTGTGATGAAATGTCGAGCTATTCTTTTAGTGTTTTGATTTATTGTTTTAGAAACTGAGTTTATATTGTGTATGTTCTTCTACTAAATAGTCATACCATTCTACATTTTGTACTTTGTTATCTCTATGGATGTTTGCAAATATTAACAAATGAGTGAAATTAGATAATTGTCCACTGGGTATTTTCTTAGTTTTCAGTGGAGGTTTTTTCTGAAATAAGGCAACATAATTGATAAATTAGTTCTTTGCTGTAGCTAATACAAGAATATCTGATACTTTCAGCCAATTGAATTCAGTGTAGTTGTCAAAAAAAGTTATTATTGTTGATTTGATTTCCAGCCTCTAATTGTTAAAGCTGAACTATAATGCATGAAAAACATTTCTGTGGTATGATCAAGTGTTTGTACTTAAGATAGATATTCTATATATTCTTATTCTTTTCACTGATGGCTTTTAATAAGGTATCCAAAGAACGTAGTCGAAATGAATGCTGGCATATTAAGTACAAATAATAACAATTTCTAACTAATAGTTGTTCAGTTCTCATGTCCTAACAAACATGTAAAGGACAAAGACTCAACCAGAATTAAGAACGAGAGAAAGTAAACCATTACATCTACCTAGGTTAGAAAATCTCCATGAAATCCTTATGGAAAGAAGAAATTATACAGAGAATCGCTTTGGGTTGGCATGTTTGCAGGAGAGCCAGCTCAACCTTCAAAAACAAGAAAGTTCCATTAATCCTCAAAGGTTGGGTGTACAACCAGTACATCCTCCCGATTATCAGCTATGGAGCTGAAGCATGGAACCCAATCGAAAGATAGACCCTCAAGCTGAGAACTATGAAATGTATACAGGAGAGAATCATGCTCAACCTTACATGGAAAGATGACAAGACGGCACAGTATATTAGAGATAAAATCACATCACGATTCACAACATGGATCCCCAGAGATCATACTTGAAAATGAGGTGGGGAAAAATATGAGATGGTGTATCATACTAAGCAAGTTCAGAAAGTATTGGCTTTGCAATGCCAATGATAGAGAGGTCTGGCAAAATAGGGGAAAGCTAAAACACTGCTGATGATGATGATTATGAATGCTTAAGAGAGGATGGAATAATTCAAGGTAGTTAATGATTTTTATCTTTAAACTGTGGTCTGCTTTGATTGTTTGCATCATCCTCTCACTTCAAATGTACTTTATTCATGCAAATAAATTTTAGTTTTTATTATTTGTTTCATTAGCATATTTGATGGAGACTTCTGATCAAGTGCAATTTAAGTTATTTTTCAAAGCGATTCATTGCATTTTAGGAGAGACTGAGGATAAGTCGACTACAGTCGTCCTTTGATAGATCATGATTTTGTTACAGCAATTTTCACAATATAAAGTGAGTAGGTTGTGAATCCCCAACATTTTTTCCCACTCATTATGAAAACTGCGAAAAAGAACAGAATTTTATCAAAAGACTTACTTGATGTGATTAAAATATAGAATTTCTTTGATTTTCTATCAAATGATATATAATTTAATGGTGTTTTATGTACAATTTCTTTGATTTAGTGATTTAAACAACACCTTTGTCCCCTGGTGAACTTATTATGGCTTTTGTAATTGACTTTCGATCATTTGTTGTTCAGTTATAATGCAGGTTGTCTTTCTTGGATCCCAACATCCACGTTTTAAAGGTGGACAACTGTATTACTTAGCTTGATCACAGGATTGTTCTAATAAAAGCAGTGATACCACTTAGTTATTTTAGATTTATTTCGAACCTTATAAAATGTATCTTCTTCATAATATTTGTCTTGAAAATGAAGTAGCTATTTATTACCCAAATCATTACTCATAGTTATTGTAGATATTTTTATTTGACTTGTGCTTTGGAATTTCTGTGTTGAACTCATGAATATATTAGAAAAAGATTGCATTGATTTACGTTTTGATAATCCTCTATACCAGATATCCAAAACAACTGAAATAAATCAATATTTTATCAATACTATCAAAGCTCACCATTATTCAGTCATAAATTTGTATGATAATGAGGGTATTGTTGAAGATTCAATACTGACAGTTGTTAAGCTCCCCTTGCAGAAGTTATGACATCAGCAACTAGCACAACTCAAGAGAAACCTTAAAAGAAAAAAACTTTAAAAAGCCCAACTTTATCATTGCATTATTCCTATTGATTTTCGTATCTTTCTCTTGTAGGCCATGAAGCAACCATAAATCCTCCGAGTTATATGTGTATGACTTGAGAGCTGTTTGCATACAGGCTTGAGTGGCATTCTGAACAGTACAAAATTTAGATTTTTTTATCTGGAAAAATGTTATATCTCAGTATATAAATCTAATTACTTCCAGCTTTTTTATTATATTTTCCCCTGAAATAAAGAATTTCACTTGAATGGGTTCACTACAAAAATAGCAATTCTTCTCTTTGAATTATTGAAAAAAAAAAAAAGAAAGAAAAAATCGGCTTGGTTACTATAAAAGAATCTGAAATTTTTATAACTAGTAGTGATTCATCATCATCAGTCTTTCAATGTCCGTCAGGATTCGCCACACTTCTCTATCATGAGCGTCACGGAGCCAGTACTTTCTGAATTTGTCTAGCTCATCTCTCCCTCTAATATTCTGCTGGCCTCGGTTGCGCGTGTGATCTTTGGGGATCCATGTCGTGAGTCATGATGTCCATCAGTTGTCTGCCATTCTTGCAACATGGCCAGCCCACCGCCATTTGAGATTTTTAAAGGATTCTATGATGTCCCTGACTCTTGTCTTTTAGCGGATGTACTCTGCTGTCTTGTGGTCTCTCCATGTGAGGCCCAGCATAATTCTTTCATGTGCATGTTGGATAGTTCTCAATTTGCGGATCTGTCTCTTGGTTAGGTTCCATGTTTCAGCTCCGTAAGTGAGTATTGGGAGGATGCATTGGTTATAAACCTTTCTTTTTAGAATTAATGGGATCTTCTTATTTTTGAAGGTTGAGATTGCTCTGCCAAAGGCTTGCCATCCTAGTGTGATTCTTCGCTTGATTTCTTCTTCTTTTGAGGGTCTCATGGAGATTTTGTTGTCCTAGGTAGATGTAGTGATCTACTTTCTCCAGTCCTGTGTCCTTGATTTTGATCTTAGTGTTTTTATCTCCGATGTGGTTGTTGCACATGATCTTCATCTTGCTGAAGTTCATGTGTAGGCCGACTTTCTTGCTCTCTTCCTTTAGTTCATCTATCATTAGTTGGAGGTCGTGTAGGTTCTCTGCGAAAAGGGCAATGTCATTTGCAAACCTGAGGTTGCTTAGATACTTGTCGTCTTTTTTAATTCCTTTACTTTCCCACTCTAGTCTTCTGAAGATCATCTCGAGGCAGGCTGTGAAAAGATTGGGTGAGCTGGGATCACCTTATCTTACTCCTTTCTGGACCTGAAAGAGGTCTGAGTTGATGTAGCCTGATAAAGGAGCTGCTGTGATTGTATACATGTTTCAGCATTTCAACATATACTGGATCTAGACCTTGTCAAGTGATGACCCCCATGACCTTAGGGATTTCTACTGAGTTGAACGCCTTTTTGAAGTTGAAAAATGCTATGGCAAGTTGTAGTCTATATTCTGCTGCTTTTTCTTTCAGCTGATTTATCAAATGCTGGTGGTCCATGGTTGAGTAGCTTCTTCTAAAGCCAGCTTGCTCTCATGGTTGGTTTTTCATCAAGTGTTTTTGTGATTCGGTTGGTGATGATTTTTGTGAAAAGTTTGTATATGCAGTTGTAGGCTTATAGGCCTTTCCATTCCAGATTTACTTTTTTGATTATCTTTTCAATTCAGAAACTAGAGAGTATAAGAAATATATTGACAAAATTTATACAGTCCATGATTTTATGATGGAAATGTTCTTATCTGACATCTCTCAAGATTCTATTATCATTGTGTTGTTATTGATGGTTATTTCAATAAATTTCCCCTTGAACATAATTTCATTATAATCTAATCCTTTTTTTCATTGTCTCCAAGACATGAATAGGATCTACATGAAAGTTAGAACTTCTGAAAAATACTTTTCATTAATTTTGAAATTGGTTGTTGATTGAAATTTAACAATTTCCATTCAATATTGTGTGGATGTTGGAGAAAAATTAATTTAGACATTGTGCTGAATTTTTTTTTGTCATTTTAGTCCTACTTTCTCGCAGTTAATCATAGATCTGATATTAATTGAAATTATCCATTATTACATTAAATGAATAAATCGCATCCCTCCCTCAAATCTTCGTTTAATATTTTCTGTTAGTTGTTTCTCATTTAAATGACATTTGGAAATGTCATGGATATAATTATATAAAAAAAACAATAAGTTTCCCAAATTTCATCATCATCATCATTGGTTTTTTTAATGTCTGTGGTTGGACATAGAATATACCACTGAACCCCAAAACAGATAGATCTAAGAGTTAAAGGAAAGACACATTCTGCTCCCACCAAAGATTCAAAGACAGAGCATCCTCAACCATCCAAGTGATAAATTCTTGCTGTTTGCAGCTGGGGTGACTGATGAATTCTTTAGCAAGGTGAAGAGAAAAATTAAACTTATTTCAACTGTTGAATCCCCCCCCCCTGCAAGTTGAAATCGAACCAGATAAGTAGACCTAAATTTGCCATATTTTTCTCTTTATTTTTCTCATTTATTTCTCTCATTGTTCATTCATTCATTCATTCATCTTTGTTTCCAAATTTACCCGTCCGCAATGATATTTTCTATAAGATGCCAACTGAATGAACTATCATTATATTTTATCCACCATCTTCATGTAACACGTTATGGATTTCATTAAAAAATACAGCACTCCTATTATAGATGCTTTTTTATTCAGCTTTTTCAATGGTAGATTTTACATCTGTATTTTATGAACTGACATCATGAAATGAAAAATCAAGTTGTTGAAAAATATCTATATCCAAGTATTCGCCAAACGAAGGTCAAGTGCAATAATCTTATCAAAAATGAGGATAAAATCATCAAAATTGAAGATGCAGGATGGGAGAAATTAGACCACTACATCTACCTAGGACAACAAATCTCCATGAAATCCTCAAAAGAAGAAGAAATCTGGGATGGCAAGCCTTCGTCAGAGCTAGGCCAACCTTCAGAAACAAGAAGATCTTATCAATCCTAAAAAGAAGTGTATACAACCAATGTATCCTCCTGCCAGTCACCCATGGAGCTGGAACATGGAACTTAACCAAGAGACTCACCTGCAGCCTGAGAAGCATGTAATGTGTATATGAAAGAATCATACTCAATCTCTCATGGAGAAATCACAACATCATAGAATCCAATAGAAAACTCAAATGGCAATGGGCTGGTCATGTTGCAAGAATGGCAGATAGACATCACGACACAACATAGTACCTGAGAGATCACATGCACAACAAAGGCCGGCAGAATACACAATAGATGAACTGAACAAGTTCAGAAATTATTGGCTCCGTGATGTCCGAGATAGAGAGATGTAGTGAATCCTGGGGAAGGTCAATGAAGAAAAAACTGATGATGATGATTTACCTAATTTAATGGATTCATTGTCCGAGCAAATAAAATCTAGGCAATGCCTTCTGTCCTCTATGCATACATTTTTATTTTATCAGCTCATCATTAATACAACAATTCTGACCTTCTCTTAAAAATAGTATCTGGTTGGAAAACCTCGCAAGTTTGAAGCAGTTTCAATTCAGTATTCAGAGAACTTTACTTTCTGTATATGTTAACTGCTTGTTTTTTTTGTTGCTTTTTTTTTGGGGGGGGTTGTTTTTGTTTTTTTGTTTTTTGTTTTTTAGATTAGAGAACTGTCATCCTAGGAGATTTAATATCTTCTAGTTTGTATTTGTCTATGTTGCTTTTTTTTTTTTTTTCAATAACATTGACAAAGATATTATCAAGAGAGAGAAGCCGGAAATCTTTGAGAATGACACATACTCAGTTAATTGTCCTCTTGGAACAACTGTTAGCAGCAACAGCTTCCGTGGAAATCTCTGAATATTTGTCTGTGTGTGAGGGAGAGAAAGTAGGAGCAGAGGTTTAACTCTTCCTTTCATTTGCTCTTTTTTTTTTTTTTTTTTTGATGATTATTGAGGTCAGAAAGCAGTGAGTCATACATCAGACCTTACAAACTCAAGAGACCTTGTTCAGCAAGAAACCTTACTGGAATTTTAACTATATGGCTTGTGATGCTTCTCATTTCATTATTCACAGTTGACCAGATTTTATCTACATTCTACCCCCCCCCCCGCCGCATTACTGATACTAGCTGAATAACGGGTATACAAGAACTTCAACTGTAACTTGGTTCTCATATTAATTCAGATTTTAGATGTGCCAGCATCTATAGCATTGATCACTGTCACTAACTGACATACCAAAATGTTGATTACATCCCCTGCTCAGCATTGCCAATTTAAATGCTGCCAACTTATGTCCCTTGCTCAGTGTTGCTAATTTAGATGATTTTGTTGACTATTTTTAATAGAATAAGTATTTTTATCTAATTTATATCATTAATTAAATAAGTAATATTTTAAATGAATTGAGTGATATTTTGATAGAATAAATTCTGAAGGTTAAAGTCACATCTAATTTATTAATATGTAGTATATTTCCTAGATTTGTGGATATATATTTGGAGAATCTAAATGTTTTTGGTGGTTTAAGATGTTCTTTGACTCAGTTTTGGCTGTAAATTTGGAGAAAAAAGTAGGCAACAATGGCTTTGCTAGATCTTCATGCAAAACAAAAGGTAGTACATCTATGGTCTGACTTTCAGGCTTGTTCTTATGGCTTCAGTTACATTGATAATTTTTGCACAGCCTTTTTTTATTTTCTTACATTGTCAATCACCAGATATGTGAACAAATAAGTATTTCCAGTGTTTATAAGCATGCAAGTCTCTTTATAACATACTATTTGGAAAAGTTGGAAAAAAATTGAAAATCATATTTTTGTAACCAAACCAAAACGTAGTTGCAATAAGCAAAAACAAATCAATGGTTAGTGGTCATTGATACTGAATGAAGATATTAGACTAAAATATACCACTCACAACAGACCTATATAAACACTGTTGCTGGGCTTGCTGTCATTTATATGTACCTACTATCAGGGATCCCCATTGTTGTCTGTGGGCATATAACTTGAAATACCCAGGAAACCAATGGCATTTTATAAAAATTCCATCAATTGAATAATGATGACTGGAATCTTTTATTGAAATCTGATGATTAGTTAATTTTTGTCGATTTTTTTATCCATGTTGCTGTGGGAGGGAAATAACTTTAAAATGAAAATCTCTGTATCTTTCGGCTGCCATCAGAAATGCATGCGTTTGAAAGAAAACTTGATACAATAGAAAATTCATTTAATCTCAAACTAAATTATTTTGAATCAGCCTATAATTACCGCACTAATTAAATTTTGGTCAAGGATAGCATTATTGCTACATTGTAAATAGAACCCTCCTAAAAGCTTAAAAAGTAATTGTTCTTGAAACTGACAAATAACCAGAGTAAACAAAAGTCTTGTGGATTGAAAATACTTAAAATTACTCATGAAAATTGTTTATTCATTTATATATATTTTTGAATATTCAACTGAAATGAATATTTGCGTGCGTGTCTTCCCAGGAGTGTATGCAGACCTGCCCGAGGTACTCGCAAGGCCCGATATGAAAATAATATAAGCAAAAACGTATTGAAACATTATCCAAAATACCTCATCTATTTCATCTTTTGGCTTAGCAGTTTATATATATATATATATATATATATATATATATATATATATATATATATATATAACTTCAACTGAAAAAATGATTTTGATTTTTGTATCTAGATAAATTGTTACAATGCTATAGTCTGTTTTTGTCTGTACATCCTCTGTTGGAATGTGCTGAGTTGTCCCTACACCAAATAATCGTGCACAGGAAAGTCTGCATTCAGATATCAGCGCCAAGTAGTCATTCACAGGGTTGTTGGTCGACTGTATATACATATATGTATACATATCCATAAATAATGTAACTGCGGTCTCAGTTGTCATTGCTGATGACTCTTATTGTGATCTTAGCTGTGATATAACAAATATCAAATTTCAAAAATATTTAACGTACTTAAATCAAATTTTTTTAATCTCTTTTTTTTCTTTATAGAGTATTGGAATTTTTGCCACTAAATTAAAACAAATTGACTGAAACATTAAAAAAAAAATGCAAATATGTATTGCAATGTTGTCTTTGAGAATTCTTATTTTTTATTGAAATATACACTCACCTTCATTCATTATCTGTCTCAATGACTGTAATGCTGTTGAGAATGTCATTTTCAGTATATTAGGATTACTGTTTTGCTTGATTGTTTTAAAAAATCAAAATTATGTTATTTTCCTTTGTTTTTGTCTGGTTGCCTTCCTTATTCTGATTTTCAGTAATATTTTTGTTGTTTTGATCATATTTGTAGCCATATTTATTTTTTCATCCAAATTTATCAAACTAAAAATTCATTGAGTAACAGTATGAATGAATAATAATTTCAGAAAAATACCTTTACTTAAAGTCCCAGAAAAATCCACTCTATCATTATTGAAGGAGAAACATCTTCTGTGTATTTTACTGGTAATTTCTTTTCTGGTCAAATTTGCTGTACCTATCTTAATCAAAAGATCTACATAACAGTTGTCAACATAATATCTACTTGATCTTGTTTTTTAATGTGTATAATTTTTATTGAATGATTTTCATATGTAGATATTTCTCGATTTTTATCTTATTTCAGCAAGGAGAAACATGCTATTTTTATTCAGTAGTTCTATTAAAGCAGAAATCTGCTGAAATCTTTATTCAATTTATCACTGACATTTTCCAAGCATTTTGTTCAGTGCTTAGCTAGTAAATAATAGTTTTCATGTTCTGACTATTTATCTTCACAATCCTATTGGAAGTGCTTAAGTTGGCATGAGTAAGTGATAGCAAATGTTGTCACTTGGCTAAAAGTCTTTTCAATTAGCTCAATAAACCAGTGACAGATTTTCTACCCAGCAGAAATGTTTCAGCCTATATATGTATATATGTATATATATATATGTATATATATATGTATATATATATATATATATATATATATATATATATATATATATATATATATATATATACTATCAGATTATGATTTGACAGAAATGATTAAAAAATAAGAATATGAACAAAATGAGAATTTGGAGTTGAAATTGGGCCTTTGTATTATTGGCAACTGTTTAGCTCAATGGTAAGAGCAATGCCATGTTGAAGCAGCTACTTTATCATTCACAGATTCGATTCCTGCAGCAGCCCCATTATGAAGGGAGATCATTTCAAATTGATTGTGAAAGTAATGTAAACATCATATGCACACGTGGTGCGCACATCTATATAATTATCATGAGAAAAATGCAATTTTATTCAGTTGAACCGAGCCACTCCAGATTTTAAGTGTTCCTTTTGGTGACATAAAATATCATCAGCAGGTTTTTAGTGTTTATCTGCTTGTGCTTCCTGCTATCTTTGCTCATCATCTGAACTGGATGCAGATTAGTGCATATGTGTTGACATATTTTCTGTTCTGTACAAAGTTTTAAGTTCCATATAGGGATGATTTTAAACTAATCAGGTACATAGTCAATCTACATCCTAATTGAGCTCCACCAATTCGTCTGATTTTTCTGTTCCTTAGCAAGTGAAATATCATCTAAGCCAGATTCTTATGGAGCTTTCATTTGTTGTACAGTAACACATTTTAGCTTGAAAATGACGGAGGAATTTAGATTTCACATCAAATTAATTTGATAGTCTTAGTGGAGATGTTCTCAGAACATCTCCACAAAGATAATCTTAGATCGTCTTAGTGGAGGTGTACTTTGATTGTCTTAGCGGAGGTGTACTTTGATTGTCTTAGCGGAGGTGTACTTTGATTGTCTTAGCGGAGGTGTACTTTGATTGTCTTAGCGGAGGTGTACTTTGATTGTCTTAGCGGAGGTGTACTTTGATTGTCTTAGCGGAGGTGTACTTTGATCGTCTTAGCGGAGGTGTACTCTGATCGTCTTAGCGGAGGTGTACTCTGATCGTCTTAGCGGAGGTGTACTCTGATCGTCTTAGCGGAGGTGTACTCTGATCGTCTTAGCAGAGGTGTTCATTGATCGTCTTAGCGAAGGTGTTCACTGATCGTCTTAGCGGAGGTGTTCACTGATCGTCTTGCTGGTGATGTAATGCTGGAGCTCTTTGGGCTCCTTCAGGATTGATGCAATCTGATTCTGTTCTTGATAATTGCCATGTTTCCATGTTTCTCTTGGTTTATAATTGATCGCAGTCTCTGTTTTTCTTGAAGATTCTCAAGATTGTAAATGAAATTAATGCAAAAGGATTAAATAGCATTTATTTCTTTTTCTATTTTGTTCGGATTTACTCCACCTTTGGTGACCTCTTCTTGTGGAGTCCCATTTAATAGCGAATAATCTTCACCTTTATAATCCCTTCTCTCTTCCCTTCTTAATTGCTCCAAGCCGTATCTTGATAATTCCAACGTTGCAGCTGCCAATGTACTTGACCATGTGTCATTATTCTGTTAGCCGAAGAAAAGGGTTAGTTCTTTATCAAATGAAAATTTTCTCAAAGGTGTTCTTCTTAAGAATTATCTAAACAGGCTCATATATGATTTATTGTGTTAATGGGCAAAACATAACCACTTCGTAAGAACATCATTTTCCTCAATTCTATAATGATGTTAGTGATTGATTTTTCTTGACATATTTGTTACTACAATTTTGTTCTTGTTTCAAAAAGGGTTACTACTCATTCATACAGTTCAGAGATTGACTGTTCTCAAAAGATGATAAAAAGATTTGAGATTATCATTTCACTTTAATAAATAAATCAACTGAGATATTTCTCTAAAAAACTTTGTTTCAAGACAGTTTTTTGAAGAAAAGAAAATGAGGATGGCATAGGGAAGACGGATCCTTAATCTGATTGCTTACTTCTTGAAATCATCACAGATGGAATAGGTCTTACTTAGCATTTCCTCACTGAGCTCCAAACTGAAATTAAATATAACTACTTCCAGTATTTCTGGCCAAATCATTCTGGTACTATTGTTGATGATCAACACTGGCATCATCCGGCAATTTTCTCAATAATAACCTGCTTGTTTGATCAAGTATCTTATTCACTTGATACTGAAATGCTTCGAAGGTACACATCCAAATAAGTATGTATATGAAGTATAATTATGTGCCTATTCATATAGTGCTTATATATATATATATATATATATATGTATAATATGTGTGTGTGTATATATATATATATATATATATATATATATATATATATAAATATATATATATATATATATATATACACATTTAGAAATCTTTACAGCTTCGAACACTAAACACATGAAAAACCTCTTCTTTTTTGTATCAATCCAGTCATTTATTTCCCAATATCTGTTAATTTTCATCAGTGTTTTTTTTATGTTTTCCATATACTTTGTTATTATGGTATTATGAATAAATTTTCTCTTGTTGGGATCATCAGCTGTTTACCATGTAAATGTTTTGGGATTTCAAAAACAAAACAGTTATATTAACATGGCATCCCAGCGGTATTAATCAAACAACACCTCCCTTTCAGCTATGATTTCAATATGTAGCTTATGTTATACATGTAGTTTATTTCATATCAGATATTATCATAATGAATATATATATATAATGAGAGAGAAAACAAATGAGTGAAAACTAGCTGTACACATATCATGACATTATTCGAAATTACATTATTTGATTGCCTGAAAAGGTTTCTGGTTTTGTTGTTGGATGGTATTAGGAGTGTTTAGTTTTAACTGAGTTCATTTAAAAAGATTGCATTTGCTTGCATTGTAAAAGTTGTCACATAAGCATATGTTTGAAAGAAGATATTCAATATTTCTGGTTGAACGATGCTTCACAGTGTGAAAGACCTGTTCAGCCTGATGGCAATCTAATTGAGATTTTATTTGTAAAAAATTGATGTTATATTAACCAACTGAAAATATTGAAATCAAACATTGAATATCATTTGCACCAGCTTGGTATTGCTAGTAGCTTTGATGTGTAACTTCCACCAGATGAGTTGAGTGTAAAAAAAAAATTTTTAAGAATGGCCCTATTTCTATGTGCGATTCATTACCTACCTGAAAATTTTTGTTTTTGAAATGATTTGTGATAGGTGATGGAATTTTTGATGGATCGTATTTTTGGCCTTTTTTAGGTGAGACTTGAGTTTCTTAATCTACTGTACATGAGGATTAATACGCTATATCGAAGATGTTCCAAAAGAAACTGTGTACTCAAAATCTTCTATCTTATGTCAGTGCTCTGTTTCTTATAGAACTACCTGTATGGAGACAGTGTTGTTAAATCACAGGGATTTCTTGAATTCTCCAAGAATTTGATTGCCTTACAATGATAGATTGTTGCACATACATTATTCTACTCAGTATATTTATTCCAAAGTTTATAATAACAATCAATTGCATTGATTCCTGATTATCATTTAAATAGATGATTGCTTTGGAATACCTTTTGTTGTTAGGGGAAAAACAGATGCATCTTTAAGCCTCATTAGTCCTGGCATATATTTTACTATTAAAAGAATCATCGTTCATAATTAGAATTTCTGAGGTAATTGTTTCTAGATTGCAGGTGCTGCAAATAAAATCTTATAAATCGTAGTGAACTGCTTATCTGACTACTAAATGCAGAGTTGATAACATTTTCTGCACCTGGTTCGTCATCTTCAAAACCGAATAGTACTGATTGAAACTTCTTTTAATGTTTACTGAATGCAGTCAGTTTTAAAGTAAATGTAAAAGTTATTTGACGTTCTTCTGTAATACTCATTCATGGTGAATATATCCTAATTAGTTAACCCTTGCCTGTCAAAAAATGATGGCAACATTTGAATAATCTTGCATTTATACTTGTTGTTCTGTATTTTTTTGTCTATGTTCATCCAGAATGAACCTGTATCATACTTATGCAAAAAAAAGAAAATATCGATAAATATGGGAGATCACCATAGAACAATAATTACAGAGTAAGTTCATTTGACAAATGTTACAGACAAAAAATGTAAACATGTGACCTCTTATATAAGTAGATTATTAGGTTGATATGATATCTATACCTTTAATCAAGGGACTGTGCTCTGTAAGTCTGTAAATGTTGTAGATATTTGTATACTTGTCTTGATTTGATTGTTTAGCTTTAGAGTATACCTGTCCAAGGAATTTTTGTTTAAACTCCTCTCTGTCTTGGTCAGTTGTCATTTCACCTGATAGAGAATCGAACGCTCACTTGATTGCCTGTTTGATGTTTAGTGGATTTTGATGCTGACAAATTATCCCACACCTGCTACAATTAAGATATTAACTGCTTTTTTCATCAGATTAACTCTTTAGAAAATGATAATCCTGTTCCGTTGATCACAATCCATATGATTGCTGACACTTGACAATGTGCTGATATTTATCATATGACCAGGCATCAGTCAAATCACATGTGCCTCACAGCTGCAAGATAGACTGATCCTACTTCATTCAATGAAAAAGTATATGTATTTATCTTCTGTGAAATAAATCAATAGAAAATAACTCAAAAAATGACCATCAAATCAGATTATAGTTTTCAAACATTGACAGAGATTCATCATAAAATGGTTAATATTACAAGAAATTCCCTCTGATTCTGCTTAATGTTTTCTCTCCTCTACTCTTTGACCTAGTTCCTTATCTTTCGGACGATATTTTAATCCGTTTGTAGAATATCCCGATACTGATTTTGCATAGGTCATTTTCATTGTTTCCTCTTCAATCTAAAAAAAAAAGCAAAACAGTTGCTTCGTTCTAGTTTTAATGCAATCATAAAACAAGGTATAGACTACATCAATATTCAAGAATAGAAAGAGCCCATTGGTTTTGAAAAGAAGGTCCTATAACCAACATGTCCTCCCAATAATCACCTACGTAGCTGAAAAATGGAACATAACCAAAAGAATTGCTCTCAAAGTGAGAATCATGAAAATGTGCACAAGAGAGAATCATTTGACAGCATAGTATATCATTGAAAAAACAGGAGTCAGAGATATCATATAATCCATTTAAAACCCAAACGACAATGGGCTTACCATGTTACAGTAATGGCAGACAACCACTGGACTCAGTACGCGGATCCTCATAGATCATATGCGAAATTGTTGCTGGCAAATGGCGTGACAATGTAGATAGATTCCAGAGATATTGGCACTAAAATGCCTGTGATTGAGGGGTCTGGAGAATCTTGAGGAAGATCCATGTCAAACAATGATAGTTGAAAGACTGGTGATGATCTCATTTTTCTTCTTTTTTTTTTTCTTTTAATATAAGTCTATATGGTTTGCAAACTAACACAAATACATAAGATTGTGATTGCTTTTTAGAACCTATAAATGTTTGAGAACTTTTTGAGGGCCAATTGTGAATGCTATCTATATCAAATTATTTTTCGTGTTGATATGCCTATTCAGTATTAAAATAAAAGATTTTGTATGTAAAGCAACATTTTCTTTTTCTGCTAAATAAATAACTCTTTTTTTTGTTTCTTTCTTTTCTCAACTAGTCACACAGTGGAAGTGATTTGCCTGCAAAATTTATTCCTTTCAAACCAAGCTTCAAGTATGCAAATTGTCCCTTATTAACTTGAGAATGATTCTGACTGAATTGGGATAGATACTGGGTTTTCAGAATGTTAAATTGATCATAATAACACCTATGACAGTGACATGTCAACAGTTTTCATTTTCTCTCCTCTGCATTGTAATTTATTGTTGATATCACCTTGGAACACCATCTTGCTTTTGACAACTGGCTGAAAATAGGCTTCATGTCTACATTCAAATTTGTATCAGGCTGAATTCCTTGTACTGACATTGAGAATTGATCAGCGAACAAGGGTTTTCACCATTAGTCTTTTATCATCTATCGTTGGACATAGATAGTTATGTCCATCAGTCATCTGCCATTCTTGCAACATGACCAGCCGATTGTCATTTGAGTTTTCTGGGAGATTTAGATAAAAAGAAAATATAAAAAATGTTTTATTGATAAAAAGATGCAATGCTTAAAATGAAAACTTATTTTTAAATATAGGTGAATAATTTTTAGTATAATTAATGTAGCATTACTTTTTTGTGGTCGGTTTATTCATAAGTTTCTTTTAATGTGTTTTTTTAATTGGTGAGGTTTTATTTTTGGCTGATTTTCATGTTCATATTTATTTTGAAAGTAAATACCCTTGTTTTTTTTCTGTAATTTCTCTACCTTCCCCAATTATAATGTTGAATAAACTGAAGTACTAACAAGTCATTGTTAATTCTTCTAGACACGAACAAAAATTTTTTCCAATGGCCCAAATTTATACTGAATATCACACTCTTTGATCATTAATTAGGATTGGAAAATGTAAATTTTGACTTTTCCCCTAGAGACAGTAGAAAAAAATATTGAAGAATTTTGCCTCTTTTTATGCTCAAACTGGTATTATATAAAAAGGGAAGGATTTAATCATCATCATCAGTCTTTCAGTCTCCGTCGTTGGACATAGACCTTCCCCAGGATCTACCACATTTCTCTATCCTGGGCGTCACAGAGCCAGTATTTTCTGAATTTTTCTAGTTCATCTTTCCATCTTATATTTTGTCAGCCTTGATTTCACCAGTGCTCTCTGGGGATCCATGTTGTGAGTCTATTGGTTGTCTTTCATCCTTGCAAGATGACCAGCCCATTGCCATTTGAGTTTTCTGATAGTTTCTATGATGTCTCAGACTCCCGTTTCCTTCCTTATATACTGTGCTGTCTTGTGATCTCTCCATCTAAGGTTGAGCCTGATTCTCTTATGCGCACGTTGTATACTTCTCAGTTTGTAGGTCTGTCTCTTGGTTAGGTTCCATATTTCAGCTCCATAAGTGACTATCGAGAAGATGCATTGGTTGTATACTCTTCTTCTTAAGATTATTGAGATCGTCTTGCTTTTGAAGGTTGAGCTTGCTTTGTCAAAAGCTTGCCATCCTAGGGTGATTCTATGCTTTATTTCTTCTTTTGTGGATTTCATAGAGATTCGTTGTCCTAAGTAGAAGTAGTGGTCCACTTTCCCCTGTTTTGCATCTTTGATTTTGACAGTTATGTCCTTATTCTTGATGTGATTGTTGTACTATTCTCCAAAAAGTACCTTTGCTAGATTCCAAGAGAACAGGAATTCTTAATCCGTAAATCTTTGGTAAGTCCTGTATTTGGATGGGAATAACAACTCTAAGATGATTCCAACTCTTGGAAAAGACTGTTAAGCTGATCCCTCTGAAAACAAAACTTCATCTGTGTTATCTTAATGTTATTTTGGCTTCAGTTATGACCGTTGTATAAGGGCAGAATCAAATTGGTATGTGAATTCGGTTTGTGATCGGCATAGCTCTGATTAATTTTATTTATCGTGATGTGCATCCCGTTGATTTATTTTTTTTTATTGTGATGAACAAACTATCAATATGTCTTTTTTTTATTGTGATAGGCATACCATTATCTTTTTTTTTCATTGTGATGGATATACCATTGATTTTTGTTTGTTTCAAAAGCAATCCAGTTTGGATTTCTTTTCAGTTGAAGAAATTTTTGCATAGTATACTTTATTATTTTTGTTTGTTTTTTTCTCACAAAAAAATCTGATGCAGATTCTTTCCACAGATTTTGCCTTTTTTGTTGTTTATTTTAAAACACAGACAATTTGTCCTACATTCTTTAAGATTAATAGATTGCAATTTTTTTTAGAATAAGAAATTACTGTCTAGGAGCTTTTTTCTCTTTCTATCTCCTGCTTATCCATATTTTTTTCCCCCTTGTTTGCATTCATTTTTGTTTTTGTGATAACTTTATCCATCTCTGTTCGGTTGGTTGTCATCTCTTCATGATTTGTTTAGTCAGTTGTCAAAAATTTACATCAATAAATCCAACTTTAGAATACCTACCAAGAAAATGATTGGACAAATTTAAGCTGTTTGATTGCTGGAAGATATTGCATCCATTGTCTTTGTAAAATGTATCTTTGTTCATTCAAATGATTTATTTGATGCATTAGAGTCATGCTAATTCATGTTCATTCTTTGAAATGAAATATCCTGTTATATATGTATAAGTGACAATTTTTGTTTGTCATTTAAATGTAACTTCATATTTCATTTCAATTTCAGATCTTTTGTCTTATCACAATGTTTTTGGCTTTTGTGTCCTCTGTCCTTCTACCAGAGTGTAAAGTGGCCAAAATGTTATTATGAAAAAAACAAAGATGTGGAAACTTATCCAAATGAATCAATGTATAAATACTGTATATTTTGGTAGATAAGGCAAATTTCTGATAAGACAAACCTCAATTTCCATTTGAATTTCTTGGTTTTAGACCATGTTTAGTCACTTAATGTGTCTTCTTATTTGCCAAAATATGCAGTGTATTCGAGTGACACATGTATGACCGCAGTAGCATTTAACTTTATTTTGATGAAAATAATAATGAATCGTCACCAGTCTGTGATATAACAACTGTAGCATCAAAATCTGAAGTCATGAAGAAAAAAAATCATCAAATAATAAATATGGTTTCAGAATAAATTCTATTTATGACACTGGAAAACATCTAATATAGAGTAAAAAAAATCATCTAGATTCTCCAGAATCTAGATGTTATTAATAAATCTGTCAGAATGAAGCTTAAAAAAAAAGTTGTTTTTTTTTTAAATAAAAATTCATATAGAATCTGTCACTGTCTTCGATGTTTACAGATTTTCTATTCAAAAAGAAAAAAGGTAAAATAAAACTATTGTTAGAAGAAAAAAAAAGCCAAACTGTTTCTCATCTGTTATATAGTCATCGTGTATTCTGTACAGTTATCACAAAATTATTATTAGCCATGAACCCACCTGATTTTCTTGTTTGCTAATAACATTCATAGGTTTTATGTTCAGTTTTAGTGATATAAGAAGTATTTTCTTAACAGTTTATATTCATTTGATTTTGTCTATGTTTTATAACTGGCCTCATTTCTTTAGCACTCTAGCAAAAATACTATGATGTCACTTAAAAGATTTTTGAGATGGATTGTTCTGGAAGTTAAAAGCCTCAAAGTAAGATTTGAAGTTACTCCTTTTTTTATCCTCATTAAAATTATCATAATGATTGGCTGCTTTATTTATAATGTCATTTCAAATTTGCTGTGTGAAAAAAAAATAGTTATTCTTCGATCACTGTACTGTAAAGACACCAGAGTGGGAGCTGAGATCATAGAATGTCTCTAGCTTAGAGACAGCTTCACGAGTAACTTACCAGAATTCACTTTTATATGGTACATATCTGTATAGTTTTTCATACAGTGACTTTTGCATAATCTTTTAGTCTTGGTTTGTCTATTTCAACAAAATAAACTAAAATAGTCTAGTAAAGTGGCTGGTTTCTCAAGATCCAAAATGACATTCATGTTTTTCAATACATTTTTTCATGCTTATTCGTTGAAAATTCAAGGTTACCAAGTTCTAGACTGATCACATAATTGATGGTTAGAAGTTGATCCGTGTAGTTACTTGAATGTTTCTTTGAATTGATAATGTTGGTGTAGTGTCTACCTTTGCTGTATCGATATCAGAATTAATGCCACCAAATGAGGTTTGACTTTACGTGACTTTCTGCTTAGAAGTTGAAAAGAAACGAACAAAATCACCCACACATACATGCAATTATGATTGATGCGTATAGATTTTTTTAAAGCAGAGGCTTGTGAGACACGATAGCTACCGAGGCAATATGGAAGACACAAGTCATTCAGAATGCCTGTTGCTGAACATGGCATCACAGAGTATGCCATGTTACCTGCCATGGCTGGTTTTGATGTTTGGAACTTGGCCAACAAAGTTTGTCTGGCCAAAAACACATAAATGCCCAATTTCAGATTTAGGTGGGATATATGACAAACTAACCAGGGAAATCATGTGATCAGATGACAAAATTTTATCTTCTGTTCAATCTTTTAGAGAGGGAGATTCTGATCATATCTTGTGACTGAAATCATAAATATTAAACCCATTGCATTTTTTTTTTCAGAGGAACCAAAATTTTGTACATGTAGTATCTTTGAAAGCCAGTAACTTGTATCTTTGTTCATGAATAACTGAAATTGACATGACAGCACAACTGCAAAAATTAAACCCACTTATTTAGCTACTGAACTGTGTATCGTTATAGAGGTAGTTCACATCCTCTTCCTTTCTCTCCTTGTCCGAAGTCTCCTGTACTTTCCACCAACCCACACTCTGCTGACTCAACCTAACATATCATCATCCCTATTTTAGGGGGTCAGGGAACGCTCGAAATTTTTTTCATCTTGCATGAAATAATAATTGCTTTTTTGATTTACCCAATTTTAGCCCACAAAAAGTTTCTTTTATAGGAATGGTCTACTTTCGCTAAGAAGCATTTTTCTTGGAGACTCACTATTCCTATAACCTTTTGTAGCTGTGTTACAGCTCAATTCCATCTTGCAGAATAGTATCGGTTCATGAATTCATTTGAAGAGAAAAGGAAGATGAGATGTTGTCAACATTGGAGATGGTGCCGACTTTGACGCTCAAAGGATTCTTAGTAAAGAGAAAATAATTATGACAGTCTGCAACCGCCGCAATACTGAGAGGAAGAAAAAAGAAGACAAATGATGCATCTGAATATATACAAACTAGAAGCCAAAAATGACCTCTTGAGAATTCAGGAGACAAAAGGAATTGCAGATGAAATGATCGAAGCATCATTTCTTGAAGGACACTTGAAAAGGGAAGCAATATTACCAGAATAGTAACTCCAGACAAAAACGTACAATAAAATAAATGTTGCTTTTGTGCAAGGACCAGGAGCTCAAAACTATACATGACTGAGTAAGGATAGTAATTCACTGGGAATTGTGCAAACAATATGGGTTTGACTATTCATTCAAATGGCATAAGCACAAACCAGAAACTTTCTTGGGGTATAGAAAATATAAGATCCTTTGGACTTGGGAATTCAGATGGATTTACCTATCCAAGTCAGGAGACAAGGTCTAGTTATTTTAAACCAAAAACTAAAAAGTTTTAGACATCACTATTCCATTGGAGAGTAGATAAATATGAGAATATTGCAAGAGAATATGTAGGTGACAATTTGACCCAAAATTATTGCATAGTCTTGAAGGCTCTTGCTAAAAAAGAGTGTTAGGGTTTTGATAAGACTTGTTGTCATTGAATCCTGATGGTAGAAATTCATAAAATAATTACAAAGTTTTATTTGGGGTAATTTTTTTTATACGATTTCTCCTTTTTTCTTGTACAAGTTTTAAACTAATTTTTTAATACCATTTTCCTTGTGATGGGACTTCTTACTGAGGAAGTATGGACTTTCTTGATTTTTGGAAACTGGAAAAGAAAAGGGTTAATCAATGTTAACACCTATTTCAGTTGTAAGAAATGATTGAATTGATCAACTTGCGGTATTTAAACTTTAATTTTACTGAAAATCATATGGTTTTTTTTTTCCTTCATGGAATTGATGTTTTCAGAACTTGGATTTTTGTTCAATTAAGGTAAACATATCTTATCACTGATAATAATGCTTACCTATATCTAACTTCAATTGGTATGATCAAAAAGCTGTTACAGCTATAACTAATGTCTATAAAAGTATACAACATGTGCTGTCATAGAAATATTTTGTCAGTGTGTAATGTTGTAGTTCTTTAGACAGACTTCGAGAGTGGTTAATTTCTGCAGATCATCACGGTGTAACTGTCTTCTGTCCTTCTCTGATGAATCATCAGGTTAGATGCTGCCTTTTTGAGATAGTTTTTATTGGTATATAGAAATTAATCATTTCTTTCTAGAAAATAATGTTACTATCTGGAACTTAATTATCTCTCATCGATATTTTCTGGAAATAACTTCTAACGATCAGAAACAATTAATAGGTTGTGTAGATAATTAGCTTTTTTCTAAAAATCTACCTTAATAATTATGTTAGCAAATAAAAGTTCCAAGCAATCTGAAGATGCTCACACATGGAAATCTAATGATCTGGGGGTCATATGAAAAGGAGGAACTAAGTACTTACTTATCTGAAAATACTACCTAAATAATTTCCTGCTCTATTAAGTTTTCCTTCTAATATTTTGTATTGTTGATATTGTCTTCTTCATCATGTATATTTCATACCATCTGTTACTAATTCTGTTCTATGTCTACATTGACTCATTGTTATTGATTGACTGAGAAGAAAATGTTGCTCATTTTTGGCATAGTTTTATTGTAATGTTTAGGAATACTTCATGTGAACACCAACTATATAGATATATAGTCACATTTTTTAAAACAAATGCTGGATACTAAGCAGATGAATCCATTGATGAATCATAGTAACTGAATTACTGTGTTCTATCTATGGGTTGTTTTTATCAAATCACCGTAGCCCCATAAATGGTCTGCCCAACCAATCAGGCAGCCAATAGGACTACAGATTCTTCTCACTGTGCTTGCCTTGGTGTCTGCCGGTGCTCCTTGTCATATTTTTAGGGCTAGAACCTTGGAAATATACATGAGTTGGGCAACATATAAGAATGTTTTTTTTGTTTTTTTAAAGTGTTTTTTGGGGGTCTCTGTCGTCATTTTTTTTTTTTTTTTTTTTTTTGGATAATTTTTTAGTTATGATGAACATTCAGGCGAAGTACAGATGTATTGAATGTTTTTGACCAAGTGTGGTAACACCAGCTCACTCTTATATAATTTGTACATTCCATGCAGTTGTGGTAAGAAATGTAAAGGAAAAAACAGTTGCTTCCTAAAGATGAACTTGAAGAGAGTTGCAAAGCCATAATCTGAGGTGCGGCCATGAAATCGGGATTGGCGGACCATAATGCACTGTCCTCTCTTGAATGAGATTAGAATAATAGATAGGGAGCCAAACTGGAAAAAACTGGAAAGTATGTAAGATAAGGGAGGTGATGTGTATATTTATAAAGTATGATAAATCAACTGGGTGTGAAGATTATTATCGAAGAGGAAATAGAGAGCTAAAGAATTCAATGAGAATAAATGGATCCCCTGTGATCACATGCGCGACCGAGGCCGGCAGAATATTTGATGGTGGGATGAACTAGACAAATTCAGAAAGTACTGGCTCCGCGATGCCCATGATAGAGAAGTGTGGCACATCCTGAGGAAGGTCTATGTCCAATGACGGATGTTGAAAGACTGATGATGAAAGGCCATTAGCCTCTTCCATATGTGAAGTGTATACTATATGGAAGCTGGTGTATTCGCTTTTTAAAAAAATGTATTGGCAACTTTAGTAGTTGTTGCTGTGACAGACATGATGGGCTGAAACACGGAAATATGAGTTATGTCCCTTGCTCGGTGTCAGTATGTAATATATTTCCTAAATTTTAGATATATCATATGGAGAATCTACATGTTTCAAGATATTTTTTGACTCAATTTTAGTTGTAAAATTGGAAAAATAGTTGGCAACATTCTCTTGCTAGATCTTCATGCGAGAAAAGAATTTGCGCATTTATGGTCTAACTTCAACACTTGTTTTTTTCCTTTCTTACTTTTTGTCTCCAGAAGTTTTCAGACTTAGGCAGAGACTATTATTTGCTACCTGATAGGAAAATGGCATCGTTTGTGTTTTAAAAAATGGGTAACTTTTAAAATTTTGAATTGAATAAATCTTTATTTTTTTTTAGTTCGGCTATAATTATTCACAGCTGAATATTAGAATGAAGGTATAATGACATCATTTTTACTTAAGAAATTTTAACGTAATCTTCTTAAATTTGCATTAGTCATTTCAGTTATGGTTTTTTGCTTTACTTCGTAAATTTTTTGATTTAGTATTCCAGTCTCAACACTTGGAGCACACTCTCTGCCAGTTAGTGTGCAAAATTTATTAAATTTAAAGAAATGAAAATTCAGTGTTAATTTGTTTCCTCTAAATGTTACCATTCTCTCCCAAGTTATTTGTTTTTCTTTTAAAAATGTTCATTTTTTTTCTATTCCTGTTTTAATTGTTGGTCCTTGTTTTTCAGCTCAAACCTGCAGAAATAAAACATTTGGTTGGAAATGTATGCATAGATGTAATTGTAAATCTGGAGAAAAATGTGACTCAACGACAGGAGCATGTCCTAATGGCTGCAGGGACGGCTTTTATGGAATAAATTGCCTGCTCAGTAAGTTCTGTTGTTTATACTTTGTTGTTTTTATTTTTGATACTGAATGTTGACTAAGTGTCAAATTTTACTTGTTTTCATCCTGTAATCAATTTCGCAGAAATCAAGTTGATATGGTATACCTATCATCATAGCCAGGGGAACAAGACAGGAGGCGCTGCCCCAACCCCCGTATTTAGGCAAAACAGTGGGGAAAATTCAGGCTATTGATATTTTTGCTACCAAGAAAGACAAAACAATATTTCTTTCACGTTGCATGTTTTCTGTTTTTTACTGTTCATCATTCATTGATGAAAATACTATTTATAGGAAATTAGTTTTTAGTCTGTGTAAAATATTTGGCAAATCGATCCGTCTGCTTGTTTGAGGGGGCTATCCAGAAAGTTCCCATATACCCATGCCTACCATTTGTCATCAGTCTTTTATCGTCCGTTGTTGGACATGGACCTCCCGCAGGATTCACCAGATCTTTTTATCATGGGCATTGGAGAGTCAATACTTTCTGAACCTGTCTAGTTTGTCTCTCCTTCTCGTTTTTTGTCTGCCTTGGTTTCGCATCTAGTTCCTGGGAATCCATGTTGTGAGTTATGATGTCCATTGTTTGTCTGCCATTCTTGCAATATGGCCAACCCACTGCTATTTGACTTCTCTGATGGATTCTGTGTCTCAGACTCCTGTTTTCTTTCTAATATGTTGTGTTCTCTTCATGTGAGGTTGAGCATATGAATATTCAATTTTGTAGCAGCTCTATCTCGTAGGTAAAATCTTCTTGAAAAAATTAACCAAGATTGACGGAGAAAATATTGAAAATATTTCTCTCAACTGTGTGAACCATTTTGAATATCTGTTATTTTTCTGGCAATCACACATTTATGTACTATCTTTCTGATTTTTGTACTTTTTTAAAAATCTAAATAACTGCTGCTTGAAAAAATTAAATGATAAAACTTGAATTTCAATATTAAACCATTTTTAAAAAGAAAATAAAGTCTGGGGGAATTATATTTTCCCAAGAGTTTCATATCATTTTAAAAATACATTTGTTAGGTTTCTTAAGAGCTGCCATTTTTCCCTTATTGAATATATATATTGTACATATTCAAACATCTTTTTGGTATTTGTGAAACGTAAGAAGTTGAAAACAAAAATTTTAAATGTTTGGTTACTTATATACTAATGTTGAATGTAACTGATGAATACACTTATTTATGGATTAGTTACATCTTGCTTTTAATGCAACTAGTTGTTGACAGTTCTGTGTTGAAATGATTCATGAAAAAGAATTCTATCACATAGGATTTGAAGAGAGAAACTGTATTCCCAAGGGTTATTTTTGTCTCTGTAACAGGATTGCCTGATTTAGCCAGAAGGGGAGATAATCCAAGCTTTATCTTAGATACTTACCAAAAACAGGCATTGAAATAGCGCTGAATTTGGAAATTGAGCAAGTCTGGTAGGAGAGGTTCAATACTAACCTCTTGGTATTCCAGTGCCTGAGTTGGATAAGTCTCTGGGATAAAGCTCAGATTATCTCCCCTTCTAGCCAAATCTGTCGACCGTGTTTTTGTGATCTAATGACCACATGCCAAACTGACCTCACCCATAAAAATCATTTATTTTTTTCATGACCTTTGTTTTCTATCATGTTTCCCATATCTCTTCAAACAATAAAAAGAAATCAGCTATTGTGTAAGAAATGAAAAAGAACCCAAGAAAAAAACAAAACAAAAGAACCAAAGCTATCAGATCTGATTCACTTGGCAGGTGCCTTGACCTCTACTGAACAACTGACATAGATGGAGCGGTGGATTGGCTGACTTGTGGCTCCCTGCCATTACTTAAAAAGAAAGGTTTGGCAGCAAGGATTTTGCTTAGAAGGAAAGAGGGCAGAGGTTATTGCCAATGCTAGGGGAAAACTTCACAGCTGAGGTGATTGTCAGGTCTTATGACGTGTAATATGGAATAATCAGTCAACATTGAATGCTGAGAGGGGAATCAAGATCCTTTACATCCTGTGTCTGGATAGTTTGGGCAGTGATCCCAAAGTATGTGACGTGGCACTGCTCCCTTGGGTGCTATGGATAGCTCCTAGGGGACATGGCAGGATATTCAAAAATTTTAATAATTGCAAGTGATTGTAATTCAATGTGATGGTACATGATCACTATAATGATTGGAAGTGACATCGAACTGGCACATATTAGCAAGTCCATCCAGTGTTGAATTTCACCTTTTAATAGATAAGATTTACTGTCGGGATTGTTTTAGAACTCTGCCGAACATTCTCTGTACATAGTTGTGTATAAATAATCGTAAATTCTTTGTGACCTTATTGAAGATTGAATCTACCGAATGGTGATGTGATCAAATTATTGAGTTGAAATAAGTGGTTTAATTAATACAATGTATTGTGAACTTTACAAATCTCAATTTGTGATTAGTGCCTGGTCAAAAAAAAAAAAAAAAAAATGTAAATTAGTCATATTGATAAAAGCAAATAATTATGAAGAGCAACAGATACGATTCACTAGTTTTTAAATGTGCTGTTCAGTCTTGTCTAGCATTGACTTTAGTAAGTTGTAATTCCTTAAAGATCCTGCAAGGTAGTTGTAATTCCTGCATTTATCAGCAGTAGTTTTCACTTGTTCCTTGCAGCACAGTTAGAGATATCATAGAATCTATCAGAAAACCCCAATGGTAGTGGGCAGGCCGCATTGCAAGAATGTCAGACGGCCAATGGACATCACAACTTACAACATGGGTCCCCATAGATCATCTGCAGAATTGTGGCCGACAGAGAATAAAATACGACGATGATTTAGATAAGTTCAGGGAATGTTGGCACTGCGATGTCCTTGCTAAAGAGATCTGGCGAATCTTGGAGAAAGTCGATTCCTAACGATGGACATTGAAAGGCTAATGAAAATAAAAAGAGGAAAATATAAGTTTTATGAATTTGAATCAGATGATTCATTATTTTTTTACCTAATTAATTCAATCATATAAACATGCATGCAATTGTTCAGTATTCTGATTTGGGGAGCTGTGATTTGAAAAAGTTTGGGAACAGCTGAATTAAGGTTTGGAAGTTACTGGATTGCAGGATTACTGAACATATGCTGGAGCTATCTTTTCGAAATTTTAGTCCATGTCCTGTCCAAGATTTGAATTTTTCAACAAACTTGATGTTCTTTTGTATTGAATATGAATCAAATTTGAATTCTGGATGTTGTGAAATCCTTACATTCCTCGATTTCGTTTTGATTGGGATGTGAACTTCCTTTTTGAAAAGATTTTTCGATTTTATTTAATTGCTTGATATATTTCTGTAAGTTTAGATAACTTCCTTCTAATTGGATAGGATGGGGAAAAAAAGGATCTAAATAAGGTAATTTATATGAGGAATGATGTTTGAAATGTATCCTTGTATCATTTAGATCATTATATATCATCAGTCTTCTAGCGTCCGCCGTTGGATATGGACATTCACCTGGATTTGCCACATCTCTCTATCATAGGCATTGCAGAGTCAATATTTTCTGAACTTGTCTTATTCGTATCTCCATCTTGTATTCTGCCGACCTGTGTTTCACATGTGATCTCTGGTAAACCATGTTGTGATTCGTGATGTCCATTGGTTGTCTGCCATTCTTGCAACATGACCAGCCCATTGCCACTTGATTTTTCTCATGGATCCTATAATGTCTCGGATTCCTATTTTTCTCCCTGATGTACTTTCTTGTGATCTCTCCATCTCTCCATGTGATGTTGGGCATGCATATGCATGTTACATGCTTCTCAGTTCGGTGGCCAGTCTTTTGGTTAGGTTCCATGTTCCAGCTCCATAGGTGACTATTGGAAGGGTGCATTGATTATAGTTATTTAGATAGGATACTTGAATCTTCAACATATTCAGTACCAAACAATGTTGATTACATAATGTCCCCCCTTTTTGAAAATTGCATCTTGTCTTTAGTTTGTCCTTTGCTTTTCTGTGACTAATACCTGCTTTCCAGCAATACTCATCAGTTTTTTTTAATCTTCATTTTATTTAGTTTACATTCCTCAGTAAAAAAAGAAAAAACCCCAAAAAAACAAACTCTGGAGCTGCAGGTGTTAACTTGGTATCAGTGGAAAATTGTTTTATTGAATCCTGCTGAGATTTAAAAAAAAAAAAAGGTTCTTCATTCCAACCAGATAAATGGTTTGTGAAATAGTGAAAAAAAAAAATGCTTCTTTGACGCTGCAGGAGAGGGGGGCAAACTCTCATTTTACAGCTTTAATAAAATAACACTGAGTGTTTTTTTTTTTATTTATTTTTTTTTTTTGTCCCTGGATAATAAGTGTTAGTTTTTTTTGTGTCTAAAAGGATAGAAAATGTTAATTATTCCCTTCAAACTTCGCTTTTGTGACCAGGGACAGTGATTATTTCTATCACGTAAAGTAAGATAAACAATCACGTATGAATATCACTATCGCTACAAAAGTCAAGTTCAAAGGGAAGTGATTTGTCATTCAAAAGAAACTATTATGCAACTGTTGACTGCATGCTGTGGGTGATCAATTAGAAATAGGGATGAACAATGAATAAGGTACTTCTCCTTTTGTCTGGCAGTGAACACCAAAAAAGTCTGAATTTTCAAAAACAAAAACATGAACACTGCCAGATACAAACTAAGGGATCAATATCACATAAATTTACGTAGCAAATTGAACCCTCCTTTAAAAAGCTATCTAGGGGGAAATTTTTCAAAACATTTAGTGTTTCTCTGAATTTTTGAGATGAGGTATTATTATCTCTATTATTGTTCGGACTATCCTCATTTCGGTTGTTTTCCATACAATGTTTCAGCCGTTGTATGAAACGGCCTGCATCAGGTATCATCTGGTAGGTGTGGGGAAGTAATGAACTGAACTCTTTATTTAACCGTATATAGACTGCACTCCCCTCTTAGCAGTAGTAGTATTTTTCGAATTATCATTATCTCACACTGGGATTGAACCTAGAACCATTAGATTACTTGCAGTAATTCTGTCCGACTCTCTGACCACTACGCCATGTGTCCATGTGGACGTTGTATGGAAAACAACCAAGATGACGATAGTCCAAACAATAATAGAGATCAAAACATTTCTTCTACACATTATAAAGTTTAAATTTCCTGCCTTCTAGTTGTATTGGTGCAGCTTTGATTCATGATACATACACACATATATACATACGCAGCCAGCCAGACTAACTTGAAAACTGTAGAAAACTATGATGACAGTTTTGGTTGATAGTTTCTAATATTAGCCAATTTATATACTTTTTAGACTTAAGTCATCAGAAAATAATGCTCACTACCCAGGAATAGAAATCACGTTGTACGGTTAAATCATATGTTCTATAGATTGTTTTATCTATTTTCGTATTGATTTCTAAAAGTTTGTATGTCAAGGAACTTTGTTCAAGATATTTAAAGATTAATTTCTTTTACATATTGATTTTGGAGAATATCAAATTGGAGTTCGAAGTTTGTGTCCACTGAACAAAATGAAATGCTGATATTTAAATGACCAAAGCTCAATTTTTTTTCTTTTGATCGCTTTGTGATGTAGACAAAGGGTATCTGTTCAAAAAGGGTATTTTAAATTTTGCATATTTGAATATTTCGAAACATATCATTGAACAACTAAAAATGAATTTTTTTCCTAATCTGATCTCGTCAGTGGAACAAAGTCATTTTGATAATTACTGCAGTACATCTTTTTTCTAACTGGAACCTCACCTCTTTTTTCCAATTTTATATTAGTTTTTCATTTGATTACTTATACGTCAGTACTTCTACTGCTAAGAGGGGAGTGCGGTCTATATACCCCCGTCGGTTACCTCATAAGTGAGGTTCAAACATGTAGAAATCAAAGTTATGACAAGTTGGTTGGGATCAATCTTTAATTGAATCCAGTTACACTGCATTTTTAGTTTGTCAGGTTAATATTGTTTTTAATTCGTATCTCAGTCAGGAGGATATTATGTTTGTGAGGTCAACCAATGGAGTCCTACTGTACTTGGTTTGAAAATTCATATCTGGACATTCAGTGTCTGAGGTCTTTTCTGAGATTTGATTTGAATATGTTTATGTTTGGAGAATAGTCTATTTTTTCTAATAGATTGTTCCAGGTAGGAGCAGATCTGTTAGAGAGGAAATGCTCTCTTACTCCAGTGACTATTCAGATTTGTAGCTTCTTGCTGCATCCTCTGGTTTCACTGCTTAGGGATGGCTGTAGCGTGATTTTATCTGGGCAAATGCTTCACTTGCAATCTCTGTCGATGGTCATGTAGACCTCAAAAACCTTGAAATGTTTCAAATCCCCGCAGATTTTTTCTACGCTGCCCATTCTAAAGGTAGCTTGAATCATTAGCTATGGCTGCTGTGGATCATTTAGGAGAGGAAGCCAAACTCCAACTATTTGAGTTTTGTCCCTATTTTCATTTGTTTCCGTAATGACAATGACAATGACAATGACAATGATGATGGCTTCACCAGAAACCAGTGACGTCATTTACACAAAAACTGATAAAGAATTTGCTCTTACAACTGGGGTCAGTTTATTTTGCAAACCCCATTTACTGGAACTACTAATAAAGGAGTTGGAATTGAACATATAGTTTTGGAATAATATTGTATGGAGTAATTGATTCTGTTTTGCTTACCTTAGATTTTAATGAAGCAACAGTGTTTGACCCTAGTGCAACCAAGCTTGTTGTCATTTTAGTTATTTTCTCAATGATCAAAAACTTGAAATCATTGTTAACACAGATCTATTTAATTATTCATTGAATTAGACTTTTGTCTATTAACAAACTGTGAACTTTTCATTTTTCATTATTAAAAAATGTATAAATTATGATTTGATTTTCTCCTGAATTGTAAATGTTCTATTACAATCCAAGCATTGCATTTGGTTAACTCTAATTAATGGCTTTGATGATTATTGCTAATATTGTGATCAAGTTACCCAAAATGATATGCTATCTGATCATTATTTCATAACATATTGTAGTTAACTCTAATTAATTGCTTTCATAATTATTGTGATTATGTTACTCAAGAAAATATGCTATCTAATCATTATTTCATAATATATTTTAGTTAACTTTAATCAATGGCTTTCATGATTATTGTTGATATTGTGATCAAGTTACACAAGAAAATATGCTATCTAATGATTATTTTATAACGTATAACATATAATTAACTCTAATGAATGACTATCATAATTATTGCAAATATCTTAATCAAGTTACTCTAGAAAATATGGAATCTAATTGTATTTTTGATAACTCGATTGTTTAAATATATGTATATACTCATTGTTTGGCATGATGAAAAAGATATTTACATTCTCTCCACAGAAAAGGTGAACTAGAATGAATTCTGCATCGTATTGACATTGTTTACTTACCTGGTTTGCAAATGCATTAAACTAATTCAAGCCCCAGTGAAATAATCTCTTCTCGGAAGTGTTTATATTTGATTTCAATTTTAAAATGCCCTTAGTACTTTTATACTTTTACTCTAAATGGCTCCAAAATATACGATTCACCATTATCTTGGCACCTGATGATATGGCACCTTCTTTTAATCCTGGTATAAATACATGCAGGTGCAATAGTCAATTTAGTATGAAATTTTAGCTTATTTTGCTTAGATTCAATTCGATGACTGCTTCTGAGAAAAAGTGTCTAGAGATGTAAACTAGAATCATCAGTCCATTGAACAAGCATAGCCATTTTTTTTTTTATCTGTGTTAGTGTCAGCTTTCCTGGCCATACTTTTTTGTCTACTGACTCGAAAATTGGCATTGGTACTCTACTAGACCCCTTCTAAAATATCTTTTCATTTTTTGGTGAAAAAGCTTTTTTACCTCTTCAGGGCCTTATTTTGACAGGTTTATTAATAACATTTAGATTGTCTAGAATGTAGATATTTCTAGATGTTTTCCTGCGGAAAATGCCAGTGATGTCATAAATAGAATTTATTCTTCGATTGGATTTTTTTTTTACATGATTTCAAATTTTGACGTTATGGTTGTTATTAATATTGACTGTGATCAAATTTGAATTTAAAAGAGTAGTTAGGTAATGTTGTCTAAGTTCATAATTTGAGCAACATGTATGATATCATCTTGTCAGCTGTTATTAGTAGCAAAAGAGCAAGCGACAAAATATTGGAATTTGATGTACACTGTGACTCCCAGTAAACTTGCATGACAGCATTTGAAAAACTATCAATGTTTAATTGCTCATCTTAATCAAATGATGAGGAACTGTTTCTCAAATTAGTATCAACTTGATCTTGGCTACCATGTCAAAATAATTTCCCTGATGAGACTTAGGAACCAGAGTTTCTGGAAAATAGGTGTTGTGCAAAGCTTAGTAAATATCTGTAAGAAGTAATTTGATCTGGAGTAAAACTAATCATGCTTTCGATTTGATCATTCAATTGATATTTTCATTTGAATTCAAACTCATTAGTTTCATTTTTTCTCAAGAAGTATTTCTTTTTCCTTATCACACCTTTTTATGGAATTAAAAGTTATTTTTTCATGATTATTTTGATTAATTCAAGGTATTAATACTCTGAAGTAATAAGGAATTTCAGTTCTAGCCTTGCCGATCTCATCAGGTACCCAATAGTCACTTATTGAGCTGAAACATGGAACCTAACCAAGAGATAGATCCGCAAATTGAGAACCATGCAATGTGCACATGAAAGAATTATGCTGGGCCTCACATGGAGAGACCACAAGACAGTACAGTACATCCGAGAAAAGACAAGAGTCAGGGACATCATAGAATCCATTAAAAATCTCAAATGGCAGTGGGCTGGCCATGTTGCAAGAATGGCAGACAACCCATAGACATCGCGACTTGCGGCTCACAACATAGATCCTCAGAAATCACATACGCAACCATGGCTGGCAGAGTATTAGATGGAGAGATGAGCCAGACAAATTTACAAAGTACTGGCTCCGCGACGCCCACGATAGAGAAATGTGGCGAATCCTGGGGAAGGTCTATGTCCAACAACAGACGTTGAAAGACTGATAATGATGATGATTAATACTCCATAATTGAGTACCTAAAGCAGAAAGTTACTTTGGAAAAGAAATTCTTTATATAATATTTCAGGTGCAGTGACACTATATCACATTTTATTTTTAAAAAAAAAAAATCATGTAATGTGAAAATAATTTGAAATGTGACTTCACAAACTTATTAGTTCAACTGTTGAATCATAATTTCAGATAACAAGCATATATCTTTCTTTGATTTAACAACCAACCTTATAAATTAATTCTTTTTGTTGTATGATACATTCAGTTATGCTAATTGCTTTAGAAAAAAAAATCTTTCTTCCCCGATAAGAGAAAAAGAGATCGATAGTGAGGTTAGGTTAGTGTCACACATTTTTGCAGAAATCCAAAGTTGAAGATATAGATACATTTTTTATATGCTGAGAAACATATACATGCTCATAGCCATTTTTTTACCCAGCTGTACTCTTCAGGGATTACCATGAAGGATTTCTTGAAAAAATGAACATTGAACATTTTTCTTAGAAGTTTTCGGTTTATGGAGAATATATATTTGAAAAAGAAAAGAAAAGCTTAAAGAATACTGTATGCAAATGTTCTCTGCCTGACAATTTTTTTTTCTTTCCCATGAATTATGACACATCCTAAATTTTTCAATTTCTCTTGTTGGACTGCTTTTTTTCACATTGGATATGATAGCATGTTTTCAGGATACCTTTAGAAACTCTGGAAGGAATCAGTCTGGTTAAGTTTTAATATTGAATACCTTATCATTTTTCGGCATTTTTTCTTTTACAATTTTCATTTTAGATGCTTTGATCATAGAAGTATCCTTTAGCATGCTCGAATAAGCCTATATATGTACATGTTTGTAGTTGTATTATATGTGTCCATGTTACATTTACGTAGCTAACTATACAGTTGCAATCATGAATCATAGATAAAGATGTGTTTTCTTTCTCTTTCGTTCTGTTGTGGGTGTGATTTCTTTCTTTTAAGTCCTTTCCTTCCCTTCCTTTCATGTTTTCTAACAAATGGCATTTCTCTCTCCTCCCGCACCTGATGTCTCATTGAGATTTCTTCACAGTTGAATTATGTTCTATCTTCAGATCCTCTAACTGCATGACTCACTGCTTGTATGATGAGTGTGTGGTGCTTCTCTTTCTTTGTTTACCTCTAGAGGCCACTTCCGAAAAAACCCTTTCTTTTCTTGTACCTGCCTGTCATGATTAAATCAGAGGAAAATCATCAGATAAGGTTATTTTGGAATTTCTCTGCTATGTGATTATACTTTTATGAAAACCAGTCAGGAATTGTCTGTACTGTCCAAAATTGCTGGAAATTTATTGCTATGATGAATTGTCTGAAGATGGAATTGACAAGTAATGGTTTTCACTGGCTGTTGAGGGGACAGACAATGTTATGTAGAAAGCTACATCTTGAAGCTATCTTTTTTATTGTTAGCCTGCTGGAATTTATGTCATTGCATACTCTTTCTGATTCTTTTGCTCTTCAGCTAGAAAATATTATTTATGCTTCAATTATTTACTCTTCCTTTCGATTCTCCTTACAAATTATTCAATTATGCCTCTCATGGAACATTATTCACGTTTGAAATTACATCATGGGTAGAGTTGAGTATTATCTAAATCTTGAATTCGTATCAGAAAATTCAAATGTTAGATCAGGGGAATAACTTCTGATCTGTAACCTCCTTTGCACTTTTAGGTAAATTTTGATTTTTTTTTTTTTTTAAAAGTTCTATTTTTTTTCTTTAAAAGTTCTATCTTTTTCAAAAAAATTCTTTTCATTGAAGAGTGCCATAGTGTTTAGGTGCATCAAGTTGAGTTGAAATGTGGAGATATCTTTTTTTCTTTTTTTTTATACTATACACCTTTATAAATTCAGTACTTGTGTAATTTATAAACCCACGTACAGAAAAATTAGAAAAATTATTTGTTGGGTAACTTGAGAAAATTCATCAGTGTTCTTGTCCGGATTTTTTCCAATTTATTTATTTCAGCGATATCAAATTTTAAAAAAGAAATTCCCTGGGTCATAATTTGAGTGAAAGATATTGCATGAATAAGTTCTATCGATTTATTTATATTTCTCAAAGATTGTACTGTCATTTGCTCTCTCTCTCTCTTTCTGATTTTATCTATTTTTTTACAATTATCGAATCACCACAGACCCATGAATTACCTGACCAAACTGCTAAACGGGCCACAGATTCTTTTCTCTTTGTTCTTGTGTGTGTGTGGGTGTGTGCCCCCCCCCCCAGGCAATCCTTGTCACTTTCTTTTCAGTCAGGAGATAATTTAGTTGATTCGTTCTGTTACACATGTGGGCTACGGTAGTTCATCTAAGCATTGATGAATATAAATATGTATACTGTTGAATCATTTGGATTTAATATCATTTGTAATATCTATGCCTGCCAGACCCCATTCCAGCAAAATTCATCAGTTTTGTAATTTCGTAACTTTCACTGAACGTAACGGAAATTTCCATCATTGCGTTTTTATGGTTAGCTCAATAAAATTTCTGTTATTGCGATCGATGCCAAGTCTGTTGTACCTGTGAGTCAGAGCTTTTATCGCGCAATGGATATTTATTGCACTAACCATCTCCTGCAATTAATGGGTTAAGCACTTCTAAAAACTCACACAGTTTTCTATGGGATGGAAGATCTAGAGAAATATCCTTGTCTTGTATTAAAACTTTATCCCACTATCACTTGAACTGTTCTGATAGAAATAATCGTATTTTAAAGGTAAAATTAATAAAGCAAAATATAAGCCAGTGAATGTAAAGATAAAACTTGGTGGAGAGTTCAATCAGTTTAGAAAAAAATAATCCAAGTTGGTTGTTGATTCAAAAACCATAGAGAAGTGTGCGTGATGAACAGAGTTTTTCTGCTGGTGCATTGATATGACAAAAACACTACGTGATCAAGATTACTTGAAACGTGTAATAAAAGACTGGATATCATTCATTTTTGACTATTTTCTTTTTTTTTTCTCAAGTAAGGATTGGGGATTATAATAGCCTCTGACAAAATTTAAGTTGGTGCCCTTCATCCTGGGAGTCCATCTAATATGGCTGTTGCTTTTGCCAATTAGGTCAAATCCTCAGTTGAATAACTGAAGTGATATAGCTACATCTTCTATGCCAGATTATCCACATCGTATTGTTTCTTTACTATCTCATGAGGTGGTTGAAGAAGCAGTCTTGAAATAATGGTTCAAATTTCATTGGAGGCTACTTTATTTTTGATCCATGCTGCTTACATAAAACTGCAGGTTATGATAAAAAAGCAACAATAAGATGAAGCAGAAACTTGCCTAAAGTTAATGATGAAAATACTTCATCTAAGAAATTCAGAGTGGATATTATCTGCATTGAGATTATGGGAAATGAAGAAGTTTGTCTTTTTCTTTTTTTTTCTTTTTTTTCTGTCAAAAAAATTAAAGAAATTTATTTTATGCAATTATATAGGATTGCCCTGAGAGACAGCATCATCTGAGAATATGTTTGATGAAAAACATCCTGCTTGAAGTTTAGTTAGAGCGTAAAGAGTAATAGAAGTGAATTAGTTGGTTTGGTTATAACATTCTCGTCTTGAAGAACGTTATTGACAGAGTTCTTTTGAAGAGACCAGAGTTTGTGAAGAGGATTGGAACCGGAGAGAATTATTAGCAAAGGTGGAAATGTTATGATCAAAGCCTGCTCTGGGAATCTGAGCAATGATTTTTTGATAAATCCTGCATATTGGTTGGTTTGCCAGAATGCATTTATTGCAGAATCTGGGGAATATTTTATCAATATCGATATTTGCAATCTCATTTTAGTACAAGTTCTCTCTGTCTGGAAATTGCTTACCAAGAGAATGAAGCTGATATTACCTGTGTGAGTGTATCATTGAAAAAGAAAACTTAATGATGAGTCAGAAAGAAGTCTCAGGTATTGCGTGTGAAACCATTCTCTCCCACCCAGCCTGTCTCCTTACTACTTGACATGGTGCCTAAATTCTGTTTCATAAATCAAAAATATACTTTAAAACTGTGGGTGCCTGCACTTTCAGCACTCTCACATACGAACGAACAGTGAATGTAGGGAAAGGGGAAGGGAAACGTATCTTTTTTAGCCCAAGGCTTTCTCCCATTTATGATCTTGTTCTACTTCTACCTGAGATCCTGTTAATTTTTGTCTGATTTTTTTTTTTTAGATGAGAAATTGTCATTAATTACCTCTGCCAACAAAACTGGAGAGGTATATCTTCCGTTTATACGTCTGTCTGTCCACAGAATATCTCTGAAAGCATCCAATGAATTTTAATTAAATTTTGTGGAAGCGTGGGCAATGGGATGGAGAAGTACTTGAATTTGGGGGCTGGTCCAGTATTTTTTTTCTTTCTCTTTCTCTTCCAGAGGTATTTTTCCGTTTTTGGGTTCATATATTTATGTATACACTCATCACTCTCCACGCAATATCTTTAAAAGTTCTCTTTGAATTAAAGTGACATTTTGTGGAATGGTGGACTATAAGCTACAGAAGAATTGATTATATTTTTGGATGGATTAACTGACAATTACCTCCCCTACATCCTAGTTATACACCCAAACCATATATTTTCACTAAGATTTAATGTCTATTCACAAATATCTCCAATGTCTCAATGAATTTCGATGACATTTTGTGGAATGGTGAACAATAGGTTACAGAAGAACTGATTGAATTAGGGGTGGATCCATGTACAATTCCACACCCTGACAATTGCATTGGCAGAAGTATGTGCTTTCTAGTTATATACTGATTTATTTTTTATTTCTATTGATATTCGGACCATCCTCATCTTGGTTGCTTTTCATACAACATTTCGGCCATTGCACTCTACGGCCTTCGTCAGGTATCATCTGGTAGATTTGGGGAAGTAACGAACCGAACCCTTTATTTATCCGACAGGGTATATTGACCATACTCCCCTCTTAGCGTTAGTAGTATTGTTATATTGTCTCACACCAGGATCGAACCTAGAACCATCAGATTACTTTACAGTAATTTGTCTGATGCTGTAACCACTGCGCTATGTGTCCTTGTAAACTGAGATATACTGATTTATTTGCACAGCCAAAGAACATGGAGGAACACGAAGAAGGCTGGAGGGTACACAGCCGAAACCTTGATTTCGTAACATCTGTAACAACCAAGATGAGAACAGTAGTTTAAATAAATCAATGTATAAGAAGATCCTGTTAACCTGTCTGAAGAATATAATCAAATTTTGGCAGTTTGAATTTTAGTTTGAGCTAATGTGTCTGGACACCATACTAATAATTGAAAAAACTTTTGGACCCCTCAAAAAGACTATTTTATTAGCAATTGTGTACTGTTGTTGGTAACCTGCACTTGTGGGTTGCAATAGACTTGCAGGTCAAATCAAGAATCAAAGATATTTTTTTTCTAGGGCTTCTTAGCAATTGAACTATCAACTAAGTAGCAGCAATGCTTTGAGACAACAGAAAAAAGGGTATGGAAGAGAGAGAGAGAGATAGAAAAGAGTTATACTCTATGGTCATCAGTCATGGCCACTTGACACTATGGACAGTCAGCTGGAAGGGAGAGGGTAACATCATAATCCATTTGCCCAAAAACCCCAGCCTGAGTGGTGGGGGGCTGTGAGCTGACAGCTTACTCTTTGTAACCACATCTGACTTCTTGAAGGTATTTTAAAAATTAGAGAAGGAGATATTCTTCTATTGGCTAGTCAGTTTCCAGTGGTATACTCTTCCTAAATGTAGGACACAGAGAGTCTTAAAAGGGTTTGTTAGTTCACCTGTGATCAATCTCAATCCAGTGGTAGGATAAGACCAAGTTTGCTTGAGATCCAACCTGAGGTCACATGATGTGTCCATTTAACCTCATTTACAGTAAAAAGGTCAAAATAATTAAAACTTGAGACTCTAGTAGTTGGGATTACCATGCATGCTTGTCCAAAATATAGTGGTAGTTTATCTGAAAGATTCTTCCTTAAGTTGCAATGAAATTATTAAAAAAAAGTGGTAGTATCCAAGTATGGTGTATTCATCATTAAAAAGAAACTGGAAAATGGCAAAGATTAGTCTTTGAAGCATGTCAGACAGTGTGGATAAAAGCGTGTTTCAACTCAAAGACAATACAGAATGCACTTTGTAAAAAAAACGCCAATCAACATCATCTAAGGACTATGAATACATTTATACTAAAACATATGCTATGATGAAATCAACTTATAATAAGAGTTTTTTTCTTGAAATATTTGTAACCATTTGAAATAGTGATTCATATTTCTGTCTAAAGTGAGATAATATTGATGCGTTAAACTCATTCGAAGCAATGAAAGTAATCTTGAGTTTTTGTTATGTCGTAACAACGCAGCTGTCTGTTTGGAGATAAAGGTTGTCCTAGTTTTCTTTTTTTTATAAACGTTTTCAATTGCGTGTTAAAAGAAAGAAAAAAAAAATCTTGAAATAATGTATAATATACTATGCATATGGCTTTGCTTATCATGGACATTTCTTAGAAATAACTGATCTGACCATGAGTACAATAATGAATGTTCTTCTCTCACACGGATGAATGACTAAATAAATGTAAGTTGGTATACTAAAAAAGATTTGTATTACTGTCATGGTTAATGTGGACGAAATGTCTAAGTTTTCTTCATGTAATCAATGTATGAGATGAAATATATTTGTTAACAAAGCAGCAGCAGTTATGACGACTGACTAACTGACATATTGTAGCTTATTTTACACCCTACTCAGTTGATACTGCCATAGCTTAGAGAATTTACTACTGGGCTACCAATTTGTGTCACTAGTTTGATATTCAATGTGATTCTGTTAATTTTGAAAATCGTCTCCTTCAGCATGATAATGTAGCAGATATCTACTTAGACAAACAAATTTGATGATAGTGAATTTTAGTTTACTGATAATTAGCTTGGGGTCATGGGAGATTTTAATCTTTAGAGCTTATTCGTACTTATAGTAATTCCTAATGTCTATGATACTTGATTTGAGACTTCAAGTTTTAAAGCCTGCTTTTAAGCATTGAGAAAAGGTTTACCAAGGATAACTTAAACTAATACTCAGCAATGATATCACAAAATTTGTACAAGTATTCTGGAGTAAAATTTGGCAAGTTTTTGCTTGTGCTATCTCTCCATGGTTTTCAAGTTTCAAGTTCATGATTTGATAAAATTAATTTCATGATTAAATTGACGTAGTTATAAACTGAATAATTTTGGCTTGCATCACTCGTCTATTTTGGATTTGATTGTCTTGGAAACTTGAAAATGTTTTTCTTTAATTTTCATGCTAGCTTGAAATGGAAGTGTACTTTTTTCTCCATTTCAATTGATATCCATGATCAGCTGAGATTTCATTCCCCCTCCAAAAAACAAGCAGAAAAATACGTTGTGATACCAGAGATTCTTTTCTAAGCACTAGAATATCTTTAAGGTTATTAATGATATAAATTATGGATGCCAGAACTCAGCAAAATTATGACCTAAAAATAGACTGTAATCCACTGTAATGATATCATAAACATTCCCCAAAAGCAATCACCTCACTCGAAGCGTTTCTTTCCAAGTGTAACACTATCAACACTTCCAGATTATTATTCTGCTAATGATGAAACTGTTCCCTAGAAACAGGAAACGGACAAAACATATTTTTGAAGGTGGTGTAGTAGAATTGGATAGTTATTTCTCTAACATTGACTTTAATGTTTTTTGTTTTTTTTTAGCAACAAAAAATGAATTTTTGAAAAAAAAAAAATTTTTTTTTTCTAAGTCAACTTTTCAATTTTAGATGAAACGTACACTCAACTGTATTGAATTGATAAGAAATGATAGAATGGGGATACTCTTTTGATTGCTCCTCTCAATTTATCTCGAAAACATTTTCACTGTGTATAAATTAAGAATTATACATAGTAATGTGGACCAGTAAATTTTTTTAGCTCAACTTTTGTGGAAGCCTCCCATCAAAGCAACTAACCTAACCATGCAGATGATTTTTATTGCTTGATTCAAGTATTTACATTTTGTTGTCTCTATTTTGCATCATAAAATGGTAATTATTCTCGAGTAATGTCCTGTTCGCTATCAACCTTCAACAACTCCTCTACATAACCATAGTCCTTCTGCTAGAAATCTTCTGTGCTAAACCTTTCGAACCACTTTTGACATAATCAACCATTCACACAGCACTGTCTCTATACATTGCACAATTTATTTTTTTTTGGCATTCAAGTCGTATAACCATCTTTCTTGGAATAAAAAAAGAACATAATATGCCAAAAATGGTGCTTATTTTATTCCATCCCCAATCTTAGAATCAATAACCAAAAACATATCAATTTTGACTTTTTTTAAATGTACTCTGATGTAACAGCTATCAAGGTACGATTGATCTCAATCTTTTTTAAATGAAGTTAGTTATAACTAACACTGAACACCCCTAATGCCATCTAATGATAAAAACAGAGCAAACTTTTTAGCTACCCAATATATTTGCTTAGAGATACTTTCACAAATAACTTGACTTGAATTTGCTTTCAATGGCAGCTATAAGTACAGTTTTTGATGAAATTGCTTCATGCAAATGTTCAATCTTACTCTGTTCTTATGAATAGATTTATCATTTTCCCAGGAGCATTGTTAGCTTCTGCTGCATTTTAACTAATCTCTTGAGAGAAGAAACAAACTTTCTTTTTTTTTTCTTTTTTTTTTAACTTAAGCTCAAGAAATATATGACCCTCGAAAGAACACCTTCTTTTCACCAACTTGGTGTAAACCTTCTTTTGAAAATTGATCATAGTAATCCTTGACTTATGGTTCCCAGAAATAAATAGCACACAACTCTACTCGGCTAGAAGATTTCTGTCAGTTTTCTTTCCTTTTTCCCCACTTCTACATTTGATTGATTGCTGTAGAGGACGTGGAAAAAGTACTGTGCATCTGGTTTTTTAACACGAGTTAAGAATAAATCATCAATTGGATCTTCTTTTATGCCCTAGCTGAAACTCAATATTGGAAGATTTGAAAACACATGTGTTCAACAAATGGAGTATCAAGATTTCTTCTTTTTTTTTTTTCTATGAATTACAACTATTTGTTAACTAAACCAAAATTATAAGATTTCTGGTGGTCCATAGAATGAAGGAAATCTGTTTTCAAATACGTGATTATCAGATTTGTCTCTGACAATTACAAAAGAAAAAAAGTATATCTCTAGTTTGTCTCTTTCACTTCATGTATAGAAAGATTAGAAGCTATTTGCCCCTACTGTTAAAACATGATTAAAACTTCTCGTGTTTGAGCCTACTCCAGAACTATGTTGAAATAGGCTATTATTTGACTGCAAATTGAATTAATCACTTTCTCATTGAGAAGTTTTGCAGAAATACAGTTTTAATGTTAGCATCATTTCATATCTAATATATATGACAAGTAAGTAGGAATAGAACAAACCACTTTAGGGATAATTATTCGATTGATGAACATTATTTATTCTTAGAGTATTTACTAGCTGTTCAAATATTGCTGATGGTTAGACTATTTGATATATTTTTATATGAATCTAAAGTAGTAAAACTATCTTTACCGGATATCATACTGTACTGGTTATGATTCCTTTTAAAGGAGTTTATGATTGATTAGTTAAAATGAATAATCCAAGTGTATTAACTTGATTGATAAGTATGGTGTGTTCGGATACTATTCTTAGTTTGCATTTCATTACCGATTTTCTGATTGTATATTTTTATAGAAAATCAGAATGTTACGAAATTGAATATTGATTCCAAGTACAGGTTTTTTTTAAAAACTGTTCTTCAGTTTTAATCAAGTAGTCAAATTTACTTTAATGGGGAAAAATCCTGTAAATGACCAGATTTTTATTGGGTTATTAGAAAGTGATTTGATTAATTGATTGAGATTTTTTAAAAAAATTTCCGTGTTAAAAAGTTAAGTTGAGCTTCCATACTTACATGGCTCCTTTTTCAAAATATCCTTTTCTAAAAACACATTAAATAATACTTTTTGCTGGCATAAAAATTGTACATTTGCATATAATCAGTTTTGAACAAAAAAGTTCATTCATTTTTTATTTTTTTTACAAGTCGAAAACTTACACAAGATGTTATAAATGAAAAATCTTTCTTTTTTTTTCAGAAAATGTTTTCTTTCTTACATTTAGACTAATCTTATTTGCATTTTCTATTCAGAGTTGTTTCTCTTACTTTCCATCGCCTCTATCTGATTTTCTTTGGTTTCTTTTCATCCATATGGTATTCTGGAAATAGAAAAAGAATATTTTCTGTTCTTTATTTTATATACATGTTAAAATGTTGACATCTGGATGTTTCATAGTATGAATTGGAATAATGGCCTAAACTTCTAAGAAAATGAAGACAACCAATTCACCTGTTCAATTTGGTCCTTTCTGCATCTTAACTAGAGCAATCGATTTTTGAAAATTGAGAAAACTAAGCTTTTACATTTTTTGATATATTATGAAACCGATTCATCTACTGAACTGTATATACATAAGTTCTTTCATCTGAGTTTCTCGATAAAATCACCTTTTTATGACGTTGTTGCTTGTTTATCAAGTTCTTTATTTGCACTAAATTGGCTGAATTGTAATCTGAAGGATTAAAAATCATTCAATCAATTTTTAGTCAAGATCATTTTTCATCTACTTGGGATTCGAGATCCTCTTTGGTTCAGAGGAAGATACCAACTTGTAATCAGTAAATGAGAAGAGCTGCATTTAGTTTAAAAGTAACTAAATATCTTTTTAATTAAAGTCACTTAATCAAAACAAGATAAGGTACAGAGTGGTGCAGCAATTACCAGCGGAAACCGGAATCAGTGGATCGAGTTCAAGTCTCAGCCTTTACTGCTTACATTCACTTTGCAATGATACCCTTGGGAAAGGCATACAATCCATTTCTTCTCCCAGGTATGGGTAAATAGCATGGCAGTTGGAGCTCTTGAGTCTTATAAGGGACATTTAATTGGACCATGGGGTTAGTAATTTCAACCCGTGAAACTTACTTGCAACAGAAACTGCCATGCAGCCCTATGCTGTACTAAGTGTCTACATTGATTTTTTTTGATTTTTTAAATCAATGCAAAACGAAAAAAAGTTATTCCATTTTTTTCCGTTCAGCTTTGTGATTGATAAATACTATGATACTGTTGAAAATAGATGTATCTGTACATAGTAAAAGTTTATTGATTAGTAGAGGCTAATTTTGGCAGTCGTTGCAAACTTACTAAAAAGTATATAGAAATATCTCCGAACTTGGTAACGGGTGATCCAATCAACAACTATCTCATTAAAAGTACCAATCTTCTTTTAATATTTGCTCACTTGAAAAACATTTTTCTTGTATTAGAACTTTTGAGTTCGGTTAACATGTTCACTGCCATATGACGTACGTGGTATGTGAGCATTTCATGGCATATTGCCCCTGATATACACCTATGTAGTTATAGCAAGACACTAGATTCAGTTATTGCACTGAGCAGAGGAGATGCTTATTTTGTTGCACCGAAAGAGAAGGAAATCAAGCAAAGAATCCCTTTGGGATGGCAAGCCTTCGGCAGAGCAAGCTCAACTTTCAAGAACCAGATGATCCCAATAATCTTACAAAGAAGAATATACAACCCATGCAATCTCCTGATAGTCACTTATGGAGCTGAAACATGGAACCTAAGAGACAGGCCTGCAAACTGAAAAGTATGCAACATGCGCATCATGCTCAACCTTACATGGAGAGATCACAAGACGGCACTGGCACAGTATATAAGGAAGAAAACAGTTGTTCGTGACATCATAGAAACTATTAAAAAACTCAAATAGCAATGGGCAGGCCATGTTGTAAGAATGAAAGACAACCGATGGACATCACGTCTCACAACATGGATCCCCAGAGATCACATAAGAAACCAAGGCCAACAGAACACAAGATGGAGAGATGAACTTGACAGATTCAAGAAATACTGGCTCCAAAATGCCCATGATAGGGAATTGTGGCAAATCCTGGGGAAGGTCTATGTCCAACGACGGACGTTAAAAGACTGATGATGATGTAGTGAATGTGTTCAAATGTATTTGACCCTTGAAAAGCTCAACAAGGTTATTGAGTGTTGATTGTATTGTTCTGATGTAAGAACTATATTTCATATATCATTCACTTTATGCAACAATTTCTCAATCATGGAATCATTGGTCTTGTTTTAAAGCTTGGTACTTTTTACTTTTCTGAAACAATAACATTCTAAATTTTTTGATATATCATTCTGGAAAAGTTTTTCTAATTTTTTTCCCCTTCATTTCATTCCAATAAATCAAAACAATATGGAGAGTTTTTCAACTCATTCACATTTTATTCTTCTATAAATACCAGTTAATCATGATGAAGCTGAAGCTGCAAAGAATATGAATTCTGCATCTTGGGACAGTGCTGTCTCTGAATGGATGGTTATATTTTGGTTGCAAAAATTTGCAGATTTCAGTTCAGAAAACTAGGAGAGAGCTCAGCCAAAAGCATTTATCACTGATAGAGGCTATGGTTGAAACTGATCCAAAAATCCCAGCAAACTTTATTGTATCTATTGGAATAATTTCAGATATTTTAGAGTGATTGGCAAAAAAAAAAAAGAAGGGATATGTGGTTGAGAGCTGTATTTATTGTGTTGTATGGTGTGAGAATGGTCCATTTTTGCATCACCTCATCCATGGAAATGATAAATGGAGGTATAATAAGCAGACAGGGTCTGCATAGTTGCTAGATGTACATGAAAAACAAGAACTTGAAACAAAACTGCTATCTACCATGGAAATCTATTATGAACTTTTGATGGAAAAGTAGTGATTTGATAAGTCATGGCTTTTTTTTTTATAGTGGCCAAACAATTAGTGTGCATAAATATATAGATTCTTATAGTAATATGTTCTATACTCAAATAACAGCTCCTACTTTGGGGAGTGAAAGCAAAATCTCATTTTGCTCATTGATAATACTTTTCCACTTGTTGCTAAAATTACATTACTGAATTTGAATTTCTTGAGGATAGAAACATCTTGCCTATTCACCAGACATCACACGTATGTATTACCATTTTTTCAGGCATCAAGACCATTCCCTTATTGACAAGAATGTTTCCATTTACAATAAGAAGCCTTCAATGAATATATTGCTTCTTTACATGGAGAATCCTTTAGGAAAGGAATCAACAACTTGCTGACAAGGCGGAATAAATATTTCTCTGAATTTGATTCACATTTATTTGTTTGAATAAATCAGTAGTTTTATGCTGAACACCCTGTTATAATGAAAAATGAAAAGTGGTTTACCAATTCATAACAAAGTGTGGTATTTAAAACTTCTCTTCATAAAATCATAATAATAATTAAACTTATTTATTTGAAACACTACTAACAATAGAAAGCTAGCCTTGAAGAAATGATCTCATATACAAGATGAAGTTACATATATACACAGTTATGAAACCAACTTGGATTCCAAAATGTTTGCCCAAATTGGAAATGTTACTAAGTAAATCTTTCCTTTGAGGGGGTAGATTTTGAGGAACCTATCTAAACCGTTTTTCATATTAATTCACTGTGTTTATGTTAATATCCTGTTCATGATTCTATAAGTTATCCCTCTCCCTCCATTTCTATCAATATGCAGCTAGAAAATATAATCTTATAACATGAAGGAGATGTCATTTCTTATTTGATAACAATACTGCTGCTTTAGCTAGTTATTTTGACAAATATATTTGGTTCAAGTTCAAGGCTCTGAGCCGTTATCAAAGACTTGAGAAAGTCTTTCATGCTGTAAGTCTTCTGTATTTGCTCTATTCTTGGACTGGTAAAAATATATGAAACCTGAAGAAGTTAATGTCTTCTCTCCTTACATAGCAGTTTAAGCAATCTTTTAGATTTTGATCAAAACAGATTTTGTCATATTATTGTTTTTTCTTGTGCAAACAAAACCTAGATCATGCCAAATCTTAGTACATGAAGTTTACTTGAGTATCTTATTTCCAAACAGGAATTCAATTTCCTTTGCTTTGAAAAATATTTCCAAAATTACATGGAAAGTGCCTTGAAGTTTAATTTACACAGAACACAGTCTATTTGTGATGAAAGCAAAATCAGTTTCCATTTAAATGGTTACTCCACGTGACACCGTCTTGTCAGTAACCTCAGATTAGCCCTGGTCATTGAGTCACCATTCGTGTCTTGCATGGTATGAACTCTTTGTGGTCTCTGTTCTGAGAGAGGACTTGTGTCAGCTGCAGCTTCGGAGATCATGGACAATTTTCTAATTGCTACATGAAAAAGAAAATCAATATGGTTATAAGGTGATAGGTGCTATAAATTCAGTTGTGAGAGCAACCTCTGGTAACTACAGAACACAACCCTGATGCCATGAAGATAAGCTCATTGGAAACATAGGTTTAGTTAGCCTACTGTGAAATTCTTATTCATTGGCCAACCAAACTGAGTAATAGACCACTTCCTTTGTTACATCTAGAAAGGACCTGAGACTTTAATACTTTCTCGCATGACCAGTTTGTCGAAGAGGAGCCAGTAGATTTATTTCCTACATGATAATGCTAGTTAACTATATTTACTTGAGTAGAGAAATTTTACCCACAAAAAAATGTACTCTTATTTTTCCCTTTATAAAGTGTTTTGTACACTAGAAGCTTAGCAAGCTGTTTATTTAGAAAAAAACAGTCTATTTTCTCCCACTAGGTTACAGAAATGGTATTTGCATTCAAGTGCTCATCTTCAACACTCACTTTTGCTCATTACATATCGTAAAAAGAAGACGGAATCATTGTTAAGTAGTTACTCTATGAAAAAATTAATGGATAATTTAAGATTTCTGTGATGATTTCTTTTGGAAAAGAAACTACCCAAATATTTTTTGTGGATATGTCCTTTGTTTCAAAAGGATAAGAAGTATTTTTATCAGCAAAATCATTATTTTCAATAAGAAGTGTCTATGGCTATGGATTGGGGAAGAAAGAAAAAATCACTCTGTTGATTCTATAAGTATAAGATTATGTATGGTCTCTAACTTAGCTATAAGTGTTATGTTTATCAAAATTTAATTTTGAAAACTTCTTTTTACCTGGTTTGAATTGAGTCTTTGCTGGCGACAAATGTCGACAGGTCTATGAATGTAAAAATCTGTTTCTTTCAGGCCCCGAATTGAATAGGTCCAAAGCATTCATAAGAAAGTGATGGGGAGAGAAACTGGGAATAAGAGGAATTTTTTTTCTTTTAGACCATGCCGGTCATATTTCTATTTTTTAAAAATCTATTCTTGAAGTGGGGAAAAAAAAAAAAAAATGCCCATTTTCCATCGAATTATATTGCATTTTCGAATATATTTTCATTTTGTTTTTAATGCAATGATTATTTGTTTTCATTTCGGATATTTAATGGAGGATTAACCTGAAAAATCATTTGGAAACAAATAGTTTTATCACAGGAACAAATGTTGACAAAAATTGCTTAAATAACATCCCAGATTCTAGAACAATCTGTTCTTTTCCCTACCCCTACCCCATTCATTTTTTCACTATAAATGTAATCATTGGACTGAATGAAAGTTTTGAAGTATTTGTTAAATAAATCCTGGCTATATTAACATGGGTTAAATATACAATTAATTTTCTATAAACGACAAGGAATAACTGCACAATCGCTTTCCGATGTCTTGTACTCTAGGGAAATAGTGCATGTTAGATTTCAAAAGGTCAGTCCCCAGGTGGAATGAGCCAATGTCAAGCTACATCCATGTTGAGATTTCCGCTTTTAACTCTGAATCTTGTGATCTTATGATTTGCTAATAAAGAACAGGAAGGCCTTGTGTCATTGAAATTGAGCTGGCCTATCAGAAAAGTGTCTTTGTATGAAACAATTGGAAATTGATGAAAAATCCCCATTCTGTAGTGGAGTATATAGCAGTATGTGTTGAAATCAGCCTCTGATAGCAATACAATGTCATTAATAGAAGAGCAACGAGAGAAAGACTTGGACAGAATCGAACAGAAAAAGCAGTGAGCAATTGAAATAGTGGACAGAGCTGAGGAATTATAGCACACTGTCTTCTCTTAGGATCAGTTCTCATTTGTTCTATTTTTAAACATTGACAAAAATGGGTCAAGCAATTGCCTAGCCAAGAATTTCGCTTGAATCTCCTGCAGCTCTCTATTGAACATAGCATTTTTTTATCATTATTATTATTATTATGTAGGATGTAGATTGAAGAACTGGTCATTTAAAACATTTGGAGTGAATGAGACAGATTTGAAGGCAGCAGAATTTTATGCCCAGAATTTGATTTAAACAATGTTTGACTATAAAATGTGTCAAGTTAGGCTATGGAAGATTTTTTTATTTTTATTTTTCACTTTAATCAATTCATTTATAGGGTGTGTTTTGTATGAGGATTTTTTCGACTTCTATGTTTGTCAGGGATTATTTCTTCAAGCACTTCTGACCTCTTCCAATTTGAAGCAAGGAAGCTATGAATCTTTTGCCAATGACCACTCATGACAGTTGGTTTATCAAAGTGCATGATTCACTTCATCTCATCCTGTCAGTAAAAGTGATTAATTTTAACTTCATGACATACTTCATTTTTTGATTTTTTACTTAGCATTTGTAGGGACTGCCTATCCAATGCTGCTTTAATTTGAGGTCGCCTCCTCAATCTAAAATCATACCTCATCTTGTACAAACTGAGAACCAGGCAATGTGCACATGAAAGAATTATGCTCAACCTCACGTGGAGAAATCACTAGATAGTACAATATATTAGGGAGAAAACAGGACATCTTAGAATCCATTAGAAAACACAAATGGCAATGGTCTGGTCATATTACAAGAGTTTGCCAATTAATCCCTAAAAAGAAGGGTATATAACTAATGCATTCTTCTGATAGTCACCAATGGAGTTGAAGCATGGAACTTAACCAAGCGTCTGACCCATAGACTGAGAAGCATGCCACGTGCACTTGAAAGAATCATGCTAAACCCACATGGAGAGATCACAAGACGGCACAGTATATCAGGGAGAAAACAGGAGTTTGAGACATCATAGAATCTCAAGAAAACTCAAATGGCGATGGGCTAGCCATGTTGCAAGAATGACAGATAACTGATGGACATCATAACTCACAACATGAATGTTCAGAGTTCATATGCACAACTGAGGCTGGCAGAATACAAGATGTAGAGACAAACTAGACAAATTCAGAAAATACTGGCTCTGTGATGCCTATGATAGAGAATTGTGGCGAATCCTGTGGAAGGTATATGTCCAACGACAGTTGATGAAAGACTGATGATTATGAATTCTCTGATTTGCTTCTATTTTACTTTTCAGACAAAAAGTGCGTCCAAAAATATAATAGATGAGAAACAAACACTGTATCAATTGCTTTTATTATTATTGCAATTCATTAGCTCTTTTCATCTAAAAAAAAAAAAAATGAAGCTTTCTCACTACTTCGTATTGATTTAATTTGTAAACATTATTCTCGTCATATTTTTCTAATATACTATTTCATTGACCTTTTATATGAATCTTAGCGTATGTCAGTCATGTCTATTCTTCCATTTCTTCAGCATTTATCCCTTATTGAAAGACCACTTTTTTTCATATTCTCTCCTCTAAAAAAAAGTTATTTACGCAGATTGCTATCTTCAATAATGTCAATGATTTTATGAACCAATTTTTAACTCAACTACTTATAAGTGTGAATCTTCATTCTTTTTGTCACAACAGTTTTCAAGAATACAGTCATGAATTATTTGATGATACTGTCTATATTGTGCACATGGGCATTCGTAAGGGGGTGGTCTTCTAAAAACTCGACAACTCATTTAATCTAATCATTAAAATATTAATTAAGATAAGTAATCTATTCAAAAAGACATCTCTGGAGAATAAAAATTCTAGAATTTGTAAATGATTCTTATCACAGTATTGAACAAAGGATGTCACATGCAGACAATTTAAAGATCGGAAGCTTAAAGTCATATTAAATCATCAAAAAGAAACTAGATTCTTTATTCATTGACTAATTATCAGCAACTTCTTGTACTACTTTTTACACCCATCCGCTCTATATGAACAGCAAAATAAAAATTCTAAAATTATTTCCTTATTCTGAAACTTAGTTTTTACATAACTCCCAATTTATTTTGGATATTATGAAAGAATAAAAAGTTTTCAGATCCTTACTCCGGGCTCTTGTAGAGAATCCATTATTTCAGGTCCTATGACCCACGGAAAATTTCGACTTCAACACCGTAATGATAGCGCAATTGGAAATAGAGAGTAAGCTTTCTCTAAATATATCTTTTTGTTCACTCCCAGCTCCGAAATATATCCTTTGGCACCCATGCCAGAAAAATAAGAGGGGCATGATTTTTATTATTCAGTAATATCATTTTACGATTTGTCAAAAAAAGACGGTTACCTACTTAGAAAGCCATCATGATTAGATAAAGGAGTCAGAGTGGACTCCCAATCATTTTCCTCCATGTTTGAAGTCGAGGCACCTTCAGTTCATGTTATCTTTCTACTTTCTATTTGTATCTCATTACTTTCTAACATTCTTATGATATTGTCCGTTGTCTGGTATTATGCATCTTTGCTTCCTTATTGATAACGATTTAAGAACTGGTTCCTGAATTCCAGGCACAGTTATACAATTCATTCTCAAGAGGAGGTGTACTTAATCCTCAAGTGGTTGCTTTCATCTAGATCCCACCACATTCGGTGATCAGCATTGCCTTTTTTAAAAAATCAGATTCTATGTATAAGTCAATTGATTCCCTCTTTTGCTTATTGTAAACATAACCCTAGTTTCAGAATAATGTTTATCGTTTGACCTCTTGGTTGCATTAATGAATACTTGTTAACTAAGAACACAAAGTATAAGAAATCCCTTCAGTACATTTCATTAGATATGTAGTTGTATCCACAAATCAGTCTGTCCTTATTGAAGTATGTAAGTCACAAATTCTTTTTATAAATTCAAGTAGGATATCAAAGAAAAAAATAGATTGAAAATTTCTGAGGTTAATATGCACAGGTGACTTTTTACCTACAGTGTTGATTTATCTACATGTTTATTTGCGTATTTGATCCTCTATCTGATACCCAGATCTCTCTGAATTTAATAAGTTGTATATTTTGTACAGTATTATAAAGAAAGACTTTTTGAGAAATGTAAATAACATGGTAAATTGGTATAATCCCTTATCATAGTTCACTCTCTGTTTCCATAATGTACAATTGAATAAAAGTATAGCTTATTATTTATTTCAGTATTTGAAATCACATATCTTTACTACGGTGTTTGATTTTCTTTCAAATATGACTCATCGTTATAGAAGTTAATATTCATTGCCTATACATGACATCATTTGCTTTCCTTAAATCTTTAGAAAAGAGTCATGTTTATTGCATAACTCGGGCTGCCTGGACTAATAGCGTGTAATCATTATTGAACCAGTTGTATGTACCACTTGAAACTGATATGTTGGTTTATTTTTCATGCTTAACAGATTGTGCCCTTCAATTCGATTTATCTGAAATTCTGTTCAGTATCTAAAAAAAGATTATTTCCTACATACATACATACACGCATGAAAATAAGCAAACACTATTGGCTAAAGTTGTTTTTCATTTTATTCACCCCCTGGAATCAAATGATTATCACATGCTCACGAGTCTTAATATCTGGAATGTATAATTATGTCCCTAATTAATTGAGTTTTGTGAATATTTGCAAAAAGCTTATGTTTATCTTTACATTTGTCTTAGCTGATCTTTGATTGGTTTGTGAGGTCTTTCAAGATAAACCCTCCCAAATCAAACCACAAAGCTCCTTATTAATATTAACAGCATATTTCTATGTTTACATTCAGCTGATTATATACATCATATGTTACCTGAATGGGTCTTTCTTTGTATCTGTCCTGATTCTGAGCTGGAACCACTGCTAGTTCCCTGAACTAGCAGACCACTCTCTCCCCAATCAATACACATGTACGCTGATGTTCTTCACACTGCTCTGTTCTCAATCCACAACTCTACATCAGACATCAATAATCTATTTATAGACATTTTGTCAGCGCTCTTATAATATTTGCCAATATCAGCTTAGAAGATGGTTCCTTCCACCAAAGCTGCCTCCTGCCGGTGACATTCTTCCAACCATTTCCTTTTTTCTTGCTGAGCAATAATATTTATCTAAGCATTTATGATTGTCTGCTTTGGTTTATTGTTTACTTTCTATTTGAGAGAACAACTGTTTGCCCGTTTGTTCAGATTCAACTCGGAAACTAATGGTAGTAGGTTATATTTTATACAATCATACGTCGACTTGCTAGCGTCCAATCACAGATATGTCCCCATAAAAGCTTAAAATTCATTAAATCTGGATGATGGGGTTTTTCGGTTTTTGCAGTTCTATGGCTCGACTATGAATGAACGGAAATTTTCGTCATGTTACTGTTGGCTTGCTAAAGAGAATGCTATTTATACGTCCTGTTGGTTTCATATTCTCCAGATAGTGGAGGTGAGAAGGTAAAAGAGTTGACACTTTGTTAAGTTGAACTAACAACTTACTGAAAGAAATGTAATAGATGACATTTGTTCCTTAAAAGGCATGGAAGTGATTTGAGCAATATAGAGGTTTAGGTAAATATGTGTGTCTTGTTATCTTATGTTTATAGTGGAATCTTTCGTGGTAGAAAAGCAAGTTTTAATCAAATGTCTTAGGTACAGTTAAGATCGAAGATTTTGGGATATAATGAAAGATTCAGAGTTGCAAAAAGAAGGAAATAATGCATTGAATGAATAATGACAACAAACTTATATGTAAAAAAAAATATTTGACCTTTCCAAATTTTAATCCTATTTGGTGAATCTATTTTTGGCTTGTGTATTGATACCAAAAAGGGTGGAATACGAGAGGGATTTAATTTTTCACTAGTAGTAGCATCATATCATGCTTACTTGAAGTGAGAGAACTTGAAATAGGCCAAGTCACCCCAACTGTACCTGAGTTATTACACACACACACACACACATATATATATATATATATATATATATATATATATATATATATATATATTGAAAATTTAGGTTCAAATCCAAAGTTGATACTTGATTCGTAAGTTTTTTTGATAAACTGTATTTTTATCCGAGTGGAGCAAAGATCTACCCACAGAGTCCATTTAGCAAGGGGGTCAGCACCATTCACCGTTTGTTTCTATGAAGTTTCTTCCTAATTGTTGAATTGAGCTTGGGAGAGACTTTTGGATGAAGGTGCGACTTTCGTTTGTGTTGAACTATAAAAAGTGCCCTTATGCTGGCTACAGCTTGAGCTGTTCTTGTTTAGAAAACTGATCCCTCACTGCTTAAAGTGCAGAGATTTAAAAACAGTCTTGATTTGGCTCTAAGTATACTAAAATGTTAAAATGTATAGAGATTATTCAAAAATGTTCTCTTTGAAATTTCTTATAGGTGCTGGAAATTGAAAGATATGCAAATCAGTTGACTCAGCCTCTTTGTTATGAATGGAACTGTTACTATATAATGAAGTGTTTGGTTAATTTAGTTGAATGTGTTGGGTTTTTCATCGAGGTAAATGGCTTGTTTACTGATTACACTAGCTGCGATACTTCCACAATAATGAGGAGCTTGAATTGTTGGTTCTTAATTTGTTGTTCTGGATGTCGGTGATAAATCTTTGCATTCAACTATGATTTTACTTATATCAGAAAGATTGAGTAAGTAGTGCCTAGTATTTACTCGGCCCATTGTGTGATATGTGAATTAGACTTGAGAGGTGTCAAGCCCTCAAAGTGGCTTCACTCACTTCACCCCACGCTATTTTACTCTGAGCTTGGGGGAGAGATGGATTCGTACCATTCCCAAGGGCATTAGTGTTAAATGAATGCAGACTATCCCAGCAACATTATGAACTCTGCTTGCAGAGTTCATTTCTTGTGACGTTCACCTGCTCACCCACTCCCTCTCCCTCTCATTGAATCTCAGCATAATGCCTCCTCGGACCAAACATTGTTCAACAATATAAAGATCTGTAACCTTTTATACTTCTTCAGATTCATGTAATTCCTTTCATTAGTGTTCAGGACTGGGAACTTTGCTTCTGGCTGAAAGCTAACCTTTCTGTTACTTCTTCATCCTTAAAGGTCAATGACATTTGGTGTCAAAAGTAAATTACTTAATGGGCGAGTAAATAATGAAGACAATTATCAATCCTCTCTTGTTGAAAAAATCAACTCAGTATCTCATAGTCTGGCATCACTTTGCTATCTTGTTATCATTGTTACAAACATGTCATAGGAATCTATAAATCCATCTGTTATCTATTACTTTGATGCCTGTGTCATTGTAAGTGTAAAAATAACATAATGGAGGATATTTCTATGTATCAATTTCATCTAAATCAGTCTCTGGAAGTGTAAGGGTGGATAATAGGCAACTGGAAGAACAATATTGAATTTTGGGGGCGTATTCATTCATAATTACCTCATCCATGTCATAACTATGTCCACACCACGGAATATCACCTAAATATCATGTCTGTCCACATGAAGGGTTGGCAATGGATTACGGAAGAAATGATTAAATTTTGGGGAGGATCCATGCAAAAAAATTACGTGACAATGGTGTTAGCAGAGTTATAGGCTCCCTGAATGCTTTCTAATTCTAGTTGTGTTCCATCACAACTTGATTCAGGTCGCCGAATCATTGCAGTGAGTAAATAGCATAGATTGGAGATTGAGCTCTTGGTGAGACACTGTCACATCCCCTGTGCCAAAGGGGAGCCTGGTTCAACACCCAGTATGCTGTACCAACTGCTATGGGAAAAAAAATAAGATTGCGATTAATAGTAGTAGTAAAAAATTGATAATTGTAGTCATCTAATAAAAGATAGATAATAAGGTATCTACTTCATCTCCTATATTTAGTCTTGGTTGCAGAAGCGTGAATGAAAAAGGTAAATGCTGAATTATCAAACTAGTTATTTGGGGATTTTTAAACATTTTCTTGAACAAATTCACTTTTCAATGCCTTTTTTGAAATAGTATATGTTCTAGGATTGAATTAATTCCAATACGTTTCTCTGCTATGGTTCCCCATCGATCCAAATTAGGTTCTGACCTTCTTGTTATGGAACTGTTTTTACTGACATTTTTCCTAGATTCAAAATTACTGACATCTTTTCAGTCTAATCTTCTATCTGATTAATTCCTTTCACTCTTTGACCTGTAATTGTTCTTGGGCTAATTATTGTAGACCTATGTTATTTAGCATTGATAAATAGCCAGAAGTAGAATAAAATGTCACAGGAGATTCCATTTGGATTTATTTATTCATTGTTACTTTTGCATTTTTCTGTTTCACGATCCTAAAATAACTATTTCCAAAAGCTTTATACATCAGTACAAAACAGCATTTTCAGTTCTGCTAGATCAGCATTTGTGCACTAAATTGATTCAATAGCTAATATCATTAGACACTGAAACAAATGTATCTGTCTGTCTGTCTGTCTGTCTCTCTCTCTCTGTATGTCTGTCTGTCTGTCTCTCTCTCTGTATGTCTGTCTGTCTCTTACTCTCTCTGTGCGTATGTCTGTCTCTCTCTGTATCTCTGTATGTCTGTCTCTCTCTGTATCTCTGTATGTCTGTCTCTCTCTGTATGTCTATCTGTCTGTCTCTCTCTGTATGTCTATCTGTCTGTCTCTCTCTGTATGTCTATCTGTCTGTCTCTCTCTGTATGTCTATCTGTCTGTCTCTCTCTGTATGTCTATCTGTCTCTCTCTCTGTATGTCTATCTGTCTGTCTCTCTCTGTATGTCTATCTGTCTGTCTCTCTCTGTATGTCTATCTGTCTGTCTCTCTCTGTATGTCTATCTGTCTCTCTCTCTCTGTATGTCTATCTGTCTCTCTCTCTCTGTATGTCTATCTGTCTCTCTCTCTCTGTATGTCTATCTGTCTCTCTCTCTGTATGTCTGTCTGTGTGTGTCTCTGTATGTCTGTCTGTCTGTCTGTCTCTGTATGTCTGTCTGTCTGTCTGTCTCTCTCTCTGTATGTCTGTCTCTCTCTCTGTATGTCTGTCTGTCTGTCTCTCTGTATGTCTGTCTGTCTCTCTCTGTATGTCTGTCTGTCTGTCTCTCTCTGTATGTCTGTCTGTCTCTCTCTATATGTCTGTCTGTCTGTCTCTCTCTATATGTCTGTCTGTCTGTCTCTCTCTGTATGTCTGTCTGTGTGTGTCTCTCTGTATGTCTGTCTGTCTCTCTCTGTATGTCTGTCTGTCTGTCTCTCTCTGTATGTCTGTCTGTCTGTCTCTCTCTGTATGTCTGTCAGTCTCTCTCTCTCTGTATGTCTGTCAGTCTCTCTCTCTCTGTATGTCTGTCAGTCTCTCTCTCTCTGTATGTCTGTCAGTCTCTCTCTCTCTGTATGTCTGTCTGTCTCTCTCTCTCTGTATGTCTGTCTGTCTCTCTCTCTATATATGTCTTTCTCTGTATGTATGTATATCTCTCTCTCTCCATCTATCTATCTATATGTATGTTTTCATACATTTATGAATATGCTCATGTCTTACCACGCAATATTTATTAAAGTTTTTTTTTTTCCTTCATAAATTCCATTATACACCCCTTATGTTTACTGAATATTGTGAATGACACTTCTATGATCACATTAAAATGTTTTTTTTCCCTTTTTTTTTTCTTTTACTTAGAGCAATGCAGTGTTCTAAAAGATTTTCATCCTTTCTGTTGTTGGTAGCATTTTTCTCTTGAAGTCAATTGCTACATTAAGCATATAAAACTTGGTCTAAATGAATTTTGAGTTGGCCAAAATGTTCCTTCTGTATTGATCATCAGATAGCATCATGGGTGTTGATTTTTTAATTTCTCAATTCAAAAAGATAGCTTTTCATCGTATTTATCAACATGCATTTTCTTTTTAAATGCTAAGATTTTCGTATATTGATTATAACATTAAAGATGGAAGAGAATAAGAAATATTTTCAGCTGATTATGCTTTTTCATTTTTAAATACAAAGAAGATGTGTGCAATCTGTAAAGAAAAAAAAAGTAGTGTTAAAAAAGTGGTTTTCAAAGTTGTGGGCTGTATGACGTCATGATCGGATAGACTTTTGGGTGATAGTATATTATTTGCTGAAAGAAACCAAAAAACAGGTTTACATGAGTAGTGGCCTAATTTTCATTCTTTGATAAGCGTGGTTTATCTCGTTAAGTTTATGCATTTTGTATTTGGTTAACGGAGTCACCCTGAAATGATGATTGTCTTTTCTTTTGTAGATAATGAATATATTTATGACACACGGGGAGTTACCTACCGAGGGGATATTTATATCACTGATAGTGGTACCAAATGTTTATACTGGAGATTCGTCAGAAGGTCATTAAACTATGATGATTCATTCTGGGAGCAAAATTACTGCCGAAATAAAAATTCAACAAGGCCTTGGTGTTTTGTATCTAAAGGAGAATATGAATTTTGTAACATACCTCTTGCCGGTAAGTAATTGTGATTTCTTCCTTTTTTTAAGTGAATGTAAATCTTTTTTCTCTAAGTAAATTTAATTATAAATCTTTTTTTAAATAAGTGAACGTAAATATGTTGATATCAGCTGCTTATGATGTAGTTAAAAGGAAACAAAATTCTTTTGATAATTTTCATGTTTTTGTACATGCAATATTTTGTTAACTTCAAGTAATTCACTTTTGAAATATTTACCCTCATCAAAATATTTAACTGTTGTACATGGTATTATTCATTCATGTTGAAATGTAATATATTTTTTTCCAATTCTTTTTGTAAACTACTACCCAGAACAGACCAGTTTAATCACTGTTGCTGGGTTTAGGTCATCCATGTCTTCTGGCATTTATATGTATCTATCTCTGTATCTAAACAGACTTTGCTCAGCCCTTACCCAGATACCCACCTCAATGTGCTGGGAGATTGTTTTTTTTTGTTTTTTTTTCTCCCTTTAAATTCTGACCCTAAATAGGTTTTTAATGGAGGGTTCAATTTACAATAAATTGATCCCTTAGTTAATGTCCATCTTTTTTTTTTAATCATAAATCTATGTTTCAAACCTTACAGGTTGTATCTCCATCGAGGTAACTTAATTTTATGACCATCACTGTGTAACATGGGAGGTAAAAAAAACAACATATATAGGTGGCTTTGATTCATTATATCCCTTGGAATGCTAGTTCTTCTTTAGTTAATTTGTCTTTCTATGAAAATATAATTAGATTAGTTAACCCTTGCTGTCAAAAAATGACAGAAATATTTGAGTAATTTTGCTATTGCAATTAGATAAATGTTTAGAATATAAATGAAGGTATGAAGCTGATCCGATTGAGATTTTGTTACAGAATTGAAATATTATTGTGTATTATCATTTTTCTCTTACAAATAAGAAAATAATAGAATAGTTATTCAAGGGAAGTAACTTGTGGTAACATGGAAGTTATTTCCTTTGAGTGTTCTCAGCTTGAAAAACAATGTCGGCTCGCTGGCCCAACCCACTCCCCAAAAAACTGGGCATTATTTTATCACTGTTGCTGGAAAGAATGGTATTGTTGCCGAGCTGCCTTTTGCAGTTATAGATTTTTTAAAAAGTTGAGCTCTCTTGCAAATTGGCACTATGCAACCCTGAAGATCATTCTTTCCAACTACAGTGACAAAATACAGCTCAGGTTTTGGGAAGTGGGCTGGGCCTGAAAACTGACATTGTTTTTCAAGTCAAGAACTTTTCAGTAACCTCTCTCCTCTCAGCAACAGAACTAAACTTTCATCAGATCATCTTCAGATATGCAAAAAAAAAAAAAAAAAGTGAAAATCTGGAAGTGTTGATTAACTGCCCACATGGTCAAATGAGGACATGAAAAAAAGGCAATTTTGTGGACATGCAAAAATCAAATACTTTCCAAGCAATCATTCTGACACTCCTATAATAGTAACAAGCAGGATTATTTAATACACCTGACCTACTATGTTATGAATGGCAGGAAAAAAAAGGATGAGTGCTTTATCTAGCATACTGTTTTTTTAAAGTTTTGAATTTCCTAGCCATGTGGGGGAGGGGGGGAGGATAAGATACACCTCATCTGATTCCAATTTTGAATTCTTAGTTATTCTAAGTCACAGTTTTGAAACTGTACTTGTCATATCAAAGGAGCTACTAAAAAGTTTGGACGGAGAAGCTCAGTATGGGAGCCCCGATGATTTTTTCTAGTGGAATCTGAGAGGGTGATTTAGAGAGAGTTCTTAAAGTTGGGTGATTTAATACAGAATGACTCATTAGCAAATTCTTGGGAAAAAAAAAAAAAGCAGGTCTGATTAGTCATCCAATAGTGAACAATGTCTTTTGGCAGCATGCCATGTTGGGGATGATCAGTTAAAAATTTGGAAAAAGGGATGATTAATGAATAAGTTACTTCTCTGGCCTTTTGTTGGGTGGTGATCATTAAAATGTCTGCATATTCAAAAATGAATACAGATACAAACTAAGGGACCAATTTATCATAAACTTATATTTTAGATTGAATCCCAAAAATTTCTACGTGCAATAGAAGGAGTAAATATTTGAATTTTCAGCCATCTAGCTCCATTGATGCAGACTGTACTTGTTATGGATAGATAGATGGTCACCCATGCAGAACCATTTAAAAACCAGAGACACCAGTGAAGTTTTAGTTGAGACTTGACTGTTTCTAATTCTGGTATTTTCTGTCTTAATTTTGGAAGAAAACTCTCTTTCATACATTCTATATTTTTATTCATGGCAATGGGGTAAACATATTACAAGAATGTCAAACAACCGCTGAATATTATGACTCACAATGTGGATCCCCAGAGATCATTTGCAAAGTAGCGGTAGACAGAAAGTAAGATGGCGTGACAAGCTAGATGAATTCATCAAATACTGGCTCTGAGATGCCCATGAAAGAGAGGTCTGGCAAATCTTGGGGAAGTTCTTTGTTCAAAGATGGTTGCTAAAAGGCTGGTGATAATGATTAAGCTTTGAAACATTCACATTTTTTTTGTACAATTGAACATGGCTGCTTTTGGGTTAATTTATGTAAGTTTAGAGCAATGTACTTGAACATTGAACTATTTCAACTTCAAAAACATGCTTCAAGCTTTGAGATGCAGTGCTTATTAATATGATGTATAGGTGAGACCCTTTATGACATGGTTTGAGTCAAATGTCAAATTTTGCTCTCAAAATAATAGCTAACTAAAGAAATCAGAAGACCCCTACAGAATCTGGTTATACCGGATGTAAGAAGGAAATAGACAAAAAGATTTCAGTCGTCAATAAATGAAACTCATTGCCCTTTTCTTTTTCATCTGATCTATCTTGTACTCCTTATTTGTTTCAGAGTGCCCTCGTGATAGATTTGGAAACGGGTGTATTTATGAATGTCATTGTAAGAGTGGCCCTTGTGATCAAAATGGTATCTGTAAATATGGATGTGCTCCTGGTTGGACTTGTCAGAATTGTCAAAAACGTAAGTATTCTCTTATATTATTGTGTTAATGATTTGAATTTGGAGAAGTCTCGATATTTTTCAATATTTCTAAATTTAAAAAAAATTTATGTAACAATATGATGATGAGTTTTAATTTTAGTGTGGAGACATCTGAATTTTTAAATATATTGTGATTGAAAATGTGAAATAATGAAGCCAGTTTCAAGTTGTAGAAAACTTCTCTTTTCATAAATCCTCAGAAAGGGTATATTTGTCTTTTCAATGCTTGCTGTTTCTTAAACAAATATTGATATTTTTCATTATTTTTATTTTTGATGAAATATTAAAATCTTGTAGGCTTAATTAGTACCAGGCTTGGTGAAATAGTGCTTCTCCAGGCTACAGAATGTGGGTTTGAATCCCACCCGAGGCTTATTCTTTATTTTCCAATCAATTTATTTACTCTCTGTCTGAGGGTAATCATTCTGAACTAAAAGTTGCACTAAAGAGCAACTGGTAAAATGAAAATGAAGGTGAAAAGTAGTCATAAAAATGAACAAATCATAAGGAAATATTGATGACTTCAAGTAAAAATAAGTTTCAATGTCATGACTGAAAAAATATCAGGGAACATCAACGTTAACCATCATGTGTGTGTATGTGTGTATATATATATATATATATATATATATATATATATATTGTGAATGTGAAGTGATACAACAGAATGTAGATGAAAAAGACAATTGTAAGGTGAAGAGAAAAACTGAAGAGACAGGTGTTTTTTTTTTTATTACTCTGTGGGCACATTTCAATGGGAGGCCAACCATCTTTTTCTGAGAAAAATATTTGCAGCAGTTTACAGAAAATTTCTCTCAGTATCAAACATATAAACAGTAGATTTTTCTCTGAAAAAGATGGCTGGCCTATCAAAATGCATGGAAATATATCCACGGAATAATGAAAACATTTGAGATTTGACACTTATCTCCTCTGAGTTTTTCTTTTCACCTTTCAACGGTCATTTTCATCTCCACTTACTCACACACACACACGCACATATATGTATATATATATATATATATATATATATATATTATTGTGTCATCCACAGACAGCTGTTTCGATGTATTACATCTCTTCAGTGTAGCTATAAACTTTCCATAATCCATCCAGTACCAACTGGACAGGCAATAAGGCTGAATTTAAGCAATGTATTTGAATTACACAGAAATCCCTCATCTACCAGAGTGCTCAATTCCTATAGAAGAGCATTGATATATATATATATATATATATATATATATATATATAATAGTGTTGGTCTTATCATTATGCAGAACAATTGCTGTAATGCAAAGGCTCAAATAACTGATGTGTATCCCAAATTTTTTTTTGCTTTTTCATGTATATGCTCTACTTGTTTTTTTGCAACAATTAGGTTATTAAGAAATCTGCTTTGTTGGTCACTCATAGTATCAGTAGCAGCCATCAGCTGCGTCCTTTTCTGCTCTCCTATTGAATTACATATCTTTCTCCTCTCGCTCCTCTCCCTTCCTACTCTCTTATTGAACCACCTTTTCTTTTCTCTCTTTTTTCTTTCTACCTTTTTATTTAACTACCTTCCTTTTCTCCCTTCTCCCTTTCCTATCCTCTTGTGAAACTACCTTTCTTTTCTCCCCTCTTCCCTCACACTTTTAGTATCAGTAGCAGCCATCGGCCAAGCTTGTTGTTATACACATAATAACTGTCAATGGAGCAACTAGACGTGTTTTTTTATTTTATTTTTATTTTTTTTTTTTTTTTATACCAGTATCTCTTTCATCTTAATTGAATCACTGTAGCCCTACAATTAATCTGCCCACCAAGTAGGTAACAGATTCTTCTCTCTTCACTTATCTGTCTACAGACACTCCTGGCCACATTTTTGGGGTTACAACCTGGAAAATCTGTATAAGTATACCACTAGGCACAATCTGAAAAATATTTTCGTTTTTGTTTTTCAAGAAATGGGTTTTGGGGTCTCTATTGTCATATTTGACTACATGATAGTAGAGGGAAGATCTTTTTTTTTTTTTTTTAGACAATTGTACAGGAAAGATCTATCATTTTTTTTTCTTTCAGATAATTGTGGAGGAAAAACTATTTATTTTTTTTTCTTAGACAATTTTCGAAAAGATCTATTTTCGTAGATAATTCTTGAGAAAAGATATATTTTTGTAGACATTTTTGAGAAAAGATATATTTTTGTAGACACTTTTGAGAAAAGATGTATTTTCGTACACAATTGTCGAGAAAAGATGTATTTTCGTAGACATTTGTCGAGAAAAGATGTATTTTCGTAGACAATTGTCGATAAAGGATGTATTTTCGTGGACAATTGTCGAGAAAAGATGTATTTTCATAGACAATTGTCGAGAAAAGATGTATTTTCGTAGACAATTGTCGAGAAAAGATGTATTTTTGTAGACATTTGTCGAGGAAAGATGTATTTTCGTAGACGTTTGTCGAGAAAAGATGTATTTTCGTAGACGTTTGTCGAGAAAAGATGTATTTTCGTAGACGTTTCTCGAGAAAAGATGTATTTCCGTAGACAATTTTAGATAATCGTTCTGTTATATACACAGACAATAGTGATTCTCTTATATGAGTTATGGCTATTTCTGTTGTTATTCATTGCCACTACCAGATTTTCATTCCTCAGAAAGCAATACTGATCAGAAATTGAAAATAAGGATTAATTATTGTCATTATAGAGAAGTGCCTTGCTGAAGCCCTGCAAATTTTAGCTGTTCCCTTTTTGTAATTTGTTAAAAATGACCAACAAAGTACCTCCCATCTGTCAATATAAATCAAAAAATCATGAGTCAAAAAGTGAATGGGATTTCATAATTGAAAATTCTTATGACTGACGTAATATATTTGCTGTTATTGGTAATGAGGAAAATATCCATGTACAGTTGAACAATATCATCCCTGTCAATTACTTTTATGAAGATCAATTTTGTTTATGATATGTATATAATAAATGATTGATTAATCCCCTAAAATTAAATGATTACATCCTACATAAAATCAAATATATTACTTGTTTTTATGTTGAGTCAGTTTGAAATATGAGGATAGAAATCATGATCCATCAGTTCTATCATCTAAGGTAACTCATCTTATAGTATTATTATGAGGTTATCTTTTTATTGTTTTATCAGCCATAGTTGATATAATTAATGCCCTAAATAGCGGAAATTTTATGTTTGGAAATCCACACTATTATTGTGTATCTGTTTATTAATATTGATGATGCTAAAAACAATTTCTTTTTTTTTTAAACCCAGGTTGTCGTAATGGAACTTATGGTGAAAGTTGCCGTGAAACTTGCGGTCACTGTAGAAACAATCAGTGTGATCCAGAAGATGGGCATTGCCATGCCGGCTGTGAATCCGGCTATTATGGGGATAAATGCAAAACAAGTAAGTTTTATAATATGATATTCATATCAAACTTAGCAAGATGAAGATCGTGTGCAACAAACACATCGGAAATAAATCCTCGATATCCCATCCTTGATACATTTTTAATAAATCATTTTTTTTCAAACATCAATTCCGTTTTAGAAAAAGAATGTTCTATCTGATCTAACAGTATAAATTTGATTCAATTATGTCTATAAAATGTAAATACATGATTTTCAGTTAATGTTTATTTTAATAAACTATTTATTTCAGTTGGGTCATTTTTTCCTGTTTTATCATGCACCATTTAATTTAATCTGTCATTTCAAGCAGTTTTTAATGTATTCATTTCTAAGCACAGTAAGGTGTTTTAATGCTTGATACTTGATGTAAAGTATCTTTGCGATATTCATTATTACAATTCCAGAAGTTTACAACCATAAGTATCAGCTTTCTATAATTCCTCCATAAAGAATATGAAATCACCTGTATACCCTCATCACATGCAGATAGTACACCTGAAGAACTGGCTGGAACATTGTGTCAACATCACTAACAACAATGAGTTCAATCATCCAAAAACCTCTTCGAATATAAAATCATATCAATTTTCAAATGCTACCATCACAATTCAAGACGAGATATATTAACCAATCAACTGTAGAAGGTTGTGAATGTAATAATTATCCATTGGAAGTAATTCATTGTCCATTGCAAGATATAAGTCCTCACAGATGGGACTGAGCTACCATCAATCACAATAAAATGGAAAGTTTGCAGTTAGCTATATAACTGCAATGATTGAAATTTCCGTCTTCTGCAAATGGTTTAATCGTTCTATCTTTAAATTTCATTCATAGATTATGAGAGCTACAAATTAGATTTATAACTTTTAGAATTTAAATTCTTGAAGTTCTGATTTCACCTGAAAATTCCACTAGTTTTAGTTGTGCATTTCTTCAGTGCCTAAATCACTCGGTCACTTTCTCTATTCACTTGTTGGGTAAGCTGTTTATTTTTTCATGTGATTCAATCTATAAGAGTTGTATTATTTCAACTATATTTGTTCATTGAAGCATTTTCTTTCTAGAAATGAATTAGATGAAGATGATCATGAAAAAATCTAACCGCCAAAAATATATTTCAAAATGTAATTTTTCGCTATGTTTTGATTTTATTATCAGTTTTTGTTCAGCATAATATTTATTTTTCATCCATTTAGAATTGAATTTGGTTATCTATGTCCTTTTTCTATCTCCAGCTTGCCCAGATGGTAAATACGGTTATGGATGCCTCCAGAATTGTGGCCATTGCTTGATCAGCAGCGTTTGTAATAAGGTCACTGGCGTTTGTACATTTGGTTGTAAGACTGGCTTTAAAGGGGACACGTGTCACGAACGTAAGTAAAGTAGTTTCTGTATTACTTACTGTGATTGTTTTCTCAAAGATATTTTCAGAGAAATTCTTATCTTGTTAATTGATTTTTTTTTGTTTTACTTTGAATATAGAATGCTCTGGTCACCACTATGGCAAGAACTGTGGTTTGCCTTGTGGTTATTGTAGGAAAGGAAAACACTGTGACTCTAAAAATGGAACCTGTTATGATGGATGTGCGTCAGGGTACATGGGAGACATTTGCCGGACCGGTATGTGGTAGACTGTTCTTTTATTTGTTCTATCTTACTTGTCATTATCAATAAGGCGTTGTAAGTGTTATGAACTGTGTGTTTTATTTCAGCTTTGTGATTAGGTTTTGGATTCTGATGATAATAAATCAAAGCCATTCCACTTCCTGAGTTCATATTTGGTTAGTCAGTTAGTTGAGTCCTGCATCGTTATCAACAGAAGACAATGCTCCTCCAGCTCTTGAATTTTCATCTTGTATGCATAAGACATCCAGTTGGTTTTTCCATATTTTGCTGTCGGGTGTCTTGCGTGTAAAACGTCATTGGTTGGATTTGAACGTCTCTCTTTCTCTTGATCTGGTTTTTCTTGTCACAGTCCGACTTGTCGAACTTCCGATAACTCATCGTGCTGATATTTGATGACTATAGTTCATATTTGGAGAATGTGAAATTAATCAAGAAGGGAGATAAGTCATATAAATAATCCAAGGGAAATAACTTGGAGCTATTCAATTAATTTCTGTCAATACAATATGGGGGTGTGTGAAAGTTTTGAAGTTTGATTACACGTAAGAACTAATTTTTATTCAATGAATTTCCATGCTTAACACGAAAATAACAATATTATCAGTTTTATATTATACATAATTAATTTTTACAGTCAAATCAATAGATTGAATTTGCCATCAGTTACCCTAACTTGAAATGATACCCTACATTGCTTAAATATGAAATCAGCTTAGCTTTATAATCGCTCTTGATTAGTCTTAATTTTACCCTCTTATTTCACCTGAATATAAAAATATTGTTACTTATCTAATTCCTCTTCTCACCAAATCATATGCATCAATGCTGAGAGAGATACCATTCAGCGCAATTGAACATTATATACTTCACAAGTATATCATCCAAAAGATTCTAAAATTACAAAAATAATGTTGGTTAATCAGAAGATTCTCTTGTCATGAAATTTAACCCAGCCTTACTTTGGTTTTTAAAAATGGTCAAGTATTGTAGTTTATGGTAATAAGAGCCACCTTTTTTTAAAAAAGATTGGCCCCCAAAATATCCTCTGAGTCTTATGTGTCTTGTTCAGCCTTAGAGAAGCTGCTTTTTTTTTTTTTTTCGTAAACTTGAGCAGTATTATTATTGAAAAGATTTTCTCAGTTATCTTAGTTATATGTTTTGTCCAATAGTTTCCTGCTATACTGTAGCTACATATTTCAATGATATTAAATGCTTAAGTTTAAATACACTAAATTTATTTTTTCCTAAATCTCACTTCTGAACAGAGGTGGGGGTTCTTATAAGCTATGAAATATGGTAATATCATTCTAAGACAGCTTTCATGCTGTATTTCGAAATTATATTGGAAACAGATGTTGCTTCCTTGGATAATCTAAACAGTAGAGTGATAAAGGAAAACTTGTAAATGTACTTCTTCATTTGTAGTTGCTTTTTTTTTCTAATCATTGACAGTAAGTAAATTCCTTACTCTTACTGTATTGTTTTCAGTACATTTTGAAGGAATGATCACTATCTTTTTTCTTCTTTTTTTTTTTCTCCTTTGTACATAGAATGTGAGGCAGGCCGCTATGGAGAAAATTGTAACATGACTTGCGGTTGGTGTGTGAATGGTAACGCTTGCAATCGATTCACTGGCCGTTGCCTATCCGGCTGTCAAGAAGGTTATGAGGGCAGCACCTGTGCTGAAGGTGAGGAAATATAGCATTCTGCTATGAGAAAAAAAAATGAATCCTTATCTGTTTACTTTTACATAAATTGATGAGAACATGGATGAGGGTAAATTTTATCTCTATCACGCAAATAGCCTGATCTTTTTTTTGTTTTTGAGATGAGGAAATGTTTATGAACATTTTTATTTGATCCTTTTATTTAGAAATGTTTTTACCAAATCAAACGTGGAATATATTTTTAAATGATGGTTTTATGCTTGAATTTTGTTGCAATGTATTTATTTCTTAATTCACCTTTTTTATTGCTAAGTGCATAAACTTCTTATCCATGTAGCTGTTCTATTAATTCTTATTAAATACTACCTCTGCTCCACGGTAGTTGCTATATTTCCATAGATAAATATGTATTGAATGGCTTGGTTCTGCGAACAAAGATTTTTGGCAGGTTTCTCCACAGTAGATGGTAGGGCCTGTATGCAAAATAACCCTTCAACCTGACCAATGAAGTTTTGAGGTTTTAAGTGCGACTTCTCCGCTCTTTAAACCAAAGGTCCATATCCCATGGCCCACTGAGTTGGCATAGATAGGAGCAGAACCCTTTAGGTTATTAGTTTGACAGGAATGTCGTTCTGGTCGATGCCTGAGCTAGGTATGGGGGTCAGCTGAACCTTTGCGGGTAAATTCAGATAGTATGGTTGACTTGTGCTTATACCACTGGATGTGAACATTCTGTAGTTGGTGGATGCCTGAGCTGGCTATAGGCTTCTACTGTCCTTTTGAAGGAGAATTTGGACAATACAGCTGTCTGCAACTTGAAGCACAAACCCAGGACACTTTGGTAGGAGCAGATGTGTTCTGACTCTAGAGGTCTGCTACACATCAGAGGAGTAACCTGTCAGTATAGCAGCCTGAGCATATTGAACTCTATGTCCAATTTACACTATATATATGTATATAAATATATATATATATGTATATATATATACATACATACACACACACACACACACACACACACACATATATAAAAATATATATAAGCAGCAACTATTATGGGACAGAGGTAGTAATATTTATAAAAGTCCAAATGAAATGCTCATACATTGAAAAATGAGCGAGAATATTATCCTTGAAGAAATTAGAATGATTTATCTATCATTATGAATACTCTTATTGAATACTTGACTATGCAATAAAATAGTAATATTTTTTGTGCATTTTTTTCATTCATAGTATTGAATAGAAATCATTCTTGAAAATTAGAATAATTTGGGACATCATCAGCCGTTGGTCCACAGCTAGCTGAAGACCTTTCCTATCTCCTTACACACAAGTACCTTTGATTTCATTCTGTCGGGATTGTTTACATTAGAAAAGCGTATTAATCAAATGTTTACTTTCTCAAATTTTTTCTCTTCTTGAATGCATCACTATCCTGTCTCCATGTCATAAGCATATTTTTTACATTAGATATTTTATGATTTTTACATTAGAATAACTTTTAGAACGAGACATGATAGTGATACAGTGCGAAAGAGAATAATTCAAAGAAAATAAACGTTCGATTCATTGGCATTTACATACTTTACTTGCTTGAAAAATAAAGTGTAAAGACATAGAAACAATTGGTCAAACTGTAGCGAGTTTACTAATAAATATCTCATCACATTATTCCTCTCTGGTGTAAGCAGTAAGATTTAATAAGACGTTTAGCAAAAATATTTCCGTTCTATGTGGAGCTCCAGAGATACTCCATTGGCTTGAAATCTCATAACAGATGCAGTTTCTTTGGTCAGTATTTTAAGGAAACATACTTTTAGTCATGAAGAGCTGCTCTATGGCTCGGCTCTACGAAATATTCTTTTAAGAGACAATCTTCATAATAATCATTATGTAAATACATATGAAATAGGAAAAGTATCAATAAACCTGTTCACATTGTCTTGAAAGGTTGGTAAACAAGATATTCCTGTATAATTTGAATGTTTATTTGGTCTATGTATAAGTTTGAATTACACTTCTAAATACTTCATAGTACACGAATGAAGATAGTTACTTAATTCAGCACTGGACTACAATAATAGGGTACCCACTGAGGATTGAAGTTATTACACTGGTGAGACTTGCTAACCAGTAGCTCCATGGTAGGTGCCCCTTACTCCTTGAATGAATTTGTATCCATATTCAGGGGGAAAAAATCAAATAGCAAAAGAATATTACTTAAATTATTAATCAATGAATAAATTCACAGGTATGTTAGCCATCAAGTTTTCATGGTAAGTGATAGACTAACACAGTGGTTTCGAAACTTTGAAAACTCAAGGACTTCTATAAAGGAAATATTGTAGTAGACCCCTCTTTTTAGCATTTAGTATCTAGACAGTAAATTAATTACAGAAATGAGCATTTTGACTTCGAAAAATCATTTTTATTTTGAATGGATTATGTGTATTCAAATCCTAATATATATATAGTTCAGGTCTACGAACAATAATGAGGTTTTTCGATAGTTATAGGGTGAATGATGTTAGCCCTCTGCCACAAGATTCGCAATGTCAGGTTCAATATTTGTCATTAATTCTCAAGTCATGTTCAACATTCAGTTGGTTTCGTTGTTTATTTTTTATATACAGCCACATGGAGAAAGCCCACTCATGAAGGTAAGTTATACAAAAAGGTAGTAATTTCTGAAGGGCTTTTTCTGATAATTCTGGATAAGTATTTCTCACTGATAACCAAAAATCAGGAAGACTCTTTTGTTTGAAAGCAATTTTTAAGGAACCATCACATTATAGTCCTGTCATTTCATCCTACCCGGAAATTGTCAAATTGTTGGTTTTGTGTATTTTTCACAAGTGAATGGGTCCCTAATCCAGTTTTTATTGTATTCTGGTTGAGGATAGTAATGTCTGGAAGTTTCTTTCAGATTTTTTATCTGTCCGATAAAAATTCCAATTATCTTTTGAGTTTCATTTTCTCTTGAGCTTTGTATGAAATCAAAGAGGGTTAGAAATTGGCTTCTAGTTTAAATCTTCAAATTTAGAAATGTCTACAGTCTTTCCTTCCAAACTTGAATTCAATTCACTTAAAAAGCCCCCAAAATATCAATTGAATATGCCATATTCGCTAGCTAAGAGAAGTCATCAAGCACACTTTCAAAGGGTAATTTTCTCAATCAATTAAAATATTATTTTGTCACTAAGTTCCAAGAATGAAATACAAAACCATTCCACAAAACAACCAACCAGCTTCAGTATGTAGTAGTTGATAATGAGGGTATTACATTTTATTTCATAAAACTTGAAAAATTCAGCTATATAGTGGGTGATATGGCTTCATCAAATATTATTCTTAAATGTATTGGCATTTTCCTGGCAGCAAGTGATCCATGATGGAGGCAATTGTGTGTCCAGATTCCTTTTCATTTAAACCTATCTCACTTACTGCTCCCGTCATAGCTCAAGTTTCCTGCTCATTTTGACCAATTTAGTTCATTTTTATAAAATCATTTACACAAGTGAAAAGTGCTTGGCCAACAGTGTGAGTTTGAAGAGGTTTACAGAATTAGAAATCTTTGTGAAATTTACCATGATATTTGTATGAAATAAAAGCAAGTAAAGTAGATTTGTTGGAAATATCCATGCCTTCGTCAAGTTGTAGTGAGAAATACTGACTTTTCATTTGATTTACAATATTGTTAAACGTCTCTGTGATTTGATCTTTAATTGTAGTGTCTGATAACAAAATAAAATGTAAGTCTTTTGCGACTTTATTTGCCACCATTTGCGTTATCATTATCTTTGCGGCAGGTAGAACGAAATTCTCTGCAATTGTGTGGGGGTTTTCCTGAATTTTGCTATTAAGTGAGACACTTCATAAGACGGTATTGGCTTGTACATTATTGCTATTAGTCGCGGTTTTCCTTATAAGTGTCTGATTCGCTTGTAATTCTTTCGATTCCATTTGGTAAAATTCAATCAATTTAACAGCGTATTGTTTGTTTCGAGTCTAGATAACGCTTAAGCTTTGCTGGCTTTATAGCTTCATTTGATAAAATATCATAAACCTATATGCATCGTATGTTATCAACATTATCAACACAAGTGCTTATAAATCCATAATTCAAGTACTCTGCAGAATACTTGCATGTCACAGTTTCGAAACCACTGGACTAATGTTATATTGCTCAGTAGGGTTTAAAAATCACATTAGAGTAAATTTCTTTGCTTGAAATTAATCATAACTGCTTGTTTATTCATTTATGTCATGATCTTGTTGATTCAAAATGGCTGTTTTCTTATTATTTCAGCGGTGGTGGCTTCAATGAAAGGCTCGACTACAGCAGCTGCGGTGGCTGCAATGCTCGCCTTCGTGCTCTTTGTCTTTGTTGCCTTCCTTGTCTTCCACAAGTAAGTAAGCCGGATCTTGTCTGGCCAGAGTGGCAGAAATTGTTAATGGTGACCATTCCTTTCATATTCGTTACTTTTCTTCCATTTAACTCAATCAAATGTTAACTCTGCAGTTAAACCTTGATTACACAAAGACTTGACTCACTAGTTGAATACTTTTTGACTGATATCTGTTTTAGTTAACCCCATGTTCTTTATTTAGTATGCATCAGTTAATATACAAACAAGAAGCAGGTGCAGTTGACTAATTCAAATAAAAAAGTTATTATGAGCAAAGTAGAAATTACATTTCATTCTGAAAATGTAATTACTATGAAAATTATATGTCTGAAGGAAGAAATACAGATGAAATTATTGGTATTGATAAATGCTTCAATACCTTACTTTATCTCTAGACTACAATAGTAAATTGAATCTAAAATGTATATTAGCTTGCCATCACAATCAATAACTGAAAAAACATAGCGTCAAAATTGGAAGTCATGTAAAAAAAAAAAAAATTCCGTCAAAGAAAAATATGGTCAGAATGAATTCTATTTATTATATGACTGGCATTTTCCTCTGGAAAACATCTACAATAGAGTTAGAAAATTAATCAGAAACATCTAGACTCAGGAGAATCTAGATGTTATTCAGAAATGATATGAAATGTAGAGATAAGTTAATCCATAAAACTTTTGTTGTTTAGTCATAATTATTATTAAATAAAATATTCTTTAATGTATTTTCTTTCATTTCAGAAATAATAACTTCATTTGAAAAAGAGCACAAATGCAATTCTTGGCTTAAAATAAAGATGGAATGTAATGGAATTATGTTATGATTTTCAGTTTGTCTTTTGATCTGGCTATCAGTCAAATTGAATGTACCCGTTATATTGTTTTAGTATTATCAACAAGAAATTTTGGCTTTTTGTTGCCTATTTGGATTCTTTAACAAGCAGATATTCCTTTGCTTATGAATTATTTCTGTGAATGTTAAAAGCTAAGCAAAATCTCCACATTGCATTATAAAATTTAGCAGTTTATGCTGTTAAGAAAAATTACATCTCAGATCGTGTCAAAAGAAAAATATTTTTGATTTCTTTGATGACATTTTGAAGCTTATAGAAAGTGAACTCTCCTTTAGAGAAACCAAAATAAGTTGAGATTTGATGAAGATTTAGTCTTTTTAGTTCATTAAGAACCAACATGAGTAGATGAATTTTAAACTTAGTCTTTGCTGTTAACTTTATTTTATCGTTTATCATACCAGGTTTGTTTTTATTTGGAAAACTTTCATCATATAATTCTTTAAGATGATATTGATCACCTTGACTGTCTGTTTCAGAATGTGATAAGTATATGTTATTAAAATTTTATTGTTCGTCTCTCTCCAGTTTTTTTTTTCTCTCTCTCTCTTTCTTTTCATTCCCAGGTTTTTACAGGTAGTAATCTTAGTTTGTTTTTGTATTGATTTCGATTAAGAAATAACTGTGTCTATTTGTCCATCTCAGATATCGTAGGAATCAAAAGATGAAGAACAATTTTGGAACGTCTGCAGAAGATACCCCTGAGACGCATGAAGGTAGCAAAGAAACTGACCCTTTCCTCATTGGGACTTCGTATGGTAAGATCATACATGCCAACCCTACTACAACTATTACAGCTATACAATCAACACAGTGTTGTCTAGCCACGTGTAATATATATATATATATATATATAAGTACGCACACTCCAGCGAGCACTTATCAGACATGTAATAGTAAACTGAGACAAAACCCTCTCAGCAGTTTTTCATGGACAACACATTAATAGAAAATCTTTATTTCCGCAACATGGTACACTATTTATTCCTCATATCAATGACACTATAAATTCATGCATTTCATGAATTTAATTTTTTTTATTCTATTCATATTTTGTGAGATAAGCAGTAAACTTTATCTCTGTTCACTCTAAGTAATTACTTCTTGATCTTGAAATAAGGATTTGATTTTGAAATCCAATATTTCTGTGACTTGTGTGTGTGTATGGTTTGTGGTGTAACTGCCGTGATTTTGAGAATATGCTTACAGTTCCGACCAGTGTGATATTGTAGACCTGCAATACCCACGTAGATGCCCTCATCATAAATGCCTGTCCTTTAGTGGAATGCTTTTCAGTTCTATTTTTGCCTGAAATTGCTCATTGGCTTTTTATTCAGATAGCAACAGCACATTTCCATTTTGATTTTCTGTAGCTTTTCTGTTCCTCACAGACCTTTCTCACCAGCTTCCTCGTCACTTCCATGTGAAATTGCAGGTCTACAATTTCTGACTGGAAAGCATTCGTCTACTCTTATACTATTTGTCATTCTTTCTTTTTCTTTTTTTTTTTTCAATGGACATTTCCGTTTTACCTTCACAGCAGTGCTCTCTTCAAGCTGTGTGGCTGTGCACTAGAGAAAATTATGCCACACAGTAAAATTCTAATAACACCTGATAGAGAATTAAATAATAATGGATAAATGATAAACAAAAATCAAGATTTTGAATAAATCATTTCTTTTATCGTAGATGTATCATTATTTTGTTATATAAGTAAGTGACCTTTGTTTCATGAACTATGGACAAAAAAAATCAATGATCGTTTTAAAATTACAAATATTTTTCTGCACATACCATTTCGTCAGTTGCTAAGAGGCTTTCCCGGCTCTGAACACGAAAAAAGTAGAGAAGACATTAGTGCATTTTTAATAATGGTTTTGCTCCTTTTTCTACAAAATAGTAATGTTAATAAGTCTTATAAAAAGGAATAGCCTCAAACAGAAAAAAAAGGAGCAGAAATTGTAATATTTCTATTATGGGCATCCAAATAATGCATTGTCATATTGGCATCAAAGCCATACCAGCATTGAAATGGTTTCATTTTAATTTTATAATTTCAACAGAATTGGACAGAAGCAACAGCGAAGTTTATGAGCAATGTAAATTGTAAGATCAGAATGAATTTTTGAGGTGTTCTTGAGGTAGAAAACCTTTGGGAAAAGGTTTTGCATAAACCTGGTATATATTCAGTATGATGATGAATCTTATAGTGACCGATTATTCAAAATTACTTGTCTGTGCAGTTTTTTTGTCTAATTTTGAGTGATAAGGTTTTGTAGAATTGCTGAACAAGCCACATTCGCAACAGGACTTCGTTATTGAAAGCAATTTCCTTAGAGATCAAGCTTGCATGAATGTTGGTTGTTGCTTAGAATAGAAAAGAATATACTTTATTTCACCAAATTATTTATAACATTTTTTTTATTAATATAGCTATTGATGAGGAGAGTACAAATCAGGCCTAATGCTTAAAAAGCATTATTTTTCAATTTGAAATTGTTTTAATGATGAAAAAAATTGAAATTAAAATGGAAAAAAAAGTTATTAATCCACCAATTTTAACATTCTTTTGTATTATAATTAAAATAGAGTGAATGGTATTCTCTAGTAGCTCCTAGTTTGGAAATGGAAGGGAACTTATGTAGGTGTGATGGTATGGCAGAAAATGACCTTGATTAAGATAGAGCAGTTATTGGCCTGTAAAAAGTTGGTATTTGAAAAACAAATAGATCTTCATGTAAGCATAAGGAAAAATGAATCAAATTTTTGATTTTTGCAAAATTGTATTTTGTGTTCATTGACACTGAATTATTTAAAAGTTCTAGTTTTGTGCCATATTCACTTGAACTAGAATATTTTTACCTCCACTAGTATCTATGGTAGAATATGGTTACTATTGCTAAAATACTTATGTCTTCAGACCAAAATCAGCTGCTGAAATAAGTCCATTACTTTGAAGAAATACAAGGGAATTAACTCGGTGTACATTTGCCAACTCCCTCTATCACAATTTTCATAATCAGCTTACCTAGTATTTTAAAGTTGCTACTCAATTCACCAGATTATAGTACATCTCATTAATTCTTTCACATAAAACATGATGAATATTATATTGCATTCTGGAGCAAATTTCATATTTTTTTTGTTTCTGATTATCAGGTCCCTTGAATTGAGTGAATGTTTGGATATCTGTTTGATGTTTTTGTATGTTTTTTTCACTCCTATGTTCACGTGTGTTAATGTGAATTATATGTGTGCACATGTTTTGTATGTAAGCAGCCATGCAACACAAGTTCAATATATAAAAGTATACCATGTTGCTTAAATGATCAAAACACTAATCAAAGAAAGGCAACAACCAAAACAGATTTCACCACACAAAATTCCACCTGAGTAACAGCTTCCTTAAAACGTTTCCTTCTCTTTAGCTATATTTTTTTCAAAACATTTCTCTGTTTTATTATTGATTATTCTGATATATTTGGGATTTGATAAATCTTTCCCAATATGATGTATAGCCGACACTCATTTTGAACTTTGGACAGCATATTTCTGTCCTTGTAACCATAGAACATCTTTGAATGTTTACTATTTAAGCTTTTATTTGATAAAGTCTGGTGACAGAATTAATTAAATCCTTCTTAATTATTAACTCCTACACTTCTTCTCTTTATATTTCTAACTGAACGATAGAAATATTTTCCTGGTTAGAAAAATACCTGTAAAACTGTTTTAAGAAAATCTTTTTCTAATTCATACAGCTAACATTTAATGATGTAGAAATAGAGGGAACAGTTTTATCTATTTCATGAGTAGAAATTTGCGTTCATTATGGTTGATATATTCAACTGTTTGCTGTTCTCTGCTTTCAGAATTTTAATCATCAGTCGTCTGTAGGCGTTGACATAGTCTGTTTTGGTTGTTTCTAACTTTAAAATGTACTCACAAAAAACATTTGTTAAATTGTGAATTCTATGAGTAGTTTATATTTTATGAGTTTTGTACTAATCTAAAGATGGCAGTGTGGCTTTCAGTTGAAATTATGCCCGTTGTAAAAATATTCAAGATGAACAAAGCTTTTATGATAATTCTTGTAGAAAGAAATTGGGTTGGCATGTATGTCAAGCAGATCCTTCTACTTCCTGCCCACTGTAGAAGGTGGCCGAGGCTGTCCCTGGCACTCATCTCTACTGTTGCTGTGGCTGCTGCTGCATTCATCAGCTTCAGGCTTCACTCATTCTCAAAACAACAGAATTGCTGCCCCTTTCTGTCTCTTCCCAGAAATTTCATATCACCTACAAATAAATCTATAAGAATATACTACCTCTATCCCGTAATAGTTGTTACATTTAGTAGTGACTTTTTTCTTCTTTTTAATGCATAGATGTTACAACTATTATGGGACAGAGGTGATTCAGACGAATTTTTTTTGTGGGATGAACTCGCTTTGTTGCCCACTGGCTATTTTTCATCTTTGCTCTCTCTTTTATTACAAAATATTCATTGCTAATCCATTAACTGCAGATGACTGAAATTTCAGTCAATGCAGTCCTATGGCTCAACTGCGAATGATGCAAATTTCCGTCAGTCATACAATGGACCCTTCCACTTGAAGTTACAAACAAATTTCTCTGCATGTTTCTGTGTTTCTAACTTTTAGTGTAAGGATCCATTGTTTACAGAAAAAAAAAATGTTCAGCTTATTTTGCGCCAATTGTATAATCTAAGTTACTGCCGTGTTTAGAACATGGCAACTGAGCTGCTCCTGACGCAGTTAATGGGTTAATATTTGGGTATCTTGAAGCATCATTCTTCAAATCTGTAAGGAAATAGTGTTGATACTATGTGAAGCCATTGGTTATTTGAGCCAGACAAACCATGAAATTAGTCATCAAGTATTATTAAGCTTGGCTTCACATAATATTAACACTTTTTGTAAACCTGTTGAAAAAAATGACATGATGCTTCAAGATCTTGAAGACTCAAATAAAATAAGAGGAAGAATAAAGATGAATATTTTAGTTTCAAGGGTCCCTTATTCAAATGATACTAAAAAAAGTTGGCTAATATTTTTTTAGATTTAAGGAACAACAATGCTTTTAACTTCAAATATTCTGAAATATTTTAAAGTTCAAGACAAAATTGTAAAAAAAAATAAAGTTCTAGAAATTAAATGCTTTTCAGATTGTTATTAAAAGTATGTCTATAAGTCCTGATCATATTTTATATTGATACTGTTCAATGAAAATAAAAATAAAAAAGTATTCTTGACAGATGAATATTAAATCATGTTGAATGTATCTTTTTCACAGTCAATGGTACAGATATTTGAAATAATATACTGTAACGAGTAAATACTATTAAAAATTATGGAAATTCAGTAAAAGAAAGCAAACTCTGATATTATGTGTATGATCAAATAATAATACTATATTGACTCTAAATAAAGACTACCAGAAGCTTTCTTTCTAGAATTAGAGTAAAAAGAAAAAAAAATGTATATTGCAATAATAATAGTTTCTTCTATTTAGAAATAATTATTTTGATTATTTGAATTTTAAAAATCTGATATCGGTAGGTGATTAAAAGAAAGGGGTAATTACTACCAATAAGATTTTGCAAAATTAAAATATGAAATATGTCCCTCCCCACCATTTTTGGCCTCTACATCTCCATTACTTCCAGCAGAGCCAGTCTCCAGCATGTCACCGCCAGTTCTTCAGTTTCAACTTCTGGCATGGAACATTGTCTGCAAAACATTTGAATCTGTTAGCATATTTATTTCAACTTCTGCTTCATTTGTATCTTCATTATGATTGTTACTTTGCAAGGCAGTAATTTGAAAAGATGTGGCTTTGTGAATGTGCTTTTTTTCCAATTATTTTAGATTTCTTTTCATTTAGGCTATAAATTGACCGTTTTTGTCTATACAATTAATGTTGCCCATATATGTTTCCTTTAATTAGAATAGACATTTCATATTAAAATGCATAGTTTACCTAGAAAATACACCTTATGTATATTGTCTGTCTGATTTAATGCCCTTGTGTGAATGGTCTCATTTGTACAGTTCTAAAGTGTTTTGTGGTAGTGCACTCTAAGATAATGAATGCCAGTTTTTGTTTGTTATTTTTGTTTATCGCACTCACAGAAGTACACAAATGCAGTTTGTAGTGATTAACTTTTCAAAGTTTTAAATGTAATCTAATAGCTTACTTTGTTATCAAATACTTTTCAACAAATTTTACTGTTACAATTGTTGACTGTGATTTAAACCAGAATATTAATGCAAAAATGAATACCTACATATCAAAATATAACCTAAAATTGTTGATTCATTAAACATATTTATGGAAGTTTTTTGTATTGTTAACAGTGAATTGCACTATGGCAAAATTTGAATGCAGGTTTCATTATTTTCCTTTTCTAAAGATCTCAGTAGAAGTTACTAAAAATGCTACAACAAATGTAAATACATTTTGATCTTGTGATGAGGGTGAATAAATATATAAAATTATTTCAGGATCTATTGTCTCTCTTTAGAAATTATGTAAAAAGATTGGTTTCTGAATATAATATAAGTTTATATTTATACAGTGTATAAAAATTGGATTTTACAAAATTCTTCCTTCTGTCTGGCTACTGTAAAAAAAAAAGGAAATTGGGCTAATTTTAACCATCAGTTTTATTGAAATTTTTTCAAAATGAAGTACCTTGCTTCATTGTCCTATTTTTGAAAGTATCTCATGAAATCTTTTCGAGTTTCATTTACCAGACTTTATTATGGATGGATTATTTATTACGCTATTTGTATTTATATGTATCTGCCAGTCATTTTTTTTCTGTTGCCTGGAATAAGAATTATAACTTTGACTGCAAAATCTGATTCCTATAGAATACTTTCCTTGATATTACGGTTAAAAATAATTCTAATATGTTAATTGTATGTTTTCATGACTTATATTGATAGAAAGATGATGTTACCAAATTCATTGTCTGTTTTGGTGAAAATATTTGTGGGAAGATTTTCAGTAGAGCCACGGAAAATTATCTTTTAAAAATATGTACAGTTACTGAGATCCTGAATAAGTATATTGCGTTAAGTAATCACAGTCCATCAGGTATATAAAAGAAAAATACTTAAAATCTTTCAATTAAGCTATCCTTATTATTTATAGTAATGATTCTATTCATAATGTTTAAGAGCTTGTACCCTTAAGATGATCAAAGAGATTCAAGGGAATGAAATATTGTTTCATAGTCTAAGCTTTTATTATTGAGAATATAAAAGAAACTTATTTGTGAGTATTAAGTAGTTTGACTTGTTTTGAATCTTTATAACAATTTTATATAATAAAAACACTTTAAAAATGTTAAATAATGTTTAATGCAATGTATTTGTCTTTGTTGCCTCATGATTTGAAAAAAAAATGTTCTTGTACACCATCTTAGTTACAAGGTTATCACTTAATCTGATATGACCTGTCAGAACAATACCCTTTTAAATCAAGAAACTAATTTTCATGTTTTTATAGCCAGGAGGAAATATTTTTGAAAACATATATGACAGCCGTTGAGTAGATCTGATTTTAGCCTACTGAATATTACACAATTCCCTCGATTAATCTTTTCCAGAAAATGGAGTCACGTTCATTCCTCCCACTACTCATTCTTCACCCGACCTCTCAGAAATTGGGGAAAGTGATGAGCCATTTTATGCAAACGTGAACACTAAAAAAATGAACAGTCCTGTACTTCTTGATGAACTTTATGATTATATCCAACAAAACAAGATGAACAATAATGCTGGATTCAAGAAAGAATTCAAGGTAAGTTGGGTGTTTTCTTTTGTTTTTTTGTTTTTTTTCAAATTTATTTTTCATTCCTTCGTTAAATTGGTTTTGGTGTTCCTGTCGATTTTTTTTTTTTTTTTTTTTCCCCTGCTTGTTGAAAAAAAAAATGAAATATCCATACCTCACATAAATCAATCACTTTAGCCCACACATGTACCAGAACATGCATCTGAAAAAAGATATCTCAGCTTTAGGCATTGTTGATCAACAGATACCTAAAAAAAGGTAATTTTTTAAAAAAGACAACAAAAAGTCGATTTTTAGATGGTGTCTAGTGGTGTGCTCATATTCACGGTTGTAGCCCCCAAAATGTGAACAGGAGTGCCCAGAGATGAACAGGCATCAATGCAGACAAGCAAAAAGAGAAGAATCTGTAGGCTACTTGGTTGGGTGGGCAGACTATTTGTGGGGCTACGGTGATTTGATTACCATCAATCCAGGTTTTATCTTTTCTCTAACCTTTTTCCTCCCTTCAGTTTTTGCTTCTATCACTTTCTCCATTCAGAACAAAACAAGATTCACTCAGTAACATAGGAAATGAGATGACTGGTTACTCTAAGGAACTTAGTTGAATTTTCATCCTCATTTTCTGTCCTCTGATAATCCAAGATATTCAACCGAAGATACAAACTGGATTATCAAATATTTGGACTATTTAAATATTTATCTATCTTAATCATTGACTCAAACGACTAATTATACTAGAAATTTCACAAGTTGACCAAAATATTTATCTTGGGAACACATTGTAATCTTGTATCTACACAAGGGAACAAACCAGCTCAGAAATTTAGGTTTAAGTAGGAGGGGAGATAATCCAAGCTCAATCTTGGGGTCTCACCCAAAACAACAAAGTCGACACTATTCCAATGCCTGATTTGGATAAGTTTCCGAGATTGAGCTTGGATCATCTCTTCCAGGCCAAATCTGGCAACCCTGAGTTACAAAGAATTGTTCTGATAATTAAATTCATTCTTTGTGTTGATCTCACAATTCAAGCATTCCATCTTTAAGAGATGTGATTGAACTGATCCAAAGGATTCGTGGACCTTGCGACAAGAGGCTGGTTGGTTTTCAGTAGCATAATCACTCTTTATAACCTCTTTATTATAGTCCATCACTCATGAACTAAGAGTTTGAAAAGATTGCATTTACAACATTACTTGCAAATGTGGAAAAGACCGTGGGAGAGAGACTATCCATCACTTAAATTAGACTCAGCGAGCATAGAAAAGCAATATCCGAAGAGGAAGTGGAAAAATTTGGTGTGGCAGATCATATCTAAGGGGAGAAGGGCATACATTACATTCTCTAGGGGGAAGTACAATTATGAACTGAACGCCTGTGGAGAGGGAGAAAATAGGGGGAAAAAAATCAACCTTCATTAACTTGTTAACAAGAAGCATGTCAGACTAACATAGCGTAACTTCTGTTGCTTAACAGAGACCTGGTGTGGAATTCTCTGCTTAGCAAAGAAAAAACTTGAGAAGATCCCTGTGTACAGACCATGGAATGATTTATATTGCACATGTTGCTGAAAATGAAGTAACCTATATTACAAGCATTGCTACGAATATTTTGTATTTTCTGTTTGCTACGATCTACTGGTTTGCATCAAGAAACACTCGCTTTCCATGTGATCAGTACACCTGGAGAAGGCTGTAGAATGGATCGGCCAAAACGGTATAAGAACAATATAAACAATGCGCAGAATAAGTTCAACTATCTGAATAACTCTCGGTATGATAATAACGTTCTTCAAAATGTGAAACACAACCTTGACATCTATCTAATCTCAGGCTCTTTTAGGGTTGATATCAGCCTTTTTGTTTGGGGGCAAGATAGGGCTCGCAATTGATGTAGGTTTGCCTGGCCCCTAGGAATTCCAATTCTATAGCTACGTCTATCCATTGTAGTTATGGGAAATGGTGGGCTAGAAGCCACAAGTTTTCGGCTTTTTTTCACTCTACGCTCACCTACATGTGACCTAACGGCTTTAAAATCGAAGGGAAGTAACTGATATGTATATTATTTCAAAATTAACTCCCTTACAATCTCGAGAAATTTTTCTCGTTCCTTTATGCTTTATACCAAAGTTTGAGAACTCGTTCATAAATTGGCAACCCTGGTCTCGATTTCTATGATATTTCAATTACATTAGCATTATAGGTTTTTATCCCTTACATTCTGAATTCTTTATTTTGTTCCAGAATTTTTAATTCTGTTATCAAGTCAGTTGCATAAGAATAGACACCCAAATAAGTTCCATATCTATCTTCTCTTGAATTATAAACTCATTAATTATAATCTTTTCAGCTTTGTTCAAGGTTTCTGCCATCTATCAACATCTCATTCACTTCATTAGAATTGCTTCCATTGTATCTCCTTTTACTCCCACTGAACACTTTCTGATTTGATATTCTAATTAATAACTACAGTTAAAAAAATCCATAGATTTTACTTGATTGGAAGAGAAGTGATCCTGTCTGTGATTCCAAAGAGAAGCTATGAAGTGCTTCCTCCATGTGAAATAAGAGAAATTCCTCTATGTGAAATAAGAGAAATAAGAGAAAATTGTATACTACTAATGTTGGTAAGATATACAGTATGAACAAAACTTCTATGTCACGTAGATTTTATTACAGTATATCATTACAATTGTTCTATTCAATTAATAGTTCATTTCTAACAGTACTTAATTTATGAATTAAACTTCTCAGGCATGTGTAGGAAAAAACTACTAATACTAGAGTGGCTTCCAAATGACTAAGAAAAGTTACTCCCCTTGAATTTTTTCTTTGAAAATTTTGAGGCTGGACATACATAAAAACAATTCCTTAAGAAAGGGTTCTGGGTCTGAATGATTGAAGTAGGTGTGAAATAAAGACATTTTTCATTTAATTTCATTCAATGAAGTATTATTAATCATTATTATCGATTTTTATGGCAAATTTCTACTTTCAGCTTGAATTTTTTGTAGCTTTTTTATTTTTTCAACCAAAAAAATTTTGTCTAAATTTTTTAGCAGCTTTTTTATTGTAACTTTTATTCATAAAAGCCAGCCACAAAAATGTCTTCCTCTCAAACCCCCATCCATCCCCTGGGAAAAGTAAATAAATTTTTTCAAGGCAGTTTTATCGTAACTTTTATCCGAGCTGGTTAAAAAAAATATGAAATAGCAACTAGAAATTAAGCTGACTGTAAAAAGTAGTCATAAAAATCAATATTATTGCTTTATAAAATACTTCATCAAATGAAATGAAATCAAAAATCATCCTCATTTAAAATGCAGTTACGTATCTCAGACACAGAACTCGTTTGTGAGGAATAGTTTTCATCTATGTTCAACCTTGAAAACTTTTTAAAAAAACATTCAAGAGGAGAAAATCTCTGTTTGTCATTTGTACCCCTCTCTTGTATTAGTAATAAAACAACATTGTATATTAAGGGTGTAGTAGTATCTGCTGTTTCAGCCTCTACTGTTGGTCTTTGAATATAGACTCCATGGATAAGGGTGGGTCTACTGTATTTTTTATTGATACTTTGCTGTGGTAAGTTCAGTTATCACTTTGAACTTAACAAGTAACTGCTATATCATTTTATACAGTGTTCTTGAATTTCATTAGATTTTGTGTATGTGTATCTTCTCAGCATCAGCGTGCTTCTAGTTGTCGTCTCATTAAATGATTTAATCAATTTTCTCTTTTTATGATTCCAGCAACTTCCTGAGGGTTTACTGGCAATGTGTAACACAGCCAGGCGAGAGGAAAACAAAGACAAAAACAGATATAAAGATATTATTGCTTGTGCGTATCTTTTCGATTGTCAATGTGAGATTTCTTTTTATTGCTTTTACTTGTCATATATTTATCAAGCCTGATTTTGTGTTTCATTCCTTTCATCAGATGACCATTCTCGTGTTCATTTGGACTTGATACCTGGTGATCCTTATTCTGACTATGTCAATGCTTCCTATCTTGATGTAAGTTGGCCTTTTCTTCTTCAACTCGTATAAGTCTACCCTCTGGTGTGCTAGATGGATTTCTGCTAATCAAAATTGTTGCTCTTGGAAAATAAATCCTCACGTGTGAGGAACTATGAGAATCTACTTCGAAACAATAGTTTGACCGTTATATTGGAGTCAGTGTGCCATATAAGAAAACCATTAGAAAAACCTTGTAAACATAGGTTTTTGAGCTTTCAATTTTGACCGGCTATGTGTCTATCACACTTACAGCCTGTACAAATGGAGCTAGATGAATGGAGATTTCAACATTCACTCATCATTGTATTTGGAAAAATATGTTTTTGTTTGTTGTTTTTTGTTTTTTAAATTCATCATACCTCCAAATAGGTTTCTGTCAGGGAGGGGGTCAATTTGCAATGTAATTTTTTTGCTAAATTGATCCCTTATGTCCGGCGACATTTGTGTTTTAAAAGTTCAGACTTTTTCAGTGATTTACCCAACAAAATATGAGAGATGTAACTAATTCTTTGATCACCCCTTTTTTCAAATGATCACCCCGGTACGGCTTGCTGCCAAAAGACATTGGTCGTGTGACTGTTTCTATTGACTGACTAACTGACTGACCAGATCTGTACCAAATTAGTTTTCATGATCAATCAATTTCTAAAAATCAAATGGAAATCTCTGAAATGTGCACATTCTTTAGTTAGTTTATCGTATTAATCATATATTAGTACTTGGAGAATGACTAATGTCACAGATTGTATGTCAAATAATGGTTTTAACTTGGAGGAATCAATGAGTAATGCTTTCAGAAGTAATTACAATTCAGATTTATTATTTATACGAATGTAATTGAAGTGTGAATCATCTTTTATGTTTATCTTTGAATATTCATGTGATTTTTACTTCATACAGGGTTACAAGAGAGAAAAGGCTTATACTGCATCTCAAGGTAGGTAAATCATACAAGATCTTTCATAATTAACTGAATTGAGGAATGTAATGCTATTAGAAGAAAAATGTCTATCAATCAAATGATATTCGTGGTTTCAAGACCAGTAAATTTTGTCTGCTTTTCAAACATTCATATTTTTGAGATATGTCTAATGGATTAAAGTAATTTTTGGTAGTATTGATTTAAGGGGAAAGAAATTTAACAGTGCTAAAGTGAGTTAAAATGAACCTGTTTAAGATTGATTCAAGTTGGTTGACTTATAGATACGGATATGTAATTAATCATTACTACCACTAAAATAATCGAATCAAGAAAAAAGAATATTTTCTTCTCATCAACAGATATTTTTAACTGCAAATGACTGAGATTTCAGTCATTACATTAATAGTAATTACTACAATTCTTTGTCACTAGCTGCAGTAAATGGGTTAAGATGACTGTTGAGAATTGACCTGAATTTTGATACGAGTATTATTTGTTTTTCAGGACCAAACAAGGCGGTGGTGAAAGATTTTTGGCGAATGGTGTGGCAGGCCAACATCTGCAAGATTGTCATGCTTACAGATACAGTAGAAGCCTGTAAAAAAAAGTGTGAGAAATACTGGCCTGATTGCGGCACACAGAAATACGGAGAAATTGTTGTGGAAAATATTGACAATGCTCAGTTCACAGATTATGTTATTAGGACATTTAAACTGAGCAGAGTAAGTTATGTTGTGCACATTGAATGATTCTTATTCTGTTTGTTAATCTTTTGAACCTTTAACCCCTGCGACTTGGGTTACCCATTACTTGTGCTACGGAGAGGAAATAATCAAATTTTGCTTCATCCTACCATCTAAATCCATGTTAGATTCTTGATAATCATCATAGTCTGTGAGTTCTTCTAATGAATAATCCTGATTGGAAAAATCTTCATTGTCACTATTTTTAAGCGCCTGTGACACTTCTTGTATAGTAAACAAAATACACCTGCTCTCCAACTTACAACCAGGTTTAGTCCTGACTGGCTTAAAAAATGGTCATAAATCGAACAGTTTTCTTTAACATTATTTATTCGTATCTTTCATTTTAAAAATATGATTGTTGCTATTTCATTTTGAGAGGTTCTATAAAAGAGTAAAGATGACAATTTCTGCATGTACATACCTAGATACACTCCTATAAATCTCTTATATAATCTTATAAACACATACACCGAAGAGTAATATGTATGGGATTCACATAGTATGTTTTTTATAGTTTTTTTTTTAGTATAAGTGTAATTTTTATACACTCTGGCACTTATACAGCTCTCATTCACTTGTATAACCCAGCAATTTTTCAATGTTTGCTCATATTTTTTTGAATTCAGAAGTGTAACTTTCACATTTAGATGATTTTTTTTATCGTATGTATAGATGGTCACAAGCTGAGGAGCTGGTGTAGATCTTATTATGCTTTCCGCAACTAATACTAGGAGCATTTTTGTTGGATTCATCCATTGCAAAATTCACGAGAAGTTGAGCACAAAGCACGTTCAAACTTTCAAGGAGCAGAAATCTCTCATCTCATGATTCTTTTTCTGGTGTATTATAAAATAAAAATCACCTTAAAATATCTGGGTAACGATGTAAAGTACTGTGCAGCCCGAAATATCAGGCTTATGAGTTCAAAGGGTTAAAGCCTATAAAATGGCGAATTGAAAAAAACAATGGTATTGGTGAGACATGAAATTGAATGTAACCCATCATCAGTCAAGAACTAAACTATCATGTGGCAAAATTTTAAGTCATGTAAAAAAAAAAAAATTCCGTAGAAGAATGAATATGGTCAGAATAAGTTCTATCTATTATATTAGAGACATTTTCCACTGGAAATCATCTGAGATAAAGTAGAGAAAAAAATACATCTAGATTCTCCAGAATCTAGATTTCATTAATGAACCTGTCTGTATAAAGCCCCCCAAAAAACAGAAATTAATAGAAAAAAATAGATGGGTACTGAAATCAATTTTCAAGTCGGCAGACAAATCAGTATTGCCAGGAGTGCTAAAAACAAACAAAGCCACACACACACACACACACACACACATTTATATTAAAAAGAAAATTGAAAAAACTTTTTAGTATCTTTCATGGCAACAGTTGTTCAATTTATAACCTTCTTCTATCCTAAATTGTTCCACCCATCCTGCAAATCTAATTGACATTTACGACTGACAATATTAATATCTTTATCATTTACTTGTTTTGAAGTCATTTCTTTATTTTCTGTCAATTGTGGGTGCAAGCTTAACTTGCCATTGACTTGTCACTACAGAATGCCTAATGATAATTTGAATGTTTGTTATAGAAGGCTAACAACGACCTTATAAAAAAGACATTTTTTTAATGGTTATTCATATTTCTGGACTTAAAAATGAAATTTAATAAATATTTCTGAGTGTTAATCACTATCAAGTTGTGTTGTTTATGCTGTTTATTCCATCTGGAAAACTGGGTTTTTTTACAATTATATCTATTACCATTCAAAATTATTCAGATATTATAGAAGCAAATTATATACAGATTAGTTTACTTGGTTTTAAATCTAAATTGCTCTGAATGCAATCTATGAATTTATTGTTAAATAGAATTGTGTTGTAACAAGCTGAAATCTTTACGGATTCAAATATGTCTTAAAACATTTGCAGTTTTTATTAGAAACCGTCTACCAAAACTGATAAAATAGGTTTCTTCTGTTTTATAGTAGGTTTGACTGGCTATGTATGTATCATGCATTACAGACTGTACCAATAAAACTAAAGGGCTGAAATTTTCAGCATTTACTTCTTTATTCTATTTAGGAAAAAAAACAAAACATTTTTTTTTGAAAGTTTCAACACCGCTATCCCAATGGGTTTTTAGTGAGGTATTCAATTTGCAATGTAAATTCACACTTAATTGATCACTTAGTTTGTGTCCAACAGTGTTCACATGTTTTTTGAAAATCTAGGTCCTTTTAACAATCACTTCTCAAAAGAAGGTGAGAGGAGTAATGTATCCATTGCTTACCCCTTTCTCCAAATTTTTTAATTGATCAACCCCAACATAGCCTGCTGCAGACCTGTTTTTTGATATAATTCAGATTCTCTTTCTCAACCTATTTAGTTATGAAGGCTTTCAGTTTGTTCTGAGTACATTTACACCATTTCAGTCTTCTAGTGATATCTCTTTTTGACAGATTATTCCTTATCACATGGTTTTTGTATAGACTATTTCATCGTTTTTGTGTTCTTTTGATTGTCCATAGAATGAAAGTTCAAGAATTGTAAAACACTTCCACTTTACAACCTGGTCTGACCATGGGGCACCAACGTACCCGACGACATTACTCATTTTCAAAAGGAAAGTGAAGATGTACAACCCAGACAGTATGGATCCAATCTTAGTCCATTGCAGGTATCTATTACACTCCATTTTTTACTGATGTCTCTGATCTTTCGGATAGATTTAACGTCCACTAGTGTCCCAAAATAGTTAACATAATAAATAAACAACAGATCTAATGAACATAGACATATGCAATACATTACGTGTGATGTTCAAAGTGACTGTTGTCCATTTTCAAGTAATACATTGCATTTGTCTGTAAAATTGTTTTGGGATAAATCGGATGTTGCTTTTGGGAGACGCTGTACAATTGTATGTATAATTTCCTTTCTTTTAAATTGCTGTTTTTTTGTTTTTTTTTTCATTGAACTTTTTTTTCCTCCCAATCTTAGTGCTGGGTCTGGAAGGACTGGTACATTTGTGGCCCTGGATTTTTGCATGGACCAAGCTAAAGCTGAAGGTTTAGTGGATGTACTGGGTTGTGTCCAGTTAATGCGAACAAACAGAGTCAATATGATTCAAAACTTAGTAAGTTGAATCTTTTTTTACTTGTAATAACACTTGTAGAAGAGTATCACCATATCACTATAGCCACGATCTCCGACTCTAACCAACTCCAAAAATAAAACATAGTGGCTCAATATTCTCCTTTTTTCACTTGTCTGTCTGTATGTCTATCCATGGATCTTTAGGCCAAAGCAAATTAGGATTTGTTATTTTGTAGGGTGTATTGATTTAGTCAAATTTTTGCACAGTCGTGTTAACAAATTCAGTAAATTTTCATGGAAATCTTTTCTTCACCTAAATTAGTTTGAAAATAAGGAACCAAGGCAACAAATTTTCTTTACAATTTGGAAGAGTACCGTGGATTTAGTCAGATTTTTACAGGTGTGTCGGATTAAGCATATATTTTAAAATTCAATTTTCACTAAAATGTCTCCAAGTTAAAATCTATTGAAAAGATGATTTTTGGAGAGTATTAAGAATTTGGCTAAATGTCTGTATGTAGAGAGCCAAATATGACATTTTACAAAAAGTACTGCAGTTAGTGGAGGAATACAAAAATTTTTTTTTTTATGAAGTTCCAATCCTGGATCTATATTATCAATATTGTCCTGTAAGTCAGAGATAGACTTTTAAAAATGTAAATATATTTATAGGTCCTAAAAATGCTGAGTAAGTCAGCTAAGTGAGTATACATATATATATATATATATATATATATATATATATATATATAGAGAGAGAGAGAGAGAGAGAAATGAAAGAAAATAATGATGAGCTGACAAAATGATTTCTTATAATGACACTGGCTAAAATGATCAGTTGCTATCTTGTATAATATTTTATTTCAAGATAGGTAGAGAAAATTTTTTTGCATATTTGCATGTGCTAGAAACAAATTAGGTGAACTGATGACTTTACTATATGCAATACTTCTAAATTTCTTTGGATACTACTCAGCATTAAAAGGAGTGCAATTTAAACAAAATCTTAAATGATGCCAATAAGTGAAAGAGGTTGAGAAAAATCCACATATAACACTGTGTGTATCCATATTATATACATATATAAATATTGTATGTGTAACATTTTTCAATGAGTGAATGGATACTACACTCTAAGGCAGAAATCATAGAATTTGCCTCTATGCAGAGCACTCCTCAGAATCTACACTCTGAGCCTAGGCAAAGTACACCTCAGATACACTGATCATAGACAGAAGAGTTGATAGATACATAAATAATCTTGTCATTTTTTTACAGTTTTCATACTAGTTATGAAACAGATTAAAAAAAATTTAATTTTAGTTTGTTTCTTGGGACTCGGGTACTTACTTGATTATCTCAAAAATATTTTTTAGGTGCTTAAATTGGAAAAAAAAATTCTTATTCGAATCAAGTAATTTTGCTTTTATATATGTAGATGAAAATGACAATTGGAAGGTGAAGTGAAAATCTCAAGAGATACAACTCGAAAATTTTTCATTATTATTTTGAGGGCATAGTTCAATGCATTTTGATGGAGACCCACCATCTTTTTCAAAGAAAAATGTTGGCGGCAGTTTCACAGAAAAATATACTGTTTACATTTTGATGCTGAAGAGGAGAATGTGGAAAAATTTTTTCTGTATTTGATTGTTTGATGTGGGAATGGAGGTGTTTGTATCTGGGTGATTGAGGGTGACATTTGGTTTGAAATGAAATGGGTCTATGAGAGGCGGGGTAAGGGTATGTACATATCTTGTCTCGGTGGATGTTTGGCTCGTCTCAGATTAGAGAGGCAGTGAAAATGGTCATCTCGGGAGGAAAAGTGGATTTTGTTATTATATATATGATTTTGAACATTTCCATGTGAAAGTATATTTTTTATTATTTCATATAATTTATTCATTGATTTTCAGGACCAATATATATTTGTGTATGATGCTTTGCTTGAGGCTGTGAAGGCTGGTGATACAACCATTCCAATGTCAGTATTCAATGAAACTTATCAGAAGTGGGGCACCCCAGACCCAAAATCATTTATGACAAAAATAGAAGATCAATTTCAGGTAAGTTGATTTGACAAAAATTGAACCCCTCTTTTCACATTTTTTTTTCTTATAATCTTTCTTATTGTATACTCCTAATGGAGCATAGGGCCACATTGCAGTTTCAGTAGCAGCAGGTAGTTTTTACAGAGTGGAATTATTTGCCCTACACCCAAGATGGACTGCCTTACTGGGCTAAAAGTTTCCAACTACCCATAGGGGGGTGAAGGGATTCATGACTTTCCTATGGGTGTTAGTACAATGTGAGCATAAACAGTTTCTGCTGAAACTCGGTTCTCTTTCCCATTTTCCTGGCCACCCTGCAGCTCCTAATTTGGTCAGTTTCTTGAAAATCATCAAACTGATCTTCAGTTTAGATTATTTCGGCTGTAACATTACAAGTATTTTTTTAGATGCATCTTCGCATCTCTATAAGACACTATTAGGCAGTCCTCAATATGTTAAATATCCATTTTATCCCCCATATCATGTTGGATTGATATGAAATTTGGTCCAGATCTTTGGATAAATCATTTTCCTCCTCTTAATACTACCGCAGAGGGTGGAGCATCATCAAAGATATTGTTTTGGCTTTCATCTTTCGTGTTTGATAACATTAGAGCAAATATTCATCTGTGTGTTGAATCTTTTCAATTTCCTCTGTGATGTAATAGAAAATGTAGATCATTACTTTTTCCTCCAATTTTCTTTACACAGTAATTGTATATGTTAGCCTATGTATATATATATATATATATATATATATATATATATATATATATATATATATGCGCACACTCACTCTACAAATCAGGAATATAATATGATATAATGTAATACGTTATGCAATGTGCCATAGAGTGCTTGATACATTAAACATCAAGTTGATCTAGAGTAGAGCTCAAAATGGATTCACCTCACAAACATGTCTGAAGAAGCCCAAAAGGGGGAAAAAAAAAACACGTGTTCGTATAGCAAATCATTAGTCCATTATATATATATATATATATATATATATATATATATATATATATATATATATATGTGTATATATACGCTAACTGATGTAGACCAAAATATCATCCGTACAATTGGATAGAAAAATATGTATGAAGAAAATTAACCAAGAGAAACTCATTTTAACTGCAATGTTTCTTTGTAGATTAAAACCTTTTTGTCTAATCTGTCTTCAGTGTTCCATTGATATAATCTTGTTTCATATATTCATCAGAAAGAAAGCAGTAGTAGATTAATATCGAAATTCTAATTCAATACCATCAGCCTATAATAACTAATTATTATAATTTCTCAAACAGCAAGATTCTGCAGGATATTTGAAGCAGAGAGGAACTTAGTTTTACTGTGAAGAGAAAAATGGTGGAAGGAAGTTCTATTGCTCAACTTTCTTTGTCCCACTATTATTTTTTTTCTGAGACTATTGCAAACAAAAACCAAAAGACTGTTGAATGAACTCATCTTACCTTTTCCTTTTGCAGGTATTGCATTTACTTTGTCCACCATTCCAACGAGATGAATGCCGTGCTGCTTTAGAGAGTGAGAATCTCAGTAAAAATAGATTCAAAAATATTTTACCTGGTAAGTTGGCATTTTTTATCGAATAAATTTTTCAGTATCGTGTCTGTATGTGTCAGGGTAACTCAAGAACGAGACAACATATCCCAAAGAATTTCTCTATGTGTATCAATCGGATCTCCTGGCATGTTTTTTTTTTTTTTTTTTTTTGCAAGGTTTTTGAAAATTCCTCACCCCAAATAGTGTGGTGGGTTCTATATTCAGACTCACCCCAGTGATAATGATGATTTGATTTCCATTCATCTATCTATATGATACAGAAAGTCAGATTCTGCTTATCCGTATGTGATATTGGAGTAGCCAAAATGGTCAGTTGTAGCCAGAGGTATCGAAATGGAATACCTCTCCGAAAAAACAGTTTTGATCTCTTTTTTAAAAAAATTTGTGAGTCAAAATTGAGATGCATTCTTAAGGCTGGAGTGTCTTTAATGCTGGGAAATACATTATGAATTAGCAGATATTTTTTTCTCTCTGTCTATGTCCAATGTAATGATTATTTTGCCTGTGATTGGAAATTCAGAATATAGTAGAATAGAATTGCTTTTTATCATCAGAGCTCAAATGTTAAACTTTTTTTTTGTATTTGTTCCATTTTTGTTGACAAAGATGAAGCAATCATTTTTTCTCAACATCCGAGATGGCAAATAAAAGGCTCTTTCAGATGAAGATCCGACAAAAATCAAGTTCTGATTACTTACTTATCAAATGTACAGAAAATTATGAAATAGTGGATATTTCTTCCCAAACTTCATGAAGGAGTTTTTTCCTTTTTTTTTCATTTTTTAACAGCTGATGAAAAGGGATATCTCACTGAAAGATACACACCAAAAATTATTTAAGAAGACTCCCCTTCTGTCTTGGTAGACAATGGAAGGACACTGAAGTGATCTCTCCAGGGCACAAGACTGGGCAAAGGGCATGGAGATTCTCAGATGATCAGTCAACAGCACTCTCACTCTCAGTCTGATGCACTCCAAAGGAAATTAGTCTTACATTTGGCATCAGCTTAGTTGCTTAAGTCAGAGTTGGTATCCAACTGACTTAAGGGGGCTCTACTTCTTGGTATGGAATCAGAGTTGCCCATTTCCTTTACTAATCGCCATTCATGGCTAGAAAGCTTAGTCTGCCCTGCCACAGACCCATAGCCAGGGAAGAAGTGATAGATTCATGCCTTTCTCAAGAACATTGGTGTTTAGTGTCCCAACTGGAGTTAGAACTCAGTTTACCAGTTTCATTTTCTGTACTGCTAACAGTCATGGTCAGCCGTTTCTCCAATATGAAGTTTTTAGCCTGGTAGTTGGTATTAAAAACAGAAAATTGACTCTTAAGTTCATGGAACACTTGTAACTGCTTTATTGACAGTGGAACTCTCCAATGATCAGAATTAAGAATGATCAATGAAATTGATTGGAAATTTTTTTTTTAATCACCTAGTGCTTCAAGAGGGATGATTTAGATCAGGGGTTATTTCCTTTGATAATGATAATCATCTTTTTTTTTGAATTCATGAGTTGAACTAAATCCAAGTTGCAGGATCATAAGGTCACATTGAGATTGTAAATGACAAATGGTGGAGAGAATGAACTGTGAATTGGATTTTGCTTAATTTTGTTTGTTGAAATTTCTCTTGAGTTTTCTCCACTGAACAGGTAAGAATTTTGAAAATTCATCACAAAATTTGTATCTACCAAAAATTTATTTTTCATCTTCAAATTTGAAAATTGCTCAACTCCACAATTTTTTTTCAAATAACTATTTTGACCTATCAACTTGTCTATTGCAAGATAACAGCCTGGTCCATTGCAAAATGATCTAGTAGATACCATCTCGCAACTGAGTTGCCATCAATCTTAATAAAACAGAAATTTTATTTTATTTTTTGGATAAGCCATAGAATTGGAATGATAGTTGATGGATTGAGAGAGAAATCATTTTTGGAAGGACAGAATTTATTTTAAATCTTATTTTCTCTGTAGGGAATTGAATTGTGTTCTTTAGTATACTGTATTATCCACTTATATTTGATTTTTTTTTCTCATATCAAGATATCTGTACATAAAATTTCAGAAATAGAAATCAGCTAAAAAAAAATGCGATTAGTAGAGAAGGAAAAATGTTTCGAAAAGCAATCTCATGTACAACTAAATTGTTAATTTTTTTCAGCCAATCGGTGTCGACCTTACTTGTATACAATAGCTGATGATTGTAATGACTATATCAATGCAGTTTTCTTACCGGTAAGTTTATTTCATTTGTGTTAGAAAAAAATGATTGTCTTCAAGTACATGTGCGTTTGTATGTGCATAAATGCTTATCTTTATTGAAAATGTTCATTCAAAAGTTTCTTTTATTCACTGGGATAGAAAGAGAAATTTATCTACTTATAAGACGCCATATGAATGTTTATATCTTTTGGCTGTGGATATTTTTGAGGGAGATAACTATCAAATGCTAATTATAAAGTTATCTCCCCATTTTTTTTTTTTGCAGAAGACAACAATGTTTTTGATATTTTTTAGTAAATTACAAACAATAGGAAAATTATTTAAATACAGCTGTTAAATTCTTTACGGCAGGGGTAAACTACTGATATAGTAAATTTGAAAGTTGTTTTTTTTTTAAATATATTTTTGAGGGATAAGTTGTTTTCGTGTGTGTTCTCTATCTTCAGAGCAATAATTATGAGATTTTTATTCATCTAATTTGGTGCAAACACTTCCAAGTTTCATTTTCTTTGCTGTATTAGATCATTGGGTTTTGTATATGTGAACAACAATAATAATATTTGTATTTTGTTTCCACAACAAGGATTTATTTGTTTCTTATTATTACAGGGCTACACTAAGCAGATAGCATATATTGTCACACAGATGCCTCTGCCAAAGACATTAGCTGACTTTTGGCGATTACTTTATGATCATCAATCTGATACGGTGGTCATGTTGAACGAGTTTGACCGCAATGACAAGGTAAATCAGTATATACTTATTCTTTTTCTAAAGAAAAAAAAATCTTCCCTTGTAAAATTAATTGTGCAGTTGTTTTGTAAGGAGTTGAGAGAAAATTTTGCATGGAAAAAATGGATTCAGTGTATTATTGTATGCATTTAGGCAATTGTTACTTGTTCTTAGCTACAGGGTATAAATAAGAAAGCATTCAGAGTGTGCATACCTCTGCTAAGGCAGGTTAATCATGGTGTCTCAAAAACCAAAACAAGAAAGTGGTACGACAAACCTGTCCTTCACTCCTTGAAGTTTATTCAGTCCTCCATGAGACCCTCAAAAGAGGAGGAAATCAAGCGAAGAATCACCTTAGGATGGCAAAACTTTGGCAGAGCAAGCTCAACCTTCAAGAACAAGATCACATTAATCCTAAAAAGAAGGTTGTATAACCAATGCATCCTTCTGATAGTCACTTATGGAGCTGAAACATGGAACCTAACAAGACAGATCCACAAATTGAGAACCATGTAACATTCACATGAGAGAATCATGCTCAACCTCACATGGAGAGACCACAAGACAGTGCAATACATCCGGGAGAAGACAGGCGTCAGGGACATCATAGAATCCATTAAAAAACTCGAATGGCAATGGGCTGGTCATGTTGCAAGAATGGCAGACAACCGACGGACTCATGACATGGCTCCCCAGAGACCACATACGCAACCAAGTCCAGCAGAGTATAAGATGGAGAGATGAGCTAGACAAATTTAGAAAATACTGGCTCCGCGACACCCATGATAGAGAAGTGTGGTGAATTCTAGGGAATCATTTAGAGACTGATGATGATGATGGAAACAAACCAATTATAAATATTCTATTTCATTATTTACCTCTGCCTACTAAGTTGAGAGAGGTATATATATATATATATATATATATATATATATATATATATATATATATATATATATATATATCCATTCGTCTCTGTCTGCATGATATTTCCAAATATCCACAATTAAATTTATAGAGGGTTGGGCCATGGTATATAGAAGAAATGATTACATTTTTGGGCTGATACAGAAATTAGTTTTTGATTGAGAGATTTTTTATCAGTCTGGTGGAAAAGTGGTAAAAAACGAACGTTGAATAATAGGGCCAAATTTGAAAACCAAGGGAAGTAATTCAATATTGATTTTATTCTATCCCTTGTTTTTTTCATTTTCATTTTCATTCAGTTTTTAGTTAATGCACATCTCTATTACTTTATCTGTTACTCCTCTCTATTCTCTTATCTGAACATTCGTATCTGAATAATTGGTTGATTATTTCATTTTTTCAGACCTGTGGCTTATACTGGCCTGAAGAGTACGGTTACACAGTTGAACATGGCCCACTTAGTATCCAGTTGCTTTCATCATCAGAAATTGACCCTATTGTGGCCATCAGAGTTTTCCAGTTACGGCACGTTGGCAAGGTGAATATGAAATGCTTTTTTTTTCAGATTCTTAAAAATTTTTTGTTATCTCAATGTACTTCAATGAATTTGTAAGTACACTAAAAAGTCTTTTTATTAAATTCTCAATAAGTGTAGAAATGTTTTGCACTTTCCCTTGTAAAAATTTACAACAATGAAGCAGTATTGATTTTGTTATATCATCTATAAGTTTATATAAAATAACTTGGAGTTGATATCAAAATTATTTGCAAAGTTTCGTGTAATAATGATTTTAAAATTATGAATTAGAACTCATCTCAGTAATGCCTCGTCTCTGATTCTTTGATTTTGAATGATCCATATGGAAAACAAAGAGAAGTTCCCTTTTATATTATGGCATTTTGAATGGTTTATGGCAACCTAAAACTAATTGAGTGTTCACCAAATCTTCATAAACTTTTGGGACTAATGTTAAGTGATGCAAATCTAATATGCTGCTTTAATTCAACAATATTATTTGGAAGTTGAAAAACGTCAGTCAGTGTTATTACCAGTGCACCTCTGCCGTCATATGGAACATTTGGATACACGTTGCTTTATATATACGTGGTTCGTAGGAAAAATTCAGCAAGGGACGCAACTCTTCTACATCATTTTTTTATGTTACATTCCTTTAGTATCAATATTCAATTCATATTGAGTGTTATGGACAAACAATCAGTCACGACCCCAAATGTTGTATAACTTAAGGGTTGAATAACGGACAGTGATATTTTCTATGTGATGATCAGGGAAGTAAAAAGAAAGACTCTGTTCAAAATCTGCGACATCGTTTATACAATTTTTGATAGCATTTGGCAACATTTGTTACAGTAATGAAATTATTTGTTTCCAATTTATTTTCAAGTTAATCGCCGTTGAAACATCCTTAACAAATAAAATCATTGCATCAAAAATAGATTAAAAATATTGTCTGAAATGCAATATAATTCATTGGGAAATGAGAAGATATAGATATATATATATATTGTAGTCTTTCTTTCACTTTCTGTGTTTTCATCTCGAGAATTGATAGAGATAATAACGGAGGAATAATATTATGTAGTATAACATAAGAGAAAAAAAATTCCTCCTTTTTTTTCTGCTTCTTTTTATGATATCTATGAATCCATTCAAATTTGGTCAGGACGAAAAACTTTTTAGCATTTATTAAGCTGCTGACTTCAACACAGTTTAAAATACAACATAACTTCTGTAGTTATGGTTGCTTCTGAAATTTTAAAGCTTTTTTCTGTCAATTCAGTTGCAAAAGGCTAATCTATTAATTGTTTTGCTTTCTTGAATTTCTGTTGTTGAATTTTTATCTTTTTTTAAATTCTGTTTCAGGGTGAAGAACGAGCAATCAAGCAGTTTCAGTTTAAGGCCTGGCCTAGTCAGCAGAAATTGCCCAATAATACAGCTTCTATCCTCAGGTTGTATCAACAAGTCCAAGAATGGCTCACACAAAATGGAAGAGGACCAATCACAGTCCATTGCATGTAAGCAGACAATTCTACGATATTGAATAACCGTAGCCACCAAAGTTGGCAGAGGGTTCTATCCTTTATTACGTGTGTGTGTATGTGTTTCAGTGCTCCTGGACATAACATTTTGTCTGCAGTCTTGAAAATTGGCATCAGTACTCCACTAAACCCCTTTATTGATTTTTTTTTTTTTTTTTTTTTTTTTTTTTTTTCAAAGAAAGCTTCTTTTTTTTTTTTTTCACCTTATTTTGACCGGTTAATCATTCTTCAGAATTTACAGGTTTTTAAAAAAAATTCTATTTTAGATGTTTTCCAGTAGAAATTACATCTAGATTCTCCTGTATCTAGATGTTTCTCTACTCAATTTTAGGTGTTTTTTAGTGGAAAACGCCAGTGATGTCACAAATGGAATTTATTCTCCAATGGCGTTTTCTTACATGACTTGAAATTTTAACGCTACGGTTGTTCAATTATTGACTGTGTCTTTTACGCTCTCGTTTGCAGAGATAATTAACTTAACCCCAGCTCTCATATTCAAGTTCAACGGTTCATTTTTGTGGTAGTTTTCTTTGCTATTTGCTTGCATCTATAGATTTATCTTTGTATTTTGTTGAAACCTTTTTAATTATTGCTGGTTCATTTTACCCTTTCATGGGGCTATGATTCCTGATTCAAAACACAAGTATAAAACGTGTTAACCAAAAGCCACATGTTGGTTTGTTTCCAAGAGCTTCAAGCGAACACTAGAGTAAAATGAATCCACGTATCTTAGTCTTCTATTACTTGCATTTAATCTGCCGAGGTAAATGAGTTTGACACATCTGATTTAAGGTGTCTGACTTCCAGTAAAGCAGCATCATTAATCCAAATTCTATGATTTTGTTGGTTAAAGAAAAGACTTGAAAAAAAAAATAATGCTCGTCTGTTATTTTACCCTATATTGTGCTTGGCTAGTAATAATTCTTCTATGTATAATCTCTGCGCTTCTTAAATCTTTGATCTTTTTTCTTATCTTTGATGCTATATATAAAGTACACTTTTACTATTTGGTCAAGTATTTTCTTGTGATTTATTTGAAATCTTTTGATAAATTTAATGAAATAATGTATATAAAATGATTTAATGTACTATGAGGTTATTGTTTTCTTTCCCCCTCGTGGCATGTATTTAGTTTATTGATCGAATGAAGCCATGTATAAGCATTCAAAGACACAAATCCTAAGTTACTGTTTAACCTGAAACAGGTATCTTGGTAATTCTGTTTAAAAATTAATTTTTTCCATTAATCCATTCATACCAGCCATGAATCGTTTCCCCTGGAAAGTATGCTATAATGATCACCATATTTCTTTGAATTAATTATTAAAACGTATAAAAAATGAATTTTTTTTTTTAACCAGTGAAAATTATTTTAGCCATTTTCACTATAAGTACCCAGAGTACATTTATATACTGAGATGATGATAAAAAATTTCAAATACAAACTCTTGGTTGTTGAAAAAATTTTCAATATATCTGGAACCCGCAATAATCTGGACCTGACTTTTGGAGGGGTCTCTATCCTTACTATGAGATCCTTGCTAAAAAAATTATTTTCTTTCTTTTATAGGGATGGAGCTCGACGTAGTGGCCTCTTCTGTGCAATTTGTGCCATTTTTGAGAGGATGAAAGTTGACCGGGAAGTTGATGTTTTCCAAACTGTGAAACAAATTAGAGTAAACAGGCCTCAGTTTATTGAAGATGTTGTAAGTAAAAAATGGTTCACCTTTTCTGAGGACAATTGTCAAACTCTAAACTTATTGGTGTATGATCTGACAGAAATTATTTTAAACTGCATTATTTCATATTGAAATTCTATCTGAAATAATCTCCCATTATTACACAGTGAATGTTTCATTTTGCTTCAACAACGGAAATGAATAAGCAATTGAAGAAAATGGGGCTATCAAAGGAATTGAACCTGCAACTGATAGGGTAGCTACTCTAACGTAGTGTTGCTCTTACCATTGAGCTGAAAAGTCATCAATAATGTAAAGGCCCAAATAACTTTTCATTTTCTCAATTTATATCTAATGTCTAGGTGTTTAATTTCAGATGGATGGGCAATTGGTGAATTATGATAAGATTATCTATTTATTTATTACATTATTTACATGTTTATTTTCATTTGTACATTATTTAGACAGTATTTATTACAATCTGAATTATTTACAAGATTGTTACTGTTTTAGGAGTCAAATATTTTCATTTAGAACAAATCACTAAAATCCCACTGCTTTAATTGTTCACTCAGCTATTTTTCATTCAACAAGACATTTTGTGGAACAGATTGTCCTTGTTAAGAGTGATATCACCTTAGATATAAGATTTATTCTGAGCTGTCTTAACTATGTTTTTGGTTCATATCCAATACCATCTAAGCTAATTTGTTGTTAGTACGAGAGATGAAGGTTTCTCATTGATGTCGAATGACTATGAAGTACAAATTTCACTATCTGAAGCCTTGTATCAGAAGTCACACTAGGTTGGCAAGCTTTCAGTAGAGCAAGCTGAAAAAATCCCACTAGTCCTGAAAAGAAGGATATACAAGCAATGCATCCTCCCAAAAGTTTACCTATGGAACCTGACCAGAAGACTGACCCTCAAACTGAGAACCATGCAACGTGCACGTAAGAGAACCATGCTCAACATCACATGGAGAGATCACAAGACAGTACATTATATTAGAGAAAAGGCTGGAGTCCGAAACATCATAGAATCTGTTAGAAAACTCAAATATCCATGGACTGGATATGTTGAAAGAATGGCAGACAACTGCAGGACATCACAACTCACAACATGGATCCCCTGAGGTCGGGTGTGAAGCTGTGGCTGATAGAAAGTAAGATGGCGTGACTAGCGAGATAGATTCAGAAGGTACATGCTCCACAATGCCCATGGTAGAGAGGTCAGGCAAATCTTGGGGAAGGTCTATGTCCAACGATGGACACTAACAGACTGATAATGATGATATATATACCTGTGTATGAATCTTGAGCATCAAGTATTTCTCTTAATGAATCATATTAGTCTATATAGACCTTATAAACTTGACACAATGCTGCCTTATGTTAGAGGGTCAATTTTCCGGCTAATATTGGACTGAATTTTGAATTAACACTTTAGTTTGGGTGTGGATTTATAGGCTGACATGTATGATGACTTTCAACATTGAGTCTTTCAGTGAGTTCTCACCTCTTTCTTGTAGTTTTTATTGAAAACAGTCAACTAAAACCGATAACGTGTGCATATTGCATGTGTAGGTGGTACCAATGGTGCTCGGAGACTGAAAATTTAAACATTTACTCCTCCAGGGGAGGGGGAGGTTCTTTTGAAAATCCCTCCCTCAATAGTTTTTAAAGGGGGGGGTCGATTTGCAATGTAAGTTTGTGCTAAATTGATGCCTTAGTTTATGTATAGCAGCATTGATACTTGTTCTTCTGGAAATTTGGACTTTAGGTTATCACCGCCCAACAAAAGGTAAGAGAAGTGAATTTATTCATTGATCACTCCAAGCTGTAAAAAGATATTGGTCGTGTGACGATTTCTGTTGAGTGATTAACCAATTTATATATTTGTTAACCTTGAAATGAATTATATTGACAGTCCTAAGTATATCTTCTTCTTTTTTTTTTCCTTTTACAGGAGCAATATGATTTCTGTTACAAAGTTGTGCAGCAGTACCTTAATAGCCAGTGAACTCTACCAACCACGAAGATGACGCATGGAGGTTACCATGGTCACACTGCCGAATCTTACTAATTATGCCATCAACATTCATTCATAATATTTAATGTCAAGAGGAACATTTCCTGAGTGATGATATGCAGATCAGCTGTCCGTTTGACAACATTCCTCCTGAGAGAGTCATCCATGAACTCATGGAGTTTACAAGTGTTGATCATTGGTGACTGCCTCTCCTTCTCCAACTCTTCCCTCTGTTCTGCTTCATGACTGGCAGCTCGAGTACCAAACTGCTGCCAATTGATACGAAGGGAGGTAATGCTGAACGCTGTCAATATGATTTCTGTACTTTGATCTTTAAAAATGAATTCATGGCATATGTCTCCTGGAATGGAAAAGGCAAATGCTTAAAGTAAAAAAAAAAAAAAAAAGAAAACGAAAAAAAGAAACGTGTCATTTTTTTTTTTTTATCTTCCCTCTAATGTATCTCTGGAGAAAAGCAAGATCACACTTCTATGTTGCAAGTGCAAAATCTTTCCTTATATGGTCATGAGAAAAAAAAGAATTCTTCCCGAGTTGGGTACTGACTCCTGTGTAAGGATTTTGGTAGAGATTCCTTGGCCATTTTAATTTTGAAACTGTGCACATAACCTCTCTGTTGGCATTTAAATCATTTAAAAGCAACTTGTTAAACAAATTATTCATATTTTTGAACAGAAAAGAAAAATGTCTCTTATTTCTTATTCAGTAATACATTGGAGAGCATTTTTGTCTTTTATTTTTGAAAAGTGGAGCTTAGTTGGCTCCAAAAAAAAAAACAATCATTAGAAATCATGCTTCAACCCAGAATATCCAACAGGTTATAGCTTATGACCCAAACAAAAGGCGACTAGTCTCGTGAGCCTCATCTAACAAGATCTGAAGCAAGTTACTCTGATGAGATCTTATAAGGATAAGCTTCTTGGGATCATTTAAATTTTCAAATACCCATCAAAACGAACTATTCTGCTAAACTTGCTTTTAAAAAACGTGTCCTGGGTACAGAGGGTTAACTGGTTTGTTGGTAAATATCACTCTATCTGTGCAGATCAAAGAGAATTTACAGGTTTACAACAAAACCAGCATATAAGATTTCTAATTTATTCACTCTTCTCTTTCTGATGCATAGCCCGTTTAATACACCATGCTTCCTTTACTCTGGCTCTGTATCAAGTGATTTTTTTCCCCCCAAACAGTTTATGACATTGATGGGATAAATGCTGATAGATTAAGAAGTTTTGTATCACTGAACAGTCTGTAGATTCTCTCCCCTATAAAGTGGCATTCTGCTTTGTTGCCAAGTGCTGTGCATTGATTATTGTTGAAAATTGTCTCATGGTGTGTTGTCTTGGTCACTAGCCAGGAATAATCGACCACTAGGATATAAATGTGAGTTGGTGTTTGCATCTGGTCATTTTCCTGTGGATATTAGCTTTAAAAAAAAAAATAGCTCCCACATAATGGAATTAAATACAAAGTGAACTTTGACATTGTGTTTCTCTCTCTCTCCATTTAGTTAGCATTTGTTTTTATTGTTCATTTTCAAAAAGAAAAACAAAACAAACAAAAAAAAAATGGTGCAATAACAACTGAACTGTATACCAAACGGCTTCGGCTGATCATAATTCATTTTATACTAAGAGTACAAAGCAAAAATTAGATAGCAATTTTGTGGTTGATGACAGAAAAAGAAGCATTTCTCTCTCTCTCAACAAACCTTTTTTTCTGTTTATGTGGAGCTATATTAAGTTGTGAGAAGATAACATACAATGCTTTCTGATTTTAACAGCCATAAATGAAGTAGAGATCTGTTTTCAAGCATAATGACAAAGGAATGGCAAGCTTGTGACTGAACCCTATTGTTATATAGTTGTTGTCAACTTAATTTACGTTCTCTCCTGCTCCCTTGCTTTTGCTTCAGCTCATTGCTTCGATGGCTGTTAGTCTACCTGCCTTGTTGCTTGCCATGTCTGTCTTCCCTAAATGGCTAGTCCTTATTCCTTCCTGTTCCTTCTCAGAGTTTCCGATCTTCCGTCAGCCTTCCCCGAGGCAATGTCTACTGTCGGCCTCCCTAAGGCAATGTCTACTGTCGGCCTCCCTAAGGCAAAGTCTACTGTTAGCCTTCCTAAAGCAATGTCCACTGTCGTCCTTCCCGAGGTAATGTCCACTGTCGTCCTTCCCGAGGTAATGTCCACTGTCGTCCTTCCCGAGATAATGTCTACTGTCATCCTTCCCGAGGCAATGTCCACTGTCGTCCTTCCCGAGGCAAAGTCTACTGTCAGCCTTCCCAAGGCAATGTCTACTGTCGCCCTTCCTGAGGCAAAGTCTACTTTTAACCTTCCTAAAGCAATGTCTATTGTCGCCTTTTCCGAGGCAATGTCTATTGTCGCCCTTCTCGAGGCAATGTCTACTGTCAGCCTTCTCGAGGCAATGTCTACTGTCAGCCTTCTCGAGGCAATGTCTACTGTCAGCCTTCTCGAGGCAATGTCTACTGTCAGCCTTCTCGAGGCAATGTCTACTGTCAGCCTTCCCGAGGCAATGTCTACTGTCAGCCTTCCCGAGGCAATATCTATTATTTTAACTTTTGTCATTTTCTTGTGCCTCATTTTAAGCTGATAATTAGCTATTCCGGAAAATGTTAACAAGACATTCAAATACCCACACATTCGTGTACATAGACAAGAATATTTGTACGTATTTACAAAAACAGAAGAAAAAGAAGAATTGAACTTGTTGGCTCCAATTCCTCTGTTTACTTGATTGATTGAATACACTGTCTTATCTGCATTTTGTTGATATTTTTTTATGAATTTATACATTCCGACATGTGTTTAAGATACATATATTTACACCTGTTGACAGACACTTCATAGATACTTACAGTCACATGAATATAGTGTGCGTATGTGTTGATGTGTGTAGGTATATATTTATATAACGTACACACAAATACACAATCAAAACTACTAGTAGCATACGTAAAGAAATAGAAGTCTATATATGTATGTGTGTATATATATATATATATATATATATATATATATACACTTGACAATAAGGAAAGAAAACAATAATTGTATGTAAATTAGAATTTATTCCACTAACATCATTCAACTTTATCAGAGTGGTAAGGCAGAACATTTATGGAATAGATTTTGATTTACATGAAATTATTATGTTTTTTTTTATTATTGTCGACTAAATTCAAACTATCGGATATATCATATCCAATATATATATATATATATATATATATATATATATATATATATATATATATATATATATATATATATAATATAAAGAACAGATGTTAATTACTCCAAACAGTTTTTAAATTTTCATAGTCTAAAATGCTTTTTGTATTTTATTTTTTGTAATTTTTTTTGATAACATTAATTCATTTAACATCTAAAATTCCCTCATTTTAAAGCTAGTTCTGTTATTAAAAAGATACGCAAAGAAAGAGTACCTCTATTTACAATGCCCCCCGCCCTAGAATGAAATTTGTTATGAATTATACTAATGTGTGTTATCCTCTAAAAAAGCAAGCAATATCAATGAATTTTCAAATTCTTTTATTCAACCTGCATCCAAACATCCGATGACTGGAGTATTTATATGACCAATGTTTTGAATAGTCAGCTACCTTTATTGACCTGACTATCATCAAACTTTGAAGTATAGTCACATGTAATTAGACAAGGCTGTGAATGGCTTGTGATCATTAACACAAATCTTAGTAAAAGCCATCGTTTTGATGGTATACTAGTCCGGAAATTTTCTGAAAGTTTTTTTGGTAAGTGAATGATGTTTAGAACAGGGTGATTGTTAATAAAATGAAAAATCACTATAAAGAAATTTTTATGTGATAGTACCATTTGGAATGAATGTTATGTTAACTTGCAGTAGGGGGAGATTTATTTAATAAAATGATTTTTGTAAAATGGATCTAATGAATATTTGGTTTCATACTGCTTATATGTTGTGCACCTTCAGAAATTGTGGGGGGAAAATATTTTGCTCCCGCTGAATTTTATTTTTAAAAAATGATTCATAAATCGGTAAATTCAATTTCAGATAAAAAAGATATATGAACTGATGAATTTGATTTTTTTCGTCTAAGTTATAAAAATTCTGAATATTTGATATGTTTGAAAAAAAGGCTTGAGACTTTTTTGATTCATTCTTTCTCCTCCTCTTCCCAAGCAAGTCTATTCAATGATGGATAGTCTGATTTGGGGTTGGGTCTGAATAACCCATGAACTAAATAATTCTGGTTTCTATTTTTTAGATTTAGCAGGAATAATTATGAATACTTGAAAGATGAAGAATTGCTTTTAGGGAAAAAAAAATTGGTAACTGATAAGAAAAATTGATGGAACTTTTCTTGAATCACAGCTTCTTAACTCTTTTTGATTTTTTTGCTTCCTTCTTCTAATTTGTAAGTTTTTAGACTTGATTTATGCACTATTCTTGAATGAAGTGCAAAGAAATATGAGAAAATTGAACAGAAAGAAACGATTTGTTTTCTCTCATAGAAAACTGAACAAGTAAAATTCTTTTCTGCTTTGTTTGTCAGCTTTTTGCCAAGTCCTTGGACTGTTTGTGTTCACTGTTATTTTTTTTTGTAAAAATTCAATTTTATACTATAATATACATATATATTTATATATATATATATATATATATATATATATATATATATATATATATAGTCATTTTTGTATATTATTCCATCTGAGTCTTTGAATAATTTTATCGCATGTAATTACTTTATATTGGTATGAGATAGCAAACTGTTTCCAAAACATGCTTTTTTTATCAGTGTGAAGAAATTCTGAGATACCAAAACATGGCTTAAATGCTCTCAAGATGAAAATTCGAAACCTGTTGTATCTGGAAAAGCTTTCAAGCTAATCACTGGGTTGTTTTAGTTACTACAAGATATAATCCAAGGAATATTTCTTCTATCAATTAAATTGTATCAGAATAATGTTGATCTGTTCAAAATTACTCGAGGCCTATACATACATAGGTGGAAGTTTTACTTTACTGTAGACATGTTTGGATGATGCTAGTCAAAAGTTTAAATTGATTGTACTTTCTTGATTTTTTAATTCCAATTTCATTGATTTAGGTGAAGGGTTTTACACTGAATATTTCTTACTTTGGATATCTAGGAATTGTTGTTTCATTGTAATAGGCTTATAAGTTTCATTCTGTATGGCTGTGTGTGATCAGAATTTCGGCTTCTGTCGTTGAAAGAGTTGTTCATCATAAACTAGTTTGTATACTATTGAAGAGGATATATTCAGTATGGAAAGAACCGAATTACACTTTATTAAAAATAATATTTTCTGTTCTTTGTAAAAACACCATATATGCCTTATTGCTCGAGCTTGTTACACATCTTTCAGGTTCACAAGAAAGGCATACTTCATAGAAACATTGCAATAATTTAAAATATTCTTATGCTTTTAGCATTTTAAGATGGACTGATATTTAAGCAGTTTGTACTTTTCATTTCAGTGTATGCTCATATTTTGATAGTAAATCCTCTGAAGCTAAAGTTATATGTTGCTGAAGATCCAGTGATATTTTTACTGTTTCACTAATCGACATAAAAAGCAAAGAATCAGTTGATCTTACAACATCTCTGTATCTAAAGAGTGTTACTGTTAGATATTTTTATAATCTGGGTCCATTCTTCCAGAATCACTATTGACCCAGATATCGACAATGTAGATACTATCCAAAAATAAAAGTACTTCATTGATTTCATTCAAGTGTTTTTTTACACCCGCTGCTAAAGCAAAGGGTTTTGCTCAGTAAACATAATCATAATTTCTACCCCATTTAAAAAAAAAAAAGAAAGGAAAGAAAGAAAAATCATATTCCTAATTTGACTTAAATCCACCTTGAAGAACTTCTATTTAGCAGAGATATCAACCAGTCACTTGGAACAACAGGACTACTGCTGAAAAGAAAATATATTCAAGATCAAAGTCCCTACATTTTTTATATCTTATCATTGTAACACTATATTTCCCCTGAAACTTGAGATCTTCATACTCTCTGTTCTGCAATGGTAAAGTACTTTAAACATGGTTCACTAGGTACTTTCCACCCGTGTACTTGTAGTATGTTGATATATTTTCACTTTCATTCCCAGTATTTAGCTGAAAAATGCCCCTGATCAAATGCTTTCATATCTTTCCCTGGAGTGTTTCATACATAGCTCAAAGATGTAGGCTGTAGCTGACAAATAGTGTCATTCTCTCGGTCTTAGTGTGGGTCTGTATACAAGCACTTAATTTTGTGCTTAACATGTCCTTCCTTCTATCCTTATTCCAAAATTTTTTCATGTCCTTGCTCCATTTTAAACAAACTTTCTCGTAGGTGGTAGACAGTAGCTTCTAATATATATTATCTCAAGAACATTGTCTCTCTGTCTCTTTCGGCTGTTTACACTTTCCAGCTATCTTTGCCTCCATAATTTCCTGAAGATATTTCCTGAAAGTGTACGTGGATGCTAAAACTTTCATTGCTTCCTTTACTCTCCAGTTTTATCAGAGCTGTTTGTGGGATTCTGGTGTGACCCTTGAATAATCTTGTCTTGTATGATAACTCGACCCCCTCTACCCTATCTAATCATCGTTAAAGCTTGAGTCCTTTCTTTCCTCATTCTATTGCTCTTGTAATTGTGTTCCAACAATCTGAAAATAGTATTATATAAGGCCCCACAGTGTCTACTACCTATTTGTTCATCTGATCAGTCTATTTTTATGAGAATGTTGAATTTGGCAGCATTTCCATCCATCAGGACATATACATCTATAATAACTATCTATATCAGATATATAATGTGCTTTTGTCTAAATAAGGCATAAGATATATAATATATATATATATATGGAGGATTCATTTTTTCTTTTAAAAAATAATTCTCCCTGGAGGAAGGCCATCTTGTCTGTTTTTTTTTGTTTTTTTTTCCTGAACAGTGATTCTTGTGTTTTGACACATTCTCTCTCTCTCTCTCAATATAATGTTCACTGTGTATCGTATCCTTGAACTGTTTCTCAAATATCCAAAACATACACTCGGAATGAAGTCAGCTTTCACACCCCTTTCACCTTTACTATAATGTCTTTGAGAATTATTTGCGACAGTTTTTTTTTTTTTTTTTTTAAATTTTTCAATTCCTTCCTCTTTTCTGATTACCAACACTTCACAATTGTGTTTCGAAATTCTTTATGCCAGTCTGAACTGAATTCGTTCTGTACATTTTTTCATCTATACACCTTGGTTGTCAACATTTGATACGAAACAAAGTAAAGGTGAATATATTTTAATTTTTTACTTTTATAAGCTTGAAAAGTACCTGGTGGCCTCAAATTGGTAATTATTGTATCAATCCTTGTGTCTATTGTTTTCATCTCTTGTACTGCATGGTTATACATATTATACTAATACCATTCCATTAATGAACCACTTATATTGTGGTTAAACTTTTACACTGTTATTCAGTATAATGTACATAGATGTTGCTACAGTATATAGCCTAATACAGTGCCATGTTTGGTACCTGATGCAACACAAATTGTGTTACAGTGTAATTCACAGTATCATTTAATGCAATAATTTCATTGGGGCCCCTGAAAAAACTAGTATCTCAATTTGACCTATGTAATTCTATCCCTACTCCCCGAATCGTCTAAATTTTCACCAGAGTCTACCAGGTGTTTTCAATCCCATCAGAGAAAGTTACTCCTTATTAATTTATTCTTATCTTCAGTACCCAACAATAATGCTCATTTATGTAAATATGATATAAAAAAAAAAAGATCTTTGCAGTCTTGTAGAGATACTGACTTCTGTTTAGATCTCTCGACATTTTACATTGTGACCTTTCTTATTGAACTTGGAGCTTTCAGTTTTTTTTTCTCTCTTGCAAAGTTCAATTGAGATTTTATTTTCTGTTGATTGATTGCTTATACTTGTTTTTTTTTTTTTTTTAAACTTATCAATAAAATATAAATTCCTTCCTATCCAATTTTGATTGTGATTGGCAACCTTTGCTGTCATCCTCATCATGTTTCTTTTCACTGTTCTTGGTGCAGTACGAACCATCCATTCTAGAGGAGGTTGTAGGGATTAGTGTTTACTGTGACAATTTGCACTTGTTATCTCTGGCACTCAGATTTTCTTTTTTCTTTTTCTGTTCAATTTGTGTAACGTAGCTATTCACATATTTGATAAGACGTGTTCAGCAGGGACATCATGTCTAAACTTTCATCACACAATTTTCTCTTTGACCTATTTTTGCGTCTATGTTAATTTTGAAGAGTTCATTCTAAGAGAAATTGGCCAACCATATTTTATATTCAACTGTTATTATGTTTAAGGTAATTTCTGTTACTTATTTGCACTTGCAACACATCAAGTTTCCTGACCTAATGTAGAATAGTAATGTTCTTGGACCTTTCTTGACTGAAAATATTCAGCGTTAACGACTAATTCTTGTTAAGAAAGCATGAAAATAAACCAATCATGACTTCAACCTGTTTTTTTTTTTTCTTCTTTCTTTCTTTTCATTTATAGAGACTTAATGACTTCAAATTCTTGTTAGGAAATCATGAAAAATGAACCAATTTGGACTTCAACTGTTTCTTTCTATTCAAAAAGACATGACTTCAAGTTCTTGTTAAAGTAGCATATAAATAAACTGATCATGACTTCAACTCTTTTTTTTTCTTTTCTTCATTTAAAAAGACTTTATGACTTCAAATCTTTGTCAAGGTAGCATAAAAATAAACTGATCATGACTTCAATCGTGTTTTTTTTGGAGGGGGGGGTATTTAAAAAGATGTAATAAATGGAATTTCCGACTTGTCCCTTATACCAGGGTATCATATATATTCCAAAGACACTAGTAATTTTTCCAAGCAGAAATACTCTATATTCGCTCCTAATTTAAAACGTGATTTGTCTGTTTTTACTTCTGAAATATTCAGGGTAATATAATGAGAAACCGATTTGTCTGCTTTTTTTGCTTGTTGCTCCATGAATATTGTTTTCTCACACCTTTTTTTTCTGGTCCTAATATATTCTTTCTTCAATTACTGTTGCATTAATTCTGTCACTGAACTGCTGACTTCTGTGGGCACATGCTTATAGGTCGAATGACTCAGGAAAGTACACATTTTACAAAAAGCTCACATGATTATTGTTATAAGAATGAATCTTGGAGGTTAAATGTCAAAGGCAATACTGATACTGATCATTTGGTCCCACATTACATTTTGATCACTAGTTTTAATATTTACTACATCCAAAATATCATCTGCTGACGAGAAAAAAAAAAGGAAAAAAAAGATTTAGATTTCATCTCATGTATTAAATGTTACCATCCTTATCTCATACAATAAACACATGCTAAGATGTCCACGTTTGAGGTGTAACTTAGTGCCATCACTCCCCCACCCACATAATTTATCAACTTGAACCACTTGATGATAATTACTACCTCTGGCCCATAGTAGTTGTTACATTTAGTAGTGATGTTTATATGCAAATGTAACAGCTATTATGGGACTGAGAATAACTGACAGTATGCTTAAAGAGACTGTCAGTCACAGGCTCTCTTGTTATACATTCTACTATGGCATTTACTTTCAGGAAAAGTATGGACTGTAGCATGAGTCTAGTAAGTGATTGCCAAGTTTCAAAGCTTATATATCTATGTCCTGCCTCTCTTTTTTTCCCCCCACTGTGTTCTTTCCCACCGACACCTGTTGCCATCTTCCTCTCTCATTTCCACTTCTTGCTGCCCCTGAACATAATGTGAAAGTTGACTTCATGTTAACATTTTATATATATATGCATACATATATATTGTGAGATATATAAAATATATATATGTGAATAGTTTATCACATTTAGTTTTAAAAAAGAAATAAAAAATGTACGTATGTGTATATATGTGTGTATGTATACATATATACTGTCATTAATTTTTTTTTTTCTTTTTCTTTTGTGTGAAGAAATGGACAAAAATGCTGTATGAATATTGTTTAAACTGCTTTTTTTCTGTTGAGGTGAGTTCTATCTATGGTGTTTTTCACTCAACAGGTGTTTCATTCTTTTTTTTTTTTTTTTCTTTAAAAATCCTTTCTTTTGAAAAAAATTTTTTTTTTTTTTCAAAAAAGTGAAAAAAAAAAGTTATAAATATTATGAAAACAAAGCTGGAATCATTGCCAATATTCAAGAAAGAAAAAGATACATTGTGTATAAAATATTTTTCAAAAAACACTGAAAGTCAAATGTTTTGTCAAGATAATTTCCACCCACTGGTAAAATCTTCCTCATTTTCTTTCTTCATTTTAGTATTTAAGCTTAGCATTTGTGCTGATACCTTTTTTTTTTTTTAATCTATTTTTATTTCATATATTAGTTTCTTATACTAGTTTCAACTTGTTCTACTACACTGCTTCGCTTTTCAAAACATTGATTTTTAAAAAATCCTACAAGCATTTAGGTGTTAACAGAAAACAAATTTCTTTTTACACGGAAAACTGTTCACACTTGACAATACCTCATGGTATTCTAAATGTCTTAACTGAATATAAATATCAAACTTGCAGAAGTATTGGCTAAGATCAATTAACCACATTGAATTTTTTCAGATTTAATCATAGTTTTTCAGCCATGTTTCTGATACTGAGTGACTGACTGATTTCATGGTGTTGGTTGAGTACCATATAAAATATCCAGGCATTAAAATTTGTTATTAAGTTCTTTAATTGTACTGTCTTTGAATCATAAGATGGAAGATTTTGCCAGAAGTTGGTTGTTTGCTGGCAATGGTATTATCTGCAGAGAAATTAGCCTGACTTCCTTTCGTAAACCAAAGGATCAAGTTGCTTTCTTTCAGATTGGGGTTGTAAACTTTATTGACAATATAAAAATTATAAAACCAACAATGCTTCTTGTTTTATTTGCTCTATTTTTGCTTGCATTTTTCATATAGATGTTGCTTTGTTTAAATCCATGGTCCAACTTGTTAGATGTCTCTGAATATTCACTCAAGGGTGCTATTCATACTATCCTATCTTTACTATTAAGAAGTATTCGTACCTTAAATATTGGCATGTTATGAAATGTTATTATGTTTTCATAGCTTTGCTAATCTTATAGAAAAACAAATATCAAATCACCAAACATAAGATTAGGATTATATATTCTTCATGGGTGATATGCAGATGTCTGTGAGTGTGTGTGTGTATGTGTGTATATATTTATAAAAACTAAATTCAGTGCTTGTGTACATTTTTTATGTAGTTGTATCCATTTTGAATTCATTATTTTCTCTTTGATTTTGTTTCATAATATTGGAAGAGAAAAATAGCCCTAAAAAAAAAAGCGAGAAGAGTCTTTTTACTAGGTTCTTCAGCAGATGTGTCTTTCAAATCCATGGTTTGTTGACTTCATTAAATCAACAATAATCATCAAAAAACATCGACGATCAGAAACCTCTATGTTTCACCACAGCTTACAGAAAAAGTTATACATTCCTATAAATCTATCTTGTACTTATCCATCTGTCATTCTGCATTGTCTCTTACACTTTATAAAATATTTCAAACAATGCATTATGTTGTCAATAATGCTGCTATCAGATTTTAGATGTAACAGGCTCTGTTGGTAGGTTTTTGGTTCAGAAGGTTTGTCCCCATACTGTTAGTCAGCTGTTTTAAGTCAGATTTACTTGAAACTTGTTAGAAAGATGTCCCTTGATAATATGCTTCTCACTTTAAAAAAACCTTCCACTCAGGTTCACGTGATCAGGGAATAATGGCATTTAAGCTTTGTACTAAGTCTTATTTATTCAATACTTGATATAAAGGTGTTCCTTGAGGAGATGCTTCTTACCTAAAAATACCTTATGATAATGGTGTTCAAACTTTATATTGGATACTTCATTGAACTTACAGTTCTTATTTTTGTGAAATTTTCAATTGCTAAGCCTTTGTCAACTGTGTTTCTGTCCTGTCGTTGTTCAAGTAGTTCATATCATGGTTGGTAGAAAGGGAGGTAATCCAGGCTTTATTTCAGTGACTTCCCCAACACCAGCATTGCAATAGTGTGCATCCACCTGGTATTGAACCTTTGCCTCTGGGCTCTCTTTATTTCCACATTTGACCTCATTACAATGCCTGTGCTGTTTAAGTCACTGTTATAGAGCTTGGATTGTCTCCCCTTCTGGCCAAATCTGTTGTGTTACGAGCAAACATTCACAAAGTTTCTTAGTTTTTGTGTGTTAGCTTGGAGGTTTACTTTTAAAACATTGTCATGAACACTCCTGACAATGTTGCACGTGAATTGTGAATGTCCTGTGAGGGGGGCAAAGGAGAAGAGGGGCACAGCTTGAAAACTTTTGTGGCTTTTGGTATTTTCCCTTATTTGACCAGGTGAGGAAAATGCATACTTGTAGCTCAGTTAAAAGAAGTCTATTTGCTTAAAAAATTGAAATTGTTGTAAGTTTATGTTGTCGTTGATACTTCATCGACAGTCAGCATTCACGCTTCTTTTTATATATATATATATATATATATATATATATATATATATATGCAATGCTCTTTCATAGGAATAGAGCACTCTGGTGGATGGGGAATTTATCCGTATATAAGAATATATCACTTAAATTCGGCCTTACTGACTGTCCAATTCCATAGCTCAGAGGTAGGATACCAGCCTCCGGGTCTGAAGTCAAGGTTTCAATCCTACCTCGTGGTACTGGATGGGATCATGGAAAGTCTACAGCCACACTGAAGAGATGTAATAAATCAAATGACACAATAATTATATATATATATATATATATATATATATATATATATATATATATATATATATATCCCTTACCATTCACGGTTTCAATAATTTGTCTTTCAGTCATGAATGATTTAATGGAAAATATCCTTGTGAGTTTTGCAACATACCACAGAAAATGGCATCATAGAAAATACGCTTTAACCCAAGATGAGAGCTTTGAATTTGTAGACATCCTTCTCTGATTGACAACATCCAATTGAGGCTATCATTGAGGTGGGCCTGCGCAAAACAAAACTTGGGAAAGTTTAGGAAATCATAAATGCATGGTAATGATATTAGTATCACTAATATTAGAAAATTATCAACTAAAAATTATTTATGTAAGCTAGTTTTCAACTGGGTTCATGTTATCATTAAAAACTTAAACTTGTTAACAATCACAAACTGGTTTAGTCAAACTGTACTTTAGACATTAAATTTTTTTCCCAATTTACTGTTGTGTAAACAAATTTATTTCTTATATAGAAGATAACATATTGTACACAAATTTATTTCCTTTAATTTTTTAGTAGAAAGAGCATTGTAAATCGTTAGTTTTTTTTAAATTTTATTTTTTAGACAAGGTCAGAGCAAATATAATTACGCTTTTCTCTTCTAAATCTTGATGTTTATTTTGAAATGAAGTATTTTTTAACTTTGGTCATGGAATATATGATTTCAAGGGGTGAATTTTGCTCTATTCATTCAAGCTGAACATTTTCTTTTTGCTATTTACACTGGTTTATTTGAGACTGTCAAATCAAAGCAGGGGGGGGGGGTTAAAAAAGCAAATTCAAAAAATTTTGTTGTATGTGTTCAAAATGGGAAATAAAGCAGTGGAAACTGCTCACAATATCAACTATACTCACTCAACATTGGTTCCAAAAAATTTGAAAAGAGATGAGAGCCTTGAAGATAGAGAAGTCCTGTGATTTACAACATCCAATTGATCGCTATTATCGAGGTGAGCCCACGCAAAACAACTTGAAAGGTTGCAGAGGAATTAAACTTTGAACATTCAACAGTTGTTTGACATTTACACCAAATCGGGAAAGCAAAAAATAAAAATAAAAATAAAATAAGATAATGACCCTGGAGGAAACAAAAAAAAGTTTGCTGGCCATGCAAATGACCTTGAAGAAATTGAAAATACTAGGCTACAAAACACTGCCTCACCCAGCTTACTCCCTGAACCTCTCTCTGAGCAACTAGCTCCTTTTAAAGCAATTCGACCACTTCCTGCACAGGAAAGTATTCAACTACCAAACAGCGGCTCAAAATGCCTCCAAAAAATTTTTTGGTTCCAGGACTCCCGAATTCTATGCTTCCAGAATAAATGGACTTGTTTCTAGTTGGCAAAAATGTGTAGATTCTGAAAGTTCTTATTTCAATTAATAACTTTTATTCTAAGCTTGGATATACTGCTGTAAAGATGATGGTGAAAAACCACAATTATTTTTCGTACCAACCAAATATTTACCTTCATCTTGATATATATGTTACTTTTTATTGCAACTTTTCTCAGATAGGATAAGATTTATAAAAAAGCAACAAAAATAATAAGATGAATGTAAATGGTAGCATAAAAAGGAAAAACAATCATTGATAATTTCTGCACTGGAGTTTCATAAATATATAGTTTTCATTAATTAAATGTATATTTTTTTACTTTTATCTACTGATCACTTATCAACATTCTTTTGAAGCATATTGCAATAATTTTTTTTTGAAATCTTCTTTAAAAGTTTAATTTTAGTTATGACTGCAAGAAAATAGCATAAATCTAGGAGTGTTACTTTTCATCTCAGCCGAAAAATTCAAAAGCCCCACATTCCTTCTATCATGTTCGCAACGCTTCAATCAACTGACCCTCGTCCTTCTGGGTAGTGTTAACTTTTAAGGTCAAACATTTTTCAAAATACTCACCTAACTCCCAAAACTCTCATGTCATCAATGTATGTATTTCTTGATAAATTAAATATAATTACTTAAATACTTGGCACAATATAAGGAAGGTGTTCCTGATCGTAAAGTTACACGCACTTATTTACTTGATCTTGAAAACAACACACAAATAAAAGCAATTTAGTTTATTCAAAGCAATAGCAATATAATTTGTGTTTACTTCTGTTTTTCTATCATTTATTTTCTTTTCATTCATGCAGTGTTTTTAGAATTGAGTGAGGATGTGGAACTATACAATTGACAATCAGGACACCGTCCTTACTGTTATGAAATATCACTTTTGTGAAAATGAAAATTTTTTTATTTTTTTTCCTCCTTTCTCTTTTGTTGTTGTGTCTATTGCCAAGGGTTTAATGAATTAATTGCGAAATGGTAACCAAATACAGATTCCAAAGATATCATGGTTGTAGGTATGATTATGGATAAAATCATTATCGACCGCAAATCTATCTTCTACTTTCTGATACAGGCCAAATTTTACCAATACCACAATTTTTGGTTGAGAAGTCAGTCTTAACAATTGTATCAATCTTTTGTGATTTCCTTATTACATGACATAGACCTAAATTAATGGATCCCTGAAACCTCTTCCTCTTGTAAAACCTTCTGCCTAAAAAGGAGGCATTAAAAATTATGAATCTTTTTACATTCATCTCAATTCATTGATAGCTTTTTATCGCAACTTTTGCTTGGGCCAATTACCCTCTGGCATTGAGTAAATGGCATTGATCAGAGATGAAGTATAAGTCTTAGGTGAGATTTGAATCCTAATCTTCCACAGAAATTGGCCTGAGTAATAGTTGTGATGAAAATCATCCAATTAATTAAGATGAAGTTAAACAATGGTGATGAAATTTTAAAAAAAATGAATAAAAGCTATCTGTAATATTTCACCTAACAAAAATGTAAAAATTATGAATTTGAAATTAGATTAGAACAGTCAAAAACTGATAAATTAGTGTCTAATGTCGTTTCTGTACTTGGTTTGTGGTAACTATGATTGATCATTTCTCTTGAATTTTTTCCATTTAAATTCATTACAAATAGATGAAATTTTCTCTTAGATATGTGAGAGTGGTTGATATTATCTTTACACTGAAAAAAAAATGGCCTTAAAACATGGAAGGAAAAGAGTCAAGAACAAAATAAAACTGAACTGATCATTTGTTCAAAACCAGAAAGGTTGTGCTTCTGTTTTAAAGTAACAAACTCTAACAAACTCCATAAATTTTTATTTTTATTCTCTTCCATATTTAATTATCATTTCTACTATTTAAAGAGAAATACCATTAATGAGATCCATAATTCCTGCAAAATTATCATTGGCTTTAAATGACAAAGGGAGCCAATACAATGCTCATTAGGTGAAAAAAAAAGAACATTTTATACATATTTATATAAATATAAATATTTCCAATTTTGTTGTTACTGATCAGACAACTGTTTCCTGCCTTTATAAACAATTAGATCAGTGATTCTCAAATAGTGTGCTCCAAAAAGTAGCTAGATGCACTGAGGAGTAAAAAACAAATAAACATTTATAAAATTGTTTGTAACTGTTGGATATGCAATTCTCCCATCCAAAATTCACAAATTACTCATGTACACTTCAAGATGTAAACAAAAACGATATGTCTGGCAGTATAAAATGCTTGTTTTTCTCATTTTTATAATTGACGATTCAATTGTGGTGTATTATTTCATATTTTTCTTTCATAGACGTGTATTAAACGAGCCATTCTGGGCTTCAGATTTACATCTTCACGAATTTAAAGAAACTTCATAATTTGTCTTGTAGTGTTTCACCAGAAGGAAATATTCTGGTTCTCAAAAATTATAGTTACTCATTCCAACTTTTAGCCCTGTGCACATGCCCAAGCTCCTTAGTAGAAAAGCTCAAACCAAATCTAAAAATTCATCCAATGAATACTGGAATGTCCTAACCTGATTTATCTCATCTCCACAATTGGTTAGCTGCATAAGTCAAGTATATTTCTCAGTGGAAGTTGAGTCACCTCTTACTGTACTTAATTTTAGGGTTGTATAAATTTTTTTTCATAGGTGGGGCTACACATTTGAATATGACCCCCACATCTGTTTTGGCTCAGATTTTGGTACAAAAGATTTTGTATTATTCACAGAGAAATTCTTCTTTTTTTTTTTCTTCATCAGTCTCTGTCTCTGTGCATAGGTGTTGGTGGTGGGAATAATGAAAAAGGGTTGTGTGTAAAGGGTTGGTGAACCCCCCCCCCAAAAAAAACAGTTCTCCGTCGATTGCTACAGCTGTGAAACTGATAAATCATAAATATCTATCTATCAATGCTCTCAAAATATTGATCACTATTACCATAGATGAAGCAGCCCCTAAAAACAGTGAAGACTTATATATATGTCAAGCTCAAACCTATGAGTAAGCATCTACATATTTCTTCCTGCATGTCAGTTGCTGTCCTTGTACTTACGAAATCTTGATACTGGAGATCATAAATTTCTTGAAAAAACAATATGGCTGAAATTTATATTTTTCATTGTAAGTATGAAAACTTTGTCCTTTCTGAACAATACAATCACTCAGACGAGTCAAGATATAAAGAATATCAAATACACATTTAATTCAAGTGTTGCCTATGACTGCTATTTAGTAAGATAAAATGAAATTTGTTGCCACAAGTGACACAAGTGCTCTCTTAGACAGAGTGTGCAAAAAGTATCTGATTTATTGCATGAAGTTTATTCTAATGTACTTACATTTATAGCTTCAGAATTGACTGAATTTGGACCAAAAATTTCTGATTTGTGTGCGTAATTTTTCAATCTTGTGTCAATATTTGATTTTTGCTGGTCCAAATTTTGTTGATTTTGAAGCTGTATGTATAAGTACAACTACTGGCAAAAATTATATCTTCATGAAATATACTTCAAACAAACTGGATTAAATCATTATAGACATATTTCATGTAGCCAGAATACTCAGCTATTAAACAAAACTTGTCCTATGTCATATCTGTAATTTATTTATTAGCTATGAGGTAGAAAAGCTGGATGTACATCCTCCAAATGTGATAATTCTATAAGTTTTTACCAGGGTTTGTATGTTGAAATAAATCTTTTGCAATGTATTGGATACATTTGGCACTCACTATCTGAGAGTCTTGGAGCCAAAATTTTAGAGATTGCAAAAGCTTTAAGAAATGTTGATTCATTCAAATTTTACAAAAACTCATTTGTTGACTAATACAAAATCTGTGTATTTTATCAAATTATAGCTTTGATCATTTAAAAAATAACTGAAGTTTAAATACAGATATTTTTGTTCCTGAGTATCACAGACTTTACAAGTATACAAATTGTAAGCATGGTACTTAACAGGGGCCTATATGAATGCTCATTGTTTTGTCCTGATCATGATATATTACATGTTTTCCTAAAGCAATCTTTATCATTATGATTGAATAAAGAGGCATTGGGACATAATTTTTTTCATTAGATTTGACTTGTTTTTACTGTTATCTTCAAATGGACAGAACTCTCTTTCAACCTTATTTTTTAGTTGTTGAAATCTTTTTAATTGAAATTTGTATAAAAACAACTGAAACCTGGGATGAAGCTTAAAAACTTGTCTGATTTAATAATATGAATTATGCTTCTATAAAATCAATTATGTATTCAAAATGAAAATTTATGCATGTGTCTATATACGTTGATATATATGTGTGTGCTCATGTATACCCTCAAATTATATGACTCGGAATAAACTTCAAAGTTGGAAGGAATTCTATCAACGCCAGGAATACATTTTAAAATTAAGTTTTCATATTCAACTCCCAACAACTAATATAGTTGAATGATAATGATGTCAGTAAATAAGCTTTCCTCCTCTGCTTCTGGAAGGATTGTGTGGTGCTCGTTTAGTTGAACGGTCCCTAAAAAGAAATGCAGTCTTTATATTGAGCTAACTGTATTTTTTATGATTGAATCTCATACTCTTTTGACTCTAGTATTGAATTACTGACCTTGTACCCATAACTCTAAGCTTAACGTGGTACAACAGGAATGCCAGCAATGTTAGAGTATGAGATGTGAAAATTATTCAATCCTACTAGCTCTGTAGGAAGGACTGCGCTTTTTTTTTAGGGACCACTCTACTTAACTAGTACGAATTGCAAAAATAATGTGAAGGATTTCAACCCTTAACTATTGCAGGAGAAGCTCTGTTGCTGTGTTCCAAATGTGGCGGTAACTTTTTTTAAAAATGTGGTGGTGCAAAATAAGCTGAAGAGTTTTCTCTGTAATCAATGGAATCTTCTACTTGAAGTTTTAGGCTGAGAAACAAACTAAAAAGTCATCCGTAACTTTGAGTGGAATGGTCCATTGTGTGACTGATGGAAATTTGCATCATTTTTAGTTGAACCATAGAATTGCAGTGACTGAAATTCAAGTCAATACCAGTTCATGGTTTACAACTGCTTGATAACAAGTAACACAACAACATTTTCTTTTATTCACCGGATGGAAATCAAGCAATAGTAAGGGGAAGTTTATGTTGGTGATCTTACATTTTATATCATTAAAATTGAGAAATAAATAGAAACTACTCCTGCTTTGTAAAGTAGTCATCCATTCACTTGTATCATGAAGGATTGTGGGGTTATTTCCCATGAGCATTTATCATTTTCCACTTCCGGCTGGCTAGGCCTGGCAGATCTTTTCCAGAGCCCCGTTAACCATACCTTTCGGGAACATAAAACCCATTTCCAGCCTCTCACAGAATTAGATGAAGAGTTAAACTGAACCAATTAGCTATTTTACCCATAGCTGGGGGAGAAGATATGGATTCATGTCTTCAATGCAAAGAGAACTCAGATTGTCTTGGCCAAACTTTGAATTCGGTTTGCTAGCTCTATTTTCCTTGATGTTAACATCTTGGCCAATGATTCCTCCACTCCCACTCCATGAAACATATATTTTAAGAGAATTGTTTTAATTTCCGTTTCTGTCATCATGTTAGTTAATTATGCAAATGTGCACTGATCATCCAATTTTCATTAGTGCTTATGTAATACAAACTGTTCTTTTGACTCGGCATAATTCTCTTCTGCAAGATATACATTGCATTACTCAACTGTTGACGTTATGTTTTTGCTGATGATTTGATTATGAATTTTATCCTTTGGGTCAGACACTATCATCCATTTATTGTTACTAAGATGAATCGTGTTTAACAAATACTCTGTAAAATAGTTTATGTCCATTGACGCAACTTCAACTATTGCTTGAGGCTTTTTATCTAATATATTGGTCACAGAACTATCCCATATCTCGGAAACTATTAAAAATTTAAGTATGTGGTTTTCATCATTTGATAACAGGTGTTGGTTCCCATTTGTAATGATTTTTCAAGCTCAGTTACTTAAAAACTAATGAAGGTAGAAACATAGGGTTTCATCAATCGATTGCTCATTAGTATATCTCTGAATTTTTGAGATGAGGTATTATTATTATTTCTATTAATATTTGGACCATTCTCTTCTGGGTTGTTTTTCATACAACGTTTCGGCCGTTGCACTCTACGGCCTTCATCAGGTATCAAATGGACACATAGCTTAGTGATTACAGCATCAGACAAATTACTGCAAAGTAATCTGATGGTTCTAGGTTCAATCCTAGTGTGAGACAATATAACAATACTACTAATGCTAAGAGGGGAGTGCAGTCAATATACCCCCGTTGGATAAATAAAGGGTTCGGTTCGTTACTTCCCCACACCTTTTTTCTGAAGCTGTGCAATTTTGGTAATCCTTTCCCATATGAATGGTAAATACGGCTGCTCAACACAACATGTAGATGTGCAAGCGAAGGAGTATTATATCTACACTTTTAGTGAGGATAAAATATAAATTCTACATTTATTCATTTCAGGAGTTTAGTCACCAGTCGTATTTTTTTTCTCTCAAGGTGCACTAAACTACATCAATTATAATGTTATGCCGTTATACTTTATCACCTGTACACACGTAATATTCTTGATTACAAAAATTAAGTCCAAGTGACAAAGACATTCTCAGATTGAACACTTACTTAATTGTTATTGTGTTAATCGTTTGTATCAGCTTGTAACAAAAGTTCTGCGCAGTGTTTCAATTTGTTTTGAAACACAAATATATTGCTGAGTTGAGAGATACTTGATCATTAAACTCTTTCCTTCAATTTTAATATCCTTATTCTCTTTATCAACAAATTCATTGATACTAGATTAGTAAAAATTCCTTCAATTTTCGATATGAAAGACACTAACTGATTTTTAACCTCTTCTCCCGAAGTGGGTCTTTGTTCATCAAAACGGTTTTACAAACACCTAAACAAATGATAGTCAGTTGGAGCAAGGTAAAGAGTGTATGGTGGATGAATCATTTTTCTCAGTTGTCTGTCCATGGGATCTTTGTTACTCAAGTGATATGACAATTGATATTATCGTAATGAATAATGGGTGCTTTCTGTCCAAAACTGTTTTTGAACGTCGAAGTTGTTTGCAGTAGACTTCAGCTTGGACTGTTTTGTCAAAACTCGACAAGGTGGATGCAGCCTCTCTGCTGGGACACAGGTATATCATCTCTAGTGACAACTCTGTCCAAAACATGTATCTGGAGCTGCCTAGAATGCAATGATTCGACAACCAATACATTGCTGGCGATTTGCTACGGACAGGTCATGTCGGACCCCATTTTCCGACCTCTGGCATTTCTAGTTTCTCTAAATTCCGAAGAACAATCATATGGTCAACATTGAATTATTCGTCAAGTTCCATGACTGTAACAGTGAGATGGAGATGGCATTTCCGTTATCTTATTAAAGATTTGTCAGTAGATAAATATATATATATATATATATATATATAAAACAGACAGAACTATCGTTACAACCTCGTGTATATTTATTTTACGAGGTTGTCACGTATTGCTATAGTTTTCGCCCACCAAAAAAGTCTTGCATTTGAAATCAGTTCTACTTTTTTGGCAATGAGCAAAATCTGTAACGAACTAAGGACGGAGCTTCTACCCTCTTGGCGATCTGTTTTTGACAGACTAACACATTTTGGTAGCAATGTGTGAATCTCTAGAATTAGCTAAAGAACGGCACTGGCTACATGAATTGAAATTCATATTTTTTAAAAATTCATTTTGTAAGACAAGTAGTCAAAGCTGAAACATTGAACCTAAACAAAAGATTGGCCCTCAGAGAACCCTACAAGGAGCACAGGAAAAAATCATGTTCAACATCACATGGAGTGATCACAAGACAGCATTATATCAGAAAACAAACAGGGGCAACCATAATAAATCTCAAATGGCAATTGGATCCCCAGAGATTACTTGTGGAACTGTGGCCAGCAAAAAATAAGATGACGTGACGAACTATACAAGTTCAGAAAGTTTTGGCTCCGCGACGCCCATGATAAAGGGGTCTAGTGAATCTAAGGGAAGGTCCATGTCCAAACAATGGACGCTAAAAGGTTGATGATTAGTAAACTCAATGAAAAAATTCATGGATATCCAGGCTTCCACCCCTATCCAAAAATAGAACGTTTCTATAAAAAGCCATTTGCAAGCCGAAATGGTGTTAAACGAAAAAGCAACTACCATTGATTTACACGAGGAAATGTTTTGAACGTCTCCAATTATTCAATGTTGTACCAATGGAAAAGAGCTCCATCATCATCAGCAGCAGTAGCAATAGCCTTTTAGTGTCTGTCGTTTAGACATATACCTTCCTCCAAATTTGCCAAACCTCTCTATCATGGGTGTTGCGGAGCCAGTACTTCCTAAACTTATCTAATTCGTCACGACATCTTATTTTCTTCCAGTCACAGTTTCGCATATGATCTCTGGGAATCCATGTTATGAATCTTGATGTCCAGTGGTTGTCTGCCATTCTTACAATATGACCAGCCCATGATATCACCTCTGCATTGTCTTGTGATCTCTCCATGTGATGTTGAGCATGATTCTTTCTTGTGCTTGTCACGTGGTTCTCGGTTTGAGGGCCAATCTTTTGCTTAGGTTCCATATTCTAGCTCCATAGGTGACTAATGGGAGTGTGCATTGGTTGCATACCCTCCTTTTTAGGACTTGTGGGATTTTCTTGTTCGTTAAGGTTGAGCTGGCTCTACCAACAGCATGCCAACCTAGAGTCACCCTTCTTCTTTCAGGTCATGATTCCTGGAAATCCTCATTGTCTAAGCTTGATACCAACATCCCATTTGAGAAAAGGAAAACATTGATTTTAAACAAAATTCTGTTTCTCCTCGTAATCTTGATGTCTAGTGTATTCTAGGTGTGAAACGTGCAATAGCCTCATTGTATCGATATGTATTCTCACTAGATTTCTAAAGACATCATAATACTATCCATAATATGTACAGCGACGATCATAAGAAAATGATCCCTTGCAAACTCATCGGGAGAGGTTACAGGCTTTGAAATTACTGATACTACCCTACTGTAGATACAGAGGCAATATAATCGGAATGTATCAAAGTTATCTTACGACGAAGATGCGACGTGAAACTTCCTTTATTTTCGATCAAGTCATCTGTGAGATCACTGATTTAGAAGCCACAAGTTCAATGTATATGAAGAGAATTGTGTAAATAATGAAAACAAAAAAAAAAAAAAAACACAAGAGGATTCTCTTTGAACTGTTGTGCCACTGGTCAGTGACTCAATCTTCCAGGGGTAATATTAAAAGCAACGAGCCTAAGCGCATGCAGGAACCGTCTGGACAAACTAAGTCAAACGAGAATCATTTACGACCGTGGTGTAGATCTCTATGCAATTACATCTGCTCACTAAACAAGATACGAAACGATCGACATATGTTAGAAGCTGGTTCAAGAAGCCTTCTCTAAGGCCTTCTCCTAGACTACAACTACAATTAGTAATTATTGAATCCCGTTTTCATATTTTTATATTTATCATCCATAGAACTAAGTGGACTTTTTTTTATTTATCTTTATCAGTTAGTTTTTTAATCATTGTTACTCAGTTACAAGCCAACACCAAATTAGCAGATTACCAATATTTACTGATAAGCATACAATCAAAATAAGACTTTCCTCATTTTTCATGAAACAATATCTTCGTGGTTTCTTCATGAGGACGTTGAGATGAATATTCGAATTCTTTGTAGTAAGAATAGGGTTGAATAACTGAACCAAGGAAATTGAATTCGGTGTCCTCTCTGCCATTGTAGTCAATTGGTGTCTCATTGGGTACCCCTTCAATCGTACTATTTTTGTGTAAATTTTGTATAAACGGCCGGAGCGTGTATAGAGCCAAAGGTTTAAATACTATATTGGCGACCACAGCGTGCCTTATTGGAGGATATTGATTGGCCAAATAAGCGATATCAAAAGGATTGAATCCCTTCATTTCTTTTTCCTCTTTCAGTCGTTTTTCTCTCTCTTCTTGCACCGTTCGGTTCGGATCGATTGATTTTGAGCTCAAAAGGTTTCTACCAACCTTTTCTAACAGCTCTGTCATGTCACTGGACTCGTCAGAACGTTCTACACAACTGTGTATTGCTTTCATAACAAAATTATTAGGTGTTTGCGAAACTTCGTTTGGGCAATAACAGATCGATTTCGAACTGAGCAGACATCTGTGCGTCACACTGACGGCTCTCTTTAGTTCTTCGAGGGTCATATCTGGATCTTGCTTCACAGCTTCGTCTATGATTTCATTTTTGGTGCGTAAGATCATTTCTTCGGTAAAAACTGGATCTTCCACGTGGAGTGAACTGAGTGCTATCTGATCGGGGACAACAGCTACATTTTCTAAATCGTCCTGGATCTCCGACAGACAATTTTGCATTTGCCAAGCAGTTATACTCGGATGAATACTGGTTGCGATCTCTATGACCCGTGTTCGAACTTCTACCTGAAGCTTTCCTTCTTCGATTACATCCGTCACTGTAACGTCAGCTGAATTCTCGACGAATTCTTCGAGATTTCTCTTCAGAATTTCCATCTTCTTGGATAATTGTCTTATAGGCATGTCCCTGTCGACCGATTCTGCCACGTCGACAATCTCTCTCGCAATTTCCTGAAAAGTTGATCTGCCAGGGTCGTTTTCGTACGGTTTAAGTTCAAATGTGGCCACGGTGTCTCCAATTTGGGCAACTGAATTCAACTGTTCTATAAATTTTGCTACATCGGCCAGTAAACCACTTATCCTCCTCAATGGATGTCTGTGTGCAATTTCTTCAATAATGCTTTGACTCAAGCCGCTAAGAGAAGTCCATTTACATACCGGAATAGTCGCAGCGGGTAGGTCTGGTCGTACTTTACTTAACATATTCTTCCATTTCTTTACCATTTTAATCAAAAAGCCAGTGTTGCATTCTTTGCCTTTAAGGTTTTCTACAGCATTTTTGATGATTTTCGCTTTTAGCTTCAATGAATCTGAGGAAAAACAATTTTCTCTAATTTGAGGCAACTTTCCTGCGTAATAACTTTTCCAGTATAAAGCTAACGGCGTGGAAGATGTTAGGATCGCATCTTTAAGTAAAGCGCATTTAGGGGAAAGATGGAGCCGATTCGGTTCGTCGAGGAGAAGAAAAAGTCGAATCATATGCGGTGCCACAGCGGCTTTGCTGAGCCGTTCCTTCACCTCTTCGAAGCTTTCATGGAGATCAGACACTGAAATATTTTCACGGACTGCTACGGCTTTGTTAAGTACCCTTGGGATGTGTAAAGAGTCCAGTAATTCAGGCGAATGTAAGTCAACAATCTTGGTCGTTAGTGACGGTGACGAGAGTGCAAGAAGCATTTGCGCCCTGATGACATTATCTTTTGTCTCAGCCAGTGATACGACAGGATTTTCTTTTAAGGAAGTCTCCACAATCGCCTCTAACACAACATTGGCAACATTTCCAGAAGCTTCTACCGAAGCTTTCAAACTTTCGCGGACATTTTCAATCAACTTCAGATTTGTATCCTCCTCGCTTTCTCTTCCCTCAGTCAACATCTGAAGTCGTCTGAGTTTAGTCTGGGGACCAGCATTCTTAGTAAGAGAATTAACAACATCAGAAATCTCTGATTCTAAGCTCAATATTGTTCGATCCGGATTGGAACTTGTTTCTTTGCGAAGTATTTTTCCTAATAAGGGATTCTCACTCAAACATTCAAAGTTCATCAACTGTCTAATGGTGGTCGATTCTGGATGTAGTTCAGCGTTGTGAATCACACTCCGGACAGCTTGCAGATTTTCTTGTATCTCTTTCACTGTAAGATCAGGATATTCCTTAATAGATTTGTTTATGATTGTCGTTTTCAAGGACCCTGACGCTAAAACATCATAAAGATGACTAGCCATTGTAACCGATGGACAGGGGTCAATCGCATCTAGTATTCTAGTGGCGTTTTGTAATGAGAGTCCCAATTCGAAAACGCTGATATTTCCTTCCTTGTTTAGAATCTCTTCCGTGATCGGGACAGTCAAACTATTCATATTTAACCCAGTTTGCTCAATTTGTCTGGGGCTTATGTCGGAGATGGTCTGAGTCGGATCTTCTAGGAGGGCTTCAGCCAATACTTCCATAACCAACTCGTGAGCCTTGATTTTAAGCGGATTCTCTTCGATTTCTTCGATTGCTTCAACAACTGTTTGATTAGGATTGAATCTCTGTCGTGTGCGAATCAACTCTTCCGCTTCATAAATAGTTTTGTTCTTCGATTTTTCTGCTCTTGAGCGCTGATCAGTGATGGTCATGCCTGGACTCATAACTGCGTCATCGAGCAGGTCAATTTGAGTATCAACTATTTCATTTCGAAGCTCTTCAACTGTGATGTCTTCATCTTTCGATAACGATACATCTAATGCCGTTTTAATGACGTCGAGGCCTTTTCCAACTATTTCTGTATCTTCCATCTTGGAGTCCGACGCTCTTCTTGCTACTGGTTCCGTTGAATCTTTACTTACCACAAACGTTTCTCCCCTTCGTGGCAACATCAGTTTTCTTTCCCTCTTCGGCAACATTTCTTTGGTGTAAATACCGAGAGCTTTCCTGTTCAAGTTTTTCAGCTGGGACAGAGTGTTACCGACATTTTTAAAAACCTTTTCCATGGATTCAAAACTGCTCTTTAAGCCACTCTCGGACAACATTGAATCCTCGCTTACTTTATCGCATGGGCAGATTTCCTCTTTGATAGAATTTTCAATGGTGTTCACCGTCCCACGAAGTGTTGCCAACACGCAGCGTAACTCGGACATTTTTTGATTCATTAAAGTGAGTTCGCGCAAAGGCATATAAACCTCCAAGGGCACTGGTGGGGCATAATGGGATTTGTGCAGAATATCATCAGTTGAAAGACGTCTCTTAGATGCAGAATACCTCCGGATGGCTTCTTTCACGATTTTGGGATGCCTATCTCTGAGCAGGAGAGGAATTTTAGACTTGCCTGGATCTCTCTCAGTGGATTTAGCTTTTGCTTTCCGCTGTTCCGTATTTTCAGCTTTTCTTATCCAGGACATCCTGACTGTTGATCTTACCCTTTCAGGAGCAGCTGGTTGCTTTCGACCAAGTTGAACGATCGGTATTGGCAATTTACTGCCTTTGCAAAGATGTTCCGGTAAAGAGGTAAAAGTAGCTCGGGACGTTGAAGCCGCAACAGGTGTGTTATTCTTTAGTGATTTTCTTGAAACTTCATTTCGTAGCGTACTTGATGGACAGATCCCTTTTGGTTTATCGGAAGCTAGTGACGATGGCATTTTAGACCGAGCAGTAAGACATATTCCACGAGTGGGAGGTTGAGTAAATGGTTCTTGTCTACGTTGTTGATTGATTCTGGTCGTTGGAATATTTCCGCCTGTGACTCTGAGCTCCTCTTTTTGGGGTGTTGGACTTTGAGTCTTCGAGAGTACATTATTATGTTTCCTCTTGCCACTAGGCGGTCTTTTATGTGGTGTTATCTTTATGCTCGCTACCGTCAATGGTCCCCTTCGAGAAGGCTCTCGTCTCGAAAATGTCGAGCAAGTCAAAGAACCGGTAGATTCCGAACTTTTCAGGCAACTCTTACAGTTGTGTTCTTGAGATTTGAAAGAGGTCATCTAAATTTGAGAAAAAAAGCTCAAATATAAATCTACTAAAAGATAAAATATTTTCTTCTTAAATCATCAAAGATAATACAAAATTTGCGAAATCCAACATATGATCGATTTATGTCCATCTTGCTTCAGATCGACAGCTTAGTAGTAGAGGTACAAATAATGAATCAAGGATTTGACAGTGCTGACGTCAGAAGGACGTCACAGTATGACGTTCAAATCTGTGTAACTTCTGATGAAATATCTTCTTTTCAGCCAAATGTGTAGGAGAATAAAAAACAGAATCAGAGAAAAAAATGGTTAGTAAAAAAAAAAATGAGTTGAAAATATCATTATCTAAATCTTAAATATTGCATAAAATATTCACTTTAATCCTTTTTCGAAGTTTACAATGATTTCTGAATTGTAAAAAAAAAAAAAATGTTAAAAATGATTTCTGTCTTGTAATAGGAGTGGCCAAACAGTTTACGGCACAGAGAATAGAAACTCTGGCCGGGACAGTTTATGTTCACTTTGCACTAATGTCCCTGGAATAAAATAAGAATCCACTTCTCTCCAAGCTATGAGTGAACAGCCGGGCAGTTGGAGCCATTTAGTTAAGGGGAAGGGTATAACATTCTATCAGGATAACACCAGACCATATTTTTCCTTGGTTATTCGATATAAATGTTAACTGCTTGGCTGGGAAGTTTTCATTCAATCATTTTATTCACCAGAAGTACACCTTTGGATTGTCATTTATTCCATTCTTTATACAATTCACTTAATGGAAAAAACATTGAATTCAACAGAAGACTGTAACAGGCACAGAGAGTAATTGTTTGTTGAAAGAAGAAAAAAAAGAAGATCTTTGAGGATGGAAATATAGTAAGCTAAATGATGACAAAAGATATTGGAAGATAACGGTAAATATGATGTTCAATAAAAGTTCACGTCGGAATTAGTAATTTGTCTTCTGTTTTTACTTTTAATAAACCGAACGAACTTTTTACGTTACACGATACACTATCCTCAGACACAGTTACGTCCCTTGCACCTATTGATCATATCGAAGTGTATGACTTTTTCTGTTCGATTCTTTGTACATCTGTTCGTAATACATGATAAAGGAAGATAAAATTTAAATTTTGCTGATCAAAACATCTCCCCCCCACATCAAAAATATTGGACTTTTCCACTCAAACAACTTTTTTGATAACACCTCTGATGAAATTGTTTAGATGTAAACTTTTATTTACACTATAAACAACTTTGAAGTAGTGAAATATAAAATCTGAAAATGTGTAAGAGATTGTGAAGGAACCGCTAGAACTCCACAAAAGAACGGGTAGATATCTTTAACATGTATGACAACCTCATATATATATATATATATATATATATATATATATATATATATATATATATGCCCAAATAACTGCTTCAACTTAAAATTCTCATTTTCTTCATTCACTGTCTATATCTATTTTATTTGTTTCTTTCAACGTGAACAATATCATTATGAAATGGATATATATAATTAGACAGAAATAATGAAAAGTTACATTATATCATTTTGAAATTCAGTTTGAGATGATCTCCCGTTAATTCACGATAAATGTATCATTTGGCCCGGACAACGCAGATAGAAAAAACAATTAAAGAAAATGGGGCTATTGCAGAGATCAAACCTGCGACTGATGAGGTACCTGCTTCAACGTAGCGTTGCTACTAACCTTGAGCTAAACAGTCACTAGTAATAGCAAAAGCCCAAATAACTGCTTCAACTCAAAATTCTCATTTTGTTCATTCACTGTCGATATCTGCTTTATTTGTTTCTTTTAATTAGAGAAATCATTTCAAATAGAGTTTCAAAATAATATGACACAATTTATGCTTATTTCTGTCGGATTATATTCCCACCTCTTAATGATATGACCATTTTTTTTTACTCCTTGAATATTTAACCCGGTGTGGAAGGGCACTTCAGCTAGTACACACACACACACACATCAGGTCATCCACTAAATTTTAACACCTTTCTGTAGATCGATTAAAGATTATTAGGTGTTGCAGAAATATTTGAAAATATTTTCTCAAAAAATATTTCTTTTTTATTTATGTTTCTACAAAAGTGAACTCCTTCAAGTTCTTAATTGTGAAATAACTTAATGCTATTCTTTAATTTTGGCTCAACAATTACTGAATCGATGTTGCTCATAGCTCAGCTGCACTGGGTAGGCTACGTCATCAGAATGGACGACGGTCGCTTACCCAGACAGCTGTGAGCTTGGGCAGGGCTCATGCAGACGTGGGAGGCTAAAGCTAAGGTACAACAACATTATGAAGAGCAATCTCAAAAAATGAAGTCGAATCAAGATCTTGAATCCTCTCCAGCAAGAAAACTGGTGTGGAGATCGCTCATTTTCATAAGGACGGCCATCTTTGAAGAGGAATGACGACACCATCTTGTTGTTGCAAGAGACAGACGTCACAGAGCAACGTATGAATCCAGTTTTGGACTGCAGGGCCATATGAGCTCTCATCGTCGAGACTGTGTCTGACTTCGGTGGAATACCAAGATTCACTGATTAAACGAATTTCATTTTAGCATTTCCCATGGATCCCCAGAGATCACATAAAAAACCAAGGCCGACAGAACACAAGATGGAGAGATGAACTTGACAGATTCAGGAAATACTGGCTCTGCGATGCCCATGATAGGGAATTGTGGCGAATCCTGGGAAAGGTCTATGTCCAACGACGGACGTCAAAAGACTGATGATGAGGATGATGATGAAGGAGTTAATTATTTTGTCTATAATACACACCGAAAATAAGTGGCGATTTATGACTATTTTTGGTTATTATTTGTTTCCACGTTTAGCTAAAGGTAGATTACGATAAAAAACTGGTATTTAATAACAATACCTCCTGCTTTTTCCAACAATGAGTGAGACATGCAGTACATTTAAATGGAAGAGATATATCTGGGTGAAGTCAACCTCTTCCTTGTATCTTCGCCATTATCTATTGCTGCTTACTCATTCTATCATAATGAACTTGAAGCAGCTGTAGTGTTACAACTATTTATTACAGTTTTTCGTCAATATTTGAAATATAAAAGAAAATGGCAAAAATTGATATGAAAATTGATTTCATTCAATCGTAAAAAATTCTGATAAAGAAATCATTTGTTTACAATGCTTCAATCTGATGATATTCGCTCGAGATGATCTGATGACCCTTAATGACCTTTATATATCATCAGATGTCAGCGCCATTTATCTTATATTAAATCGAGAGTCAAGATACCCTTACACACACCTTTGCATCCTCTAAGGTGCAGCTGTTCGGCAGTCTATAACAGAAAAAAAACCAAACATACGTATTCTTTATAATATATATATATATATATATATATATATATATATATATATATATATATATATATATATATATATTAAAAAGTTATAAAACTGAATATATTAAAGTTTATAATATTGTATATTTACTGAGCTTAACATACGTGGTACAAGGACACAATAGTTCGGTACTTCATGAGAATTGAACTCACTACATTAGCAATGGTCTACAAGCCTAAGATATGATATAATTCTGGACGTAAACTAGCTACATTGTCCTAAATACCTGAACAGCGATTGCATGATTATTTTCAAGAGCTTTGATAAGAACGAGTTATCTCCCTTGGGTCTTTTGAGGAGATAAGATATGAAAAAGGAAATGTTAGTTTTCTTTTCTTTTCTTTTCTTTCTCGCATTACATTTTCTGTGAAATTTGTTTTCGTTGATGCCAACCAATGCTGTCTAGAATCTTTCTGCTATCAGAGAAGTAGGAAGTGGAAAACGCCCCCTCTTCGTACCGAATAAAACAGTTGGAAATACCTCTCTCACTTATTTTTATGGCTTTGAGCGATAAAATACTATTTACATTTGAGATGATATCAGAAAGCAGAACCCAGGGGAGGGGGAATTTTCCAGTCTGCAAACGACAGACTACAACATCGTCTCAAAAAGAATTGAACGACTTTGTCTCGTGAGAACTTGATTACTGAAAACTATACCACCACGACTGTTGAATCTGGATCTTTTTCAGATCACTGGAAAGTTAGATGGGAGGTAACTCTACCTTGCCTAAGGCGAAACAGCACCAATTTCCAACCTACATCAAAGAATTAAGTACACGTGAAAAAAAAAAAAAAAAAAAAATAGATAAATAAAATAAATAAATAAAAATAGGAAAATGACGTACTACTATTTCCAATTTATAAATAGATCCTACCATTTCTCACTACATATATTTCTCTCTCTCTCTCTCATATATATATATATATTGCGGCATTTTCTATACGAAGAGAGCACAATATCTTTGTAGATAGGGCTCTGTGTGGGGGTGTATGTATGTGTATATATATATATGGGTGTATGTATGTGTGTGCATATATATATGTATATATATGGGTGTATGTATGTCTGTACATATTCATATGTGATTGCATGTAGGTGTATGTATATATAAATGTGCGTATATATATATATGTATATAAATATACGTATTCATAAGTGTGCGCATATATATATAAATATATGCATACACGTATGTGTGCATATATGCTTATGTGTCTATATATATATGCATATGTATACGTACGTATATATGAATATAGGTACACACACACACACACATACACACAGACACTCACACACACACACACACACACACACACACACACACATATATATATATATATATATATATATATATATATATATATATATATACTTCAGCTGTAAAAACAATTTTTGTTGAGAAATTTCGTAATTTTGATACAAACGGTTCTCCAAATCATCGTACAATGTTGTGCCGTACAGGTCAGTTACTCTCCGATGTCTGTCAATGTAAAATTCTATTCACAGAATTATACATTCAGTTATTGTTGTTTAGATTTTTATTGTAATGCAGTGCGTTAAATAGTGGGGATCATCAGCTGTTTTATCATGGATCTGTTTCAGTGATTTAAAACATTACAAGCATTTCACCATGGCCTCCTTAGCCATGTTGATCAGAAACAAACCCCTAACTGTTTTTACTTTGATATTCAATTTAGGATACTTATTTTTTTTTTTTTGTCTTTCACTCGTCAGTAGTATTTAGATTAATATATTTACTTTTATTTTGCTGTTATTTCATGAATTAGATGTCCTGGATTAGATTGTATGAGTCTATCAATTAATGAATTAACGGACTTCTTTTTACTATTTATCTATATTAGATGTGGTTAATTTTGCTAATTCAACCTCATAGATTTTATATCAAGAGTCTATGTGATTTATGAGGACCATCGATTGTTAAATATATGCGTTCAAAAATTACCAACGAAAATTCCTGATAATCGGATATGACCTCCTTTGGGGAAATAATTCGATGAACTCTTGAAAATTGAAATGAATATAACAAATATATAAAAAAAGAAATCTGTCCAGTGCATCAACGCTTAATCATTACATTGTGTGCAAAATGTGTAAAACACATTTTGTGAGTCAAAACTAGCTAAATTAAAGACATGAGACAAAAATGTTTTGTGAAATCAATTCTTAAAATTTCCATTCACGAAAGTCTTCAAATTTTATTTTTGTTTCTAGTTTCTAGTTTCTTCATAACGGATAACTGATTATATCGAAAAAGAAACGTAGACGGATAACTAGTTAAATTATATATATATATATATATATATATATATATATATATATATATATATATATATATATATATATATAAATAATGTAATATAAAAAAAAACTCTACATAAAACAATGGAAGTAGCAGTAGTTACGTAATCACAGACCAACAGCCTTACGAAGGTAGCAAAAAAAAAAAAAGAAAAAAACTCGTGTATGTTTGAAAGACCCCCTTCCTCTTTTTCTGCTTGCTGTCTCAGACTGACTACTCATAAATTATACTAAGAATTCGGTCTTTTAAAAAAATATTTTGGTGAATATCCGCACAGCTATTTCTTCAGCGACATATTTCCCTGCATATTTTATATTGAAGTTCGGTAATCTTTGACCTGTGACTGATATATATATATATGTATATATATATATATATATATATATATATATATATATATATATATATATATATAAGAGAGAGAGAGGGGGCCTGTTAAGTATGTGAAACACTGGGGTATTTATCGTGCCATTTCATTTTATAATCAGAGAATGCATAAAGAAGGACGTCGTCATAATCAAGAAGTCCCACTCAATGTAATTTAATAAAACTGGTTAAAAAAAAGATCTTACTACAATGACTATCAACTGAATAGAACAGTCTGGCCGGCCTTGGGGGAAATAATCAATCTTCAAAGACAGACTGGCGTCTCTTGTGGCTGACTGATGCTGAACAAAGACGTGATGAGAGCGAGATGAATAAGTCAAGTAATGAAGGCATGAATAAACAGCTGAGTGAGGTGAGAGACGCCACTGCGGGGGCTTGTTGCCTCTCAGTCTATTTCACATGTCACAAATGGTTGGTATGATATGCAGAACCTAAGTAGGCTGAAGCCTTAGCTTTGGCAAATAAACAGAAAGAAGAAATATGAGTTGAAAGCAATCAATCAATAGGAAATTGTCACAATTGAAAGACGGATCAACTTTGATACACCAGCCATCTTTCTAAGGCGCGTGTGTGTGCGCATACACTCACGTACACACTCACGTACACGAAGGAACTCTGGAAAGCACTAAGAGAGCACTTACCTTTGTCAATGCCATTGTCAGGGGAAGTGGTTGCGGATAGATCAAAGTCTAATTACTCCTTCCATAGCTCATGGCCCATCCTTCCATGAAATCTAATCGAAATGCTTTGAGAACTAGAGTCAGCTTATGACTTTACGTTGTTGGGTTGCTGCTTTAGAGAATCTTTAATGTTGGTTTTGATATTGTGTCACACACATGCACAAAAATGTAGTTGGCATATATATATATATATATATATATTTATTTATATATATATATATATATAAAACGAAAAAATATCAAAAGTATGATACAACTGTTTTAACAAACACGAACTTAAAACAATAAGATTCTCATGTCAAGTACTCTACAAAAAAGTTTTGATTCTCTTCAAAATCGAAAAGCGGCATTCAGGCTCTGGTGTAGTCATCGGGATTGTCAAGACGATTTGTATCGGTATTTCCCTAAGAACAACATCTAAATTATTTTCTAAGATAAATTTCAACAGACCAATTGACCAATAATATTCGTGCATATCGGATCTGCTGTATAATAGTTTCAAGGTTTTTTTTTGTCGATCATCTCTTCTGTTGGCAGTTTTTTCTCAAAACCTGTAAAACTGTTCTTGTTGAACAATTTAGCTGCTACAAATTGTTTAGTGAAAGAATATCTTTCCATTATATCAACGCATGCGTAGTCATATACATTCTTTGCGTCTGCCACGAGCGTCTTTGACGTATTCTCACAGTACATCGAGTTTCTTTTATATACGTATGAACACTTCTAACATTATCACGCCTTGCACCAAGCATTGACACAAATTTGCTCACACAAATTTTTCATACAGATATACGAACTATTTCGAACAATTAGGTAAAGAAGTAGACAGGCAAATAAAAGTAGATACACAAATAATTTTCCTCCACAGCTTCTATCAGAAAAACAAAAGACATTTTGTACTATTTCAAAACCTAAGCTAACATTTTGTTTTGCAACTCTATTTGGTTTATACAGCAAAACCTTTGTTCACAATTATTGTTACTGTTAGCATTCGAATTCTTTGCACTTATCTTTCGTCCATTATTTTGTCAATCGTGTTGTTGAAACCTTCTTAGGTTTTTATCTACTTTTATTTGCCTGTCTACTTCTTTACCTAATTTCAACTCCTCTTCGCATCCCCCTGGACAGCTAGGGTGTGCACGGTGGCACTCCCTTTACTTTTAGACTAAGTACGAAACTCTACTTTTAGCTAGGTATCTAAAACGTCACTTCCGACGACGACTCCCTATAAAAGCCTTGAACATTCGTGTTCGATTTCTCATTTGTCCTGGTACTTCTAGCCGGTTACCCTCTTTCTCGCTAAGATCAGTTGTGACCAATCATTGTACAAAACGTTGCCCAATTTAGTTCACTGATGTCGAGGCATCACGCATTCTCATAGCTACTCAATCGTGCTCCAATCGCATGTACACCTAAATCTCTCATGAATGAAATGGCAACGCATTCACTACACAACAGTAGCAATGATCTTTCTTCTAATTCTCTTTACTTCGGAAGGCGCATATGGGTGGAAATCAATGTGGTTTCTGTATCTCGAACAGTCTAACCGCCGTGTATTTTTCAGATTCAGAGAATAGCTCCCAAGTTGCTTACCCATGATCCAAAATACATCACCCATAACTTTGCAACTAAGCACACATAATGATAATCAGACTTCATAACCATTCCTTGGTATGCTTCAAGTCTTATGGATTCTTTGTATTTCAGTCAAACCTGCTTCATCAACACACCATGACCAATACTATTACTCGGCACAAAGCTCCCACCTTTCGTGTGGAAGCTATCTCCTATCTTCCCCTTCTCTTCACAACTGTATCAATGTTTTCTCATGCATTCTGTTTTCAGTCTTGTAATGTCATTAATGTTTATATATTAAACGTATGTTTCATTTCAATACTTGTATATGTCTTCTTCACTGTCTTATCTCCACGTCCACAATCATACTTGGTGCACATACTCTACATGCTGTCATGGCAAACATGCATCTCCATTCCTCCTTCAACATTTCCGCTGACGACGGTGTGTGGCACTTACAACCAAAACACGTGGAGAAAAAATATTTTGTCCTCAGCAACAACAACTATGCACAACCAAAAGCCATTACTACTCCCCTCACACAATTTGGAAACTATCTTTCCTAAAACTAATGACATCTCTAATTATGTTGTTGCGATAGAATCCACAAATACATTTTTGAAACTGCATTTGGTTGTAAATTAATTAAACATAAGGCATAATCTGATGAAAAGGCTCTAACCAGAAGATGAATTTTTCATTGTTCAGGTGTTCCTAGTGCTACTGAAGTGGCTTCATCTGCATTCGACGTTGACTGGATTTTAGCAAGGTAGATTTCTAAAAGTTGCAAAATTTCATGAACTTTGTTCACGGTCCGTATGTTCCACCTTGTAGATGATAGGTGCAGTATACTGACATTCATCTACTTATTGATAATAGGTACACGATGCGGCGATCAGGAGAAAAATGTTGGCATAGCCGAAATGTTAGAGAAAAAATATTCTCCAGTTTCGTGTTATACTTGCTGCATTTCTCATTATCAGATTCAATTCGTGCACATAACAGTGAATGGAAAGTACATTATAATAAACTGCTTTTATTTTTCACATAACTCCCCATTTTCTTGCTTTTCATGATATTTGCACTATCAAATGTCTGGGTTATCGGTTTTTTGTCTATTTGCATGAAGGATTATGTCTAACTTCTCTTAAATACATCTTAATAAGACATTTGCAGTGTGATTTTCTGGAAAAAAACAATCCCCCAATTTTTTCTTCATTCAGGACATACCGTGGAACAGTTACCATTTGAGTATGTTCTGGAATATCTGATATGTCATCAGTCACGACAGCAACAAATCAAGCCTTTTCTATCTCTTTCTTTATCCCATCCTGCTATATTTTCAGCAGACACTCAAGTATCTCGCAATGAATAGTCTTAGAAATACCCTCCTTGTTTCCAAATATTTCTTTAAATCCGAGTCAGATTTAGCTGCAGAATGTATTAATTCCTTAAATACACATGGATTTACTGAATCATCCTTTTCATCATGTCCACGTAAAGAAATCTTAAAGTTTCCCCAAAATGTTACACGGTCTATTATCTTAGATGAAATATCACGGTTCTTGGTAACCTTCCTGTTATAGTTGAAATTTTCGATAAAAAAAACTTTAGAAAAATAAAGATGAAGGTGAATAGTAGTATCAAAAATGTTTATAAAAAGCATTGCAATGCAGGCCAACCAGATTTGTCTAGCAATAAAAAATAGCGCTGACCGGAATACACACAGACACACACACGCATATATATATATATATATATGTATATATTATCATGTCATCCACAGACAGATGTTTCGTTGTATTACAACTATTCAGTGTGGCTATAGACTATCCATTATCCCATCCAGTACCACAAGGTAAGATCGAAACCTTCGATCCTACCTCTGCTCGACGGAACTGGATGGTCAGTGAAGTTGAATTTAAGCAATATATTCATTTACGCATATATTCCCCATCCACTAGGGTGCTCTATTTCTATATTGGAAAAGCATTGCATAAGCTTACAATGAACGAGTTACCTCACCTAAAGAGTGCTAGTATTTCTAATTAGTTAGAAAATAGAACGGAAAAGCTGATCTCGAACGGAAATGTTATTCAGTAGATCTGAGAATACTCAATCAATGTCGAATCTAACTTTTCACGTCTTTACACGTATAAACTTGTTCGAACACCTGCTACTGGGAGAACAATATCCGGGTAATCAACGAGGCCTTCATTAAGCGATGATCCTGTGGTCGGGCTAAGTCTCAAAGTTCCGCCATCATTACCACAAAGCTAGAACGCCTCAGCTATTCTTCCCGATATCACCAGTCTTTGTGGGTTCTTTGTCATGTGACGTTGCTAGAACCATTCAGATACAGCGTGTGCTTGTAATCGAAACTTAGTGCGATTGCTCATTCATCTGTTTTGATCATTCAATGCTCAAACTGTGCGACACATATCTGCTTGAACTTCGCCTCAAGCAGCCATTGATGAAAGAATGCTTGAAAGGTCATTATCAGCAATTGGGAAAAGCGTGTAGCTAGCAGAAATCTTCTGAGGCCTCTCTGTGGAAGAGAGAGAGAGAGAGAGAGAGAGAGAGAGAGAGAGAGAGAGAGAGAGAGAGAGAGAGGGGGGGAGAGACCTTTCAGAAGCCGATTTGTATCTTGGGACTGAATTGATTTTTGTCTATCTTACATCACGTCCATGTTTTTCCCTTCTTGAATTTTTCAAACAACAGAAGATAAATCTGCACACTATTCATAGAGTTTTTCCTTCTTTTTCTCTGTTTTGAGAACGAGCAGACAAAATTGACAAAATAAGAGACTACAGCTAAGATTTGATTGCAAGGTAATTGTGAATTTCATTTCCTTTGTATTAACGTTCATTTAAAATTTTAAAGGTGATCTATGGATCACATTTATAACGCACACGTGCGAATTTTTTCAACTTATTCAATCTAAACAACGTTAAAAATCAAGCCACTTATAGTCTTTCAAAATTGGTGGTATCAAAATGGCTATATGATGCATCCTTGCAAAGGTATCCCTATTATGATTATCTAATTACATATGTACATCAATAAGAGCATAGCCTGATGTAAAAAAGGGCATTTATTTTACACAAATATTTATTTCAATTTATTCCTCTTCCTTGCCAACTCACTAGTAACTTAGATCATCGAACATTATGCAATGAAAATTTCAGATTAAAATTCAACTATTAACTGCGTCAGGCTACGGACTTATTGATTCATCCTCATATATGACCATATATGTGTCTTCTCACATTTCGAGAGTATATATATCAGTGGAATGGACAGCTTATGTCTGTCAGAATATTACAATTATATCGACATTAGAGGAGGAACTATATTTCATCCGGCACCTCTCTCAAACGAGTAGCATATCCACCAGTCCTAGATGGCATAAATGAATAAAGAAAAATTAGCACCCTGTTGAATTCCAGTGAAGCGGCCTGTTCGTGACTCTGCTCTTACCATCCGAGTTAACAGTATCACCATAGCAGGGCAGGATTCTGAGAACACACATATCGCTCACCCTTCTCAATTCCAGTCTTTATAATTATCACATTCTGTCGGAACAAGTGTGTTCTCGGATTCCTCAGTTGCTATTGTGGTGCTGTTAACTCAGATGGTAAGAGCAAAATTGCGTATAGGCTGCTAAGTCAGTGCACGCAGGTTTGAAACCCGCACGGCGCTTATTTTTCTTCATTTATTCATGCGATCTAGGATTGTTTGATATGTAGCTGGGTTAACGACGGTGCCGGACGAAACATAATTGCCCATCTAATGTATTTATAATTGTCACGTACACACACGCAAACACACACACACACACACACACACGTATATATATATATATATATATATATATATATATATATATATATTATTGTGTCATCCACAGACAGCTGTTTCGATGTATTACATCTCTTCAGTGTGGCTACAGACTTTAACTCATCCAGTACTGCGACGCAGAATTGAAACCCTCACATCGGAAGCCGATATCCTACCTCTGGACTACGGTACTGGGTGGTCATTAAGGCTGAATTTAAGCTATATATTCATTTTTACGCAGAAACTCTTCATCCATCAGAGTGCTCTATTCCTATGGAAGATCATTGCATATATATATATATATATATATATATATATATATATATATATATATATGTGTGTGTGTGTGTGTGTGTGTGTGTGTGTGTGTGTTTGCGTGTGTGAGTGTAAGAGAACGTTGGATTTTCAGCTCACAGGAAGAAAAATCTTTTTCTGCGATGAAAATACAACTTCGAACACTGACCTTTTACAAAACATCCAAGATAAAAATCTATTTCCAACCAGTGTGGCTATTACTCACTTGTTACTTATATTTTACACTTCTTTCACCCTTTAGTGGAATACCTGTACCTTCCATCTGTCTGTCTGTCTGTCTGTCTGTCTGTCTGTCTGTCTGTCTCTCTCTCTCTCTCTCTCTCTCTCTCTCTCTCTATATATATATATATATATATATATATATATATATATATACGTATTCATGTGCATATATGACATGCAAGGTTGATAGTTCTTTCCACCTATGCTGCACTTATAGTTTATATCTGCTTTTTACCTCTTTGAACTGAGCCAGTTATATTTCTTTTCATTTTGCCTTTAGCAGATTTCTCTTCTTCTCTGTGTTCCAATCGTAATCTGTCTCGATTAAAAAAATACACAGATCTGTATCTTAATCGAATGTTTCAAGTTAAAGACGGATTAAACGCTACAGCATTGTCTCGTATCTCCTTTATCATGCGACAAATCGGATGTTGTAGGAACTATGTCTCTGCTCATACCTTCTGTAGACTGAAAATGATCACAAACAGGGGTGTGGTGCTGTCGGAGCTCACCGGAGCGCTGTTCCAGCTCCTATCTAAACTTCCTTGTCCCATACATATATATATATATATATATATATATATATATATATATATATATATATACATATATATATATATATATATATATTGTTTTATCATGAATTTCACACTGCGATTGGTCTATTGTTTCAATGCGGAAGCACATTATCAAGCACACAGATTTTCACTATTTTTCACACAAATTATATATATATATATATATATATATATATATATAAAGAGGAAGAAGAGGGGGATATGAGCACTCCCAGGGAAAGGGAACAATGGGACGGAAAGAAACCACAGAAGAGATTCGGAGACTCCTGAAAAAAAAGGACCTTGTGAAATCTACTACTACTGATGAGGAACAGACTGCCCACCATGGAAACATGAGGACACAAGGTATTCCAAACAACGTCTCTACCTGAAGCAATATACAGAGCTGGGGCAGAAGATAAAGAAGCGACGTCTTAGAATCGGGGATTTCTCCGGTTGCTTGGCCTTCTCTAGCAACTACTGTGGAAAAAAGTTGCCAGTCCTTCGTGGGTCTTGCCGGCTATTGGCAGACCTGTAATACAAGCGGAATCTCCTTCCGAATCTTCGTTTGCGAAGCCAAGCGAAGTCATGACGAGTGAAACAGATCGGTTTTTGAGAATTGCGTAGAATTTCGACGGCAAAAAGAAACAATAGTATGTACCCACCGAGAATGAAACAGATCGAATCTATGATGGCGGAGGAGATAAGAGAAACGTTTGTTGAGGTGTTAAAACAAAAAAATATTATTTTTCATTTAATCACGAGAGTTTATTGTTTTTTAACGAAACTTGACCCTGCATTGTAAACAACGGACGGTTGCCAGTCGTATTCATTCTGCATGTCCACTAGCATTTGGGCCGATGTAGAATGGTCAGTATGTCCACCCATACATGTCTTATATATGTAAATCCAGGAACGGATTTATATATTCCAGTGGTTCCCAACCCTTTCATTCATTATCATCATCATCAGTCTTTTAACGTCTATCGTAGGACACACACCTTCCCCAGGATTCACCACAATTCTCTATCATTGGCGTCGCGGAGCCAGTGTTTCCTGAATTTGTCTAGTTCATCTCTCCATCTTGTGTTCTGTCGTCCTCAGTTTCTAATGTGATCTCTAGGGATCCATGTTGTGAGTCGTGATGTCCATCGGTTGTCTTTCATTCTTGCAACATGGCCTGTCCATTCATTAGGACCCCTTTTTTCTATTTAAGTGTATTTTCCCACGCATCCATGGCTTTTGGATGGTCAGCCATCTCAATATGCCCACGGATCTCAAGTAATCTCTTAGTGGACCCCTAGGACTCCACAGACCCTAAGAGTCCACAGACCTCAGTTTGGGAACTGCTGATATAAATTACACTATTTCATGTTGACATATTTGGGAGTTAGGTACACAACACAGGATAGGTGTATCTGGTCTGCACTGTTTTAGATACGAGCAAAAAAAACCCCAAAAAACAATATGAAATGTCATGCTTGTGCATTACAAAGCGATGGACACTTGCTGTTTTACATATAGATTTCCGCTGTTTTATTCAATGTCAAATGTTCAAAGTAAAAAAAAAATCAATAAATCATCACCTGGAAAATATAATACTGTTAAGAGACTTCATTAAATTGAGTGTACTTTTTATGCTGCTTGTTTTGCATTCATTGAGTCACGTTGTGCTAGTGCGTGCTTCTTGGAAGGCTCCGTATGAAAAGGTGCATAGAAAATAAGCTCTGAATGAAACATCACTGACAGGCGGATGTACAAGAAGGAAGGGCTAAAAGAAAAATGTAAGATAGTTCTCTTATAACTTAGTTGTTATGTCACATAATTCTTTTATACATTTTTTTTGTATTAAAAAGACTGCCATTGAATGTGTTGCTCTGTTCGTAGTTGGTAATTTCATCTGAAGTATAAGCGAACAATTAATGCCATGGCAACGCTCCGGAGTCGAGATAAAATAGGTGTTGTTAGCGATAGCAGGCGTATTCATGTGATGTGAATCGAGCACTAACTAACGTTTATAAAAGCCGGCACAAAAGTAAGATGACGTATGGAAGTGAGGGGTGGGGGGTATATAGATGTTCACAAGGAAAGGTAGCAGTAGAAGTAATAGTATTTTATTTAATCGATAATCGCTTTCACTATCTTATTCTTCTTAATCTTTGAGTTGTGTTTTCACACCCGTCGTCAGGAGGCTCTCCCGTTGAAGATCAAGAGACAGCCACTCTCTTCTTCCTCCGCCTCCTCCGGCACATTATTATTATTATTATTATTATTATTTGCAATCTCACACCAGTCGCCTGCTGGTTACAGCTGGAGTCTGAGTGACAGCAAGTCTCCTCAAGTCTCCAGTCCTCCCCACCTCATTCTCATTGACCAGAGTAACACTGTAGTTTACAGTTTCACACCAGTGGCCCAGTGGTCATTGCTGAAGGCTGAGTGACAATAAGTCTCCTCGGGTCTTCAGCCAATATCTCTTCTCTCCCTCGCCTGTCATGCAAGTGCTGTGGTTCACATCTCACCATCCATTTTCCTTCCCCTGTTAGGCCACTGCTAAGATCTAGTGTTGCAGTCCTTATATTTCTAGCGGTTCCTAGCATTGCTGTGGTCTGTACAGTCTCAATCCTTCCTTTTATCCCGAGCTCCTCCAGTGTCACCCTCAGTGTCTTTGGGACAGTTCTCAGTGCGCCTACTATTCTCGGTACTACTATTCTTCTTCTTCTTCTTCTTCTTCTTCTTCTTCTTCTTCTTCTTCTTCTTCTTCTTCTTCTTCTTCTTCTTCTTCTTCTTCTTATTATTATTATTATTATTATTATTATTATTATTATTATTATTAAGGGGCCTCTCCCGCTATAATATGGTTCGTTATAGCTGCGTTATAACGCGGGTGGATGATTGAACCCCAACCCCTCAAATATCTATCCAATTTCAGAATAGCTAGATCTAGTTTTAAAATAGCTAGACCTAGCACCGAAATGGATAATAATTTATTTTTTTCTTTAACGGTTCGGTCGTAACGCGGTTGGCTTTCTCGGACCCTAACAGCCGCTCTATAACAGGGACACCTGCAATGTACCTATTGAGTTTTCACACCAGCAGTGACTAGTGGCTTTCGCTGAATATTGAGTGACTGATAGTTTCCTCAATGCTCAAGGACTCTCCTCAGTAATCTAGTCGACCAGAAGTGCTGTCGTCTGAATAGTCTCAGTTCTCCTCTGGATTCCTAGTTCCTCTAACATATTATTATTATTATTATTATTATTATTATTATTATTGATAATAATAATAATAATATTTCACACCAGTTGCCTGGTGGTTATCGCTGGAGGTTGAGTGACAGCAAGTCTCCAGCCCTCTTCTCCACATTCTCGTAGAGCACTGCAATACTGTGGTTTACAGTTTCACAACAGTTACCCGATGGTTATATCTGAAAGCTGAGTGACAGTAAATCTCCTCAGGTCTTCAGCTCTCATCTCATCTCACTCTCACCTATCACAGCTGTGCTGTGGTTCGTACTGCCACCACCATTTGGGTATTTTTTCCCTCTCTCCTTCTCTGTTAAGCCACAGCCAACAGTTGGGGTCGTAGACCTTCTTCTTCTTCTTCTTCTTCTTCTTCTTATTATTATAATAATAATAATAATAATAATAATAATAATAATAATAATAATAATAATAATAATAATAATAATCAACATCATCAATATTCCATGTATTTAGATATTTCTACCAGATGCCGGTTAGTTAATGCCGGATGGAGTAGCAGCCAAATCCCGAAAAAATGTTCTTAGTACCTTTGTAGCCGTGCCATAGACTTGGTAAAACTAACAATACCTACTTTCATGATTTACCCAGAGATTATCGAAGTCGATCAGTGTTCAGTCGCGAACACACTTTCGACTGTACGTCTCTGTGTCTGATTATCCGTCAGTATCTTTTAATTGAATGAACTAAACATTACGTACGCCTCTGTCCCTGTTCATGTACCTGTATGCGTGCACGCGCAGGTGTGAGTGCTTATGTATGTGTACGTGAGTGTGTGCGAGTGTGTGTGTGTGTGTGTGTTTGACGAGGTGGCTCTGTAAGATGGTGTTTGTGTGTTCGTTGTAAACACCAGTCTCTCTAATCTCTCCTTAATCATTTCATTCAATAAGGAAAACTAAACTAGGCGGTGTACGTTGGGCAAGGTAAGCATCAGATTTCTTCTTGAATCTTGTTTCTTTCTTCAGTTTCTCATTTTCCCAGACTGACACGATGTGTGTCCTCATGTGTTTATTACCTATTCAAAATATGTTACCTTCTAATACACCCCACCTAGCTTATTAAATACAAGCACTGCCACTGCCTACAAAAATGGCGTGCTTATGACTTGAATATTCGACCGTGCAGTGAGGTGCAGATTGAATATCTGATATGTTATACCCTTGATTGTTTATTTGCACAAAGGCCTCCTTAAACGAAAGAGAAACGATTTGCATCGGTTAATTCATTATGATTATTCATAGATTAGAATGGGAGTATTTATGAAATTAATTCGTTACGACTTGTTTTTTCTTTCTTTTTTTTCCAACACTTTTTCACAACACTATATCACTGATCAGACACACGTGGGTGCGCACAGATAACGGTAAACACAGCGGCGTAGCAAGAGATTTGGGGGGGCCTAGGGCTAGAGATTTTGGTACCTGGTTGTGGGGGCTTGGTACCTTCAGGGGCCCCTTCAACATTTAGCGAGATTTGTTATTGTATATTGTTAAGAGAAATGAAATAGGTGAACTACTTTACTATCCATAATGCTTTTGGGGACACCTCCATTTGGGGTCCAGGACGATTTTAAATCACACGAACCCTCCCTCCGTCACACCCCAGGATGAACATAATCATCATCAACATGATCATCAGCCTTTTAGCGGCCGTCGTTGGACAGAGACCTTACAGAAGATTCGACAGATCTTTCTATCACTGGCACCGCGTCAAAAAATCTACTGAACCTATCGAAATCGTCTTATTTTCCGCCGGCCACAATATTGCATATGATTTCTAGAGATCCATGGTTTGAGTCGTGTTGTCCAGCGGTTGTATGACAATCTTGCAACATACCCTGCCCATATGTTTCCTCGTGGATTCTGTATCTTCGACTCCTGTGTTTTTTTCTCTAATACACTGTGCTGTTCTGGGGTCTCTCCATGTGATGCTGAGTAAGATCCTCGTGCACGTTGCTTAGTCCTTAGTTTGGTCAAGCTCAATGTTCCAGGTCCTTGGCATGGGGGACTATCGGTAGAATGCGTCAATTATAGACCCTCCTTTTAGACATTATATCAACTTGACAGAACTCAATTAAAAAAAAATACCGATGAACAATTTAAAAATCTTGACAGCATCATCGGACAGTTTCGCTTTTCTTTCTTTCTGTTCGCAAAAAAAACTTCCCTCCTAAGTATGTTTAACTTGGAAAAGGGATTTATTAAAACCGGAAACTTAATATATTCCGATCCAATACGCATTATACTCATCTGAGACGACTTGATGAATCTAAAAGCTTTGAAAGTGTCAGGAGGAGACGAAAGACTATGATACTGACATTTTGTTGGAAATGTTCACTTTTTGTTTCTCCTGATTAACGCACCTCACAACATAAACGGACAATGGTGCCGGACGTTCAAGAAATCTAGGTGCATTAAACAAACAAAAAGGAAGCAAGATCATTTCCTTAGCGTAAAGATGAAGGAAAAATATGCTAATTGTTGGAGCCTCTAACCAGGGCCTCTGAGACGAGATGCAGTTGATGCATTGCATGTTAAAACAGAGACTCTGCCTTCGAGAAATAACAAGAATACGTGGGGGAAAAGTTTGTTTTTTTCTGCTAAAGATAAGGAAACAAATTCAAGATAAAATTAAAATCTTTACAACAATTCGACAAGATTAATTTTGAACTTCAACCTCAAAATACTGCACTTGTTTGACAGGAAGAAAAGTTTGTCCCTAAGCTTCGTTTGATACAACACTTGACCACAAGTCTGGGACGGTTGTATGACATTTCAGCCACAGAAGTTTCAGCCTGAACGGTCCGACCACAGACGTTCCGGCCTGAACGATTCGGCCACGGACGTTTCTGACGTGAAGGTTTCGGACGCAAATATCCCTACCCTGGACGTTTCAGTTTCGTTTTGTTTACAGAGGTGAAAATACACAGATGAGATTTGATCTGAAATAGAATCATAGTACGTAAATTTAATGCGATTAACAATATTAGTTAATTCATATTTGTCGTTTAGTGTTTTTTAAGTCTTTCTTTCAAAGTTTTAAAGCTAAGTTTTGTTTATTTTCAACGGCGAGGAAAATGTCACCTTAAGACTAATTTTCAAAACGGTTTGTAACTAATCAAGTGACTTGGAGAGAGAGAGAGAGAGAGAGAGAGAGAGAGAGAGAGAGAGAGAGAGAGAGAGAGAGAGAGAGCTTCCTTGTTTTTAAATGGCCCATAGCGTTGGTAAAGAAAGAAAGTTACGAACGAAGTCTACGAAGAAGAGAAATATCTTTTTACTCTTTCGTCAAACTACGTCATATTATTCTCCTTTTTAGATCTATTCTCGAGATAAAAATATAGTAAGTACAAATAAGAGATAAAGACAGAGAGAGAGAGAGAGAGAGAGAGAGAGGGGGATGCATTTTGAATGATATTTTTCGTGTCATTTTTGAGGCAATCATTTTTGTTTCTGACGTTTCAACGTGGATTGGCTTTGAAAATTCAGTTGCAACAAATAGTTTCATCAGAGACACAAATGTGGACAATTGTCAACCACATAAATTCAACTACAGTTTTTGAACAGAGATAGTTTTTTTTTGTTGACCTAACTATAATTTGATGAAATCTCCGTAAGTGTGTATGTGTGTGTGTGTGCTCAGAATTAACTTGACCACTGGCTATTGTACGGAGTTGATATTCTCCAGATATGTTAGTCGGACATTGCAATGACAACTTTGAAGTTGTATGGGTGTATTATTCTCGATAACAAGAAGATGCTCGATTTAAAATAAAAATCTATACGTATATTTTGTGACCGTCAAAAGTGGTGTGGTTATGAAGCGAACTGCATATCTAATCATTTCGATGTTATGTAGTTTCGGAATAGAATATATATATATATATATACATATATGCATAAACAGAGAGAGAGAGAGAGAGATAATTTTTTTTTCAGAAAACGGGAAAGAAAGAGAATGTTCGTCTTTTTACAAGAGAGTGAAAGAGAGAGAATGTTTATCTTTTTATGAGAGAGTGAAAGAAACAGAATGTTTTTCTCTCCATAAGAGAGTGAAAGAAAGAGGATGTTTATCTTTTTACGAGAGAGTGAAAAAAGAGAAAGGATTTTTACCCTTTTACGAAAGAGAGAGAGAGAGAGAGAGAGAGAGAGAGAGAGAGAGAGAGAGAGGACGATAGCATGGGGAAATTTCTTTTTTGTAGAGTGGACGGGTAGAGAAGGGATGTTCTCCTTCATACCCCTCAATTTTGTTCTCCCTCTATCCTCCCCCAATTTTTTCCTATGGTCTTAAAAGAAATTAGTTCCTTCTTTGACAGCAATCTATAAATACTAGGTGAAATTCTATATCAAGTTTAACCTTAGTTTGATTTTTCAATTCAAACTAAGATCTAACAAAGCTTTGAACTGTATGAAGGGATTTAAAACAAATACGCCACTGCGACGTCTATGTACTGTTTAACATCACCCCAACACTTTTTTGGACTTTAGTATTAAATCAGTTTTAAAAACAAAGGATATTAAACATTGTCTGATTGCCTGTCTGATAAAATGTCAATTACTTTACATGATGATTAAGGTCAGCTAATCCACACATCATAAAGTCTGACCCTAACCAAATATGCACCTTTCGAACGAACATGCCCTTGTTTTTATAAAAGACATAAAACAGGTAAAGATTCTTTTTTTCTACTTTTTAAAAAATCAGATATTGGACTCAGATCTTTAAAAAAACAAAAATCATTTTAACTAATCCAAAAGAGTTTCGGACGAATGGTTGAAACTGAGGGTCCAGTTTGGCATTATAATTACAATGCACTAATGTTGAATATTTTTTTTTTCATAAAACTGACAAATTTCCGTTAAATGCGAAGTTTTTGAAAGCACATAAAATTACTTGAGAAAAAAAATGCTTTTTTTAAAACTTTTTAGCCAGTTTGGTAGAAACAAAAAAACGTCCGAGGTAGAAATATTTGCAGCCGAAACGTTCGTGCCGTTATGTCCGTTTATCGTGTGGGACACCCTTTGGGGATCGAAATCAAAGCAGAAGTAATGGTCTTCTTATCAACTATAGCCTTAGAGCAAGGAATTCCTTTTTTTTTCTTTTGAGTACTGTTTTTTTAAAATTATTATCATTCTTTTTTCTCTATTTTTCTTCCTTATACCTTCCTTTTTACTCTTTCTTCCCTTCTTTCTTTCTTTCCGTAGTTATAAACGCGTATCTATCCATCTATCTGTCTTTCAATTAATGCTCAATAAGTAAGCATGCTACTTGACTTCAACAAACTCTGAATAACCACACAAGATGTTATTTTGAATGTTTTTGTAAAAGCATAGGTAATAAACGCTGGATGATCTAAATGAAACATTTATTAAGAATTGTGCATGGATCCGCCCTGAATTCTGATCACTTCACCCATAGCCTAATCTCCACCCTCCAACTTAATTTAATGAAAATTCATTGAATACTTTTGGAGATATCGTATGAAAGGCTATGAACATTTATAAATAGATATATGAAAACAAAAACAAAACAAAAAACAAACACAAAAACAGAAATACATCTTTTAATCAAAATAGATTCCCTTGGTCCGTCCGTAAATTCGACCACCTGATCATTAACCCATTGTCCATCTTTCCACAAAATTTCATCAAAACCCATCCCGTACTTACGTATGAATTGATGGTCAGACGGAATGATTGAAAGACGGAGAAATGCGATCAAATGCATATACTCCCTAACGCCATTTGCAGGGGTGAAAAACGTGAAAAGAAAATCGTAAAGCAGGAATTTAAATTCAGAATCCGGAGAACTAAATTCAAATTCTGACAAATGTATTCACCTTACATTGATACCTTTGAATAGAGCACGAATCCATCTTTCCTAATCGGGGATTATAGTTTCTGGTTACCTTCCCACTGCATAAACACCTTCGTCCATTTAGCTATCTTCGTTTCATCTACTATAATCCTTTTAGCACCCTATACCGTATTGACTCCAGCTGAATGATTTTCAAACCACTATATTATTGGACACATCGTATTGACTTGGAAGTTTCGATGCACAGCTGAAAGTAATTCTCTTCCCTATCCTTGGCCTTCCGGGCCCCGATGCCATGCATCGGCTGCACCCCCTCTCAGAGAGCCCGTTCCCGATCAGTCAAGTCATGGATTACTCCCTGTTGTTGATGCCATCTAAGCTGGTACATTTAAGTAACTCTCCTATAATGGAGACCCAGCCTGCTACCTCGACAATCGGAAGGTAATTTGAATTTGATTTGAAGAGCAATTTGGTTTATTGTTTGCAATAGAACTTGGTGGAATCAACAATTATTAAATTTTTTTTCGTTCGATGTATGTATTGTTGTTCACACACTGATAAAGAAAAGTAAACTTTTAAATTTATTGATTTTTGTTATTTCAGCATGATATATTCATTGTAATGAATTTAACGTATCGATTTTGATTGCAGTTGGGTTTCTATTAAAGTTTTAGTTGCGAAAACGAATGCTCGGGAGAACACGGATAGCATATTGGCGAGGCTTATCATGACAAATTAAGGAGAATTAAATCAAAGAAAAGAGTTAAGAATAAAAATGAAAATAAACCTTTTTCCTGGCGGCCACTTTTCGATTATGAATCATTAACCTTTTAATCATCGTTGTCGGGCGCATAAATCTTCCTCCAAGATTCGCTAAACCTTTTGATCATAGATGTCGTGAGGCCAAGCTTCTGAGCTTGTCTTAGTAGTTACACCATCTTATTATTTGCCGGCCACAATCATGCACATGATATGGAGGGGTCCACGTTGTCAGACATTCTTGCAACATAGCCTGCCCATCGTCATTTGAGTTTTCTAATATTTTTTTTAATGATATCTCTGACCGCTGCTTGTTCCTCAATATAAAGTGCTGTCTAAATAGAATTAAGCATGATCTTCCCTTGTGAACCGCGCATGGTTCTTAATTTGAGAGACAAACTTTTCGTTAAATAACGATAATGTTCGCAACATCCTGTGAGAAAGAGAGAGACTTTAAGAATTAATGTTTGCTGGTGACCCATTGCTTTTAATCAAAATATTCCCACGAAGAGCCAATGATTGGGAATGGTACCAGCCGATAAATACAGTTGATTTTCAATTCGTAGGGTCCCCGGTTAATCGGGGCATTCGTTAATTCGAGCCAAATCTAAAAGAGTCAGAATAAATCAAATATATTTTGAATAATTCATCGTTGAGTTCTCAGAGCCGTTTCATTGGGACATCGGTGGTAATAAGCTAGAATGACTTCTTGGTTGGTCATTGGTGACCCTCTGACTGACTTGTCACCCACAGTCGGGCAATATCTACTGTGTATCTGTTATGTACAATCTTTTAGAGTATAGGTACAATTATACGTGCCATTTGATGTAAGAAAAATTCCAAATCTTTAAAAATACCATGTGACTATCCTAAGGAATGAGACGTGTAAGTGGATCATAATGTTATTTTATGCAAGAAGGTAATGAAAGCAGTCTGTTTTATTCCATAGATACTTGCATTTCGTCTGCATTCGATAACTGGGGAGACTGCGACAGAGACACTCGATAAATTCTTCAATTGGCATTAATTTATTACAGCAGTTCAGTAGATTTCATAAAAAATACGTATAATTATGCAGGTAAAAAAAACCCTCGTATAATTACAAAGGTAATGAAGGCAATCTGATGTAGTCACTAAATACCTGTATTGATTCTGTTCACAGACAGTCACTTGAAAGTCTACGGTAAGTACAATGTACGTTCGATAAATTCTTCAATAAGTATCGCAGTTTGCAGCAGTTCAGTAGATTTCATCAAAACTTGTATTATTTCAAAAGCACCAAGAAAGGACCCAGAGAGTGCACTTGTCATCGCCATTGCCACTGAAAACTGATTGAAGATTGGTTCATGTACAGTTGTAAAAGATTCCCGTATCCGACACAAGATTTAATAAATTCTTCCTTGGCGTTTGACCCGACCTCCCACAAAATATCATCGAAATTTATTGAGAACTTTTGGAAATATTGTGTGTACAAGCAGACAGACGAGCACGACTGACTACATATACTTATTCCAATTTCGTTGGCAGAGGTAAATGATGGTAGTCTGATATCATCACTAAACACCTGCATTGATTTTATTCGCACACAGACATTTGAGAGACTACAACAGGTAGCATCAAGGATCGCAGTAGTTCCGTATCAATATTATGAAGAAAATGTTTCCATACCTTCTTGTAGAAGAACTACTGCATCTGTTTCAACTCTTGCTCGATTGTAACAGATGCTTATCAATTTTTCTTATTAGATAAAGCATTATAAATCATCATTTATAATTATGAGACTACTTGTTGCCTTCATCTTTATTAAATTTTTTATAAGTTTGCGATAAAAATCAACTGATGAGTTTAGATGAATATAAAACGTAGTTTTTTTTGCTTCTTAACCGGTGATGAGGATGGGTTGGGTTGTACGTAGGAGTACAGCTTATTTTCCAGGTTTTTTGTATGCTCAATGTTTATTCAAAGAGACATTACCGTATAGATATTTCCCAACACCCAGCCTTACCGTAAACCCATTTCATTCCTGTGTTTTAAACTGGTTAAACGGGGTAATCGTTTTATGTATAGAACTCTACGTATTTCCGTAAAACTAACAGTGGTTGTATCAAATTATTTATAGTTTGATTCGCATAATCATGTCAACTACCTAATTGGCCCAAATTGCCTTTTCCCATTGTATTTTAATTAACCTAGATTTACTGTAAATAAATGAATATAGGGAATGTACTGTTATTTATTATGTTATTAATACTCTACCAATGCCTTACAAAAATAACGACATTGTTTAAATAATTTCCCAATTGCATTGTACTTTAAAATATCAGAAACGTTACGTTGCTCTGTGTTTTTCGTTCATGCTCAACCAGAATGAACGCAGATATTTTTTGCATTTGCAATATAAAGAAAATACAAAGAAATACATCAAGAAAGGGAGACTACTTTATAATTAGCATTAGATAGTTATCACCCTCGACAAATGTTACATAAAATAGTTTTTACGTTGGTAACGTTACTTCTCAGTTTAGAGACTGGCGCAGAATAGAGCCTCTTTGCTGTCAATGCCTGCCAACCGATAAAATAAATAAACGATCTTCTGCAAAGTTTGTCTGAGGAAACATGTGCTTTCAATTCCCGCTTTGTAATGTATTCAAAAACGTTTTTGGTGGTCTCTTTTTAGATGCGTGAGCATCTCTGGTAACCATGACTCTCACTGACTGACTGACAGGCTGACATGCCGGAAAACACCAACCACTTCTCATTTCGTCCGCATTCTTCTATATATGTCTGAAAGTGCAAGGGAGAGAACTCCCACACATGGTCGTCCGGAGTCACTTTTCGGGTGAGGATTTTGCAAAAGGATATTTTGGTTGAGCAGGGTGTCGAAACGATGTATTAGGAACAGATTTTAGGGGCAACACCGCTACCAACGAATCATAATCATTGTCTTTTTATTTAGGAACGTCTAGTTCGGGTTACATAAAACAATTGTACTGCACCATTATCTTTTATTGATAAGAAGGATCCAACTTTTATACCCCATTGCTCTCAGTGCAAAGACCTAATGGAGGGTGGGTCAAATTACCCGTTGGTCCCACTCTCCTAGCGCACGCCCACACTCACGAATCGACGGTCTGACTTTCAGGCCTGTTTAATGATTAATGGGAATCTTTAAATTCTTGTTATTGAAACAGCTCTGTATTTTCCAATGTCAGGGTTTGAGCCCAGGTAAAAGACCAGGCTTTCAAATGCCGATCCCCTCCTCTCTGGGTCGGTTCTTTTCAACGAGATTGAGGGGTTTCAAAGTTGGAATCACATAGTGAATAAAGGATAATGGCCTATTTCAATTGCTTCATGTAACAGCAACTTGATGTTCCTATATGAAGACACTGTATTATCATTATCATTCGCTGGTTCTCGATTCATTGTGTTTTGGTCATTCAATGGCCAAGAGCACGTGATGGCAACGCCTTCTTTACACCGTGTAACAGACAAAACTGGCTTTAAACTAATTGGACCAATTGCTCCCAATTGGGTCCTTCACTTGAAGGGACCCCTCGCTAGGATAAACTACAGTAGACTTGTGAAATACACTCAGCACATTACAACATACGCCTAACACCACAGGTTTTATCAAGAACAGTAATGATTTAATTTTTTTCTAAATTTTTAAAAACATTAGTATTGTTTGTTTATACATTTACAATTATTACATTTTGAAATTCCACTGTATTGATAAATCATAGATCAACATTAAAATGTATTTCTCTGAAATTTTTAAGCGTTTTGATTGCTTCCTATTCCACCATAATGAGCTAGATAAAATTAGAAAGTACTGGCTCCACGATGCCCGTCAAAGGGGTCTGGTAAATCTCAGGGAAAGTCTATGTCCAACGATGGACGCTAACAGACTGATGATGAAGATAATTAAGATTATACAGAGCTCAGATCATGACTCATGAGGCCCCGCAGCCACTAAGGGTTACCACAAATATAGATATATTCCGAGTACACACACACATACACATACACACACACACACACACACACACACACACACATATATATATATATATATATATATATATATATATATATATATATATATATATATATATATCGTACAAATCAGGTTTGCAATATAGCATAATATAATGTAATATAAAGCAATGTCTGATATGTGATGGATTTATTTAATAGAGTGCTCGGTACATTCAACTTTATATCTGAGAGTTAAATTGGTGTAGAGTAGAGCTGGAAATGTAGTAGGGGTGGATTCGCCACACAAACAAGCTTTGTTTCTGCCCTTTTTTGGGTCCCTTCAGATTCGTCTGGAGAGGCCCAATGAGAGCAGAAAAATAAACTTGTTTATGTAGCAAATCCACTCTCCCCCCCCCCCTCTCTCTCTCTCTCTCTCTCTCTCTCTCTCTCTCTATATATATATATATATATATATATATATATATATATATATGTGTGTGTGTGTGTGTGTGTGTGTGTGTGTGTGTGTGTGTGTGTGTGTATAAATCCACGCCTTGGAAAAACATGCTTTTGCTCTTCCTTCCCGCTATAGTATATGTTTTTTGCCACCCCCGACCCCTGGAGAAGTGACAGCGGATGATCATGTTTGGGTGAGTCCCTTTTGCAACTTTTTGGATAGCGTTCTGAATTAATTTTACGGCACCACTAAATGATCAGGATCGAACTTCACAAATCTCAACTGATCGAACAAGCCCGCAAAAGGGAGAGAGAGAAAGAAAAGACAGAAAGTGACGAATACAGTTCGTTTCTATTTCTTCAGAAAATGTTGAAATCTTTTTTAAATTCAGCAAAGGAGACAAGAGAAAGGAAAGGAGACACGTGTAAGCAGAATGGCAGTCAGCTGACAGACTTTTTGAAAGTTCGTGCGAACATAAATACAAAGAAAGTGAACGAGAAACTTGTCGGCTGCTGCTGTTAGCTGCAGTTTCTCTTCACACAACTTGACATGACCGTATTGACAAGGGCATATACAAAACGATTGCTCGAACTCAGCCTCTAAGAAAGACCCAAGCTTTCATTTGGTGAGTGAAATCTTTATTTAGATCCTTTCAGCTTTTAATTCGTTCTTTTCTCATCTTTTTTCCTACTTGAATTGTCAATTGAAAATCTATGTATTTTTTCTAAAAAGCTATGAAGCATATTCTGCTTTGATGGGTGACATAAGTCTCAGTGTTGATAATTATTTCCTACGACCGTTACACTCAGGGATGAAAACGAGAGGAAGTATACATACTTCTTGGTTTCTATTTTTTTTCGAGGTCTTCTAATAGATATTACCGTATATCTAGTTCCCCAAACCAATCCTTACCGTAGAGCTGTTTTCCAAAACCAATTTTCATCTCTTGTCACATCTTACAGTTACAACGAAATATAATTACTTACATTTTTTGAAGAAAGAAAAAGTAAACACAACAGCGGTATAAGATTAGACTGAATCACATCTATTGATTACATTCGCCGAACTTGGAGATTGGGATTTGTGAATTTTATAGCTTAGATCCCACGAATTCACCACTAACAGGGCCGATATTGGTGGGGCCCAGTGCATCACATTTTTTGGGACCTCTTCTATATTTTTTACTTTGCAATCATTTTCAAACGAATCGAAACAAGTGTTGAAATATTAACAAGATAATGATATCCGATTAAACGTCAAGTCCTTCATAGATTAGCATCTCTATACTGTATAATACATTCTCAAACAACTTCGAGATATTTTATTTTTTTTCCTTCAAAAAATTAAGACATTTTTTGCGGAGATGGAGACGAAGGGAGGGGCTAAAATCTTGAAAACTCTGTGCATCTGCACTTTTAGCACTGCCTCAATTACGCCCATGAAGCCATGCACTAATGATCATTCTCAAGATTTATGCTTTACACATTTTTTTTTGTCAAAAACGCATTTCATGAATCAGTAAACCGAAGAAGTGAAGTGGCTCATCGTGACAGTCTCTTCGATAAGCAAAGGATATGAAAATTAGAACAATCTACGTTTATTGTTATCGCATTACTACTTACGACGAGTACCCCAAGTGGCGTCATTCACTTCACGTTGCACGATCCTATCTTTATTGTTTGTACTCCATTGCTGACCCAGACAAGTGGAGGAGGAGGAGGGGGAGGGGGGGGTAAAAAGCTATCGATGACGGGAGGGTCATGCCTCACCCAAATGCATTAGTAGTGAAGTGAACACTAACTGTCCCAGTTTGGATTCGGTTCGTCGAGTCTGTCCCACGAACCTCCATTCGCAAGGCCATCTCTCATAGGTCAGAGTGAAAAAAAAAATCTTCACAAAAAGAGGACGATATTACGTACATCTTTCCTCTTCTTTTCAATGCGAGCTCATGTAGGGACAACTTTGAAAACGTGTCGATAAAGGAGATAAAAGCAAAAACTGTTGATAGTGACGACGACGACGACGACGACGACGACGACGATGATGATGATGATGATGATGATGATAACTAATCTGAAAAATTGAATTTGAGGGAAAAAAAATTATCTGTATATTAGTGGCGACGTTATGTTCGGTTGCGGACCCCGCCCTCCTGCGGACTTCGAAAAAAAAAAAGAAGAAAAAAAAAAGTGTTTTTCAGATCTTTTTACAGATTTTTTCAGAGTTCCTTTGATATATTGCACCCTAGAGCTCGGCCCCCCTTGCAGTTGCATGGTTTTGGGGTCCCACACACCGCCCACATATTTAATCACGTCCTACTGTATTGTTTGGTTAACCTATTTTTTGTGTTTATTGTTTATACTCCATGGCCGACAGACCCAGACAAGGGTGTAAAAAGCTTTTTGAGGCATCAAAAAACAGCGCGGAAGCTCCCAACTAGGGGGTGCGGAACCCTGAAGGTCCTCAAAGGTATTTACTAGGGGTCCGTGAGCTTGTTTAGTAAGCAGATCTTTCAAGAGCTTGGGAAATTATTAAAGGTAGTGATGTGGCCAGAGATTCGAGGGCCACAGCAACGGGAGTAAGTCTACCCCATCTTTTAGCTATGCCCCCAGATCCAGAGATATCTGGTTTTTGAAAATTTTCACCGTGTGTTACATCATTTTCACCCACGCTTAAACTTTGTGATGGGAAATTACGATCTTTACTTTGTAAAAGCAAAAAAATTACGTTGATTACTTTGTAAAAAGCCCCCCCCCCCAAAAAAAGAAAAAGAAAACAAGAAGTAAAGAAATCAAGAAGTTTTTTTTCCCTATTTTCCTGAGAGAATTAATTGGTCTTATGATTTACCAATAACATTTTAAAGACAAAATGACGATTTTTTTCAGCTTCGGGCGATCTAGGTTGGTGAAATGTTTTTAACAACATAATTGATATCGTCCATAAATTTTGTCTGGCTGCTTTGAAAACTAGGAAGCACTCAGAGAACGCATGCCCCTACGAAGGGGAAGTAGCTGTGTATGGATCTGGTCTAAAATTGAATCACTTCTTATGTTGCCCATAGCCCAACTTTTCACGAAATTTCATTTGAAATTAATTGAGAACTTTTCAAGACATCGAAAAGACAGACACTAACTTCTGGCGATATAATATAGGGTACATATATAACTACGAGGAAGGAGAGGTAATTGTGCATGAATCCGCTCCAAAATTTAATGACTTCATCGTAGCTTATTACCAACCCTTTCTCAAAAAATAATTGAAATTTATCGAGAGCTTTTTGAGATATCGTGTTGACATTGAATTTCGGCGATATTATGTGGTTTGGACATATAACTATGATTTAGGGGATGTAATTGTAATTAAGCCCCGTCTTTCATTGCTTATTATTCGTCCTCCAACGAAATTTCATAGAAATCAATTGAGAACTTTTGGAGATACCGTGTTGAGAGATGTGACATTTTAGCGGTACTATATGCTGTTGACACATAACTACGATGTAAGAGAGATGATAGTGCATGGATTGTTCCCATAATTCACTCAGTTCTATTGCTCATTTCATTTAGTACTATCGTGTGGACGGACGGACGGACGGACGGACGGAAAGACACGATCAAATAAATATACTTCGTTGGCAGAGGTAATCACTCATTTTCCTGGATTTACCAAGACGTAAATCTTGTTATGGTAACGCGAGACAACGAGTATGCTTCGGAAATACGACTCGGAATGAAATTGATTATCCATAAAGAGATGACAGTATGTTCCAGGGACTGATATCGATTGGTGATAAAAAAGATTATTTATCAAAAACAAGACTTCTTATTTACCGTCTGCACGACGTTCAAATCAAGTGGTTAGCTCCCTTGTTTATCCTTGAGCGTAATAAAAATAGCTAATTATGAGTGAATAATAACGTTGTAATTCGATAAAGGAAGACTATATGTCCTGACTGACTAACCCCTAAGCTCTAATCCCAATCATGGATAAGCATTTTTCTAAATATTCAAAATGATAAAACATTTTTATTGTCGTGAAAACGTCAACGATGAAACTGGACAGAATGTTTAAACTTTTGTTCTTAATTTAATAATTTTGTTGCGTATAAATATATATATTCTTTTTACCAAGTAACTAGGATCTTGTCTAGCCCTTTTCATGCTCGTTCTTGACTATAGTAAGCCTTACTTTAAAATGTTTTTACTGTTAGTTAGAAAGGTGAACCATTACATGATGACTTGAACATTTCTCACACACACATAATTTGTTAGTTTAGAAAACGTACACTGCTGATTAGGGATTAGTAGCAGTACAAAAAGGCCCGAAGTTAAAATTTAAATGTAATTGTAGTTTGCACAAGAACCAAACAGCAGTTCACCACAAAGATAAAATTCCAGAGTGAACTAAAATCCTCATGAAGTGTGTATTTCTACATGAGTTCTATTCTCTTAGGTCTGATGGTTTTTAGCAATTGAAAAAAGTTAATCGATCTTTCATTGCAATTGAAATTCATTTTTTTTTAGATTTTCAAAGCAGTCTTTCTTTTTTACAAATTCTCAGCTCGAAGATGTTCTTTGTTCCATTCCAATCTTTGTGGACAGAGTTTCTAAGTTTCATGGATTTTTATTGCAATTCTTTCCTTCCATTAGAATAATTTTGGTACTGTCATAGTTAAAATTATTGATTTCGTACCTTTTGATGTTTTTTTCAGTATGGCATTTCAATTCTAACTCGACGTCAAGCTTAACAGACACCAAAAGTAGACTTTAAACGAGTGAGAATAGTACTGGAAAAAATTATCCATGTATCATATATATTTTCTAGAATTATGATTGTAAACGCCTACATTAATTCTATACTACAGATAGAATTATTGACTTTTGAGCCAACAGTCTTCTGCTCCATCTTCTAATGACATACACAAACTTTTACTGTTGATAAAACTATATTGTACTAGTAATATTGTTTCAGTTATAGAGGTGGTATATCAGGTTCATATAGCTTTAGTTATAGAGATGATATATTAAGTTGATGCAAAACTTAGCAGAGCTAACTTGCACAGTGATAGAAAAACCTTGAAAACATCTTCAAACTTTACTCTGCTATTTATGGCTTATTGCAGGCATACTCTGGTAATAGTTATTGGGAAAATTATAAATCGACTTCATTCTTTCTTGTGAAAGTCTTGGCTGAATGTTAAATGTTCATTCGAAACTATTTAATCTGCGAAAGACTGCAACAGAAGCTGGACGATATATCATTGAAGATTACTGAATCGATGCTGTAGGCACGCGTGTTTGTAATGGTTGGTAAATTGTAAGGAAGGAGATTTTGAGGTGAAGGATGAAGAACTTTATAGAATTTTATCGAACTTGAAAACTGACAAACTGGATCAAATCTCGAAGGAAGACGAAACACAAACAATACGAGCACTATCGAGAAAACTTGGGGATGTTGAACAACTTGTTTTAATGACGTATTAGAAAAGAAAATATTTTTGTTTTAGGCAAGAGAGCCGACTGTTGATTTTGCTGCATGACAAGATCTGTTCTCTAGTTGCAAACACAATGCAGCAAACGATCCTGGAGCTTGGAACGGAGTGGGTTGGGAAGGCTTTTCCACGTGTAACGTACTCTTTGGGCCGGTCACTTTCAGATGATCACGTTTCGGTCCATGCAGCGTCCTTTATTTGGTCAGCAGTTCCAACAATTTCCGTCTCCTCTACCGTATCGCAGGGCTCTCATTTTCACTTGTGTATCTTGGGTGAGATAGCCCGACGTAGTCTGTCCTTCTCCAGGCTCCCTCAATCCTGCTCTTTATGCTGAGTGCTTAAAAAGAGAGGCATTGAGTAGCATTTCAAGTCTTTGGTATGATTCAGCCCACCGAAGACGATTACTCCACTATGGTGATCGGTAGTTGTAATATGGAGAGGTGTTACTATACAAACTTGTTGATTAAAAAAAAATCTGCAATAAAACATAACTGATTATTTTCCTTACATATTTATATAACTCAGGATAAAATCATAAAACTAACAGTTGTGATATATGAGATTTCACATTAACAATTGCATAATGGCGGCTTTTGACCAATCTCCCGCTAAAGACAAATTCTAGATTCACTGCTGTCGGAAATCTTATAACCATAAATGATAAACATGTCCTCTCCGGTAGCCTCATCGTCTCCAAGGCTGACAGTAATTCATTTTTCAGCTAGTGATTTTATTTATTCTATATTCTATTTACTCCAATAAAAATGTCGAATCGTTATTCGTTCCGAGAGATCCGCGAGAAAGTTTAGTGAAAGTCAAGAGATCAACTTAGGCCGTTAAATAGATAATAAATTTAAGATTCTCAAACATTCTTTAGTATTAACAAGAAAAGCGGCCATCTGTCGTAGGGCTGTACCTAGATAGCAAAAAACTAATCTAGCCTTTCTCAACCTATTTAGACTCAACTGGATGAACCATTGAAATAACCTTAATATCCCCGAAAAACCCCTGCAGGGAAATATAACATGTACAGTGAACTAAAAAGTTTACGTGCATTATGATCTAAAAATAACTATCAGTATCTAACGGGACAAAGAAAGATAGTTTTCTGTCTTAATCACTACTATCCACAACAGTCAGTTTTTAATCACTGTTGCTATGTTATTCACGTATTCTGACACTTATATTTATCTATCTGGACTTCGCCCAGTGTTTACCGTTCGTTGTAGAAACTTGAAATCTTGCACAAAATGTCCTCTTAATGAGTAGGGAAACGTTTTTTGAAAAATCTCTCCCACGAAAAATAGGTTTTTAGTGGAGGGTTCAAAACGCAATGTAAATCTTTGCTAAATCGGTCACTAGATTATGTCCACTCATTTTTGTTTTTGTTTTTTCAACATTCAGACCACTTTGGTTATCCCAGCCCAACAAATAGCGAAAGAAGTTACTTATTCATAGATCACATCTTATTCAACTTCTTTCTTTGATCACCCCCAACACAGCGTAATTCATAATTTATCTCGAAATACTAGTATTTGTTCATTTTGGTAAACATTCGAGATATTTCCAGTCCTCTCTCACATCAAAGACATTGATTATAAAAAAAATATTTAAAATCGGAGTCTGTTTCCCTGAAAAAATATTGGTAAGCTTAGTTTACCGTTCGTGAAAATTGATGAAAACATTGTATGAAAATATAAGAACCCAGACGTCAAACACACAACAAAATTATCAAATAACTGGTTTGATACAAATAAAAAAACATTGTTTTCGAAAGACAGATTCCTGATCAATGAAAATGAAGTTTAGAAACGTAATAGCATGTTGAATAACAGTACGAGTTAAGCATTAATAAAAAGACAATTATTGCTGAAGACCGGTCAAATTCATTGATTCTTTTTTTGTCGTCTGCTGCCAGGCCAGTCAAAGGGCACAAGAGTCAGAGGGTTTAAAGGGGAGCCTTTAGCTTGCATTACTGGGAGTAGTGTTCAGATCAGTCTCCTCCTTAGGATGATTAACGAAATGACCACGGAATATTCTCTACATAATCAACATTGGCTTACGGAAGCTGGTATTCCCGATCGGCAATCAACGCAAAGATCGGGCCTGACATCGCTTAACCTCTGTGAGTGTACAAGAACCAATGTGTTCGAAATTCCATGCTCTAGAATGTTTTATCGCTAACGGTGAAGTGAAAGCGATTGATTTTTAATTACCCAGAAAAGGCCACTATGAAGTCTCTTTTCAATTTCCATCTTCTTAACGCTAATCCTCAGTTACAACATTTCATCTTATTTTGCCATTTATCATACGGTCAGACGTCGACTCAAGTCCGCTCGCAGATACGTCTCTTTAAGAGCTTAAAAAAGAAATTAGCTATGGATGACGGACATTTCAGCAATAGTAGTTCTTTGGCTCAACTCCAGATGACAAAAATTTCTCCAATGTTAGATTGCAATAGAGAATGCAGCGTATACATCGTGTGTTTCTTGTTCTCGAGACAGGGAAAAGCCAGAAGAAAAAGGTAAAAGAACAGACACCTTTCTAGGTTGAGCTAATGACTCAGTGAAAGAAACGTAATGGACGACATTTGTTCCTTCCTCTTTGGAAAGGATAGGAAGCAGCATGTACAATATAAAGTTTTAAGTAAATATGTTTTAGTCAGTATCTCATGTTGTGCAGTGTGTATATTTCACTTCGCCCTACAATGATCGACATCTAGTCGTGTCCATGATACCAGAACGCAACCTGGGCGCAAGTCGTCGCCTACCTACTTAGTAACATTTGTTTCTCAGGAGACTCCCAGATTCTCCTAATCATGTGCACCCTTACACATTAAATGCAACCCTGACCGAAAAAACAGTACTTCAGAATTACTACAAAAGTTTCACAGCTAACTGGGTTCTGAACTTTCGATATGCCCTGGTGATAGACCACTCTCGCGGTAGCGGAAATAAACAATTGCTCTTGTTAATAGCAATATCATCTCCATCTATTATTATTATACGTGACATTCTCAACCATTTATTTTGCTTTCTCATTAGTATTTCCTTTCGATTTATTTATTTTCCTTATACTTAATAGCAACTTTATCCAGGCCATCAATCTATAGGAGTAGGTTAATGGTGCAGACCACATTTGGAGATAAAGCTCTCGGTGAGACTCGATCTCACGCTCCTTTTGCCACAGGGGAGCAACCATATCCACTGATCTCACCGACTGGATTACGAGAACTCTACGGTTGGTAGAAGATCAAATCTAACCTTTCAAATTAACTTCTCCTATCTCTCTCGATGCCCTATTTGTTATTGTTTTACACAAGTAGTATCAGCAGTAGCAATATTGTCTCTAATTTCATTACATTGTTATTAGTTGCATTTTCCTTCATCTTAATCTTTTTAGTAGCTCTCATCGCAACTCAATACGCTTATTGCAGCGCAGATGGGCAAGTACGGGCAAGTATGGTTGTGATGAGAATCAACTAAGACATCAAGATGAATGAATATACTATTCTACATTTATGATGACTATGCGTGTCCTTTTGTGCTCTCATAGTTTCATGATATTGTTTCATGCAAATTGTTATAGCTTCCTTTATCTTAACCCAATATCAACAAGTGTCTATAAGAGCACAGCGTTTGAGCGCCGGTCAGAGGCTCGGCCGCCCCATTTTCTGGCCTTTTCTACAGGATCAAGGTGTAGTAACTGTTCCACGACAGAGACCAAGGTGCAGGTACTGACACTTGCCCGTCGAATGGGCCGGAGATTGTGTACTGGTTGAGCTCAAAGACCGAGTGCGCTGGTGCAAGGTGTTAGCCAATGAGGTTTTACTGAGGCTGCGCTTTGCTACGCGCATCGGAGGCCTTTGGACCTGTCCTTGGGCTCTCCTATTATTACACGGCCCAGCTACGGGGGTCAGTTTTCCCGGAGCAGCACTGCTCCATTGCAGAGCAGGTCCCCTGGTGGACGCTTTCGTGACGGAGGTTGTTCTAGCTTCTACGGTCGCTTGGCAATTGAAGTCACGTCGGCTGGAGCCATTTTTGGAAGGGTTGATCCTATCTTCCCCACGTTAAGGCCGACCTTGTGTCAAATATTGCTGTGGTGGGACTGCTCCATTGCACTTAGAGGAGCAAGGAGCAGGTCCCAAAGTGGACGCTTTCGTGGTGGAAGTTGTTTTAGCTTTTGCGGTCGCTTGGCAACCAAAGTCGCGTCGGCTGGAGCCATTTTTGGAAGAGTGTCTCCTATTTTCCCCACGTTAAGCCTCGACTTTGTGTCATATTTTACTGTGGTCGGACAGTAAATAAATAGAAACTCGATTCTCGGGCCTTTCATGACTTCCGGACGCTCCCGTATATATGGCTTTGTATAGAACGTCTTCTATTTCAACGTACATTTAGAAAAGAAAGAAGTTACTGATTCTTAGTTAAAGCTAAACCGTATTTGAAACAGTGGTTCTCGTAAGATCATCGAAGTTAAGCAACGTCGATCCTGGTTAGTACCTAGATAGGTCAGGGAATATAAGGATACCCTAAACAATTGATGATCATGTAGAGAGCTTCCCAAGACAATATCGTTAATCTGCTAAAGAAGGAGACCGATCTTTAAATTGCGCTAAATAACTCCAGTTAAGCCTGCCACCACCGAAACCTCTGGCTGGCCTGGTTGTGAACGATGAGACATGGGCGGATGAACTGATTCTGAAACCTTACATAGCAGCATTTTGAATACTGTTCTCTTTGTTCTCTTTGTTCTCTTTCAATAGAATTGTCAACCCAACTAATCGTAAATGCCGGAAGTGTACAATAAAGACCTGGATGGTCATCAAGTGCTCAACTATGACTACCATGGATTCCTTGTACCACCATGGGAAAATGTCGGCGAACGGTTGGACAAATTACCCGACATGCCCCTTCGGGACGATGATGTCATCTTACTGAGTTATATGAAGTCAGGTTAGTCGCATTATCAACATTAATGTTCGTTCGTTGATTAAACATGGTTCTGATGATGTTTGTGATTGTGCTGAGATTTGCATATCAACCTCTGTGCGAATGTTTTTTTTCAAGTGTGAGCCGTTACACAGCCTCCAAAGTCCTTTTTTCCAATGGTGTGATGTTACGATGTTACGGCAGCTTTTTTTTTGGAGTGGGATGGGGTTACAGAAGTTGCCTGAAATGGGGTAATCCTTTTAGGGAGCTCTGCTCCTGGTTTGTTCCTCTGTCTTGATTGGGCTACTTTGCTGGGCCTATAGACCCCAACAGCCCTGCTGGTTACCCATAGCTGGGGTATGAATCGATTTATGCCTTTCCCAAGACCATTATTTTAAAAAATTTTGATGTATTTGTTGAATCATCTTACTTGTGATATTTAATGGCTTGACTCCGTAGACAAAGACTTTGGGAGGATTTTCCACGATTATGGGATCCTTGGACGGCGGGGTGCCATCCACACGAGATAACCCAACAGCCTATGCGAGTAACTTCTAAGGTAAAGTGTGCCGTGACTTGTGATATTACAGGTTACGCAAACTGCTAGTTTTACAACAAAACGTAAGTATTCATTACAGTCTGGTTCTTATTCCAGGATGTCACTGGGTGTGGGAAATCTCCAATATGCTGCGTCGTGGACACAGCGAATATGAAAAGAACCTTAAAGATGTGGGGATGCTGGAACTAAGTGACCAAGCTGATATCGATAAGCAGCCTTCACCCCGTGTCCTCAACAGTCACATGATGTTAAAACACTTACCACGTGACTTAGTGACCAAGAGGACAAAAATCATCTTCGTCATGCGGAACCCGCGAGACATTGTTGTATCATCTTATCATCACATATACCAAATGAGAGACTTCTATAAATATGACGGCAATTGGAACGGTTACTTCGATCTCTACATGAAAGGACAAGGTCAGTATTAATTACACTTTCATTGTTATGTATGTAGGTCATTAGTTTCACAGTCTTGTTTTAAACCACGCCCCTCTCCTTTAGTAGTTGGACCTTGCCTCCACGGCTTACCGTCACATTTTCAACTGAATGAATAGTTTGAAATGGGGACAGCAAATATGTGGGGGAAAAAAACTGAAACAAATTTGTATATATTATGATGATTATCATGATGATGATCATCATTCTTTCAACGTCCAGCATTGGACATGGACCTTCTCCAGGTTTCGCCACACTTCTCTATCGTAGGCATCCCGGACGCAAATACTTGTTAAGAGAATTCCTAAAATAAATAGTGAAATTCTTACTTTTTGCAGCGGGTTCACGCCCTCATTTGAAAATACTGGTTGATTATTGCTTTAGAGTCTAATGTTAAAATAGAATCGAGAATATTAATATTGAATATATATTTGATAACATTGCAAATTTCAAGTTTTTTGGAAAGAAAATAGAAAAAGAAAAAAACCGGGGGCACTCAAAAAGATATCCAAATACAATTGAAGAAATTGGTGTGTGGTTGCTTGTGTGTACGCATTGCGATTTTTAGACAACTGGTCATTTTACAAACTTGACATTCGGTAGATACATTTGTCAGCATGCAAGGCAGTGCAAAGTCGAATTTGAAGTTGTTTGGATCAGAGGTTTTGGAGAAATCTAATAAAAATGAATAAAAAAGAATAAAGATTATAATCCTTCAGTTTAAGAATTATCTCGCTTGACTAACGCTCTTCAGAATTATCTAAATTCAGAGATAAAACATCTAAATTGATAACACTGAAGAGAAGTAACCGAAATACTTTGGAGTCGTAGTTCCATACTATGGGTGGGAAATTATTTTTACATGACAATTATGGCAGACTGCTCCACACATTTGGAAGTCCTACATCTTCCTAACATGCATCTTTTGATGGGGCACTGCATATATTTGTGCTTATATTTTGTTGAGACCTGTTTTCTTAGTTAGCTCTCAAATTTGTTTTGTGACTTATACATGTTATATTTAATCTTCTGTTGATTATGTTGGGTAGGGATTTGGCCCAAAGAGACACTAGTACTCACAATGACTGGAAGGCATAACATCTAATATCTAATGAAGTTATATCCCAACCATAACTCGGTGAGAGTCAGCCTATTCTGTTTAAAACTAGGTTGTGTCATGAACTTGTTCGGGACCGTTCTTCGAGATAAAGCATTCCTCAACAAATATGAGGCATATTTATTCACTGCTGACTAGTAAATTTCTCGATGGTCTTAATAAAGCCTTAAGCAAAGATGCTGAGATAAGTACTCGAGTCTGAGAATAGTTTCATCTGCGTGGCTTGGAATGTTGGAAATGAAGCGAGCATGTTTATAAATTGATCCCTATTTCTTTTCTGCTCGCCTTCTTTTTCCTTACTGATTGTACACGTGAAGAAGGCTGTAGAACAGATCGACCAAAACATTGTGAAAAAACACAAGTAACAGAAATAATGAATTCATTAGTCCAAACATCTCTTGGGGTGGTAACGAGTCTCTTTCAACACCATAGAGTATTGATACTCGATGTTTGTTAATTGTGTAAGAAAGGCGTTTTGTTCAGCATAGCTGGATACCTCCCAGAAATGGCTGGATACCTCCCAGATGAATCACATATATATTGTCAGACGAAAAGTACGTCCAAATATGTCTGTGGTAATATAAAAAAGTTGTTATATTTTTTTCTCGAAATGATGCACTTCTTTTAATCGAACAGAAGAATATTCTTTACTCTGTTGAAACAAATAATGACAATATCCACTGTAACTGTAATTTTAAAATATTTTTCGGTGATCGTTGAATAAAACTAAACACTTTCCAAACTTTTTGCTGGGCGACACACTTAAAAAAATTCTTTTCGCCACACATATTTAAGTTTTGTTAGCCAAACCAAATATATGATGTCATCCGAGCAGTTCAACAGTCTCAGGAAAAGTATCTTTTGAGAGATATAAAAAAATACCCTTAAAATCATATTTGATATCACGACAGACCTAGAAATTACCAGTGACTCAATAAAGAGTCGTGACACGGATTAGAAAGCCCAGCCTTAATAAGTTCGTCTTAGAGTGGTTCAAACAATCTATTCAACATTGTAGCGTTTTTCCCGCGATAAAAAAAAATTGTCAGTTGAACTTAAGAGCAAAAAGTCCTGAAAAAAATCGAATTTCTATGAGACACGCATCAATCGTTTTTGTGATTTACAAAAAGTCACGGCACACCGATCATAATTTCCAAAAATAATTACACTTAAGTGGTACGTGGAAACAATTGTGATTACACTTAATCCTTACAGAGAAAGATATCATTATTGAAATCTATGAAACTTTGAGGAAAATAATGCCTTATGATACAAGAAAACTTTAATCTAATTTGAAAGCACACGCCACTAATATTTGATTTTTACTTTTACAGTGAATTATGGCAAATGGTTCGATTACATGTTAGAATGGGAAAAATTCTTCAAGGAGAACCCAGACTGGCCAGTGCTGTTTATTAAATATGAAGATATGAAAAAGGTAACTGGTTCTTCTTTTTGATCCATGCGTTTGTAATTACCGATTCATCGGATTCTTTTGATCGTCACGTTTAATGGTTTTGGTCTGTACTTATTGTGTTGCATTGGGATTGATGAAAACGTTATTGAGCGTGGAAAACAAAGGCGATATCATTACAAAATATCATGTACTCTAAATTAATTTGAAATGATAAAACCATTCATATTTTGATCTGGTTTATCATACTGGTCAAAATTATCTTGAAAACCTGACATTAAATTTATTTTCCATGGTATGGTTAACATAAATCCATCGACCATCGACAAGTTCAAGCCAACGGAAGTGCTGGTGTGGCTCAAATGGCAGCTAGCTTTAATCAAGGTGAAGGAAAGAATGTGTCATAATACATCGTGCACCAATCCTTGTTGCATACGCGATTGCTTAACTGCAGGCCTGTCAGAGTACCAATGTTAAACAATGTACACCGCCGGGTACAATGTTCACTTGATAGGTATGCTAGCGTCGGAACTGGACCGTGTATCAATGGATGAAGGTCATTTGGTCTGATGATTGACCAGCAAGGAATGTGTGCGTCGTTATACTAGAGTAACTGAGGCACCAAGAGGCTCTGTGGGAAAACAATAAGCCAGTGGAGGCAGCGTGGACAACGTTATGCGGCAAACACTAAGTCTTATCATTCATGTGGAAAGTACTTTGTCGCATACCACCTACTTAAACCAAATTGGAGAGTAGGTATACCCCTTCATGGCAACGATGGCAGAGGCATCTTTCAGCGGGACAATAAACCTTGCCTCATTGCACCCCTACCATATAATTTGTTGCAGTTGATGGCACTGCTGTTATTATCCTGGTACCAAATCCGAGAGGAAACCTTTAATGATCTTGTAGAGTACCTACGAGGTCGGATAAGAGCTGCTTTACAAGCACATGGATGACCAATACCTTATTAGGCAGGTGTTCATGATGTTTTGTCTTATTAGTACACGTGCGTGTGTGTGTGTGGGGGGGATTGGAGATGCTTACGTCCTTATGTATCCGTCCCCAGCAATCGACAATATTTCTGGCCGGCGAATCAGAGATCGAAACCGTTTATCGCCAGTGCTCACTAACGTAGTAATTATTAGGTAATATGCATAAAAAGAAGCCCCATTAAGGAAGAATTCACAAGGGGACAAACGAAGTAATACGGACTATTTCGGTAAAGGAAAAGACAAAACCTTTTCTACAACATTTAAAACACTAAATCTTTCTTCTTAGAACTCCCAGACGAGAAAGATGGATGTTCCAAAAATAGCACGAATTTACAATTGGTTTACCGATTCATAAAAGGGAGGTTTGAAATCTCACGGTTGTTTCCTGCAGATTAGTTTATAATCCTGGTGTTTAAGATACAGGTTGATAACCCCTTATCCAGAATACTAAGAACCAGAAGAGTTTCGGATTTCAGAATATTTGAATATGTATAATGAGATGTATTGGAGATGGGGACCTGTATTGTAAGAAGGGGTAATCTTGGGTTAATAATGTGTATTCATCTCTATTAAATAAACTCTGTACAAAAACGCTTGTTCCTTTTTGTAGTGTAAAAGTTCATTATACAAAAAGTTGTATTATTTATTTCTTATTGTTTACTGGAATTATTTCGTATTCGGACACAACAAGCTTTGGCTTCTGAAAAGTTTCGGATTTTGGAACATTTCAGTTTTCTGAGATTCGTATATGGTGTACTCAACCTTTTCAATGTCCGACTGCAAACATCCTACTTTTCTTATTTATCCATTAAAGGAGCTTTAATGATATGAAAATCTAATGATATGATGGTTTAGGGAAATCTAATGAAATAATGTGACTTTTTCTGTTTGTTTCTTTGCATCTCTGTCTATAACATCTGTTATCTATTACGGATGAGAATACATAATAGAAGTCAGATAAAATGAATTGAATTGGAAATAGATACATAAAATTGGGTGATTGCAAAATTTGAATAATCACATATACATTTATACGTTTGATTTTCCATATTTCATATTTATTTTTGAAGGGGTATTACATTTCATATCTTTCGAAATACTAACTGTTTTCATCTGCATATTTTGTATCATGTTTTAAAAAATGAATAACTGTAGGAGATCCTAAAATCTCACAAGGGGATAATAGTTGATCAAACTGAGAACCCAGATGTTATTATCTTGAAGTAACCTGTGATATTTTGAAGCGGTTTGCATTTATTTATGATTTATTTGTTTTTGCACAGGATCCTGTCGGGAAAATAGCTGAATTGGCTGAATTTTTCGGACTTGAGAAGAACGAAGAATTTTTCAAAGAAGTGGCTGAAAAGTGTTCATTCAAGAAAATGAAAGTGCATAAAGCACTCGACACGGAGTGCTTCCGAACTCCCGGTGCCTCTCTCTATCGTAAAGGTAACGCATGCCTTTTAAGTCTAAGTTAATTTGCAGGAATATTACTATTCTTTTCCGTCAGTGTTGTTAGTGGGTATTCGATTTGTATTGCCACAAGACTGGATGTTAGCAATATAATAGCTACCAAAAAAGGAAAAAGAGTCTCCCTGGACACTAAAGACCAGTGAGTCTAAACTGTATCTTGTGCAGGTGTCTTGAAGTGATCAATAAGGAACATAACATTGAACATTTATGAATTTCCATGAGACCTTCAAAAGGAGAAGAAATCAAGCGAAGAATCACCCTAGGATGGCAAGCCGTTTGGCAAACAAGCTCAACCTTCAAAAACAAGAAGATCCCATTAATCCTAAAAAGAAGGGTATACAACCAATGCATCCTCCCAATAGTCACTTATGGAGCTGAAACATGGAACCTAACCAAGAGACAGGCCTGCAAATTGAAAACGATGCAACGTTCATATGAAAGAATCATGCTCAACCTCACATGGAGCGACTGCAAGACAGCATAATACATCCGGGAGAAGACAGGAGTCAGAGACATCATAGATTCCGTCAAAAACTCGAATGGCAATGGGCTGGTCATGTTGCAAGAATGGCAGACAACCGATGGACATCGTTACTCACAACATGGACCCCCAGAGATCACATGCAAAACCGAGGCCGGCATTGAGAAATGTGGCGAATCCTGGGGATTAACGCTATGAGACTGATGATGATGATGATGATGACGATAGAAATAGTCTATTTACGGACTAACAGTATTTATTCAACAATAGTTAGCTATTGAGGCATGGGCAGAAACACTGGACAGTATAATGAACATCGATTGTAAGTGCACTGATTCTCCAAAAGCATTCGATACTATCCTTCATCATCGATGAATTGAAAAGCTTCACGCATATGGATTATTTTATCAGATTATAAATTGGATAAGATCGTTACTGATGAACAGAAGACAGAGAGTGGTTGTGAGTGGATCGTATTCTGAATGGAACAAAGTGCTATCAGGTGTACCACAAGGATCGGTATAGGACCCCATATTGTTTGTTAACGTCATTGATAACTTACCAACTCGGGTGTTCTCAAGACTAACGCATGCAGACGATGCCAAAATCTATAGAATAATCATGGAATTGAATGACCAGATCTTACTACAGACTGATCTCCACTGCGTGTCATTACGGATTGATAAATGACAACCAAGATTTCATCCGGATAAAATCGAATATGTGACAGAGAAAAATAAGAGAAAATACCGAAAGAGCGTGTTATGTTGGATTGAAAAAGTAAGAGAAGTCAAGAGGAGAAAAAGATATTGGGGTGGTTGTCGATGAGAAGTTGAACTATAAAAATCATACAAATGAACCAAATGTAAAAAGCCAACAACATGCTGGTTCCAATCCGGAGGGCATTTAGGTTCCTCAACGATAAAATGTTGCTGCTGTTGTGTAAGGGACTGGTTCGTCCTCATCTGGAAATTTCAGAAGGTGTCTGGAGCCCCTATGGCCTGGAAATTATCAATACAATTAAAACGGCACAGAGAGGAGCGAATGAAGAAGACGACTCCAAGATATCGATACATACAAAGAAAGAAATAGATCGCTAAGCTTACCTTCACTGAAATACAAGAGATCGATTATGGGCATGATGGGAACGTTTAAATTAATAAACAAAATATACAAAGCAGTATATACAAATATTTGCTTATGTCAGGCGATAAAACTAAGAACTGTGAAAATGAATAGATATTTTTCAAAATTGCTATCCCTACAGCATTCCAGAAACTTTGAGCAACCATTGCCCCAAATCGTCCTCAACCCCAAGTCAACTTGAATATATCAGGTTTGATAATGGGATACAAGTGGCTCAATCAAGATACCTAGTTATGCAATCTCCATACCCGTGTGCATTTGCTGTTTCAAAATTAAGCAAACTCATGTAAAAGGCTGATTACTCTAAAGGCTGTTTTCTGTGGAATGTCTACAGCGTTATCTACTAAATGGCTACTCAGATATGATAGCCTATGTGATAAATATACAGAACTGACATTCTTGAGTCGATAAGACACGCCCTGACACATCTAACGCCCAGTTGTCTTCTTTATCTTTTATTTTCTCAGTTCTCCGTTTAATGACATGAGGACAACTTTTGGTTCGACCTGTATGAGTCAAGATGGCTCCGTTCGCTTATCTAGTGAATTTTACGATCAAGGTCCATAATTGAAAGTGAAAATTCAAATTCATAAGAATTGATTTTTTTTTAATAATCCACTTCCGGATTGCTAGACCCATTGCTAGACTCCGTTGATGTTGCTCCATTCCAGTTTCGTATCGACTGACAATACATCCCCTTTTCGAAATTTGACAATTACTGTGCATTTGGAGTACGAGGAATGGTGAAGTGACTCTACAGTTATTTTTCGAGTTTTTTCCCTAATTTTTTCCTGTAATTGACGATGAGAATATCTTACCAAATAAATTTTTAATGTATTTACTGCAATAGTGTTTACTTATATCATGTCTCTGTATGTGGGGGTTCAGAGGGACTAACGGTTAGTAACACAGAAAATGGAATCGGCGAACTGAGTTCAAACTAAGATAGAGACAGTTTGCATTCACAGCGCTCCAGTGCCCTTGAAAAAGGCATGAATCTATTTCGACTTCCTCCAGCTAAGGGTAAAATTACAAGACAGGCTTGGGTTTTCAGTCTTGGTTTGCCACCAGCTTAAGAGACAGACAACTCAGAATTCAAATCGGGGATGTCCAACCCTTCGCCCAACATCGTGAGAGGCTGGCAACACAGAGTTTGGAACGTGATCCCAGAAAGTTAATGTTGCTCTGGTGAAGCTTTGATGGGTTTAGCTGCCCGGAAGTGGACTATAGAAATCAAGTAGAGTAAATCATCATCATCATCATCATCATCATCAGTCTTTTAACGTCCGTCGTTGGACATAGACCTTCCCTAGGATTCGCCACAATTCCCTATCATGGGCATTGTGGAGCCAGTATTTCTTGAATTCGTCAAGTTCATCTCTCCATCTTGTGTTCTCTGTTCATTTTCTTGTGTGATCTCTGGGGATCCATATTGTCAGACGTGATGTCCATCGGTTATCTTTCATTCTTGCAACATGGCCTGCCCATTGCCATTTGAGTTTTTCAAATGTTTCTATGATGTCACGAACACCTGTTTTCTTCCTTATATACTGTACTGTCATGTGATCTCTCCATGTAAGGTTGAGCGTGATTCTCTCATGCGCACGTTGCATACTTCTCAGTTAGCAAGCCTGTCTCTTGGTTAGGTTCCATGTTACAGCTCCATAAGTGACTATCGGGAGAATGCATTGGTTGTATACTCATTTTTCGTTTTACTGAAGTTCATGTGTTGGTCGACTTGATAAAAATGCAAAACTTGGCTAGGTAGACCACTACATCTATCTTTGACAATGAATCTCCATGAAACCCTCAAAAGAGGAGGAAATCAAGCGAAGAATCACTTTGGGATGGCAAGCCCGAAGCTCAACTTTCAAGAACCAGATGATCCCAATAATCCTAAAAAGAAGAGTATACAACCAATGCATTCTCTCCACAGGAAATACTGGCTCTGCGACGCCCATGATAGAGAATCGTAACGAATCCTGGGGAAGGTCTATGTCCAACGACGGACGTTAAAAGACTGATGATGATGATGATGATGATAATTCCAATTGATTGGAAATGGCACCCCCCACTTGGTTGTTATAGTTACAACGTTTCGGCCGTTGTACCTTCAATTGTGAATATAACAACCATTATGAGGAGATCAATAATGATAGTTTCTCATCTCAGCAATACGGATAGGTTTATAATTTTTATGGCTAAGCATCCCTCATGAAACTGATTATATGGCATAATGAAACAAAATTATCCCATAACCTAGCAGATCGTCGCTGTATCATACTGGGTCCTCTGTAGCATTCCTGGGGGAAATGGGGTAACTTGACGGTGCTCATCCCCTCTTCAATTAACATGTGACATGTCTTACTGGGTTACATGATACCAGCAGCATGGGAATAATTCCTGATCTGACCAATTGGAAAAGGTGGATTCATGTCTTTATTAAAGGCAATAGTATGGAGGTAACTGGAACTACCTAAAGCGGAATTTGAACTCGGTTCATACATTCCATTTTCCATATTTTTCACCTTTTGGCTAACACTGCATCCCCATAATTGAATTATTTTGGTTTGAAATTAGTCTTCACTAGCTTAAAATAAACAATTTTGATTTAGAAAATCTACGGGATTAATTGATAGGGTTACCTTCAAGTTATTATTTATGTCGTACCCACGTTATTATTTATGCTATAATGTAGTATTTTGGAACTAACTCTGTCTAAATTTCTTCCTCAGGTGTTGTGGGTGATTGGAAGAACTGGTTCACGGTGCGGCAGAACGAATTGTTCGAAGAAGAATACAACAAATTCAAAGAAAAGACTGAAATGTTTAATATATTTGACTAAATAGTCAGAAATTACAAAGAAGAACATTTTGCATAGTAAATACATTTCTCATTAAAAGAACAGTCATACATCTATTCAATGAAAAAGGTGAGTTTAAATCTTTACTTAGTATCAATATCAAAAACATTTACAAACTTTTAATTCTTTGATAGTTTTTCAACTCAGCGTCGATGTTACCAGAAATTAGAGCCACGGGAACACCCATCAAGCTAAGAAGAACCTGATGAGCTCTTCTGGCCGGCTTCAAGTGCTGCTTTTTCTATTTATATACATATATTTTGCTAAAATAAATTCAGAAAACAATCTTTAAACTAGAAGATTTATTAAAAACTTTATATTTACCTAAAATTTGCTTTTTCTGTGGCAGTTTCCCTCCCCCTATTCTAAAATAGAGCTCCGATTGAACAAAACTTTCGTGAGCCAAAATGGCGTGAAGCGAAGAGGCAATAACCGTTAATTTGTATGGAAAAACATTTTGAACGTTCCCAGTCCCCCCCAAATGATGATGATCCCATGGACATCTACTGCCACTTTTTCAGGGGTAGGGGGGACGAAGGCACATATTCCCAAGGGGCATACATTTCCATAAGCATATATTTCCAGAGGGCATATATTTCCAAGGGGGGGGGAGTAAGAAAGGGTATATTCAGAATATATCTTAGTGGCGACCCTTTTACTCGATAGGCATTCCACCTGTAGAGAAGATGTTGCATTCGCCACCATTTGTAGTGTAAGCAAGTACAACCCACTATGTCAGATGGTGCATTTGACCGTTAACGGAGACACATTCCATGACCATGGGTTGACTTTATTGAGCGAGCACCAGCGAATAATAATAGTCTTTTCATATGGTAACATTCATTTGGGGTTACATAAAACAATTGTACTGTACCCTTATCCTTTATTGACCATAATTCCAACTTTCAAATCATTTCGCCCTCGATGAGAAGCCCTGATCCGGGTGTTGCAAATGCTCGGTCATTTCGAACGCGACGATCAAAGAGTACTCACTTTATGATGTCTCACTACCGACTGAGTAACTCCCCGGAAAAGTGCCTATTCACGCAAGTGCAGTAAGCCTGCCCCTTCCTCCTGACTGGTTGCCAGATTACATCAAGGCTGTACAACCGGTCCCCAAGACCTTCAGAATGGGTGGATTTTCCGGGCAGGCTTAGTGTATATCAGCATTGTTAAGGTTTCGTATTTTATGCACTCATGGATTTTGTTCATTTTCAAGAGTATAAAAAATATTAATAATGATGACATTTTTATTGTGCGTGATTGATGATCCATGGTCTTCTTCAAAGAGCACCTAATAATAAAGAAATTCAATAACAACGGCTTGCGATACTACTACCACTACACTATGGCAGATGTGATATGATACAATGTGAAACATAACAAAGTATTATCCTATTGTCCATTTTTGTCATTTTAGTATTTTATGACATTCCATATTACAATGTCTTTTGTAACTCTATGTACAATTTTTTCAATAAACTCAATTCTTTCGTTCATGTTTAAAAGAATGACATTTTCTATGGATGCTTTGAAAACGTACTTATTTTGCTTCAACTGTCTGCCGTGCAGATAGAGATGCAACTAAGAGTTTCAACATTTAATGTTATTTTCAGATTTAAGATAATATCTTCTGTTGTCTTTTCTTTCCCCATCTATCCTTTCAATTACAAATCACTTTGACTGAGTTTCAGTGTGTGAAATGGAAAGTTTAGTCTGGCAACGCTCATCCCGTCACACGATTTTCAAAATATTTTCCGACGGGAATGATAAAATTTCTCCACCCGTAAAGTACTGTAGATCTCGACTCAATGTAAAAGATTATTACATTTTCCAGATCTTACTCAGGAAAATGAAAAATGAAGATGTAAATTTAAAAAAAAATATAACTCTAGTCCATTAAGCTTATGTTCAAAGTTAAGCCAACTAACCGGCTCGACGTGAAAGCTTATGATACAAAGATAAAAGTTCAAAGTTCAAAGTTATTGGCATTACTCTCAATGACCTTTTATTCGACTGAAATAGGATTTTTCGAAACAGGGCACATCCCAATAGAAAAAGGTCGATAAAAATTGACATTCACGAGTAAGGAGCCCCGATATCGAAAAAAAAAAAAGGAAAAAAAAAAAGAATTTTCTGATAATTACGATTTTCGTCTCCGGGTTAATGTCAAGCGCTAACAGATTAACTCAATCATTGCAAGTGAATAGAACGTAAATGAAAATGCTCTGGGAAGTAAAGTTCAAACCTTTTAGGCCCTATTCCTAATAACAGGCCAGTGACAATAGGTCTTACAATTTTGCATAGTCTAGTGTTAGAAATTGTAAAATCCACAATATCAAAACAGGATATTATCACAAATTGATTTTGAAACTTTTAAAGTATCAAAGAAGAGTTTCAACTAAAAATTTTATGAGAAGAAGTGTAAACCGGACTAATTTCTTCAAAAAATTTGCTAATATCAGGCTAGTCTGATAGAAGGCATAATAAAGGTAAATAGTCGACAGGTAGGTTGTCCTGCTAACAAATACTTTCGAAACCAACAATCAAAATACTGGCAATTGGCGCCGATGAAGGGGATATCGTATTTTACTGTATATAAGATGCACTTTTTAAAAAAGTTCCGTTTAGGTAGACAAGCGCTTCATCATTTGTTAACAACCGTTACCGTGCTGTGTAAATAATGTAAACAGCCAGCCACTGCGAGGGTCACGATAGATTTGAACAGGTGAAATCATTAGAGTTGAAGGCTATGAAAATCAGGGAAAAAGTAGTGGAGTATCTATATTTTTTCGAAAAAATGCCAGCAAAAACTGAGATGTGTCTTACTGGCCGTGCGTCTTATATACCGTAAATTCAGTAAGTAACAAACTCAAGCACAACACTAATGGATTATATTTTTTCGAAATACCAAAGTTCATATTGAATACGTGGAATTCATTCATTCATTCATTCAAACGTTACTGATATAAACAGTTGACGAATAAATAAAACAAACATCAGATTAGATTTAAGACCGACGTATATGATGGAGTTGGGAATAAATCAGGAAAGAGGACGATCCAATAAAGGCAGATGAATAAGTAACCCGACTCTTTGAAGCAGAGAGAGAATAAGACTAGACAGGGAAAAGTAGTTTTTATGAGACAAAATCAAAGGCTGAATCACAAGACGAAACCGATACGCCAATAAAAACTTAGACAAGCGAAGTCGTACGGTCGAGAACAAAACAAATCATTGATTACAACAGAAGCTTCTGATGAAATAGCAACTGAAAAACTTTATGTTTACGATGTTCCTTTGTTTCTCTCTTTCTCCCCACCTTTTTTTTTTAACGCAACACAACAGTTTAAACTCTAGACAAAGTCAGAGTATTGATCAGTGAAGACATCAATGAAAAAGACAAATAGAGCTGTAGAGAAAAGGATGCAAATGTCTTGTCAGTTAAATTACTCAATTTGATTTTTTTTTGTTGGAGTAACGATGCGCGTCTCTTGGCAAAGATGGCGGACGATTGGAGAAAATAAATCATTTGCTTGCTATCTTCTCAGCAAAATTGAAAATAGGGATTAGACATAGCCATAGGCAGGGCTTGAAAGGTGTTTACACGCACATTGTGCAAATATGAAACTGATTACTTGCCAAAAATCTTTGTTAATCTTATTCAAAAAAAGAATTTACATTCTTATTCTGAGGATCAAACCCCAAGTATCATCGCTGCTGGTCTGTTGCTTAAACCAAGGGTCGAAATCTGAAGAAAATAAATCATAACTGGTCGTTTCACCGTGAAGTAATGTTTACAAAGTTCGTCTCGCAAACCATTACTACAGCTGCGGGTTCGATCCTTGCTGGTTCCCCCGCTGTCAAACTCCTGTGCCAGACTAAGTTGAACTTAGTAAATATTTTAGGGTGCCTCAACGTGGAGTAGTGGTTTTTACACGTCACTCTCGAAAACCATTTTTACCGTGGCAAGTTCAATCCTCACAAGATACGACATGCTAAACTAAGTAAATCTAGATGACAAAGCAAATTGGAATTCAAGATGGTTTATCAGAATCTCACAAAATTGTCATTAAAATGTAATTATTCAAGTTTATTTACATGGAGAAAACAGCACATCTTCCCTTGAAATCAACGAATAAATTGCTCATGTTTTAAGCGGGGTCTCGATCATCATCATCATCAGCAGCAGCATCATCATCATCAGCAGCTGCATCAGCAGCATCAGCAGCCTTTTATCGTCCGTTGTGGGACATAGATCTTCTCTAAGATTCACCAGACCTCTCTATCATGTACATTGCGGAGACTACTTTCTGAATTTGTCCTGCTCGACACGCCATCTTACTTCCTGTTGGCCACAATTTCGCATAAGATCTCTGGGAATCCACGTTGTGAGTCATGGTGTCCAGCGATTGTCTGACATTCTTGCAACATGTCTAGCCCATTGCCATTTGAGTTTTCTAACTGTTTGTATGATATTTTGGATTCCTATCATTTCTCTAATACACTGACCTGTCTTGTGATATCTCCATGTTATGTTGAGCATGATTCTCTCGTGTGCACTTTGTATGGTTCTCAGTTTGAGGATCAATCTTTTCTCCAAATAATGCCAGACAAACTATATGAAGCAAGCAAGAAAGCTGGCCTCAACATGAATTTTAGCAATACAAATGTCATGTACAACAAACATGTTGGGGAAGAAGACACACTGATCCAAATCGAAAATGCTGAGCTAGAGAAAGTAGACCACAACATCTACCTAGGGTTGTGAGTCTCTATGAAGTCATCAAAAGAAAAAGAAATAGGGCTCCCGGTCAACAGGTTCAAACTCTGAAAAGCCTTGTACCTGAAAAGATTGAAATGAATTATTCCCTACTGCGTCGGAGATACTGTGTGATCATTCATTATGATCTCATGCCTTCGAACTTGACCTCTTCATTTATTTATTTATTTACTTGACTTAGCTTCGTTCGGAGCTTGGTAACAGTAGTGGTGTATCCAATCGAGGATCGAACTCACCACACTTGCAAATCATCACGTCTGTGTATGAGATTCTCAGTGCAACTTGAGATTTCATGATTCCCTTCTCTTTGTTCAATACTTATATTAACTATATCAGCCTTGTAAGGTGAGGAATATTCAGGCACAATCTTATCACGTAGTTCTGTGTGAAGTTGCAGCATGCTTCAACATATTCGGTTCCAAATGGCTACTGTCTTAATGGAAGAAAGAGAATGTTTTCAGTATTTCTTCCGTTGTTCAGAATCCGAATCCCTCTGCTTCAACATACGTGAGTAAGTGGTCGTTTGTGGGTGGGTAGATCAATGATTACGAAGTTTGACACATAGCTATTAGCTGAATTTCCATCTAAAATTATCACTGTATAATATTCGATTTATGTGATTGATATTCGCCACTGAATCAATCTCATGGATAAGAGAGGGAAAATTAATATTTGTTGTACAAGATAAATGTTTTTCCTTTCGTTACAGACATTGATTTTACTACTGATGTGTGGATGAGGATATTGAGAATCATGATTTTCGCAAAATTATTACCATGAAAGGAGACCTAACGATTAACAGCATGGACAATGGAATTTGCGAACCGAGTTCAAGTTCTGGTTAAAGTAGTTTGCATTCCAATTACCCTTGGGAAATGCATGAATCAATCCTCCCAATTGGTTAGGTCAGGAATTACTCCCTGCTACTGATACTACATGATTCAAGACAACCAGCCATTTTTTACTTGTAGAGGAGATAGCAACAGCCAAAGCTCAAGATATTTAATGAAGGATCCAATACGATACTCCAGCAATTTGTTAGATGATGGGATACTTTGAATTCGATTTAGCAGAAAACACTATCAGATGGAATAGAATTCGACGACGCATTGTCAGTTATTAATTTTCGATTAGAATTTCCTTCACCTTCGTTTCTCTTGGTTTTAGCAATATGGCTAGAACTGTACAACTGCTGCTAATTGAGCTTCGTAGCCTAATCGATAAGGCAGCTGCCACGGAAAGTCAAGTTCTTAAGGATAAGGGATAAGGTTTGATAGTTATTGACAGTCACATGATGACTACCTGGGGCATATAAAAGGCAGCAGGGATTAAGAGAGTAGAAATAAGGATAAAAAATGAATGATAATTGACGCAAAACGTCTTTAATGATTTCTACTTGTATTCGATTCCGTTTATGCATACGCTGCTATTACTAAGTTACTTATATTAGCTATGGTACATTAGTCGAATAATAGAAAAATCAGTATTCCGGCAGATATAAGGCGAGAGTACACTTCTCCTTGCCGACCCTCTCTGATTAAAATTCATCGGCTCACTCGTTACTAAAATAACGTATTTTCTATTGTCAGATGATCGGATCTATTCGTGAGCACGCTTCTTTATCTAAATCATAGCTGCCATTGTTTTAATCTCCTCCATTGGTTGATGACTCAAGATATTATCTATTGTTGGTTCTTCCTTTAACCCTTTTCAGATATTCCAGCGTAAAAGTTACAAAAAAGAAGATCTATAACGTTCGTGTAGAATCTTTTTTGTAGAAATTAATCCTTGAAAAAAAAAAAAAAAAAAACAGAACAAAACAACGGAAACAATTTCTGGACTCGTTTTATTTTAGTAATCTTAGTAGGTTACGTAACAGTGTTTCGTGAACAATCGATCGTTTCCTCGTCGTAAAGTACGAAAAGATCCACTTTCTGGGTTTTTTGCAGTTTTGGGTTGCTAATCATATTAGCCCCCCCCCCTAATAAATTATCAGAATTGATCTAAGAAGATAAATTCTGGTGAATAGCGTGTTCACCGCTTAAGCACAAAAACAAGATTAGTACATAGTTAGTTTAATTGTTAACAAACGCGGGAAAAAGAACAAACGAATAAGTTAACAACAGTAAGAAGTTTTAATTCATGAATGAATTAAAATAAAGGAGGACTGGAGTTTCTGCCGACACAGATATGTTTAGAGAGATCTACCAGGATAAAGATGAGGAGAAAGGAAGGATGAAGGGAAAGGAATGTCACTAACTAAACGCGAGATAGAGTCTTCAGATTGTCCGTCAGTTTTGGTCATCTAAGTTGTAGCCACGAAGATGTTATCTTTAGAAGTCCGACCTGAGTATGGTGAGAGTGTTTAACATAGATAGAATGTGTTCTTTGAGATGGGAGTAGAATGGATTACTTTTTTTTATGTGTGATGATGTTTGTGAAAAAAGTAAGTGTGTGTAAAAACTATATAAACTATCCTGACAAAAGAGAGAGAAAAGAACGAGCTTACCTCGAGGCCGCCAGAATGGAGAGAGAGAGAGAGAGAGAGAGAGAGAGAGAGAGAGAGAGAGAGAGAGAGAGAGAGAGAGAGTTTTGCTGCCACAGTTTAAATACCGTGAAGATAATGATCGGTTATCTTATTGATAGTTCTGTGTGACGTCAAAGAGGAAGCGACAAAGAATTTACCATTTCTACTGAGATTCACAACTATGTAACGAATATCACATAGATTGCTACCAAGGGCAGATAACTCCATGTATGCGTAATTTTCTGTTGCTGGAAAGGTTGGGCATTATACAATATTCATAAGAAGAAATATTGCCGTAGAGGAGGCCTTTTTCTGTCTCAAAAGACAACGGAAACTCACTGAATAGACCCCTACACGAATGTTCCGTTGACAGAATCATCTTCCCAGCATCCCCGGTGTAGTCCAAAGGAAAACGGAGTACGACACGTTTGGCTTCAATGGGCTCCAGGAACTGATGGTAGGAAGTCGAAGTTGGCACCACCCCTCCTTGAAGGGGCTCCATATCAGAGTTGCTCTTCTCCTAGACCGGTAGCCTTTCTCAGGATAGAGCACCCAATATGCCTTGCTATTTTACCTAGAGCAGGATCATGTAAGGTAAATTGATCCATGCCTCTCCCTAGGCGTATTAATGCAAAATGAACGTGAACAGCATTAAGCAGAGTTTGAATTCTCCTCGCCGATTCCATTGTGCGTGCCCATAAATGTCACGCCACTCGCATCTCCATATTGCCGTTGGAAGCGTCATGTAAATGACACAAATATTAACTTGGTGAGGAAACATAATGGCAAGAGATACGAACATTTGTTTTATTTTCACCAACAGTGGAGACATATTCAGTGCGTTGGCAGTCATAATTACGAAAATCGAAGCTTACTTTATCAGTCAATATGAGATCAATATAATTCTGCACAAATGAATTTATATCAAATTCATAGTTTGATTCGCATATTTTGCTTTATAAAGAAATCTTTGCTATTTAAACAGTGCGAAGAGAATTCATTTTGACATTGTGGTTTGGTGGTAAAAATCCAAAGGTCTCCTGGTTTTCGAAACCTATTCCAACCATTGAACATATCAAGAAAATGGAAACCATACCTGGAAAAGCTGTAGAAAGTAGAAACATAGCCTAAGTTAAACTCATTGTTGTCATTGGAATAGCAATAATATACTTTCATATTTTCTCTTGTTAGGTTAATGAATTTGATTCTAACAATCAAATTCATTAACCTAACATCATCATACGGCATGTGGTCAAAAAACTAAAAATATTCATAAGATATACTTATATGAAATAATAATAATCTCATGGTTTGAAATGTCTTGTAATGACTAATTGAAGTAAAAACATCGGAAGGAGACCTATCTATAGAATGTCTCTTGCTAAACGAAACTTCGAGTACTTCAAATGATGATGATAATGATCATTCCTCGCGGTCAGAGATGACCATGGCTCCATTCAGAGTGATGCAGCAGCTGCCCTGACTTCGGAAGTGGCTAATGATGTCAGTCCAGGCTCTGGAGTTTCTCCCATAAATGGGACACACGATCGCAGACGTAATTCACAGAAGTACACAATAATGATGAAACGTCTACACTGATACTTATGTATCGTGCTTTTAATGACAACTAAATTTGGGAGGGAGTTTTTTTTGGAAGCTAATTTCCTCCCCTTCTATAAATATTCGGTAACCCGCCTCACCAACCCGGAATATAAAATACATAATTTTGTGACGCCCTTCCTCTATTACTCAATTTCATAACGCATCGATATCATGAGTACAATACTGAAAGTCTCACAGAAATGTTCATGTAAAAAAGAATAAGCTGTTAAAGTTCAGAAACAATTGATGATATTAAACAATTCACCATTACTCAACTCACTCGCGTGATTGATTCTTAAAAAATGTTTCTCGACCAATCTTCATAGCAGAGCTTTTCGGAGTTTTGTATTGGCGACTCACTTTTTAATGATATTTTTTTTGCAATGCATTTCCTAAGTTTTAATTGTCGAGTTAAATATATGATGCCAGTTGTTCTACTGACCCAGAAAAAAGTATCTGTTGAAAGATATACAAGATCATACATAATTTTGCGACACACAAGATTATCGGTGAGAAACGAAAGTGGCGCGACACACAGTTTGGGAAGCTCATTCATAGAGTATCATTATGCTTAGCTTAATAAGTAGGCTTAATTATTCCACAAATCATTCAGGTGAGTTACCACATTCTTCATGCAGAAATATATCAACAGCTCAGATAAAATTCCTTTTAATTGGAAACCACTTATTTTGGAAAATGCAGTTGAAATTACGCTTTTTTTCATAAACGTCATCGTGAAAAGCACGTAATGTCTGCTACTGTTATTTCAAACATTAGAATAGAAAAATTTTCTTCTAGTGGTTATGAAAGCTTATCGAGTTTATCTCAATGTTTCATCAAAAGGATTTGTTGGCGTGTCTCCGGCTGAGCACTTCAGTTATCAACACCGAATCAAATCCCTTTCTCTGAGCTTAATCAAACTTTCTCGCCCAGTGATTCATAACTTTTCACCACTACACCCCTTTTAGTGTTTGAATCTTGCCCCTACACCCCTTCACAGTTTCCCACCAAATGATTGGTTTGAAATGAGTTCTGCAAATATTTGGGAAAAAAAAATATCTAGTTCATCACGATTGTGCAAATATTTGTTAAGAGAATTCACCGCCAAAATTCACGAAATTCCCACTCTTTACCGCGTGGGCTTATACCCCTCTTGGAATTACTAATAGCCCCTTATGAAGGGCGTGTCCTTCCTGGTTAAGAACAACTGTTCTAGCCGGTCTGAATTAGTGTCAAAAAGAACTACCCCACTGTTTATGTAGGAAGACACTTGAAGGAAAATGTCTAAGTTTTCCCTGATCACATAAATGTGTTATGAGTGGGTTGAAAATTTAGGTTTTCTGTATCAAGTATTCTCTTTTTTCCCCACATGACACTGGCTGTCTAGTGACACCAACGCTTCATAAATATACTCAAGTGAAAATTCTAACTGCGATTTTTCGTAGATTTGCTATATATCACTTTACAAACTTCTCTACTTGAAGCGGAAATCTTAACTTGTCGGACAACGAATCTACATCATCATCATCATCATCAGTCTTTCAACGTCCATCGTTGGACATAGACCTTCCCCAGGATTTGCCTCATTTCTCTATCGTTGGCGTCACGGAGCCAGTACTTTCTGAATTTGTCTAGCTCGTCCCCCCATCTAATACTCAACCGGCCTCGGTTGTGCATGTGATCTCTGGGAATCCATGTCGTGATCTATCGGTTGTTCGTAATTCTTGCAACATGGCCAGTCCACTATCATTTGAGATTTTTGATGGATTCTATGATATTCCAGACTCCTGTCTTCTTCCGTACTGTGCTGTTTTGTGGTCTCTCCACGTGAGGCTCAGCATAATTCTTTCATGTGCACGTTGCATGGTTCTCAATTTAATTACTGAAAAATGTATTAGTTTTCAAAACATCTACCTCATGTAAGTAAAAAAAGATAATCACTTGGAAACCCCGAAGTTCTATTTCAAGTTATTGAGGTCTGTCTGGTGGGTGAAATGGTGACGAATTCGTATCAGCTTTCAGAAATAGGTGTTCAAATCCAGAGAGAGAGATCAGATTCTGCATGCCAATTTTCTATACAGGCAGATTGTTATCCCCAGAAAATTGTTGCGACACAATATTATCTCTCAGCATGTAGACTCATATCATTATGAAGTCCCCGATTTTCCAGTTTTTATTCACAAAGTTCTGCTTAGTCTGGCACAAATCCACAATGATAGGCCAAGTAGTTTTAATATAGATTAAAACATTATCCGCTCTTAGTAAGGATAACGAAAACTTTGAAAAACCAACTGCATTATAAACACTGGCAGGACCCATGTTGTTTAAATGAATAAATAACTCATTCATGAGTTTGGCGTGAAGTTGGAACGACGAACCGTTAGCCAAGAGATCTAAAGTTATATCACCAAACCCAACTGAAATTTTGTGTCATAAGTCATTATAACAGGGTTGGCAGTTCGTGCCAGAAGGGGATATCATATCTGATTTTAGCTCGATTTCCTGGTTCAACGCCATTCCAATCAGTTTTTGGGAAGTCTCTGAGATATAACTCGTATTATATTACCTTCTGGTCAAATCAGGCAACCCTACATGATAACGCACCAAGATGGCACGAAGATCTAACAAAAAGAAAAATAGGTTAATTGATTAAACTATCGATGTTAAATCTGCTTCAACCGACAATGAATCAGCATTCCACGTAAGATGAGTACAACTTTTTAAAAAAAATTCATGTGTCTCCTACTATAAAAATCTCCCTTACCTCTTTAAAATTCATCAGTCTTTACTGAAAAATCTCACTTCTCTTTCCAAATTCATTTATGTCTTACTGTCAAATCTCCCTTATTTCTCAAAAAAGAAAGGAAAAAATCCCACGTAAAAAAGAACAATTCACTCCAAGATTAGAAGGTCCTCCTTTTGTTTTGAAATCGTCACTAACAATATATTCATCGAGTGAAAGATGTTTATGAGTTGATTCAAAACCTAATCAGGACCACCTCTTCAAGGAAGGAACTCCATAGCCTCCCAAAGAACCAGCCCCTAGAAGCGACCATAAACACCGTCGTAGATAGATTAACCCGGCGCCATGATCATACAACTGGACGTTTCGAAAGTTTAACAAAAAGAAAAATAGTTTAATTGTCTAAACTATCAATGTTAAAACTCGTTTCAACCTACAATAAGTCGGCGCTCCAGATAAAAAAAACCCAAAACACACTCTATAATTGTGCTTAAATCGAAGGCTGGCAAGGGAGATTTTGTTAACTCAGAAAGATTCCTCGGACGAGATGGAATGTCAACAAAATCAAACACATTTTTGTTTTATTAATTTTGGACTAGTTTTTCTTTAATCTTATTTTTGTTGATTATTTTATCGCAAAAGCGCAACAAAAATAAGTTGATAGAAAAGGTAGCACAACATTTATAATGATAACTCTTCATTAAAAAAGAAAAAGTCGAAAAAAAATTTTCGTTTGTTAATCAAAAATTGATTACTTACCTCAAGATTATTTTTCGGGGTTATTTTCACCTTCCAGGAACGTGTATGTATTTTTGTTTAATTTCAAACCTTTTCTGTAGTTTGATTCGTATGTATACTCATTAATGAGTGATTACGTCTATATATCTCTTGGTGAAGAGATGTGAAATTTATGTGTCCTCCGGTAATTATCTATGGAGCTGAAACTTTGAACTTAGCCAAGAGATTAACCCTCAAACTGAGAAGCATGCAATGTGTACATGAGAGAATCATGCTCAATATTACATGGAGAGATCACAAAACAGTAGATTATATTACAGAAAGAACAGGAATCGGGGATGTCATGGAATCCATTAGAAAACTCAAATGGCAATGGGCTGATCATGTTGCAGTTATGACTGAAAACTGATGGACACCAAGACTCACAACGTGGATCTCAAGAGATCATATACGAAACTGTGGTCGGTAGGAAATAAAATGACGTGATGAAGTAGACAAGTTCATAAAGTACTGGCTGCGCGACACCCATGATAGAGAGGTCTGACGAATCTTGGGTAAGGTTTACGTCCAACGACGGGCGCTAAAAGGCGCTGCTAGGGGTGGTGGTGGTGGTGATGATGATGATGATGATGATGAAAAAAGTGAATGAGTTATTCTTAACGGGGCATTGTGTTCGTGGTGGATTGAACAAGTGATATACTGATCTCTGTGTCACTAGGACGAAATTTATTTAGAGTTCAAGCTTATTGTGGTGTTCCATACACTTGCACATGGAGAGCAACAAAAATCGGCTATCTGCTACGTATGTCAGGGTGAACCCATTACCATTTTTAGCGGTCAATGTCCAACGACGGTCGACAGAAACTAGAATTATACTTATCTTGAATGGTTTCTGACAATGAATGACTGCAGATGCGTTTTTGTCATAAATCAGGTGTTCTCATGTTGCATCAATATCTTGACCGTATTAGACGTATCCTGAGATATAATCCTAAATGCGTGGGCCCATAAGTGCTTACTTGGGCACTCGGAGAGGGGGAATAAATTTTTTAGGGATGCAGGCCTCTGATTTGCCGACAAAGTGCGTGTGCAAATCTCTAATTTACTGACGGAAATCAGTGTTGCTATGGCTTATTTACAAGTAAAACTACCTTTTAGAATGGTTAAAATCATATAAATTTTATATATTTAAAACACGATATATATATATATATATATATATATATATATATATATATATATATATATATATCCTCAAAGCCTGTTTATCAAATAAAATAACTATATGACGAGACTCCTAAACAAGTTACCGAGTAAGTAGGATTTCATCGGCTAAATTGAAAAAAAATCAATCTGATATAGCCCCCCAGATGGCTAATTTGGCAACCCTGGAAGTAATTTGCCCATACAAAGAGCAGAGGTGCAGCACACACACACACACACACACAGTATACACCTGAGCTGGGTGAATATACTTTAAAAAGGGCAATCATACCTCATGTGACTGTTGAATAATACCTTACGGAGGCCATTGTGAGTCAAGAATATCACGCCATTCTGAAACGTACAAACGATCATTTATGAACACCTCTCTGTTCTCGCCATTTTAATCACCCGCCCGCCTATCATTCTTTGTGTACCCAGGCCGTTACAACACGAAGACAAAATGTCCATATGAAATAGATCGTTAAGAATTATACACGGAACGGATTGGTTAATTCTAAATCCCAGACGACAGTCCTACCAGCTCTATTGATTCGAGGAGGAATAGGCGCATTCACTTATAAGTTTTGCATTTTCACAAAGGGAAATTATCCAATCGATCGTCCAATCTCGTCACGTTTGCTTTTGCCCTCCTACTTTTTTTTTACACTGTGCCATATCAAAAATGAATCTTGCATGAGATTTTCGAGAAAAGATTTCATTTTCTCGGAAACAATAGATGTAAAAAAAAAAAAAAATATAGCAAAAGTATACTGTGATAAGAGCAATAATTATCTTTATTCTAGAAGAGCTACCTTGTGCTTGCCGATAACCAGTGGCCTAAAAAGTGAGGGAACATAGGTCTGCCAGCTTCGGTAAGTGTAGCGATGCAATGAGTGAAGCAAACCTCTACCGTTGGGTGGTTGAAGGAATTTTCGGGATACCTTGATTTAATACTACGGGCGGAATTTTTAGCTACTTCTTACGGAAGGCTTCAATGAGAGATTTTAGAGATATCTCAGTTCATTACCTCTGACTACAATGCCCCATTCCAGCTACTTGGAGGGCGCAGAGGTAAATGGAAAAAGAGTTTTAGTATAATATAGGTTCAGAGTTATTACTATGTAAGAAATACTTGCAATTTAGGGGAGGTAACTGTGCATAGATCAACTCCAAAATTTATATTTGAAATCATCGCATGATAGTTGGTATCCATGTTGAGTTTCGTTCAGTTCGGCCGATTGATTTTTCGATTGTGCATTTTGGGACAAATAGCTACGATGCAGTGGAGGTAATTGCGCATAGGTCGGTTCCATCATATTTAAGATCCTTGCATGATACTTGGTGTCCCTGAAAATTTTGGTTCAAATTGGCCAAATAGTTTCGGACTTATGAATTTCTACAGCACACACACACACACACACACACACACACACATATATATATATATATATATATATATATATATATATATATATTGATCCTTCACATTTAAGAAATAGCTCCACAGTACTACAGCACTTCCCATTGTACATATTATTGGAAAGTGATCATCAACCCCTTCGTCCATTTCTGCATGACGTTATAGAAAAAAACAATATTTGTATTTTATTATTTGTAAAATTTTCATATTTGTTTTATTTGAAAAGCAGTGCGATCGAAAATATAACAAAAGGCTCATCCGATTTTCTGATACAGGTTAAAGTCGTTTTTGCCTTTCGTTAAACAGAATTGTCCGTTACCCGATCGATGAAAAAAAAATCCAGTGAAGAAAAAGGAAAAGAGAAAAGAGAAATTCATTGATTGAAAACATGCCGAATTCAAGAAGTTGGTTGTAAAGAAAGTCATTAAGAATTGATGCAATTCTTCCTTTGCTGTGCATCGAAGAGAGATACAGGTCGGCCATCACCTGCCCTTTGTGAATGGCGAACAGCAGCTGTTGCTGTCTACTTAATCAAAAAACGGAAATTGCGAGCAGTTATGTCGGCTCTGATAAGGCCTAATATTTCTATTGACAGATTTTAGTCTCCATTTGTGGCACTGGATATATCCAGATCACTGACTGCAAGACGTCGCTGTTCAATAATAAGATCTCTGTTTAACACTGCGACTGCGCTCATATCTGGCTGTTGTATGGTTCTGACAATGATTTATTTGTCTGCAAAATTCTATTTACCCTTTTCGTTTCTGCAACCGAAGAAAAAAAGCTAATTTTTTTTGTGTAAAATATTCATAAAAAAACCTGAAATAAATAGCATGGTAATATCTTATTATTCAAAGCTGGAATTTGCGGCAGTTTTGGTCATGGAGAGACCACAATACATCAGGATATATGAGAAAGCAAATAAGTGTCAGAGATATAATAAAAAGCTTAGAAAGTACAAATAGCAATAGTCAAACCATGTTGCAAGACTGTCAGACAGCCACTGGAATCAGAACTCGCAGCGTTTACTCTCCGAGATCATGTGTCAAAGTGAGACCGACAAAAGATAAAATGGCGTAATTATTTGGATGATTTCAGAAGATACTTGCACCGTGACTTTCAGTAGCAAGAAAACTGGCTGATCTTGGGGGAAAGTCTCTGTGTTGAAAAAGGTGTTTCCGCTGATAATAAAGATGAAAGTAAAATGCCAGTTCAGACTCTGTTATTGAAGTCTGTTCCAAAGTTACGTCAGAGCGTTACGGTGTAAGTATCTGCTACGTCAGAGCGTAGAGTTTTCGATTTGTACCAATCATAATTGTTTTGGATCGACGTTAACATTATCTGCATTTGATTATTATAATTGTCATTTTACCAACGCAAATTCATTCAGTTCAATTTTGAATGAAATACTCAGTCCTTTGAGTTTGAATGACTTCAGCCCATTCATTTCGAATGGCTGAAATTCCCATCATTGCAGTTCTATCACAATGAAATTTCCTTTTTATTTTGACTGATGAGTACTCAGTTCTTTCGGTGAGTCAGGGCTTTTATCTTGCTATGGATAACTATTACTTTTCGCCACCTGACGCAGTTAAATAGGTTATGCCGGTCGATTGTATTCTTCCCTAACTTGTTGACTTGGAAGAAAATCTGATTCAAGAAGAATGTTTTTCTTTTCTACAGATCTGTCTGTTTACTACTTCTGGAATCTCTGTAGCATAAATAATACATTTCGTCGAAACAGAATGGTGTAGGAGAAAACATATATTGATTTAGCGGAACGGGAATCTCGGCTGCTCGCTCTTCTTATTGGATGAGAGAAACCCAATAAAAAGTAGAGGGCACTCATAGAGCGCATACCTCTGCCAACAACATACATGAACTAAACACGAAATGAAAGTTAAATGTATCGCAAAGGAAAAAACTCCAAATATACAAATATTGAGTTACCACCTTAAATTTAAAGCCTTCCATTTTTTAAAAAGTGTTCGTTTATTTTACCTCTTTTCATGCAAAATAATATAAATATCTACCATTTCAAAAAAAATTCCTGCACCAGCTCCGAAAATTAACAAATGACACAACCTTCCACGAAATTTAATTTCCAGAACCTCTGGATATATTGTATGGACAAACAGACGGATGGATTGGCACAACTAAATACGACTTCGTTAAGAGGTGCTGTCCAATTATATGCGCATACGTGTATCATGGCGAGAATCATCATCATCATCAGTCTTTTAGCGTCCGTCGTTGGACATAGACCTTCCCCAGGATTTGCCACACTTCTCTATCATGGGCGTCACGGAGCCAGTACTTCCTGAACTTGTCTAGTTCATCTCTCCATCTAATATTTTGCCGGCCTCGGTTGCGCATATGGTCTCGGGGAATCCATGTTGTGAGTCGTGATGTCCATCGATTGTCAGCCATTCTTGCAACATGGCCAGCCCACCGCCATTTGAGATTTTTAATGGATTCTATGATGTCTCTAACTCTTGTCTTTTCCCGGATGTGTTGTGCTGTTTTGTGGTCTCTCCATGTGAGGCCCAGCATTATTCTTTCATGTGCACATTGCATGGTTCTCAGCTTACGGGTCTGTCTCTTGGTTAAGTTCCATGTTTCAGCTCCATAATGTTGTAATTGTTAATTAGGAACACAGAACAAGAAAGGATCTTGATACTCAAAAACATCTTAAGGCAGATAGCAAGAGTTCTGTTTCGGGTAATCAATGTTTTGCTCTAATCTTTTTTCGGTGTCAATTGAATCATTTATGCCTATTCATAAGTTTCCAAAGGGCATCACTGGGAAGTGGATCCAGGTTATAATATTCACAGTTTCCAACCATAAGACGTATACAAGTAAACAATCGCCGGCTTTATAGCGGTAGATAATTTAGCATATAGAATTTCTTAATACTTCATTCAGTGCCGGAAGGAAATAGTACGAATTTTCCATTTTTTGTTGTTATTTATGATAGTGCCTTTACAAGCATATCTTTTTGAATTCAGATTTTTGGTTCTGATCGAATTTGTATTTGTGTTATTTATGTATCATACAAATAATTGGGTGGAATCTCCGTGGAATCATCGAAAGGAGAAGAAATCAAGCGAAGAATCACACTTGGATGGCAAACCTTCAGTAGATCAAGCTTAATCGTCAAGAACAAGTAAATCCCAAAAGTCTTAAAAAGAAAACAATACAACCATTGCATTCTACCGATAGTCACCAATGGAGCTGAAACAGGGAACCTAACCATGAGGCTGACCCTCAAACTGAGAGGCATGCGACGAGTACATGAGAGAATCATGCTCAACATCACATGGAGAGACCACAAGACATCGCAGTGTATTAGGGGAAAAACAGAAGTCAGAGACATCGTAGAAACTATTAGGAAACTCAAATGGTGATGGGCTGGTCATATTGCAAGAATGGCAGACGACCGTTGGACATAATGACTCACAACATGGATTCCCAGTGATAGCATGCGCAACCGACGCCGGCAAAATACAAGATGGAGAAACGTACTGGACAGGTTCAGAAAGTATTGGCTTGGCGACACCCACTATAGAAAGGTGCGGCGAATCCTGGAGAAGGTCTACGTCCAACGACGGCCGATAAAAGACTTATTGTGATGATGACTATCTTGATTTTCAATTTTCTTTTTTTTTTTTAGTAACTTTACCAATTCAAAAGTCAAGATAGAACGACATATTTTCCCATGGTTTGTCTACGGTTCAACCATCACTCGAAACCTGCAAGTAAGAAAAACCGAGACACTTGAAGAACCCTGCAGTGAAATAATACTCCATCGTATGCTCATATAAAAGAAAATAAAGGTCAGCAAGATTGGATTAGTCTTTGGTTTCAAAGACACGACAATTTCCTTCTCTTTTCTCCTGTTTGTAAGGACTCAAAAGCTTTCGACTGGCCATGATTTACGCATATATTACCCGACACAATAACTGAAATTGTAATCTAGCACTAATTCATATTTCGTACACAATTGCAACAGACACAACCAATTTCTTTCGGCGTGTTTCTTCAAGTTACAACAAGCAATTTAGATAAGCGCACTACACGACACGACAAAACATAACATGGCGTCTATTCTATTTATTTTTAGAAGAAAAAAAAAAGACGCGCATTTCTTTGGAATATTGCCTTTCATGGTACAGACTGTCTGCTCACATTTCATTGTTCCTTCTAAAATGAAACAATCACAATGGAATTTGGAATTTCTTTTCTACAAAATTTTCAATTGAATATTTCTATGTGACGAACTAACGAACTAAAATGGTTCAATCGAAAAATTTTAAAAAGTTTTTAATGATCTTTTGATGCCTGTACAGCTGCCGGTGAAAAGTCAAGACTGAGAAGAAAAAAAAAAAGAAAAAAAAAAAAGAAAAAAAAGAAATCGACAACTTCCATAGAACATCTCATTATAATTCGTCATAAATCTGTCTGTCTGTCCTCACTTACCAGGAAAATTACTAGATATAAATCCATGAAAATTTTGTGGGTACGGATTTGATTTCCGGGAAGTGTTTTCAGCAAATTAGTTTTTGAAAATCCCCCGCCAAAATATGTTTTTAGAGCTTTCCAAATCAGGGGGAGGGGTCAATTTAATTAAAAAAAAAAAACAAAATTTTTGATGACGTAATAAAAGAATATTATTTTTTCTAAACTCAGTCCCTGGAGATAAAAATGCGACGTAGACTGCATTCTTTATTCAGAAAGAAGCAAAAATATTTTTTAACATATCTCATATCACGAGTGGTGTTTTCATCATAGCTTGTTTCCATGCAGTACAGTTAAGATCCTTTTTCCAAGACACGAAATTAAGAGATCAGAGGTTATGCTGATCATGTGGAGGGAACATCCATTTTTCATTTTCAAGTGAGAGGAGGATCTAAGGGATTTTTTTTCTTTTCTTATGTGAGGGTCGAAATCAGAGAGAAAGAGATTTTTTCTCTCTGTATTTTTTTGAAAAAAATTCAACTGGTGTCCCTGATAATGATAGATTTATATCAATTATTATTTTTTTAATGAGTTCAGTAGACCAATCACGAGAGAGAATTATTTTATTCATAATAAGTATTACTAAATCATTTTTACTATCATCATTTCCCACTTATAACACTCAGAATCAAGGGGAAATATTATCACCACTTTTAAGGTCCAAAACCGAAGATTTTCCTTCATTTCACTTTCAGGATTTCAAATTGAGAGGTGATTTTTTCCAATCTTAGGGGTAAAAATGTGAGGGGATTTTTTTTTTTACTTTTAGGGGTCAAGATCTGAGGGAATTTCTTTCCACTTTTAGTATTCCAAATCGAGAGGTGATTTTCTTCCGCTTTTTCCAAGAGGTCAAATTCAAGGGATTATTTTTACTCTTAAGGGTCAAAATGGGCATGGGGGATTTTTTTTTCATATTTACGGAAAAAGAAGTTTTTTTTCTTTTTCTTTTTAACTTGGTTAAAATCGAGGGGGAAATTTTTTTTTCAATTTCAGGGGTCGGAATCCAAAGCAATTTCTTTTTACTTTCCATGGTCAAAATGGTAGTGGTGATGGTGTGTATCGGGGGGATCACTATTGTGGTCAAAATTGAGGGAGACATATTTTTTCTTTTCAGGGGAGCAAAATTGGGGGGAGTCCCACTCTTAGGGGGCCAAATTGCAGGGTATTTTTTTTTCATTTTTAGGATTCAAAATCGAGGGGAAGATATTTTTTCAGAGGGCAGACTCCTCGGGAAATCTTTCTACGTTAGGGGTCGAAATCGAGACTTGTGACAATCGAGGGGGGAACGTTTATTTTCATTTTTAGAAATCGATTATCAAAATAGAAAATCTAAAATCATCGGGTGAAATTGTTTCTCATTTTTAAGGGTCAAAATCGAGAGGAGAATTTAAGATTGCAAGTTGAGTTTTCCCCCCTCATTTCACAAAATAGAGAGGGAGCGTTTACTTCCATTTTATGGAACTCTTCCCCCTTTTAAACGTAAACCCCCAAACATTCAATACGAACTCCCTTGTCTTCTTTCACTATTTGGCCAATCATTTAACTTTAGCTCCCCCCCTTTACATAAGTACCTCACTTTACATAAGTACCCCCCTTTTTTTATATTGGCCCGACCTTTTCTTTATATTAGACAAACATCTTTTTTTAACATTAGCACCACACTTCTTCATTATTAGCCTCGCAGTGGTAATAAATCAATTCCTATTTCTTTTTTTGGACAACAGTTTTGAAAATAAAATATTTAGTTTAGTTAAGATAATCGATTAAAAATGAAATAGTGGAAGATGAAATACAATGAAAAAGTTAAAAAAAAAAGAAAACGAATATGAATCAGCCAAGAATTAAATTCGAGAAAACGAAAGGAAGAAGTAATGCGGAAAAATTGAAATGAAGAAGTCTTATAGAAGGGAAGGAAATTAAAAAAAAAAAAGCTTTGGTGAGAAAGAGGATATAGGCAAGCGATGGTTCATCATCATCAGTCTTTTATCGTTCGTCGTTGGACATAGACCATTTCCAGAATTCGCCACATCTCTCTATAGTGGGCGTTGCGGAGCTAGTACTTTCTGGATTTGCTTAGTTCGTCTCTCCATCTTGTATTTTGTCAGCCTCAGTTGCACGTATGATCTCTAGGGATCCATGTTGTAAGTCGTGATGTCCATCGGACATTTGAGTCTTATAATGGATTTATGAAATCTCAGACTCCAGTTTTTTCCCTGATATATTGTGCTGTCTTCTGAGGTTGAGCATAATTCTTTCATGTGCACGTTGTATGATTATCAGTCTGCGGGTCTGTAACTTTGTTAGGTTCCCTGTTTCAGCTCCATAAGTGACTATCGGGAGGAAGCATTGGTTGTATATTCTTTTTTACGACTAATGGGATCTTCTTATTTTTGAAGGTTGAGCTTATCTTATAAACAGCCGCATGATTCGTTGTGCATTGGCCAAATCTGCATAAAGAAAGAGAACAAACAACATGAAATATTTAGATCAATATTAAGAGTTTTATCATTTTATTTTGCTGTTTTCATTGTAATAATCAGGTGGTCTTTACATTTCCCTACCGTAGTTTACTTCTGAGTAAAAAAAACCCCGATCTTCTGGCACATGAAATACATATTGAGCCTTCAATAACTTAAAAAAGTATCAATGTGAAGTATTTAAATATTTTATAATTTTTGCTGTTGTTCACTTGACTTTGACGAGCAATAGTGCGTGAAATACTAAAGAATTACTTCGTTTAAATCAATAGATTTAGTATTGAATGTGGTGAGTCATGTATTTATTTCATACATAAATGTATGAAATAAATACAAATATCTCTCGATCGAAAACTAATTCCTCCCTTACTCCATGGACCGCCTTTCCTCAAGTTTTCATCGAAATACATTGAAAACTTTTGGAGATATCGTGTAGACTGTCAGATAGACACTGGGCGGAACGAAAGACACAGGGTATACATACATTACTCCAACTTAGTTTTATAAAGAAAAGCAAAAAAAAAAAAAAAAAAAATGTTTTTTTTTTCTGACCAGACACTACAGCTGGATGCTTCGTCAATCCAGCTAATAACTTTTGGCAATTTTTATGCTGTGGTATTTTATGTCCAAATAACAAAGGATTATTCTTTTTGCTAATTCCAGGCGCCGTGAGGAAGAGAAGACTTATAATATTTTTTTTTTTTTTGTATTTTAACTATTTTTTCAACTCCGACGGAAGTCGACAGTTCTAAGAACGGAGAAATTTTCTTGTAAAGGCCAATTCAAGGTGTTAGTGAGGAATTAAGTGACCCGAAAAGAGAATGATTAAAGAGAAACAGCGTTTCTAACAAGTAAAGAAATCTGTTATAAGTGGGATAATGAGAGAGAGAGAGAGAGAGAGAGAGAGAGAGAGAGAGAGAGAGAGAGAGAGAGAGAGAGAGAGAGAGAGAGAGAGAGAGGACAGAAAAGAGGGAATATTTTTTCTTTCTTATGTCACACTATCTCATATTATCCCTTTTAAAATCAGTTTTCGAGATAAAATAATAGAGTGCGTGAAAGAAAGCATACAGAATATTCAATGTTTATTAATGATCCATACAATTCATCTACGTATAATTATAAATTTTTCATTTTCAATGAATTACGTTGAATTTCAGGCGATGTTTTTTCGCTTTATTTTTATGTAATATTATTCATTTTTATTTCGGTCGTTTTAACGGAGATCAACTGGAAAAATCAATTGGAAACAAATAGTTTTATCAAAGAAAAAATATTGACAAATATTACCAAATGCAGTCCAGAACTGTGTATAAAATAGAGAGAGTTTCCGAATTAAATCCATTCTTTATATCGTTTATACACAGAACAATATTTTTTAAGGCGATGATAAAACGTATGGAATAGGGGGAACAACTCTGATAAAAGAAGTCATTAGTTCCCTCCCTTGTCAATTCTCAACTTTTCAGAAAAAGTAATAATTCAGAAAATTAATTACAGAAATGCCAAATGCGGGAAAATGAATTGATATCTATCCATCTATTCATCTATCTATCTATCTCCGAACGTTACTTTTAAATGCAATATATCTGTTTTAATGCAAATCTTTAATAAAAATTCATCACTTAATAAAAAATATTAGTTTCCAGAAATACAATAGTCTTTTAACAAATATGAAATATAAAGACAATATTGAGTATGATAAGGATTATTTCAACGAAGAAAACATTATCTCAGTGAAATATAAAAACTGTTTATTAGCCATATAAAACTTATTAATTAAAAAAAACTATTAGATCTAAAAACAAAAAAGAATAAGCTTTACTGCATCAACTGTATTTTCCTTCGTAATCAAAAGCTTCTATAGGATTCTCAGTTCCCCAAATACGTTGTATTTCAGTGCCCTATATAGAATCCAAACGACAGATATTCCTAAAAAGAATCTTACTTTACATCAAGGACTTTCCTTATATTTACTGTCTCTATTCTGTTCTACTGTCTCAGACACATTGCAGGCATCCATAGAACTTGGCACCTTGGGAGATCGCCTGCTTTCCGAATACCTAGGTTATGTAGATATTATCTAATACAGAATGTACTGAGCAATTTTTCTCTAGTGACGAAAGAACGTGCCTCATTTTGAATTTGACATCGGGAGTCAACATTTTTCAATAAAAACTCAGTAAGCTATCAATAGAATTTAAAATCGTTTGTGTTCACATTAATTTCCTTGGTATGTTTGTTGCAAAACTTATATTCGTGCGTGCACACGCACAGCTTAGAGGGAACAAGTGTCAGGATATGAAACTCTGATAGTAACATGCTCTGATAGTAACTTCACAGGGTTTACCGAGAGAAGCCGGTAATAAGCGGGTGATTTTGTTTTTGAATAAAGATTGGATACGAATGTATTTTGATCATCGTGAAGAAACACAGGTCGAATCGTAAAACACTGATACCAGCTCATCCAATAATATACGCGGAACAAATATTCCTTTCGAGTGTAATCGGCATTCATAACTGAATATGTCTTCCCTCACACGAATGTAGACGGAGACACGTATGCACATACGCAGACATGCATACGTACACACACATAGGTGAACTTCAAACACATTTGTGCAGCCATGTAAGTGTGAACACACGTACACACACCAATAGGACACAACTTGCTCTCGTTTGCAAGCGAAATAAGTCCCTCGTGCACTTATATTTAAATCATTATCACCATCATCAGTCCACTGATGGAAAAAAGCCAACACATTCTATGCCGGCCGTCACTGTGCAAACCTCTGTCGCGTCTTACCGGCAAATCTATCTCATTCTACCGTGGTTGCTATACCTTGAGAACCAATGGACTTGCTTCGATGTTCAGACACATACTTGCAAATACTCACACATATTCTCAGCAAGACACAGATGCAAACGATTATTCAAACGCGGGAACACATTTAACAGCCCAACACACACACACACACACACACACACACACACACACACGCGCGCGCGCGCGCGCGTAGAATAATTATACAAAAACGCATCAAACAACACAAGCAGCTATTGATGCAGATGGATACACAAAATATCCTCGTATACATATACACAGACTCGCACGGAGAGGTATGTATAAACGAGGCTGTGTAGGCATATAAACACTTGGTATGCATACAACTCCAGTAAACCCAACATCACCAGCAGGGTCTCCAAGTAGAATGTGATAAAGTGGTGCAAATCTGATTTTGCCCCTCCCCCAATGCACAATGTATAGACACCCTCATCCTTTAGCCACCCTATTTTCATCTGCTATAATCCCTTCAGCATATCATATTATATTAACTCGACGGTAAGCGATAGCTTATTTTATGAATAGACATGTCATATCGGCTTGGAAGTTTCTATACTCATCCCTACCTGATAAACTCTCGGGCCCCTTTCCCCTTCGGTCCCCTACGTGATGGACTGGCTGCACCCCCTCTTAGAGGCTCTGCTCCCTAGTTTGTATTATCAGCAGATCCTTTAAATTGGAAAAAAATGGTATGACAGAGCACATTTGGTGGGAGAAAAGTGTACAGTATCCAATTTGGAAGGAAGTCCAGATGAGAGACAGTTTGAGAGTGAGAAAACTCGAAGAAGCAGTAAAAATCAACAAGTTAGCTAAATGTCAGACTTTAGCTGCTTAACGGGGATACAGTATAGCAGTCCTTATCTCTGTAACCTGTTACAATTGTTCTTGATTTAAAAAAAATCCTGCCGTTACTGGGAACAATCAAAAAAATAAAAAGAAAAAAAAAGAAAGTCCCTCTTTTTACATATGGATAGTAAGACCGAAGAAAGTCGTACATTGAGTCCCCTAGATGTGGAAACAACAAAATAATAAGGAGTTGTGCTATTGTCTGAGAAAGTATTTCAAAGAGTTCTTCCCTTCAAAGAGATTTTCAGACGATTGAACTCATTCCTGTTGTGTGTGTTGACATCACGGCATTTCGGCCGATCTATTCTGCAGTCTCCTTTAGGAGTATTATCCAAATAAACACAGAGCTTTCTCTCTCTCTCCGATGTTAGCAACGATCATAACATAGGATTCAGGCGCTTTCCTTTCCTTATTAGGCCCATTAGACCTCAGTCGCGGAAGCCACACCGAGCTGAACTCTGCACTTGTCTAATTTGTCTATTCCAGCTGTTATAAGCGTTGCTATCATTGGAAAAAAAAAGTTCGTTCACCACCATCACTTTTGGATAGTACACCTGAAGAAGGCTGTAGAATGGGTCAACCGAAACATTTCGTTAAACAACGTAAACAACGAGATGGACTTCAATCATACAGAAAAACTCTGAATGATGCATCTTAAAATAGTCGATTACTTATTCATTTTTTTTTTACTTATAGTAGAAGTATAGGTATAGAAATGATATTTGAAAAGAATTAAATTTAGAAGGAATACTGCAGGGATTAATAAATAAGCAATTTATTTCGCAATTTGCTTAAATGAAACCAGTATCATTTTTTGGCGAAGGATTATATAAGGGAGGTAACTCTCTTATATGTATGAAGTTATGTCCCCTACACAAAATGCGCGTGTCTTGATAGAAATTTGATCAGACTAATGCTGTGATTTTGGTAAGTTCAAAATCAATTCATCAAATTGATTGTATTATTAGAGCCTAAACACATGCATATTGTATATCACATCCTCAAATCATCAGTGGATAACATCTGATATCTAACATGGAATCAATATCAATCTTTTCTTCAGGTTAGAAATATATCCAACTGTATAGAAAGATCAACAAAAGGAATTGGATTCCTTGAAAATAAATCAGTGATTTTGAAGATCGCTGATGACTTGACGCTGTCTCAGCAATAATTCATTGTGTGAGATTCATTTTTTCGTTATTGAATATGACATGCTTTCAAATTTACAGATAAATATTTGATTAAATGAACAAACTATCCAACGACAGAAAGAGAATAGTCACAATATAAATTGTGGAATACGAAGTCGACGGTTTTTACTGATAAGAACACACTTGGAATGGTTTTGAAGAACCCTGCAAAAATTTTAAAAAGGATATAAATTCCTAATAAGCAGGGAAACTATTCAGATACCATTATTCTTCTTTAAGTCTTTAAGTTTTCCCAGACGAAAATAATTTCCATTCTTTGTATTTCCATTAATTGTTTTTACCCGTTTTTCTCTCATTTTACTTTTATTGCTACATATAAATAGTGTTAGTAGTAATAGATCTTAATGTGTCAGTAAAGATATCCTCGCTTGATATTGTGCAGAGAGGACATATAGCTATGATGAGAAAATATTCCTTGGTCCATATTCCTCGCTTCAGGGTTGCCAGAAACAAAGATAAAGTAGCAGGAGGTTTTTTTTTCAAGTACCAAATACAGCTTGAAATTAGCCGATAATAAAAAATAATGTATGGTAAACAGGTTTCTAAAGGTGATAACTTTCTATAAATCAAGAAATTATGTACAACGTAGTTTTGCTCACTTTTTTACGTCAGTTCATTTTACTTTGTAAAGATATTGATCTGATATATAGGGATTATTTCAATCCAATTATTCTAATTCATTGAACCCCAAATATTAGCTGACATTGTACGGGCGTGATGCCTTCAAGTCTATACACCTTATATTTGGTGTTTCAGTTTTTAGAGAAGAAAATATTTTGCGACAAAAGCAATTGTAAAAAGAACGAAATTCGCATTGTCCATAGTTCACAGTGTATTATTTTTTGTCAGTGTTTCAGTTAATCTCGCATTTATTTAGCACTAATATCAGATATATTGTTATTCCATTTTACAATTGGGTCATTTTTTAATTTCACGTACATAAAATAGTTCTCCATAAAATTCTCCATCAATCCATTAGTCCTTCTAACCAACCAAAAACTTGTTTTTAGAAAAAAAAATCTACTAAAGGTTTCATGAAGTGGGAGTTCTATTTACAATGTAACCACAATGTTTAACTGAGTCCCTACTTTCTGCAATTTTTACGGAGGTACGACTTATATGAATTATGATCCTTTAGAAAAAAGAAATGAGAGAATTCTCACAAAATAAAATCTAATCTGTGAGAATTCTCTTATTTCTTTTCATTTTTAAAATATCATACAGTTTGTGCCTTTCTAAGTATGAAATCATGTACACCGTACTTCCGTAAAAATGTCAGAGAGTAAGTGCCTGTTTAGCATAATAGTTACATTGTAAACTAACCCCTTCAACCAATCTCGTTTTTTTTTGCACTATCAGAACAGTGAAGTCTCTGTCGGAATGCATCTCATATGGTCTTTAATGTAGTATCTGTTATTCTCACGTCAACGAGACTTCGCATGAACTCCCCGTTTTAAATTTTACACGTTGTTATGATTTTATTTAGCATCATGTAAGGTTGCACCGATTGTTTATTGCAAAGTGTCACATATTTGCTCACTCGGTTTACAAATGAAAAGAAATAAGAGAATTAATGAAATGAAAGCAATGAAAGAACGATGATATTCATTAAGATATTGTGAAGAGTGGACGTTTAGTTATGAGAAAATATTCCTTGATCCATCTAAAAATCCAATCACTTCTTTTGTAAGGTCATTGGCTACCCGTCACAAAATTCAATTGAAATTCTTTGAGAACTATTGGATATATTGTGAGGAGAAATACGTACTGACATAAGTTAACCTGAAAAAAAAAAAAAGAATTGAACTTACAGCAACCGTGGTTAACACAGCCACAGCGTGGAGACCTTTACCTGTTCTTAATGTGGGAGCGTTTTATCGTCTGGTGGGAGCATTGTGGAGCTTCCATAAATATGATTCTGATTTATAGATGGCTGTTGCTGCGTAGTATCTGCTTACAAACGAGAAGGAATTAGCAAGTAGTCATTAAATTCTTACTTCGCCAACCATTTTTCAATTCAAGCAAGTAACTGACGAATCACAAACAATTGCGCTTAATACTCTGTAATTCTATGGATAAAGAGAAATAATCATTCAAAATTCTCCCTAGCCGACGTTTTCAAACTAGTGAACTGGAGCAAAAAGTAAGCTTGCCCATGTGCAGTTATTATTAGGACTACCATGTGCGATGATCAAGAAGTGACCATCTCCCCCTTTTCTCTCTCTTACTCTGTGTATACTGTACGGATAAGTACTTGAAAGAGCGTGCTACAGAAGAGGTTGTCAGCAGCCTATACTCAACCCGTAAAAAAAATGAAAAAAAAATCCGACTGTATAATATTGATCATATACAATACAATTTAATTCCATTCCCAACAAATCAGCAAAGAATAATTAATTCCAGTCAAGATATGAAACCGCCTTCATGAGAAACATCCATGTAGAGCTGGTAGTGTCATCTCAGTATTTTGCAAACTCAAGGAAACTTTCGAAAAGCGTACAACTCGTGCATTTCGGCTCTTTGCAAAGAAAAATAGTGCTCTCAATGCTTCTTGCAATTTTTCCTGAGTAAATGCAAAATACGGTAAATCTCACACAGACGCCAAAACTTTAGTCCAGTCATTTGTATCTGAAGTTATGACTAAAGTTTTAAAGATGCATTCTGCTGTTCTGAAATCCATTCCTCTCAGTAACAGTGCCGTATCACGTTGTATTGTTGAATTTGGAATCCAACTGGACGAATCAAATGTATGAGACCACAAGGCGTAGATAATGGCATTTGTACGATTTATCTAAAAGAGGAAAGCGCCTGAAGAAATACTGTTTAGTTGATCACCAAGTTGAAGACCAACCACCCAAGACGTATCTTACGACCAATAATATCCCAGTAAAGGTTCATAACTAAAGTGATTCTCAATTTATTTGATCCGGTAATCGAACTTCCATCTGCATGGAGATGTGATGTATCTTGCTGACAATTATGATACAATAAATATGCTGAACTTTCAGCTTCAAGGTGTCAATTTCAATTTATCAAGGGCCCAAACTATTGAATCAACGTGCATCAGAAAGTAAGAATTGTTCACGCAGAATATTGGCAGAGTTTATATGCAGTTTCTTGGCATGAGAAGTTTGTTATTCCAGTCAAGATTTGGAAGAATATTGTATGCATCTGCAGTCACTGAAGAACGATTTTGAGAAGCCATTTGGAGATCTGATTGAGATGAATATTCTAGCCTGGGTTTGGAATCCATTCATTTGCAAGGTTGACGAACAAGGAATCACTTTGCAGGAAGAAATCGTTGAGTTATAGCAAAACAAATCTTTGATTGCAGAGGATATCATGAAAGTTGTCTGTACCCGTATGGGAAATTTCCTGTTCTTTCAAAAAAAGGAAAACTGCTTTTTTATTGTCTTTACCTCTTCTTATTTTGAAGAACGCAGATTCAGTGCAACGGGCCAAATACTTACGTAGAAGTGAAACCTCTTGGATATTGTTATTTGTGGTGACTTTGGTGACTTTATTTGTCAATGTTCGAGTCAGATGTTGCCACACTTCTTATATTTCATCAAGCACTAGTAGTAAGATAGGTGTTTTATGTACTCTTAAATCTTACTTTTCAATAAATCTTTTGAATTGGATTGCAGTGCAACAATTAATTTGATAATGAGCGCCCATTAGAGATGTACCATTTCGGCTACTTAGACGTCCCATACAGATGAACAGAATTAGAGATAGATCAAGGGAAATTAGATCATAATTATTGGGATGAGTGCGAACGTAGACCCCACACTCACTGTCATTATTCCGTATAAAATCATCCGGACTTTTTTTTTTGCATTATTCAAGTTGGCGCATTTCAGGGGTACCGTAATCTAGTTCTGGCTACAATGCAGAGGTTCGGCTAGTCTCATACAAATAAACTTGATCAGACTTTTTGTATTAAACTGAAGTGCCGAAAAAATAGAGATAGCAGGATATTGGTTAGTTTCATGAACCTCCACTTGTAGACATGGACTAAACCCAATGAAATATGTGCGATGTAACAGGTAAATAGGTAGGGTAGATGTAACAGTATAGCTGTGGCAGCCAAGTGACAGGATCTGGATTTGAAAGATTGTTAGGGCCAGAAAGTTATGGCAATCTCTAATGTGGCAACTTATGTAGGATTCACTCGGGCAACAGTAGCAAGGGTATAGCAAGAATATGCGAATTTCAAACGTAAATCAGTGACAAGTTAAAACTGCGGGTACCCACAGATCAGGCAAGAATAGGACACCCTGCGATTAACAATGACGGTAACCGTCCAACGAAGGAGAACACTGTGTCAGATCACATCCCAATCCAACGCTGGTGCCGCCGCACCCATCTGTCAGCGTACTGTACAGCGTACGCTGCATTCGAAGGGGTCTCGTAGCCGTTGGGTAACAAGGGTATAATTATTGAGATCACAGTATTGATTAGCGCAGTTGAGCTAAAGAAAATCGCCATTGGACTATGTTACCTGGTCAGACGAATCACGTTTCTAGTTCTATCAGACAGACAGTCTGGTTTCTTGAGTGAAGCAGACCGCATGATGCTATGAATGCAGCCTGTCAACAAGGCATTGTGCAAGCTGCCAGTGGCACTGTAATGGTATTGTGAGTGTTCTGTTGGATGGTAGGGTCTGTCTAGAGAAACTGGAGTCTGTCTGTGTGACATACCTAGATCTCGTTGCAGACTATTTGTATCCCTTCATGGTCGCTGTGCTCACCGGTGGTCAGATAATGCGACCCACCATCGCGTGCAGGATGACGAGAAACTGGTTCAAGAAACACTAGGCCAGCTTCCCGGTACCCAGCAGTTGCCAGATTTAAATCCCGTTGAGCATGCATACGACACTGTAAATCTCACTAAATTCCCTGCCAATACACCCTACGAACACAACTTAGTTATAAACAGCTCCTATTAGACTCGATGCCACATGTAGCTGCTGTTATTCAGGCGAAAGGAGAAGCTACACATTATTAGGTCGTCATCATCATCAGCCTTTTAGCGTCCGTCGTTGGACATGGACTTGGTTAGGTTCCATATTCCAGCTCTATAGGTGACTATCGAGAGGAAGCGTTGGCTGTAGACGCTTCTTTTTGAAACTGATCGGATTTTCTTGTTCTTAAAGGCTGAACTTGCTCTACCAAAGGCTGGTCATCCTAGAGTAATTTACTCGCTTAATTTCTTCTTCTTTTGAGGGAATCCCAAAGTAGATATAATGGTCTTCTTGGTTCAGGTCTGCGTTTTCGATTTGGATTTTTGTGTTCATTTGCAGTCAAACCTCCTTCCTCTCCTCGATCATTATTTTCAAAGTGAGGGCAAACGTACACCCCACATTGTTATTTTAGGGCGGAATTTTCAATAACTTACTGGCTTGAAACATGCCTTGGGGGTCCAATTAATAAACACAGAAGATTTCATTTGGATATACGGTGTGGTTCCTGATTTAAGCTGTCACATACATACGGACTATAACATAATCTTATCAATCTACATGAGTTTGACCATAATAACATTTATTCATCATCATCATCATCATCATCATCATCATCATCATCATCATCATCAGTAGCTTTTTAGCGCCTGTCATTGGACATAATAGACCTTACCCAGGATTCGCCAGACCTCTCTATTATGAGTGTCGCAGAGCCGATACTGTCTTGAACTTGTCACGCCATCTCACCACAGTTTCGTGTTTCACCTCTTCGAGGGTCAAGGGTAAAAACGTTTGACCAAATCAGTATCGCTTTTTATTACTCATAACTCATTCCTTGCAGACACGAAGACACGATGATAAGACTATTGTTTTCCCATTGTTGAGTTGCTCTTGGTAGTTGCCACTCTTGTTGCCGTGATCGCAATATTTGCACTCATAAATGTCATTCATATTTGTTCTGTTATCCCTTTCCTTAGTTACGGCATTCAAAGAAGCACCTCCAACACGATGTCATCTCGACGGCAAATAGAATAAAAATACCCTCTAAAATAAGTGAGTTAGTCAGGCAAGAGAAAAGCGTTAACCGGAAGTGAGTCGACTCTATTGCTCAACAAAGAAAATATTTGAAAATCCCTGCTCTTGATTGAGGGGGGAAGGAATCCTTGATTTATTTTCTTCACTGATTTTTCTCCGCAGAAGAATCCGCGGATATATTTGAATTTCTATGAGTTGATTTTTCAGAGGAGAGAAAACTCTCTCCCTCTCCCCTCTCTCTGTCTGTCTGTCTCTCTCTCTCTGTCTCTCTCTCTCTCTCTCTCTATATATATATATATATAGAGAGAGAGAGAGAGAGAGTTTATATATATAACAAAATATACAACAAGCGTGTGTATATGTATTATTGTATCAAGTAGATTTATTAACGCATTAAGTTGATCTAAGTTTAAAAAAGTGCTCAATACCATCAGTAAAGCAGTTATAAGACAAATAAAGATATTTTAATGCTCCATTACAAATAGTACATTCATTTCATTTATAAAAAATCTTTTTCAAGCGAAACAGAATGTAAATCTGTAATGAACCATCCTAACTCATTTGAAAAAAAAAAAACAATTTGCGGGGGATGGGTAGTTAAAAAGACATAATGAGGAGTAGCTCCATTGGTGTAGTCTGTTACGTAATACATTCTTAGCCAACCAGCCAGCCAGACAGACAAACAGACAGACTAGTACAAAAACTAAAGAAACCTATGTTTACAGTTTTAGTAACAGCTTTTGTTGACGGTTTCTCATAAAAATGTAAATGGGTGAAACTCTATCATAAGCTGTTTGTGTATCTGTAAGTACCTGTTATTATTTCGCAAGCCATTATTTGATTCTCAATGATTAATTTCCAACTGGCCTGGACATAATGAATCGAAGTTAATATATATGTATATGAAGAATGCGATATAATATAATATGATACAATATCCGATATATGATGGGTTTATTCCATCTGGGTACACCAGGATTCAACCTACAAGTAAAATCTAACAGGAGAAACATTCATCCAGTTAATAAAAAACACTTCCCCCAAGCAACCCACTGAGTAAAATATTTAACAAGAACAAACTGAAAATTAGCAATAGTTGTACTCAAAATCTTAATAAACTCATGACAAAACATAACAATAGAGTTATTAGAATTGATACAAACGAAGAAAGTATAAATAAACCAGATTGCAATTGTACGAACAAAAACGGATATTCTTTGTCAAATAAATGTCTGGAATCGAATATTGTATACCAAGCCGAAATATCAACCGAAGACAAACCCTTAGAAGTGAAATATTATATAGGAATATCAAAAACACCCTTTAAACTAAGATTAGCCAAACATATATCATCATTTACAAACGAAAAATATAAAAACAATACATCACTGTCGACACATCATTGGAGACTAACTGATAGCAATCTCAAACATACAATAGAATGGAAAATATTTAAACAAACATACATATGCCAAAATATTGGAACTTTATGTTACCTGTGCCTAAATGAGAAATACGAAATCCTCATTTTTGCCAATAGAACAAAAAGGAAACAAAAAACAGAATTATCGAACAGAAAACAATGAAATAAAGTTGAAATGACGGCTTCGCTCAAAATTTCTATCAACAAACATAACTCAATAACCCATACATAGATATATTAAAGATAACCACCATAGATATCTTATTCACTTACCCATCTTGAAGAACAATCCAATCATCATAACTTTCATAGATATATGGGAACAGACCCAACCCAAAATAATCAAATTAGGAACAAAATAACAACTAAGGTTATATTAAAGGGAACTTCAACACTGGGAAATAGATTCAAGTCTGAATAAAAACTCTCTGAGAGGAAACATACCACAAAACAATGATAGATCAACCACATACTGATAACGAAAATTCCCAAACCATACCCTCCTGTTTGTAATTAACATACATTCCCATTTAATAAAGCAAAAAATACAGCAAGCAATGGCCTGCAACTAAACAAAAACACACATAAATAGAATTAAAGGAAGATTCTACCATCTAGAACGTTTTTTAATAAACTCGTTACAAAACATAACAATAGAGTTATTAGATTTGATACTAACGAAGAAAGCATAAATAAACCACACCCCTCAAAAAAAAAAAAAATTCTGAATAGGAATCCTAAGTGAACCGAATCATTTGCCCGAAGAAGTCTAATCAAGATAGAAACATTAACGTGTTTGTGTAGTGAATCCTTACTCCAATATATATATATATATATATATATATATATATATATATATATATATATATATATATATGTTATCCTTGTCGCTTTTCCTGGGTGTGATCTTTCGATATCTGCTTTGTTTTTCCTGCAAACACATTTTAAGCCTTTCTTCGTATCGAAAAAAAAAATTGTATTTTATTGAAGATTACATTGTACAAGATTGATAATATTTTTTTTAATCATTTCAAGAAATTTGAATGAAATGCATTTAGCGATGGAGCTCATCAATATGTATATATTGGATGCTGAAATGGATTTGGTAAAAGTATTTATCCGTGAAATGTTTACGCCTAGTAGATTCCATCGGAGGTTTTATCATGAGGTAACTGAGCGTTTTAGAGGAAGAATACGATGATAGGGGAGGAGATTTTTTGTCATCAAAATTGTTACCTTCATTAGAAAGAGACCATTATTTTGGGTTTAGAAACAAAGAAAATAATGCAGTTAGAATGATAAAATAATTTGTGAGCAAAACAAAAATATCTGCAGAATCTAAACATATAATCGTCATGTATGCAAATTTATTCTCTGTTTGTTTGTTTCTCATTGGTAGATTTATCTTCCTATAATGACATAACAAAGATTACGTCATCGAAACAATCTAGACTTTAAATGTGATTATCCTTTAAAACAGATTGAGTTGACATAGAAAACCCTTAAAATAAGGATACCGGAATTAATAAAGGTAAATTACCTAATAAAATAGCTTTTGGCTTTTCAATGCCGATCCATATATATATAACCCTGTCATTTTGACTGGTATATTTTATCAAATTCATTAGGAAATATATTTTCCATCTTTTTGTCTTTACAAACATTAAAAACATGAAAATTCAGACACTGAAACGTAGAAGTCGAATAAATATTTTTGCTCCGGGCAATTCAAGATTTTAAATTCATCAAAATAGTACAGCATTTTTTATATAATTTACCAATTGATTTGGCTTGTGTAGGACGAGGATTTTTACTCTACTAACAAAACAACGGGTTAAAGAAACCAATGACTTCCTGCATTTTACCCAGTACTTCTGATGACTTGGTAGTCTTTTTCAGTCAAAGTTATCTAAACACAATCAACTATTTTATCAAATTGCAACGATTCCTAAATAATTAGAATATATGAAGTTACCCATTTTCACAAATATCAGACAATACTGGATCATCCAATGGGGATCCGAACTCAATACTACAGGCGGATTAGTCTACAAGATGAGGTGGCTAATTTTTGCTTTATATCAAACTCCTTTTAACTCATCATCATCATCAGCCTCTTAGCATCCGTTGTTGGACAGACACCTTCCCCAAGATCCACTAGACCTCTCTATCATGGGCATCACGGAGCCAGTACTTTCTGAATCTATACAGCTCGTCACGCCATGTTATTTTCTGTCGGTCACAGTTTCGTATATGATCTTGGGGGATCCATGTTTTAAGTCGTGATGTCTGACATTCTTGCAACATGTCCAGCCCATTGCCATTTGAGTTTTCTTACAGATTCTACGATACCTCGGACTCCTGTCTTTTCTCTGATATACTATGCTCCGACATAACGTTTATAAATGAGGCACCATGGGCGTCTGCTGTCACTTTTCCGGGGTTGGGGCAAATCATACATTCTGAGGGGTGCAAAGGCATATATTTCCCGGGGTAAAGGAGCAAATGGTATAATTGGAATACATATCTTAGTGGCTACCTTGTTACACGATAGGCACTCTACCCACCATTTGTAGAGTGAGCAAGTACGACCCACTGAATGATCCAGATGTCAGATGAGGCACTGGACCGTCGACTGTGACGCATGACCTGACTCCGGGATGACACGATGGTATGAGCACCAGTAAATAACACAGACTTTTTATATGGGAACATTATCAGCGTTACATAAAACAATCGCACTGCACCATTATCATTTAATGACTATAAGGTTCCAACTTTAAAGCCCCCCTCGCTCGTGTGGTGGGGATAAAGTTCCCTGTTTGCCCCCCCCCAGTAGGTACCCTTGTGAGACACCTCTTAAGAATCTCTACACTAGCGAATTGGTTTATGAGACAGGCTTGCTTGTCACCACTCGATGACTGGGCGCCCTCAACTAGATATATCTATATGTGTTGGAGGTATCAGGTATTTTACAAGTGTTGACATGATTATTCATGCAAAAAGAACATCAAAAATACTAAACGGGATTCATCATCATCATCATCATCATCATCATCATCAGCTGCAGCAGCAGCAGCTGCCTTTTAGCTGTCATGGGCGTCGTGGAGCCAATACTTTCTGAACTTGTCTAGTTTGCGACACAATCTTATATTCTGCCGGCCACAGTTTCGCATATGATCTCTGGGGATCTGCGTTGTGAGTTATGGTGCTGTCTGACATTCTTGCAACATGACCAGCCCACTGCCATTTGAGTTTTGCGATGGTTTCTATGATATCTCAGATTTATCCTTTTCCTAATATACTGCACATATTTGTGATTCTCTCCTGTGCACATCGTATGGTCCTCAGTTTGAATCTCAATGTTTTGGTCAGGTTTCATGTTTCAGCTCCATAGGTGACTATCGGGAGGATGCATTGGTTGTTGACCGTTTATCGATTCTCCTTTTCTTCCATTCAGACAAAACACTCCTAAGTTTTCATTTAGAACTTTCGTTGTTGAACAGTCTACTAGTCCACCAAAAGATATGGTTTTTAAAAAATGATATTGTTTAGTCGTGAAAAAACTTTGAACACTCATTATTGTCAAATTTACTGGCACGATATTGATAGTTTAAAAGAAGTTATCCTACTATGGTGTGGAATCAGTGTCCTTACTTCAAGACCCTGTGTGATGACGAGTGACACCGACCAAAAACAGTATACAATATTAGACCCTGTACCCAGTTTCTAAAAGACCAGGATTACCAGAAAATCGGCTGTTAAAAAAATGGTTAGTTTTGAATCTGGTCGACTCCGTAGTAGTTCAACGCTTGGATGCTTTTTGTTTAAATTCTTGTGACAAGTTTTAATCGTTCTTGGATCAATATTAGTGGATTAATATTGATTAATCAGATCCTGGTTTTGAAGTGAATTAATTGATGATATTTTTTTTCTTTACTTTTCTTCGTTTACTTTGCATCGTATATTTTTTTAATTTATATTCTACATTTCAATACTATCAAGCGGATCAATAAAGATAAAACAGACTCCGTTTATTAAGTGTATTAGTTTATTTCCGTTGAATACGATTTCGGTCTTTTCTTTCCAATGTAAATATGTAACAAAGTCATCAAAAGAAGAAATAAAGCAAAAAATCACACAAGGTTGGCATGCTTTCGCTAGAGCACGCTCGACTTTAAAGAACAAGGAAATCTCACTAATCCTAAAAAAAAGAAGGTTATACAAGCAATGTATCGTACCGATAGTCACATATGGAGCTGAAACATGGAACCTAGCCCCAAAATTGACTCTCAAACTGAGAACCATGCAACATGCACATGAGAGGATCACGCTCAACCTCACATGGAGAGATCATAAGACAACACAGTATATTAGAGAAGAAGGAGTTCGAGATATCATAGAAACTATAAGAAAAATGGCAATGGGCTGGGCATGTTGCAAGAATGTCAGACAACCGCTGGACATCATGATCCACAACATGGATCCCCAGAGATCAGGTATGAGACTGTGGTAGACAGAAAGTAAGAGAGTGTGACGATCTAGATAAATTCAGTACTGTACTGGTTCTGCGATGCCCATGATAGAGAGGTCTTGGATAAGGTCTATGTCCAACGACAGACATTCACCGACTGATGATGATGATAATGATGCTGTAATAAGCTTTGGCCCGAAAATCCGGAAAAATCACAAGTCTAGGTTATCACCTGTCATAATCTGGCCTGATAAATGGTCAGGCACCGTATCTGATTTCTGTTTACATTAGGCTAAAAGGGTCAGTCTGTATATCAGTACACTCTCCTGTGCAGATGTGCGGGTAGCATAATGGTTACCAGAACAGAAACAGAATCAGCGAATCAAGTTCGAATTCTGGACGACGTTACTTATGTTCGATTCGTATTAATGCCCTCAGGGAACTCATGAATTCACTTCTCCCTGTCTCATGTTCCATCGCTATTTGTCTTGACAAAAATATCTCGTTACTGGCATACGTAGTTTAATGATCTAAGCAGTAGGAGCATAGAGCTGCTACACGCATCATCAACCTCGACTGAGGCTAATAAGAACACTCATCTCTATCATTCAGTCCTAACCTCGTCCAACTTGACCTACAAAATATACTGGTTTCAAAATGCCGGTCTTTAAAATAATGGAATAGGAAATTATTGTTGTCTTTTCTCCCTTTTGGAGTTTAGTTTGAACAAAACCTTCCCCCCCTTCTCTCTTTCCCTTTCGATTGATCTTCAACGGTAGATGTCAATGTATATATTACCACCTCCTAAAATGACTGACTTCAATCGTCCGTTCGGCCAAAGATGTTGACATCTCTGGCATTGTACGTGAATTCCACACTGGCCAACCCAAGAGGAACCATAAAGACACAAAACCCCCGTACTGGTGGGCACGGCAAACACAATCCGAATAAACGTTGTTTTTGTGGTTTTAAATGGAAATATCAACTGCCAAGTAAGAAAAAGTCAGGGTTGGAGTCGGACCAAACAGGTTAAAGCAGTCAGCTTCCCGATATTGACAAAGAAACCAAGAGAATTTATTTTGCCTATTGGCAATAAGTATTTCGTTAGGTCTTTGTGGGACCATTTCAATAACACTTTAGAGACCTATAGACTCTAAATTTTACATTCACAACACGTTCATGTAGAGAAAAAGTATTCATACTGACCCATACTCACTAACGTACATATATAGAGCTGTGGATATATATCAATAAGTATTTAAACATTTATAGCCACAGCTCTGGAATTGAAATATATTTTGTGCATACGTATAAGAACCACTTGAGTAATTCAAAACAGAAGAATCGGTTTTGATCATATCTGAGAAGAGGTTTAGATTTTGAAACTTATTGAATATAACTTATCTTTATCGTAATGATAATATTTAATGAAATATGGATTAGTTAGTTTTCAATTTGCCACCAACGCTAGTGGTCAGTGATCGAACCCAGGTAAAAGCAAGATTTTCGAATGCTGAAAGTACTAAGGAACGTTTATAGGGTCTCTACATATACACGCGCGTAAGGCATTTTTGTTCCCTATGCAAAAAATATCTGACTCTAAAAACAAGCGAAAATGCATAAAATACATTGCGCTTGCTCAGACTTATGCATAGAATATACACATGACCAATTACTTTTTTATGAGTATGTACACACACATACACGCACGCACACACATACACATATGTATACATAATTTTCAATTCCTATTTATATATTACAAAGGTATGTATATGTATATGTACAATACATACTTGCACAAATGTATATAAATTTGCCTACGCATATACATGTGTGTGTGTTAAGAAATAGATGCATATTATCCGACAGAATGATTGTTTTTACCATTGAGCCATTGCATTACCGGCGGCTGTTTAGTATATGGTAAAAGCAACGCTACGTTGAAGCGGCCACCCTATCGGTCACAGGTTCGATTCCTGCACTAACCCCCTTTGTCTTTGATTGTTCATTCCATTCACGTTCTCTAGTTCAAGTGATACATTAACCGTGTAGCGGCGGGATATCATTCCAAATAAGAGTTTCTATATAATATAAGACAATTCATAATTATATATATATATATATATATATATATATATATATATATATATATATATATATGCATTAGTACATGTTCATATATAAACACATATATAGATTATGCAACTCATTTATATGTTTGCTTTGGTATTGTATTTCTCCTGTAAACATATATATATACATGTATATATATATATATATATATATATACATATATATATATATATATATATATATATATATATATATATATATATATATATATATATATCTGCAGGCATTTGTGTTCAAATGATCACGAATAAACGTAAATACTTACGTCGATATTTTACGTATAACTGTATGTGCAATGTTCTCTCCACATCAATATACACATCTTTCTCTCTTTCTCTCCCCCCCTCTCTCTCTCTCTCTCTCTCTCTCTCTCTCTATATATATATATATATATATATATATATATATATGTATATTAAAGTGTAAGATAGAGTCAAAGAAGTTTCAGAATACGTCGAATATAACCAGAGGCATTAGTAAAGCAAACCATAAAAGTGTTTCTGGTCTGATAAGAAAGATTCTTGGACCACAACCATATTTGCCTTGCCGCAAGATGGTGGCAGGAGAAAGGTAAGTAAAAATAAGTAAAAGTAGTCACTGACAATCGAACGCACAAACAAAATCAGAACAAAGCTAACAAAGAGAGAGAATTGTTGCGTGCTTTCGGGTGGATTTTTCTGAAATCTTTTCTCATACAATAACAAAATCAGTACACGCATGCGCACGCACATAGAATCATATAAATGCATATAGCCAGATATATAAAGGTAGATACGCGTAAGTTTATTGATATAAACACCTGTGTACGTATATCTATGCAACAACCCAGCCCGTTTCCACACGTATAGTTACTGAACACGAATATAGATATATCAATTTCATTTTCTCTTTTTCTTTTCCGAATAAAATTCTGATTGCTTTTCCATCCGCTCTTCTGTTTTTCGAAGGTCATTTTTGTTCATTAATCCTTTGGCAAATTAAATGTGCTGAGCTCTTTCATATGGACACATACAAGCCCAGATGTAAAAACACGCGCTCACGCGTGTGCGTGCACATCCACACACCCACACTCTCTCTTTCTCTCTCATACACACCTATGCACCCATATAAAATAAGATTTACAAGGATGTACATCGGATGAATGTCAACATTTCGTGCCGGACGCACGCTTCAGCGATCGGCAATGTTTTGTTCTTGTAATTATTACTGCAATTATTGTGCAAATAGCTCTATTTACTTTGATGAATATTAGACACTATGATTAAATATCATCATTTCTATTTCTTTCTTTTTTGTATTCTTATAAATTGAAAACAAATCAAAATATTATGAATTATATACATGTATCTATATTTATCTATATCTAATTCTACGCGTGTTTCATGGTTAGTTCATTTTTCAGGATTGATAAACAATATTTTGCATTACATTATTGACACAATATTTGAGTCGACCCAATTGAATCGATGTGTATTTTTAGGGGATAACCCAGTTTTAGTTTTTCCATATTTTTCTCTCTATGTTATAAGAAACAACAAAAAATATTCAACCAAGTGAACAATTTAGTCAAGATTGAAAATTTGCACAAGGATTTCACACACTACCAATTTCTAACGGCTATCCCCCCCCCTTTTTTTGAGTGCACCCTGAAGGCATTTGTGCCTCAGGCGATCGTCTACTTCCGTCTGTAAATGAGCCTGCAAATCTGTGATAACCAGCTTAAAATGGTTTACTGTTTACTCCTGATAATTAGAATACCGTTTTCCCTTTTTCCATATATTTTCATTGTATGATATTCTTTTATATTTCTGTTATACCTCAAGTTGACTTAGCAATAGGAGACCGGAATGATATGAAAATCGCTTTACATTTTCATCTTCCTAAAAGAAATATATTTGTGAATTTTGGTGACTCCATGACAAATTTAGAGCCATGCTTAGCCTTTATCAACTTTAGAAAATAAATGAAAAATGTAAATATACAACGAAAAAGTTGATGTTTTGTTAAAATGGCCACTAACGTAAATTCCTGTTATTCTCATCTAATCTCTGAATTGTCAAGTACACAAAACAATTGCACACTGAGAAAACTATTAACCTTAGGATAACAAGCCTCTAACTATATTCTAGATGAGTAAACTCTCGTTCTAACGGCACTCTTCAATGACACGCACATTCTAAAGGCATGTTTGTTATTATATTTTACCTTTTCTCCAGCAAGTTAAAAAGTAATTAGCTTGCTGTATTTTTTCAAAGTTGTATGACATATATTTTATTTACCCTTTACAAGAACGATTCTGTTACAACGGCACTCACCGAGCGGGCCGTAATAACGGGAGTCTGCTGTAGTTCGTTCATAAATTTACTCAACGTATCAATTGGGAGTTGTAGTTTTCCAGCTGACACGTGTGTCGGGGCATTTAAATCTGAATAGCTACCAGCCATTCTTTATAGTTGGGAAGAAATCACAGAATAACTGTTCTTAAGGCATAACAACGGACAAAAAAAAAAAAAAGAAAAAAAAGAATGCTCGAGGGATGAACGTCCAGATACCCCTGAAGACAGGCACCGCAACCCCTTTCCAAAGTTTATACTTGATATTGGCGTGTCGCATCCGCTTCCCACCGGAAGCAGTGGTCCCCAGATTTTCCCTCTTCTTCTTTGACCCTTCGCAAAATACTATCGACCTACGCCCGAAATAAAAACAAGGATCAGATGGCGCAGGGGAGGCCGTGGTACATCTGGTTTGAGAACAACACGGGTTACTTTCGGATGCAGATCCTCATCTAACTAGTGTTCTCTCAGCTTTCGTAAAACCAACAAGCCCCCCGCCCCCTTATCCACCCACAGATTTTCTGGGGCTAAAAACAATATCTTCCATAAACTTTGATCAGGCTTCTATCAACACTTGTGCTGGAATTTACCGTGTTCATACACCACGACTCATTATAGCTCCTCTAACACATGTCCAAACCCTGACTCTTGCCAATATTTGGAAAAGCAATCGGAAGTTTAGAGAGTAGTTTTAGACTGAAATACGGTTTAAATTCACAAGTTCAGTGACAATATCATCTTCCGTGTTTCGCCCTCTGGTTTTCAAACAAGTTATTGAGATGAACGCTAACAATAATAAATCCTTAACTGAAAGAGCATCGATATGACATTATGCTAAGAGCATCCTTGTTTAAACTTCTTCTTCTGATCCAAGGGCTTCGTTCTAGATATATTCGAAGTTCCTTAATCCCAACGATCAGTCCTGAAACACTGTGAGCTTCAATTTCAACTCATGTTGGGAGAGGAACAGTACATTAGTAAATAAGAGTCACAAGAACACTACCTTTCAAATTTAGTGCATTGTACGGACTAAGCCAACTTTCGCATGAAGCCACACCAAGGAGAATCAAATGAAAAACGATCTTACAATTAACAGCTTGCGAGAATTGAACGCTAAAAACTGCTCAGTACCAAATGATCCTCGTTGAATTCATCGCAGGTAATTACATCGTGGTAGATATGTCGTCTGTTATTTCATGGCCTGGTGAATTCATCGGAAGGTAATTACATCCTAGGCCAATACATAGTTGGTAAATAATAGTACTGTATATTTTTCTATTAGTAATTTTTCGTACTTTACCCTAATTCAAACCCTAAACCTTAACCTTCTTGGGGTTATAATGTATTACTCTATGAATAATGCATAAATATAATGTATGAATAATGTTTGGCGATGTATTCCATGGTTATGAAATAATCCTGTGATGGATTTTCAGGGCCGTGAACTTTCGTCCGTCCTAATTACTTGCTATAGATTTACTGACATTAATTTATAGCGATGAATTTATCTGACAGGTCCCTGAAAATGCTTAAAATTCGTTCATGGTTTCAATATCGGTAACTAAAAAAAATTGTTGCCGGTGGTTGGCTGTCAAAACATTGTTACTAGAAACATGAAACAGTTGATGAGGATGAATTTTATTTACGGAAATGTTTAAGAGGTTTTAATGAAGAGGTCAAAGTTATCGAAGCAGTGATTTCGATTGTGAATATGATGTTTCATCTAAGATAATACGTGCTCTAGATTGCTGTAATCATGCAGAATCTTCTTTCAAGCAAATAAAAAAAAATATCATATTACTTTAAGCAGAAAAAAGTAACCGACACTAAATTTGATCTTGAACAGAATAAAACAGGAAATTTTCCCTGCCCGTCGGATATCCTTGTGTTTAAGAAGCCGCTTAGTTTTGAACTTGCCATTATTTTCAAATAAAAAAAATATTTTATATATATATATATATATATATATATATATATATATATATATATATATATATATATATATATATATATATATATATATATATATACTCAAATATCATAGTTCTATATAATCATTCTATTAAAAAAAAACCTGTGATTTTTCTATTTCTCCGTCCGCTACAATTGACTTGTTCACTTGATGTTAACAATTTTGCCGATAAAAATATCTCCTACTTAACAATAGAGGCAACGGATTCTTCCACTTGATTTGAATAGTTTCTAACATCAAAATAAGATCATCTTCAAGAAATACAAATATAGGGGTGAATTTTATTTTCACAGATATTAGCTATCTATGAAATTAATATAAATTTGCTCTTGTTTTTATTTATCAGTCATCAAAATGGAGAGTTAGAATGAGCGGCTTATTCCTCTCGTTGGCCGGCTGATAAACAAGTGTTAGTATATATACATATTTAAAGATAGATTAAAATAGGATCAAGTCACCCAGGCAACTTTATTATATCAACACAGGAGAGTTCTTCTTTATTGTGACTAATTTACGTATTTCAAACAGACCACTGGAGCGGTCTTTTAACCAGTTAAAAATAAACATGGAAAAGAACTGAGAGGATAGGTTAATAATGCCGTAATCAGGCGTTTCTCAAAGAAATCTGTATGTAACTGCTTATGACAGAAGGAATGTATATACATACTTATATATATTTGAGAAATGAACATATTTGGTCCGACGGAATGAATTATAAAGTGCATTTTATTATGTAGAAACTTATTTGAAATGAACTGCCGTCGTTACATGGTTAATATATCACTCAATTCAAACAACGTAAATAGAATAAACAATTAAAGAAATTAGGGATGCTGCTAGGATCGAACCTGTGATTGATAGGGGGGCCGCTCCAACGTTGAATTATATACTATAACTTGACGCTCATGATAGAGAGATGTGGCGAATCCTGGTGAAGGCTTATGTCTTACGACAGCCGATAAGAGGATGATGATGATGATGATGATGATGATGATGAAACACTTTTTGAAAATGATCAATTATTGCCCGTTGAATATATCATTTGGCCTGGTATAGACCATGAATAGGCATGATGGGAATTCGGAGTAGGAACAGCTATTTCGGCCTTTGCATTACCGGCGGTTGTCTAGCCCAATGGTAAGAGCAACGCTATCGGTTGCAGCAGCCCCACTTTCT
>OY735213.1:36497367-36502367 GCA_963457665.1 Thysanoteuthis rhombus | reverse complement strand
ACACTGATACCCTTGGGAAAGGCATTTAACTATCGCTTCCCTCGTCCAACACGTAATGGGGCAGCGTAACAGTGTAAAGCCCACCATTCCTCATGTCTTACATTTCTTTGCGGGAGGCCTATATCCAACAACGGATCTTCAAAGACTGATTAGAAGGTTTATATAGCAGACTGAGCAATGATTAATCTCAAATTCATTCTCGTGTTTACGACTGATAGAATAACAGCTAAAAAGTCATTTATACTAACAAAAAAAATCTTCCCATTAAAACAGGGCGGGCAATTCTCATTGTTTACGTTCAATACCTGATTTGAAAAAATAAACAATCATATTGTCTTTCAGTGATCAAAACTTGAAATTTTGATTTTCAATAACAAGAAGGGTATTTTCCAAATTTCGATCTCAGAACCAAACGGAAAGAAATTCTTTGTGAAGTCGTGATTTAAAACAATCTGAATTTTCAACGAATCTTAAATTGAAATTGAACCACCGTAGCCTTCAGAGATGGTGAAGGATTCTATCCATTTGTTTTATATTTGCGTGTGTGTCTTCCAGTGACCCTGGCCATACTGTTTGTCTACAGACTTGAAAATTGACACCAGTGATCCTCTAGACTCTTCTGAAAATGCTTTTTTTGGTGTTTTTGAAAAAAAAAAGAAAGAAAGCATTTTGACCTCTTGAGGGCCTTATTCTGACAGGTTTATTTATAACATTATCCAGAATTTAGATATTTCTAGATGTTTTTCGAAACTCTATTTTAGATGTTTTCCAGGACGAAATACAAGTGGTGTCAAAAATAGAATTTATCCTGGCTATATTCATTCTTCGATTGATACATTTTACATGGCTTTGACGCTAAGGTTGTTCAATTATTGACTGTGATGGCGAGTCTTTTGGGTGGGGCTAGATGGCAGGCAACAAAAGCAAGTGTTCTCACTCTTGGTTTAGTTCATTTATACAACCCCCCCCCCCAAAAAAAAACAGAAAAAGCAGAGGATCTTAAATTTTCATGCCACATACCAACTTGGTGAAAAATATTACAATTATCTTCTCTAGAAAACAAGAAAGTGAGACACACGGCCGTTTATAAGGAGGGTTTCCACGGACTTCAGATGCTTACAAGGTTCTCTTGTCCTGACAGGAGCCTTTGCGGCAAAAAATCATTGTCATTTATTTTATACTGCTGGAGGCTAAGGATGATCAGTACTACACTGATTGTTCGAAAGAGAGGGGATTTTTCTGGGCTTTATTTCTTGTTACCATTAGTTGACTTGACCTACAGACATGGAAACTTGCTCACCAATTTATTATACCTACAAATCCCACTCAGGTCTTCACTTGTATTTCAACTCATACACGTGCATGCACGAGCTCACATAGGTACGTGAATGATGTGTAGAGCCAATGATGAATAAAACAATTATTTTACGAAAGAAACAATTTCATTTTTTCAACGGAATCTCCTTTCTTGTGAATGCACCTAACCCGATGCTTCTCTATTAAATGATAAAGAGAGGGAATTTCAAATAAAAATTCAGCTAATAATTGTTTCAGGCTACGGGTTTATTGATCCATTGCGTTATATACCAAAAAAATCATGTATACGCTTGACCCTCAAATATATATTTTCCTCTGACATATTTGTAGAAGCGAGTATGAATGAATTAGCACGTATGACAGGACCTCAAAATCGTAGACCACCAGTCCTATCCTTCAACACTTGAGCTGACCTAATACCGACTGAGTTATTGCCATTAGCAACTTATTGTTGTCACTATCTGCTTCTTGGTAACTGTCCAAAAGTCGTGCTTTTGACAATGAGCCGTGCCCGGATCTACCCGGGGTGAACAGTTCATGGTAGCCAAAAAGGCAAAACGTATTTTTTTTCTTTAGTTTTTTGTTGTTGTTGTTGTTGTTGATGTTGGGTGTTGCTGTTTGGGTGTGGTTCCAGTTGCCGAGCAACAGATCAGGTCAACTCCAAATCACTGCAGTCGCATTAATAGTCAAAATCCTTGCTGTTAGATCATGAAAAAGCACCCGGACAAGAATATTATAGATTTCCGTTGTATAAATCAATGTGTTTATAATATCAGCCTCTCTTTCTCTTTCTCCTTCTCTCTTTCTTTCTTTCTTTCTTTCTTTCTCTCTCTCTTTCTCTGTCTGTCTGTCTCTCTCTCTGTCTCTGTCTATCTCTCTCTATCTCTTCTGCTAGTATGAATGCGAACTTGCAGACGTGTGTTTATGGCGTGTGATAGTTGAATGGCTGATATTTACTAACCCCAATTTAGTACTACGGCACACAGCCACAAGTATACGGCACCTGGTGAGGATCAGTAATATTGGCCTGCAAGACTGATTTTCTAAAGGTTATTCCAAGGCTAACGGTTGGTTATGTAAGTTGGATATCAGGTCAATTTCTGAAAATCTCTGATATAATTCCATGCACATGAAATTAAGGCATGTACCTCCAAACTCCTTACTACACAAATGTAAGGTTTATGTATCATATACTCTGCATTAAACAGAATTTAGAAAAATTGGGAAATGAGATGATTCGGGACGTAAATCCAGTCACAGTTCTCTGTTGGGACATCGCAGATAGTAGCACCACTTTGTACATTAACCTACCTTTCAAAGTCTACAATATAAGAGTGGTAGGATACCTATGTGTCTAAGGAATGAAATGGTTGTTACTTTATATTGTGTCAGTGGTCAGCATTTGCGTCAGAGCGAAGGTTAAGATTTCAATCGCTGATTTTCTTAGCATAAAAGTAAGCCCTCCCCATTAAAAAAAATGGTACTGCATAGTTACGCTCCTCAAAGCAGTTTGTGCATTACTGTATCATTAGTTATGCAATATTCATATTTATCCCCAGACATTTCCAATTTTATCTGTCTATGGTTATTATATTTCGAATTTAAAGAAAATCAAGTAGTGTGGTCCCCCAAAAGTGCTGTGCTACCAACATAACTACTAGTATTGCTCCTTTTGCATTCCATATTCCAATGACTATGCCCACAAATTCCAAGCAAATTCTATGATGTCTCGGATCCCCGCCCCCCCCTGATGTACTGTGCTGTCTTGTGATCTCTACATGTAAGGTTGAGCGTAATTCTTTCGAATGCACATTGCAGGTCTGTCTCTTGGTTAGGTTCCATGTTTCAGCTCCATAAGTGACAAGGAATAAATTTATTCTAATATAATGAAAGGCGTTGTTATAAAAATGAATTCCAAAGCAAATTCTGAGCTGTAATTAGAAATCTTCAATCAAAACTGTCTCCAAAACCATCAACATAGGTTTCTAAGGTCCAAGGAGGTCTGGCTGATTGGTAGGCTGGCTGGCTTCATTTTTGATTAAAAAAAAATATCACTCTCAAATAAGGTTATTGGAGGGTCTCAATTTGCAATGTAATTTTCTGTTTAACTGATCCCTTAGTTTGTGCCCGCCTGGTTATGAAAATTCAGTCTTTTTAATGTTAACTGCCCAAACAATCGGCGAGAGAAGTAACTTATTCATATGATCATCATATGATTTTCCAACAAGGCACGCTACCAAAAGATGTTGGTTACATGACGGTTTCTATTGAGTGACTAACCAGACCTGTTATCAATTTTATTTAATTAATTCTACGTGTAACATACAACTGAGAGATGTGGAAAAATATATAATCATGGTATTTCCGAATTTCCCGTTGTACTACGTTAGGGTTAGGAATAGGGTTTGGTAATTTGGGTCCACGGACATTGAAGTATGTTTGTGCAAAAATGAAGCAATACTATCAGCTTTCTTGGAGGGACCAGAGTTTTTTAGGGACTACTTTCACCTAAAAATTGCACTTATTTACTATAGCAGTTTATCCTCTTTGGGGATTCTTGACGCATATAATTACGCTTTGTTATCTTTGCTCTTTTGTCAAACTGCAAAACTGGAGCTGACTCTATTTTTCTACCATAACAAGAATGAGAACAACAAGAACAACCCTCTCAAAAATGAGGGGTGTAAACAGATAGGCAAAATTCATTTTCTCCAAACGTGATTATTAATTCACGACAAACTGGTTGCCAAGAAACAGTCTCACTGACTAGATTGACAAGTTTTTGATATCAATGGAAATTTATCAAACGACTTATTTTATTCTAATAAATGTATTTATACAAGATATACATTTATAACTATTTATTCATCATATATACAATACAAAAGTTGCATCAATCATCTTCGGTCGGAATAGAAGTAGGAGTCAAGTTTGACCCAGGAGCAGCCAGTCTTGTCTTCCTATATTTTTTGTGACAAGCCAGTGACCAGAAAATGAGTAGCGTCTATGGAATCCATGCCTTTACCGTGTGAAAGGTCTCTAATAAGCAATCATCAAAGTTCCATCTTTTGAGCCTCTGTTCCTTTTCACATTATAAAGTTACATGGATATAGAGTAACACACTCGGATATAGATAAACAGATAAACACAGAAAACATAGATCGATGCAGAGGTACATAGATACGTTTATTTTCTGATGTAAATCTTTCCCAAACTGTTGCAGTAAAAAACACCCCAAAGCATCTCTCAAATTCAGTTTGGCATTCAAAGGAGTTTAGGATAATTAAGTTTGGTTCAAATAAGTTTGCTTGGAATTTAGTAAACAACTTTTTCGAAAATCTTGGAAAATAGATTTTCCCTTCTCTGCCTCCCTCTCTCGCCAAAAGCTTCATGATAATATAAAACGATGCTATCTACGAGGCAACCATTGTTTGTGAAAAGATCTGAAAACTGTTTGAATCTTTCTTTCCTGCTTTTAACATAAGTTGCCAATATTTCAGAGTTGCATAATAGCCCTCTACAGTGCCACTTGCGGACAAAGCTGACTGGTTGGATAATGGGGTGACCCCCACCTAAAAAAAAACAAAGGTTACATAATTTACTGAGCTTAAGTTAGTCTAACACATAGCTCATTGACACAGGATGAGGAAGATCGTGTTGCAGGTCGAATGCCTACTTCAGGG
>OY735213.1:36487367-36492367 GCA_963457665.1 Thysanoteuthis rhombus | reverse complement strand
GTTTGATAGCCAAAACTACAGAATCAATATATGACAGTCAACGGGAGGAAATATAAGGCCGTTATTTTTCATAAAAAAAGATATGGAAACATAATCATCAATCAATTTTGGTTACTTTCACGTAAATGAATGAAAGTATTCAGTCAAAGAGAGAACGTTTTAGCATAGTATATAAGGAAGAAAACGGGTGTTCCTGACATCATAAAAACTATTAAAAAACTCAAATGGCAATGGGCAGGCCATGTTGCAAGAATGGCAGAGAACACATAAGAAACCGAGGCCGACAGAACACAAGATGGAGAGATGAACTAGATAGATTCTGGAAATACTGGCTCTGCAACGCCCATGATAGAGAATTATGGCGAATCCTGGGGAAGGTTTATGTCCAACGACGGACATTAAAAGACTGATGATGATGATACTGTTAATTCATCATGATCCCGTTAATACATAGCCTCTAATCTCAAGCATGACAATTCTGTATTTATTACTCTCTGACCCATGATAGTTACCGTAGCATTATGACCAACAGTCTCTTTCTAATGACTTCAGTGTTCATTGGGTACTCATTTTTATTCTGTGCATGACTAGGCTAAACTTGGTACAGTAGATTTCCGTTATCACGACACTTTGGGTGACTGAAGAGTGCCGTTTTAACGATCTTATCGTTACAACGGGTTGATTATACACGCAACGTTTTGATAATAAGAAACCCCAAGTACAAACAAAAATAATCTTTTACAACTCTTTCACGAGCTTTTATACTGTATACGGGTTACAGGTTTGCAGATAAAATGGGTGAGCCTATAGAAAAAAGTCTTGCAAGAATATAAAAACAAAGTGTCGTTAGGACGCTAGTATCATTAAATAGTGCCGTTAGAATGAATGTAATTACAACGAGAGTTTACTGCAAATAGTTACAATTCTCCTTTATCCACGTATGGATTGGCTTCATTTTCAAAGTAATTAAAAGTTTCAACGCAGGCGATTTTTCAGTCTTGATTAACCTGAAATTGATGAAAGTTCATTTAGCTTTGGTAGCAGGGTGCTCCCTAAAGATTCACCAATAAGCTTTTTCCAATTTATTCAAAATTGAATATAAGCACATTCATAGTACAAAGCATATATGTATACCACTGTTAATACTGAGTCCATATCATCAATTATTTTTCGATATGATCGCCTTTTGCCTTGTTCCTGGTCTTTAGATGAGAGATAACTGACTCTCACGAAGGCTGTCGTTTCTTCGTTTAAATTGGACCAATATTTGATAAGAGCGTGCTTCTGAGCTGCAACACTGCTGTTGGAGATCTTTGAAACACTTATCCCTAAAATGGATCAGATGGCGTGAGATTGATGTCCAGGCTTGAAGTAAGTTAGATGTTCTTGTCCTAGAATCTGTTGAAATGCTCTTGGCACCACGCCTGGGTGATATTTGATATTTTAGCTGGTGTGTCGTCTCAGTTGAAGACATGAGGCTCTCAAGAAACTTCAGTCCCATTTGATGCAACTACGACCCATTTCATCCCCAGGTAGGATTCTGCGAAGATTTCTTCTCACACGCTTCTCCGCAGCGTCGATGGCTAGTTCCGAGTACAGACAGAGAAATTCTCTGCCGATGATTGCCTTGATTGAGGTTCTGTCAGTCTGAGAAAAAGTTTAACGGCTTTATGTATGGTCTTTCGATATAAATCAATTTCATTCATCACTTGATTGCCATTCAGTCTGGTCTCTTTTAAGGTGACAATTTGGTTTATTTTTTTTTCTTTATACCTGTTTAGAATAGAATAATGAAACATTCGTCACCCGATAGCCGTTCAGTCTGGTCTCTTTTAAGGCAACAATTAGGTTGATTTTTGATACCTGTTTAGAATAGAATAATGAAACATTCGTCACTCGATAGCCGTTCAGTCTGGTCTCTTTTAAGGCGACAATTAGGTTGATTTTTGATACCTGTTTAGAATAGAATAATGAAACATTCGTCACTCGATAGCCGTTCAGTCTGGTCTCTTTTAAGGCGACAATTAGGTTGATTTTTGATACCTGTTTAGAATAGAATAATGAAACATTCGTCACTCGATAGCCGTTCAGTCTGGTCTCTTTTAAGGCGACAATTAGGTTGATTTTTGATACCTGTTTAGAATAGAATAATGAAACATTCGTCACTCGATAGCCGTTCAGTCTGGTCTCTTTTAAGGCGACAATTAGGTTGATTTTTGATACCTGTTTAGAATAGAATAATGAAACTATCAACATAGACAGAAAAAACATTTGAGATACTCTGAGCAAAATTCTAAACTCCTCGGTCAAAACCCAATTTTATGAGATATAATTAAATGGTGGCTAAGTATTTATTGCGCACTCTGTACATGTCGAATCTACAAAATGGAGCCTAAAAACATAAAAAACTTGAACGTTTATTTTAACTAAGAATAGGAATTACTCTTTGATTTTGGCCAAAGAAAGAAAACTGCGCTGGAAAAATAAATATTTTTAAGTTCATTACGAGTTAAATACCGTAATTAGATTTGGAAAATTATATTCAAAAGTATTTTACTTGGCTTTGTTATCGTTGAATTTTTGAACGCGTGGCATCTACATAATTGATTCTGTCGATGGAACGTTAAAATATCGATTGATGGATTTTAATTTATAATCTATGTATTTTAATACAATTCTTAAAGGCCAGCCGTAATATTCTGCTGACAAGATGAATTTAATAAAGTACTCACTTCATTAGGATTGAATAAACATTTGCTTCATAACAACCACAACTGAATGATAAGAAAGAATAGAGAATGAATTCCATGATTGATTACGAAAATGGAAAACCTTAAAATCTTTGAGTTGAGTTCATGGAGATATTTTATCACATTACAAGATTATGAACTCTACATTGAAATATCAGTAAAATTCAATAAGAATTTGTACAGAATAAATTTTTTTTTCGATTATGATTTTAAAGATGAAGTTGGGTTAGCTGACTTGATAAATGCTAGAAGCATAATTGTCTGTACAAGAAAGGTGAAATACGAAAATAGCAGACGTTACAATTAATCGTCAGAGAGGTTTTAACAAATATGGTCTTTCGGGTGTGCAGGAAACTAACATTCAGGTTATGCACCCTTTTTCCAAGAGGTGTGATATGATTTTTTGGCATAATATTTAGTTTCCTTTTTCAGTGAAAGAAAATTTTGACTACAAGTAACTTTCATTTAGTTGATGAGGAATGAGACGGTATTCACTAAATGAGAATTGATGGAGTCCTGCTCAAGAATTTTTCTCCATAACCAGACGGCAGTAGGTGGTAAGCTTAAAGGTAAATACATTAGACAATAATTATGTCTATATACTTTATAGTATTGAGAGCCCGAAGCTTTGGCTCTATAACCAAAAAGCATTTGAGACTTGGATTCGATAAAAAGACGAAACAAAGTTCAAAATGAATGTAACTTCTGTGAAAATTTTCAGAGACATAGCAAGAATTAATACTTGCAGCATACATGACAAGATATATTGATTAGAAAGCCAGTTAGTGTTCACACACTGACTGATAGAGTCAAAAATGAATCCTTGCAAAGTACAGGTTTTTAGAACCACTGTTACGGTCTCAGTATGGCTCGAAACAACGTAACTGTTGGTATTTTTCAGATCTCAATCCATGCACGCTTTTAGCAGAAAAGAGAAAGAGGTTCTCGTGTTTTTCTATAAATGGGAAAGTTGCTGTTGATGGTTACTAGTCAATCTTTTAATATTGGTCATGCTGGCATATATATCACCTAACGGTGAGTACATTTATTAAAAAAAATAAAGCAGAAGTGACCTTAATAGTAGTAAGCATTTGGCTTGGATACCGGGGGTAGCGAGGTAGAGTTAGTAAAAAGAACTGCGTTTGCATATTGAGCCATAATTATTGGTGTGAACGTAACTCTGAATAAAACATATTTCCCAATCGTCATCATCACCACCAATAACACACCATTCTTTATTATTTTTGATATCATTATTTACATTTTCACACTAGTTGCCCGGTGGTCATAGCTTAAAGTTTCACACCAATTGCCTGGTGGTTATTGCTGAGGCTGAATGACAGCAAGTCTTCTGAAGTCTCCAGCCCTCTTCTGATATCGTCCCCACCTATCACAGTAGCGTTGTGTTTTGTACCGTCTCTACCATGCCTTTTTCTTGGCTGTTAGGCCATTGTTAATAACTGGGAGTCGTAGATCTCACATTTTCTGCACTCTCCTCAGTATTTGTGCAGTCCCCAGTCATGCTGTGGTCTGTATCGACTCAATCTTTCCTCTTATCTCCAGCTCCTCCAATCTCGTTTTCAGTGTCTTTGGTACGGTTCCTAGTGCGCCTACTATCACTGGTAGTACCCTGACTTTCATGTTCCACACTTTCATTAGTTCCTTTGCCAAGTCGTGGTATTTCCCTAGTTTTTCACCCTCTTTGATATTTACTCTGTGATCTGCAGGCACGACCATGTCTATTATTTGGTAGGTTCTCCTTTCCTTGTCCACGAATACCAGTTCTGGTCTTCTCGCTTTGATGGCGTGGTTAGTTTGGATGCGAAAGTCCCAGAGTAATTTATGGCTACCATTTTCCAGGGCTTTCTCCGGTTTGTACTGATACCACTGGTTTACATGATTGAATCCCATCCGTTTTCTCAGCTCCCTTTGTATCACTGTTGCTACCCTGTCGGGTCTGTTTTTATACACTTGCAAAGTGTTTTACTCACAGCCAGTATGTTGACTTATAAAGCCCAAGATGCCTACTAAATATAACGAGAAGTACCCCAAGAGCTTATAAACACTACCTAAAAAACTGAATGAAAATTACTTCCCTTGAAATTTGAATTCAGTCTTTTTTATCAACTATTCCAACTGTTTTAACCTTTTTTCCTGTAGAATAATAAAAATATATCTCAACCGAAAATAAATTCCCAAATCAGTTTCAAACATTGATTACTTCTGTTTTGTGCTGATATCATTTGTCGA
>OY735213.1:36444867-36482367 GCA_963457665.1 Thysanoteuthis rhombus | reverse complement strand
ACAGAAACAAGTACTGTTCAGTTCATGACAAATCAAACAATAACAAGCAATTTGGAGAACGTATTCTACCTTCTTATTTTCTGAATAATCCTTTTCATTATTCGTGAGAGAATTGTTGTATGGAAATCCGATCAAAATATTTTACTTTATGAGGTTGATATCTATACTAACCAGGTTTTGAAATATTCAGACATTACTCGAATAAATTATTCTTTAGAAATTCTATTAAAGAAAGAGCACGTTTCTAGTGAGAAGAAAAACTTGAAATAATTCAGTCTGGAGCTTTATTTTCATCACTTGACGGAACTTGTATATTGATTTTGAAAGTAAAATGTAACTAGGGCAGTGCCTTTCAAAAGGTGCATGTTTTGAAGGGGAAAGACTTCATGATGTGTGGAGAGGCCTGACATAATTGTCATGTGAAATCATTTTCTGCCTGTCTTACCAAACTACGGCTTCGATGTATTCTGTTTAGTTACCTTCAATGTTGCGAATTCCAATACTTTACATCTAAACTAATAAACAAATAAGTTTAAAGAGTGGAAATCGAGCGAGATAATTAATTGAAAATATGAAGAGAGATCTACTGATCTTTAATTTTCTATTTATGTTTTTAAATTTCTCGAGAACTGCTGATCTAAACGACTTCAAAATCGACACTGCAATGCATTGTGTACTGACTAATGTATTTGGTGAATATCAACTTCGTGTAATGGCCAGTTGTCGAGTAATTACGAAGCACATACGCAGATGTCTCCAATTGTAGTTAGAAGTACAACGTTGTTTAAGCATTCAAGTTCTGTGGTAGAGAGAAACTTTTCAGTAAGAGTTAGTTTCTGAGTAATGTCAGTATATTTGTATGAGTAATATATATATATATATATATATATATATATATATATATATATTATCTTCTCAAGAGTTGTCCGCGCTATTGAACTAATGAATTCTGATGCTTTTTTTATTTCCTCAAAGTTCCTGCCTATGCCCTCCGCACCGTTTCGAAGTGTGCAATCTGTAAGGAAAAAGACGTGTAATTTTTTTTCCGCCGAATGGTGACGAACGGGAAGGAAGTGGTAGCAGACAGAACATTTTTTTTTATATGCCACTATTTTTTGAAAAAAGAGGCCCGTCCCTTTTCTAAAATATTGTACACTTGATGAAGGCCGTCGGATGGATCGGACGGAAGATTGTGATGACGAAAGGTCTGATCTCTGGGAATGATAATAACGTTTCATAATTACGGAAAGCATATAAATAACGTCATATATGTGGTTTACTTTTTTTATGCAATTTCGAAAACCTGCTGATTGAAGGCTCAGCCAGTAGAACAGAGTCGCGTTGAAACTGCTGCCTTATTTCTACTATTATCGCATTCTGTCAGACAAAAACTGTCAAATCTAATGATATATATATATATATATATATATATATATATATATATATATATATATATATATATATATATATATATATATATATATATATATGAATGCTCAAACCGTTACTTATGAACTTTATCCAACGGACAGAGCATTATTTGATATATGTATGGATTTACGTATGGAGTATTGTTCGATGTGTCTATCTATTCATTACATGTTTATCAATCATGCTTAATGTGTACCAGAGCTTTTTTCATCGTAAATATCAGAAAGTACACGAGGGCAAAGCATTATATCTTTGTCTCAAATAGACACAGAAAATTCTTTTGTTTTTCTTCTTTTCATGCAATTTAGACAAAAATATGCAAGTGAAGTATATTCTTCGAAAGACCTTAACTTTTTCGAATAAATGAAATAAAAAACCCCAATTTTTTTCAAATTATCTGCATACAGCCATGGGTAATACAAAAGCCGAAATAACAGTTTTCTTTGCTGTTTAGCTCAATGGTAAGAGCAATGCTTCGTTAAAGCTGCTTCCCTATCGGTCGCTGGTTTGATTACTGCAGCCGTCACATTTTCTTTAATTGTTGATTCCATTTACGTTGTGTAGGCCGAGTGATACATTAACCGTTTAATGACGAGAGATCATTTCAAATAAGAGTCTTTATATGATATTACAAAATTGTCATATAAACACGTATCAATATTCGTATAAATGTATGTATGTTTGTATAATGAGCACAAAATGTTTTTAGAAACAAATAATGTAAAGATATGATGGTTAATAATATATTAATGATTAAACATTGTGTTTCACGCATATTTGTGATATCTTATCATAATATCCAACTTCTATGTATCGTCCACAGGTTATCATCCAAGATGAATGAATAGAAACATCCTTTAAGGAATGAGTGATATCTCGATATAAAAGGATGCCTCGGCCAATCAAAACTGCTCTCCACCAAGCAATCCTGGATCAAAGGATCCACCAAGTGCGACTTTTAGTGCGACAATTCCCTCATTCGTTAAATAGACGTGATGTTTACGGTCAAACCCCCTTAACGGTCGCCTGTAGACTGGAAGATGAAGAAGTCTCCCACAAAATTGTCAAGATCCTGATTGCATCAGGGAGCGAAGTCGACATTCTGGATAACAACCAACGCTCAGCTTTAAGCTATGCTGCCCAGAAAGGAAGAGTCGAGATTGTCCGGCGCATTCTAAAACGAGATATTTGCATGGACTTGACCGAAGCGGACAGAGATGGCAATACACCACTTCATCTGGCAGCTGAAGCGGGCCAGCCAGATATCGTCGAAATCCTCACCGACGAATTCTCTAAATTCCATTTGAATATTGACCTTCCAAACAACGATGGCTTCACACCTTTGCTTCTAGCTTGTAAGCACGGCAATTACGTATCAGCATATATCTTACTAACGAAAGGTAAGGCCTCACCGGATAACAAAGACACCAACGATGAACTGGATGCTACCGGATGGATTCATAATGTCGATAAGCGAATGTTTCCTCATATAAGCAGCGACTATAACCGGGCCCAAACATCTCTCTATCAATCTTCCAAGCACAATGAATTGTTTTTCAGGAATCGGATCATGTATGGGCGATCCTTTACTCCGATATGTCGCCATGTTTCCTTAAAAATGCCCCTTTCCCTTTCGACCAATCTGACAACAGAGGCAAACAGTTTTTTGAAAGAAACTGTTATTCAAGATGGGACAGATGCCCGTCAAGCAGTTCTCGAGGAGATCGTTAGGGTAAGCCAGAAAATCCGTCCCGTTTCAACGAAATCTTGTATGTCGGCTAAATTGTTCAGAGTCAGTGACAAGAAGCGTCTTGGTAAGAGCCGTATCGATGTCGTGATTAACACTTTATTTCGGATCTATTCGGAACAGCAGTTGTCCACAGATGCAATAAAATTGACGCTTCCAGTCCCATCTAATTAGAAAGATTGCAATGCCTTAAATTCATAACCTTCTGATTGAGCTTCCATCGAAACGAGTATACCATTCTTCAAAGCAACGTAATAAATGAAGAATTCTTTTAATATAATATATGCTTTCCCCTTTCGTAGATTAAGACATTAAAACCGTTTTGATGAGTGAACAACGTCAATACCGTATACTTTTACGGTAAATCATTTCAATGAAATCTTTTATTGCAATTCTTAACTTGATGCAGAAATATGAGATTTCGAACTCCAAAGAAAGCCACTTTTCATGATAACTTTGAGACAAGCTCTTCTAGATAACAATAACCAGTTGTTGACATTAAACAAATGATATTTCAAAAAACTGAAACAATTCACATTCTTTGTTATACATATTTTGTGATGTAGTTATCTTCATTGTTTTAACCAACGTTACATGGTACGAATTGATATGAAATCCATTTTACAATTTTTTCAAAATGTTCGATTCATTTTAAATAAAATGTTTTGAGCCAGCTAATATTGATAACGATAAATGCTTGATAAAATTATCTATGATTATAATAAACGTTTTCCTCTGTGTAGACAATGTTGAGGCATATGCGTTCACACTTTCAATAATAACAAAATCAAACACAAGGTTTCAGTAGACAAACATATTCATCGTCTTCATTTTTTCCTAAAATACATTATCTACTTGACGTTAACCTTGATTTACCTTATTGAGTTGATTGATTTACTGAGTTATCAGTTAATTGAAGAAGTCGACATTTGCACCAGAAAAAGCTTTAGACAGATAACACTATGTAACGCGATTTTTGTTTCCAAGTGTCTTTTCTATTCGTTCACGTGCAAAAAGTACTGAAGATGGCTATCATTCCATTCAAACTTTGCTTTTGTGACCAGGAAAGTAATTTTCAAATGCTGCTTTTTTTTTACCTTATGTGAATATAGATGTGCAAAGTCACCTGTTGCCCAACTACAAATAAGTAGAATTCAAATTATCACCGTGTTGGTAAAAAAGCAAAGTTCGAAGAGAATAGTCATTCTCTATAAGTTTTTTATATTTTTTTTTAGACATAATCAATTGGGAAATAATACTTATTACACAGGAAAAAGAAAAAAGTAGAAGTTTGTTAGTTCTATCAATCGAATATTTTTCTCTAAACAACAAGGATGATGCCGTTAGCTTCTACACTGGTTAGTGTTGCTTGGAAAATAAAAGGCTGTACTCCTTTGACAAGTATCTGAAGAGGATCAGTAGATTTGCATCATGGAGAAAATAAGAGCAATCTGAAAAACTCTTTATATCCATATATAATCTGCCCTTGGTTCTCATTTACCTAATTCAAGAGGGAAAACTATTACCTTATTTCAAAATTGCAATGAAGGATTTTGAGAAAAAATCAACTGGATATAGCCAAATTATTTTATAAATTTCGTATTGTAACTAAGTTTAAAAAGTAGTCCATCGTAGTATTTAACCCTCAGATTGTTTTGGTCTTCGAATCTGAACTTATTGATACGGTGTTTAAAGCTGAGTCTCATTTGAAAATATTGAACACGTAACCATCGAAGCGATCATTCAATTGAATCGATCGTTCATCTATGTAAATTTACTTAAAGCAAAATATTTTTTTTCAAAAGGCTTTTAATCTCTAGAAAAATATCGGCAAACAAAAAACTCACTCTCTGTAGATAAATGAGAGATAACCAAAGAAAATATCCCAATAAATATTTTGAGAATCTCAAAAGATTTATTTGGGTTTTCGATATTAAAACAAAGGAATAGGATTTACTCATCGTTATATCTACTCCGCATTCATTTGAACTGTAAGTGTACGTTTGATGTGATTATTATACAAGCTAGTATCAAACAATAAAGGAACAATATAGATATCAAATAATAGAAATATTAAATCATTTAATGTATTTCCAAGGAATAGATTGGATGTGTATCGCATTTTTGATTATTAACATACAGACTACATTATTTCTTTTTGAAAGATTAGATGTGACTGTATTATTCTTATTTGAAGACGTGTAGAGAAGATTGGGGACGGTTGCAACTAATCTTATTCTTCCAATCAGAAACTTGCTAGAGTTATGAAACTCATTGTGCACATGCACAGTGGGACCCTCCCCCCAATAGATGGATATATGACACATTCAACATCTGCAGCTGCATTTATTGAAAAGAAAATGTGTGTTGGAAGTATGAAAGTAATTTTTTTCAAGAGCCATATATTTATCATACTGTCGTTACCGTATACATGATTTAATCAAAACTTACTTCAAAACACTGTCTTGTTCTCTTCGACGTTGTTAGCATGTGTCAAGGTTAGTGTGTCTAGCTAGCATATATTATTCTGTCAGACTGGTAGGGTTGGTTACAGTTGCCATAAGTTTTAAAACATCATTTGCTGTGTCATTTTGGGATGTTTGAGCTTTTAAAAACCAGTTTTTAAAATACGATATCTCTCTTCTATTTCGTGACCTGTAATATCTCATATCTGAGATCAGAAGAATTTACACAACTTACCCAAAACCAAATTAATTGAAAAAAATCCCAATTATTCATGAACTGTTATCGTCGAAACGATTGGATAAATTCATGTTACTGAATATGAAACGTCTCATAACATGTTTTCAATAAGGCTTGCAATGTTGTAATATATTCAGCAATGTAGCGTGTCCAGAAAGAATATGGCTGGCGTGCTCAAAACGTTTGTTATATTCGACTGTATTATGCGATTAAATGAGTATATGATACAACACGAATCACGCAACTAAGTAAGTGCACGTCATTGGATGCTAATGTGGATGACTTTTGAACGAATATATAAAGCGATCATCAAACATTGGCGAAAAGGCATCCACGTAAGGTTTCTTCTCTGCTTTTCGAGTGCTGAGATCTTCGGAATGAGAGGGGCTGCATATGACCCCTAATGTTGAGAATGGTCAGTCGATTTGAAATGAAGAAATTTTGTCCCTGGCTCAACATTCCTTTCTCTCTCTATTCCATGTCCGAATAAAGTGAGAGCTCTCAACTAATTTCAAATCTACAACTTGATGTATTTTTATTTTTCAGACTTACTGATTGATCTTCTTTGATTTCATTTACATTCATCTTTTCTCTTGTAGAACGATCGAGGTTATAAAAATTGCCAGAAAACACCAGAATTGTGTATGCATGTATCATGGTTCTACGCATATACCCTCATCGAGGGTTTTGCTGGATTAGGTACGCTGGCAATTGTTAATAAGACCCACTTCCGGCTTGCTAAGCCTATCGGAGCTCGTTCTGTTTACAGTCCTTCGTATTCCTCAATAGTCACCCTACTGACAAGGTTTGACGTTGCATGACTTCAATATCTTGCAAGTGTATTCGACGTTATTTGGTCGTTGCCTCGTAGCCCCGGGGAGAGGTTCCTCAGCTGTAGTCCCTTTGTTGACTGTTTAGCAGAGAGACATTGAGTATCATTTTAAAACTCTTTGGTAGGTCAGTGGAGGATTGAACCACGACCACCCAACTGCAAGCAAGCACTTTACCATTGGGTCACAGTGATCGGTAACATTAAGATTATGGTCGTTAAAAAGAGAGCTCTACCCTAGATACACTTAGTAATAAAGAACCAATGGTGATTGTAGGACTTTATGATTACTCCCTAAGACGACATTGTACAAGAGGCTGTAAGAAGAGAGATACAAGGGTTAGAATAGCGATGCATTTAAGAAAAAAAATTAATAAAAGAGACCAAATCAATCAATTTATAGCGTTGATTTCATCCCTGCAAAATGTGTGACAGTGTACATACCCTTTTTATTGTCTCAGTTTAACTATCATATCTTCTCTTGATACTGCTTGAGTCCATTTGTATTGCGAGATAATATCTACTTTCCATTTCCGGTTATACGTAATTCAATATTTTCCAGAATACCCAGCGAATACTACTTAACCACAGCCGATAACTTCAGTGTCAAACCGAGGTAAATTGCAAGAAATCAAATGAATATTACCAACGATTACATTTGCGTTTTGGACACAGCGTATCGGAATTTGTTGTCTTGCAATAACATTATCGGCGTCCATCTTTATTTGAGAACGCAACGAGTACTCGATTGAATTAAGGTTGAACGTCCTTATCGCTACGATTCAATTTGTCACCCTCTTGGTCTATCTTCACCGACATTGCTTCGCTGACAGTTTTTGTATTTACTTTTGCACCCCAGGAAACGACATTTACTCCATTACACACTAGATTATTGTTAGCATTAATGTAATTTCTACCATTAACACAACTTCAAATCTCATTTTTTTTCTGTTGGTACTGACAGTAAAACCACTGGTTAGTAATGCCCAGTGCTCGAGAGTTACCTTCCCGATTCAAGTTCTTATGTTCAATTTCCAGAATTTCCTGTAACTACGGTCAATAACCATAGTGAATTGCTGGAAATGAAACGAGTTTTAAGAACTGCTATCGGAATTCGTTGTCTTACAATAACATTACCAGCGCGCATCCTTATTTAAGAGGCATATTCAAGAATGCTATAGGCATTTGGCGAAAATAGTTAAGCTAGCAGTTTAGGGTTGAAAACGTCTTTTCTCTTTCGAAAATTTATAATACTCTATTGAGATATCTAACTGCAAGTGTAACTCAAGGGATGCATCTAGCTTATCACCGACTATAAATAATCAATAATGGCGGCTGTCTCTTAAGAACAAGTGCCTTGAGTGATGAATTGAATTTTGACTGGTGAGAAGGCCATAAAATGGAAGCTAATAATGGGCTATGTCTGAAGAAAAACAATGTCTTTGGGTGCTTGTTTTAACTTATGATACCTTCTAGTCTTTCAGAATTATTCACTGGATTCCAAGTTGGTATTATGTTAATTTTCTCCACTGGTATTGAATAAATATCCTTGCATAACATAATAGTATAAAAGATGCTCGTAAAATGCTCGATTAGGAAAAAAAAAAGTTCCCAGAATTTATTCATTCATTTATATTACTTGGGCATTGCCGAATTCGTATTTTTTAGACTGTTTGTTCATGAGGAGGACACTTTTCAGTCTGTTTTGAATTTGGAATGAACTAAATTTCTTTTCTCCTCCACCAATTCTGTTCCGTCCTGAATATATCTATATTCATGTGTAATGATATCGACAGGTTGTGCAGCGACCAGTGATCTATCATAGCGATAGCAGCGGAAGAACACAGTACAACTCACAGTTTGTTAGTTTAGTGTGGAATGGAGAGTGAAAAAGGTTGGAAAAAGAATATGGCGGCTTTTCTTCATATCCATGCCCATAAAAGCGGGAGTTGTGGTCCCCCAAACTAATTGTTGATAAACAAAAAAAAAAAAAAGAAAAAAAAAAAGAAAGAAAACAAAATAAGAAAGTAAAATTAAAACCATTTTGAAATGAATTATTCGTCTGAATTACACCAAATAACCCACTGTATTCGGTTTGGTTACTCCCTTGTCAGCCCCGACCCAAATATCTTCCCCTTGGTAAGGACCTGAAATCGTCAGACAAAATCTGACCGCATACACACATACGCGTACATGCGCGCGCACTTACGCACAAACCAGCAAACACACTGTCACACACACGTGCTCACATATATATGTAAAAACACACACATGTAAAAGCCATCATACACACGTGTGCGTGTGTGTGGTTGATTTTATAAGCACAAACCTCAAAAAAGATCATTTTTTCTTGTTTTCGTTCATTTTATTTACTCTCTCTCTCTCTCTCTCTCTATATATATATATATATATATGCACACGCATACACATACATATAAATATCTAATATATATATATGATCTCCATCAGCCATTTCAGATCCACTGCTATTTCATCACTCAACCTTTTGTCTGGTCATCTCCATCTGCAGTTGCTATCCCATGGGTGCCAGTCGACCAACCTTTTACGTCATCTGTCGTCCCCCTTTCTTGCTATGCATCCTGTCCTTCGCCACGGAATCATTTCCATGATTTCTTTTACCCTTTTCAGCTCTTGACCTCTTTCTATCGCTCAAAGTTATTCCTAACATTGCTCTTTCTCTTAATCTATTTTTTTTCTGAGATCAAATTTTTCTTCCTAAGGCGTTAGTTCATGAAACCGAATCTTGATAACTCGGCATCAGGGATGGACATTGTGTTTTCCTACTGAAAATCCTTGACCCAATCGAATGAACTCCCCCATGATTTTTACTAGTGTTAGACCAGCGTTTTCCGAACTGTGTATTGCGACACTTTGGTGTGTCACCGATAATCTCTAGGTGCAAAATCAAGTATGATTTTGTATATCTTTCAAAAAATGCTTTTACTGGGTCATTTGAACTGCTGGGATGACATGTATTGGGCTTGCTTAATAAATTTCAATCAATATGTTGCCCAAAATCTTATTTATAAAAAGTGTTTCGCCCATACAAAACGTTTGAAGAATTCTGTATCAGACTTAACGCTGAAGAAGGAGATCTCTCATGCGAATTTTTATGAAGCATACTAATCATATTCCCGATCGGAAATCTTGTTTCGAAATTTGAACAGTTCAGTTGAGCCACACACTTTACTTTGCCGAAACGATACAGGCTTTTCATCAGAGTATTGCGCATCATTCTGTGGAGATATTAATAACGATCCAAAGATCAGCGACGATGTCAGTGGAATGTAAGCGAAAGTCGTTTCAACGAAGATGAACCAAGAGTTGGAGAACCGGCCGGCCACCTGGCTAACTCGTTGTCCACGTGAAATGATAAACAAACAAGCAACGAACTCAATTCCAATGAACAGGCGACTGAGAGAAATACAAGAGGCATGTTTGTGTTCACGCTCCGAGGACGTAGCAAAAAACTTTAGTTATGTTTGAACAGTTGACTTACCAATCAGTGCGCGTTCACCAAGTTTTTCTCTTTCCTCGAACTTTCTTTCTATGTTCTCTCCATTGAAACGACGCTCCTTCTTTATCACTTTCTCTTGGGGTATCTCCCCTCTTTCTTCATTCTCTTCGTCTTCTCTGGATCTTTTTCTTTTCTTTTTTTTCGACATACATTTCCCACCTTCCTTTCTTCTTTTTATCACATTTCGCTTCTATTACTATATGTTCTTTCTTTCTTTCTTTTTTGTTTCCTTCCATCTCATTCTTTCTTTCTTTCTCTCTGTTATCCATCTTTCTTTTGTTTTGTTTTGATCTGTGCCTTTTTTCTATCTTTCTGTATTTTTTCTCCCTTCCTTTTGTACATCTTTACATATTTCTTTCTTTCTTTCTTTTTTGTTTCCTTTCATCTCTTCATCCCTTTCTTTCTCTCTTCCTTTATACTATCCATCTCTCTTTTGTTTTGATCTTTGCCCTCTTCCTATCTTTCTTTCTTCAATCAGTGACTATAAGTATTTCTGATTTCAAGGTGTCTCACCGTAAAGTAGTGGCAAGTGTAGAAGATTATCACTGCTGCAGTGAGTTCAATCCTCACTGGGTGCCCTACATTGTGGAATTATGCCAGATAAGGCTGAGATTAATGAATACTTATATTTCAATCTTTTCTCTTTAATGCTTCACAAAAAAAAGAAGAAAAACTTCAGGAAAAATGTTCATTCTGCAAATAAAATTTGATAAAACGGTTGTACTTCTGGTTGCTTATCATGAATATTCTTAGTACTTACATCCTTAAAATAAAGTTTTATATGACAACCGAGACACTGATTGATACTTAACAAATAAAGATATCATTTTAAAAATACTATAAACCGTAAGTATTCTCCCTCATCGCTTCATCTCGTTGCTGGTGCGTCTTCGACATAAAACTATATTATAAAAGAATATAAATGCAATCTATGTAATCTTTTGCATTGCAACTGAATCACTTTAAAAAGACATTGTATTTATATCAATGAAAAAACAAACAAACAAGAAGGACACAATATACAAGCAAACTTGACTGGCTCTAAGCCCATCGGATCAATTGCTCCCAATTGGGTTTCACCCCTAACAGACCTTGTGCTTCGGTAATCTACTCTAGATCTATGAAATATACTCAACTACACATTCCAACAGCAATGATTTGAATTTTCTTTCGAATTCTTGAAGAGTCAATAGTGCTTGTTTATATTTTGAATCTTTTATTTTTTTTTACTGTAACTAGTTATAGTACAGTGAGAACATTAACCTTTATGAAAATTTTAAGCGCATGCTCTGATTGCTCTCCCTTCTAACATAGTCTATAATAAACTTTATTCATATCTAAAAAAAATTGATAGACCTTGACTGTAAACTGGGGCTCCCGTTAAAGTTTTTCCAAGCTACTCCTAAGGCTGGCCCTGCGAATGATGGTACGTCCACCTTTACATGCACAGGTAGGCACATAATTGCATATGTACTACACATTCCTCCCTATCAACACATGTAACATACATTAACACACAGAATTTAAAAAAAAAACTTTTCAAGTTTCTCCCGAGAAAGAACGTAGAAGTGAAACCAAATAATACTTTTTTGAGATTAGGTCCTAAAATTGCGGAGTTTTGGAACAGAGAATAATAAATCTAAAGATTAATTAAAGCTTTTAAATTACACTAGACGTACACCAAATAGATATATCTGCGGAGAACTGAACTAAAATCATCGAAATTGAGGAAATTATTCAAATCTTCTGATATCATAACCTCCAATGAATCAAGCTAATCCTAATCATTTTTGAGGTCTCAGGATGCTCAAAGGTTTTTGCCATATGAATTAATGGCAATCGTTTCTTCGCTTTACACGATTTCAGCTTACAAAAGGCTCTTCTAGAAACGGTCAACTTTTGGATAGCGGGGGAAACTTGTATATCCGTGATTTTTAGATTACCTAATATTGTAATATTTTCTTCCACCGTGGTCAACTCCATTGACTGAATCCTTTGGAACTCCTGTTCGAATGTCACTTGTCGCCTTGTCGTCAAAACTTCAGATAGAAACGAATCAAAGATGTATTTATAAGATGCAATTTATCGACATGATGTGTCAACATTAGAAAGCATGGACTCGGGATTTGAACATTAAATGTCAGCTCCAAAGGGAAATTCAGGGCCAATCCTTGAGTTTCTGGTGCCCCTGGTAAGCTGAACTCCGGCGTACTTTAGTGTAGCGTCATTTCAATTATCTATCATTGGTCATGAGAATTTCCTTTGCCAAATATCTCATTTAGTTTCACCACAAAGGAAAGTATTTAACAGACAGATATTCCTGAGAAAATATGACTTTACATCAGGTAATTTTCTTATTTCAACTGTTTCTATTCTATCAAGTTAATTCATTTTCCGATTTTTCCATTTGTATTTGGAGAGTCATACCGTCTGAGGCACGTGACAATCGTCTGTGGCACTTGGCTCCCAAGGATACGGCCTATGTTGACGGTACTCAGGAAAGAGCCTTGGTAAATCTGCTACCTTTTTAGCCTTTTAGGCACGCTCATTGATTCATAAATAGGTAAAAAGATTGCAAGTAAAATAGATAAAGGAATAAAATCGAAACAAGAAAAGTTGGCTCTCAAACTAAGAGCCACGGAACGTGTACAGGAGAATATCATCCTCAAAATCCGAAGGAGTAATCAGAAGGCAAGCTCAGTATTAAAGAGAAAAACAGGAGTCAAAGATATCATGGAATCCATTAGAAAAGTCAAATAGCAATTAGCAGACCACGTTGAAAGAAAGGCAAACAACCGCTGGACATATTGACTCACAGTGTGGATCCCCAGAGATCAAATGCGAAACCGTGGTCGGCAAAAATAAGATGGCATGACGATTCAGACAAGTTCAGAAAATATTGGCGCTGCGATGTCCACGATCAACAGGTCTGGCGAATCTTGGAGAAGATCCATGTCGAATGACGGACGTGAAAGATTGAGCGGAAAATGTTGGCCGGTGATGGGGTATGAGTACTCAAGTAATAATAAACAATGTTGGTGGACAACGTTGAAGAAAAATAGATAGAATCGAATTGAAGAAGCGAAAGAAATCATCCCCAGTTGTGTTTAGGGAAGTGTGTATTTATGTTTTGTCTCCATTTAAATAATAAAAGTGTTAATAACGTTTTTCTCTTCTCTTTCACTCTCTCCCTCCCCCTCTCTCTCTCTTCTTTACTCTATATCTGCTTGTTTTCTCTCCTTTTCTCCCTCTGTCCTTATATCAATTTTGATCTCTACTTTCTTTCTCTCTCTCTCTTTTAGCCTTTTCTTTCTCTCTTTACTCTTTCTCTCTCCAATTTTCTCTCCATATCTCTTTCCTTTATTTCCCTTTTTTCTCTTTCTCTCTCCTTTTCCCTCCTTCTTTTCTCACCTTTTTCTCCCTCTTTCGTCATTTTTCCTCTCTCTTTTCTCTCTATTTCCCGTCTCTTTCTCTGTCCTTTTTCTATCTCTCTCCTTCTCTCTCTCTCTCATTTTCCTTTTTTTTCTCTCACTGGTTTTCTATCAATCGTTTTCCTCTCTTCCTCCCCCCTCTCTCTTTCACAGCATCGTCTTTTCGGCATTTTTGTCAAGAGTTTCGAAAATTCTGCTTTTTCAAAATGTTTTCGTTGGCTTCTGCATCATCAGTGAAGTGGACACACATTTCCCTTGAAAGAAGAAGAACCTTTCAAGTGGAATCGTTGTTATAACTACCCCCGGGGTTATGACTGCTCACGAATAAAAATAAACGACGGGAGTTAAGTTTCGAAACTTTAAAAAAGTCAGACCGGTAGTCTAACAAAGGCATCATTGTTTGTTTTTTTTTGGAGGGGGGGGTATTTTGCTGTCATTCATTCAAGTCGGGGATTTTACAAGAGCACAAAAGCAATTGCAACTGCTAACAGAAAATCCACTAATATAATGAACTGTGTCTTTTTTAAAATCCCTGTTCGTAACAACGGATTCTTCCATTTAATGGTAACAATTTTGCTGCTAAAACTATCCTCTCCTTACCATTCAAAAGAACGAATCCTTCCAATGAAATGAATTCAGAAACTTCGTTTCTCAAAGAAAATAATCTCATAAAAATTCAAATCCGTTCGTTAATTCTTTCACAGGAATTATGTAGTGTATCAATATCTTGACTTTTTTGTTTTGGAATAAAGTCAGCTGTATTTATTTCTGAGTGGCTTGTAAAACTGTCCTTTACTAAATTTAGTATGCTCAGACAAGTACAACATCATACCAACAGAGAAAAAGTGAGGGTAAAAAAATCTTCCATGTTGGTAGGGCTGTGCAAGAAAATCAGCATTCGAAATCATGATCCTTATATTTGGGCTTGAAGATAAGCCTCAGACATTGGTGGGAAATATGTAATCCTTTAAGCCATGAGACAGAGAGAACTTCGTCATTTATACCGTAATGTCGACTTTGATCTACAAGAGAAACGACACAGGATAAGCTTTCACAGTTGTCGTCCTCTTGGCTCTAAGTGCATGAGATTTTTTTCATTATGCTGGAAGATTTTCGCTTCGAAGAGAGACACTTGTAATGTTACTTATGATTATTCATTTAGGTACAAACAAACATTGACGATTGGAGAAAAAATGAAATAATAATCCCGTAATTTAGTGTTGACTGAAATTAAACCTGGGTATGAGAACAATATTCTGGGTTACCTGTCACTACCCACCGACTTTGACGCCACTCTACCAATACATTGCTTAACTTTTGTCATTTTCTGCACAAAAAAAAATCAGGCTGAAGGGAAAATATTGATGATTTGAAAATTGAATTCTGCAATTTTTAAACATAAGTTCGTTTTTTTTTTCAAGTTTTAGCACTCATTCTGCATTGCAGATCAGAGAAAAAGGGATTTTCAATGGTCAGTAATGATCCAGCCTCATGCAGCCACAACTAACAGAATAAGGATATTTTATGTATAATTCTTAAATGGTTGTTTCATTCACTAATAGAAAGAAACTCTAATGTAGAATTGGGTCTGCTTCTATACTTGTAAAATCCGAAGCACCACCATCGACCATACATTGTACCAGCAATATTTCAAAACTCACCTTTGGTTTGAAAATACTATATATCTGACTATCGATTCAGAGAAAAACGCAATCAACTTTAAACATTATTTCCAATCACCTGCAACACTTGATTTTCTGAAAAATTTTGGAATTCTATTGCCAGTTAATCTTCTGGCTGTTTTTTCGAGAGAGGCTAATTGAAAACTTAAGAGGTTCCTCATAGTTCACGTAGTCTTTTGATGCTGGTTGTTGTTTTTCCTTCCGGTTGACATCCAACGTGGTAGGCGACCAATTCTTTGGCTCAACGGTATTCAAACATTGATGTGGCCAGCCCAGTGAGGCTAAAAGATATTTGCTCCTGTTTCTGTCTTTTTTTTTGGTGCAAATTCACCAATTCTTTATGCCCCTTGCTTATTAGTTTGTGCCCTAATGTTGACAAACTCGAATAACCCCTTTAAACATTTTTGCTACGCCTTTTATTCTGGATTCTTCCAGCTGACTTGATGAACCTGTTGCCAGAACATAAACTGAAATTCCAGAGCAAAAATTTGGCATTTTCAAGAAAAACATTCAACCAAATACAACTAGAAGCGAAATTTGCTATGCTCAATCAATGAATGAGATTATTGCACACATTGATATGTTCATGGGTCACAATAAGATGTTTCGAGAGTCAAATTTGTGGAGAAAGCTTTAAATTGATACTCGTATGAGAGTAATTTAGTTCAAGTATTTAGCTTGCTTCACGACAGTAGAAGTTGCGCATTTCTAACGTAGTGATCCCCGTTATAAGCCAGCTGAGCCTCATATGGAGAGACCACAAGACAGCACAGTACATCCGGGAAAAGACAAGAGTCAGAGACATCATAGAATCCATTAAAAATCTCAAATGGTAGTGGGCTGGCCTTGTTGCAAGAATGGCGGACAACCTATGGACATCGTGATTCACGACATGGATCCCCCAAGATCACATGCAGGACCGAGGCCGACAGAATATTAGATGGAAGGACGAGCTAGACAAATTCAGAAAGTTGCGACATTGGAATTGGCCTAACATGTCCCCCTCCTCTATCCTGAATCTCATTATATATATATATATATATATATATATATATATATATATATATATATATATATATATATGAATTAGATAAGATTAAAAAAATTAATTTTTTAAACTGGATAACGAATCTCCATGGAATCCTCATAAAAAGAAGAAAGTGAAAAATCACTCTAAGATGGTAAGCTTTCGGTAGAGCCAGCTCAACCCTCAAGAAAAAGAAAATATCATTAGTTCATGAAAAGAAGGTCCTACAACCGAAACATCATACCGATAGGCACCTATGGAGCTGAAAATGGAACCTAACCAAGAGATTGAACTGCAAACTGAAAAACCACACAACGTACACACGAGAGAATCATACTCAGCATCAGTTCTGAATAGGTGTAATTTGATTGATTCCTCCTCGTGATTCCTCCTCCTTTATTGACTTTAAGAATCGGCCTAACATGTCTCCATCCTCTATCCTGAATCTCACTCTATAAATATATCTTTAAATCTATCTATATATCTATCTTGGACGGTGCTAAAAGATTATCGGGTGCAACATACATCAGATGGAGGCCAAAACACAGCAGAAATGCTGTAATAAAAACAACGAAGATGGGGATACCTGTCTAGATAGTCTTTAGAATATATTTACCAACTACTTTTAAATATCTTCCAAAAAAAAAAAAAATTTATGACTTGAAAAAAAAAAAAAATTATCCGTGAAGCATTAAATTGCATTTCCCTTGAAAAAACTAGGAATTTCAAAATCTATTGATTGGGTTCAAAAGTTTCCAGCGAAAAAACCCGTTTTCCACTGCGTACTCAGTCTCTAGTATTCAGGAGCTCTGAGAGGTTTTGCACACACAATTGACAAACGAAACATGTTGAACTGAATAAAAAAAAAATCCCATTTGTAACATCTACTTTGGCTTTTCAAAATGTCTCTTCCATTTAAAACACTCCTAATTGTAAGAAAAAGTCAACTGAATTGACGACGGAAAAAAGACGTTTCCGCTGAAAAAGAATTAATATACAAGAAACGACCCTGACAATAATTATAATATTACTAGTGCCGGTCGTATAGCTTGCTATCAATGTCTTTTCCTGTATAAACAAGAATTTGAAAGTTAGCTAGTCGCCCTCCCGTGGTAGTGAGTGAGGTTGACTTACTATGTGACCTATGCTGATATTCTATAGTCTTAAAAGCACAAACTGCCTGTCACTACCGAGCCTTCATTAGCCACGGCCTTGTTATGATAAGAGGTTTGCTCGGTAGTAATTTAGCATGCATAGCTCTCAACCACGTAATACGAAAAACAGACATATCTCTTTAAATTCTCGGATCAAAATGGTGGCTTGGTAAAAGTACTCACCAGCAGAGATTTTTTTTCCCACAAAGCAAATAATAAAAGGCGTTTCGGGTGACAAAATCTGTCGTGAAAAATAAAGCAAATACATCTTTAGAAAAAAAAAGTTTTAGAAATTTTCACGGTCTTCTTTATGCTTATACTCTCCCCTCCCCCAACAATCTCCATGTATGCATGACCATAGTGAAACACTCTCACGATTACATGAAAACACGTATACACACAAACATATTCGTGTACCAAGATCTCATGACCCGTAGATCCTAACTTGGATACTGGATTTGAAATAAAATAGTAGAAAAGATAATTCGTCTTCAAGTAAAATTATTTCTGACATTGCTGGTTAAGGTCAGAGACAGGAAACTACGATAACAGTCAATGTGTTACAAACATAAATTTGCCTTTATTTATAGAATAATGCAGCATTCAAGTGGAATTTCTTTTGGGAGATTGATTTAGTATATTCGCTTACTTTCATCAGCAAGGTTTAGGGGCCTGAGCAGAAAACTCAGCATCAAAAAGCTTTAAATAATATAAATCCTCATTCTTAACTCACCATAACTGTCAATAATAGAATAACTGAAGCGTAAAATTTTGAAGTCACGAAAAAAATGCAGTAGAAGAATAAATATGATCATGATAAATTCTATTTATGACATCACTAGCAATTTCTGCAAGAGAACATTTGAAATAGAGTAAAATCATGTAGAAATATCCATATTCTAAATTATCAAGTTGTTATCAAGGACCCCGTCAAAATAAGGCCCCGAAAAGGTCAAAAAAATTATTTTCCAAAAATCAAATAAACCATCTTTAGAAGCTGTTATAGGGAGTATTGGTGCCAATTTATAAGTCTGTAGACTAAACGGTATGGCCAAGAGCACTGGAACACACAAACAAACACACAAATAAAAGCACGGTTGCTCAATTTCAGGCTAGTTTATTTTTCATCTCATTTTTGTTTCTATTTATGGGGAAAAAACTGACACATTGTAAGCAGCATGAATCATGAAATGAAGGAAGTAATCTCAGAGAAGATTTGAATTCACATTCCGTATCTTTTGGAGCGCGTCTGACATGGATGACGCCTAACCTTATTGGATGCCCTATGCTTGTGCCTTTGTGCCAAAGCAAACTGAGTATAGCAAATAACAAGAAAGAACATTTTGGCAAAGAGAACCATCAGCCCGTGCCAGCAGACACGCAAGTGCGATAAACTTAATTGTTAGCTTGTCCTATACAGTGTCTGTCAATTTGAATGCAAACTACACACACACACACACACACACATATATATATATATATATATACAAACGCACACACACACACACACACATATATATATATATATATATATACAAACACACACACACACATACACACGCACACGCACACACACACACACACACACACACACATATATATATACACATACTGTATACGTACATAGACGTTGACACGCACAAATATACAAAATGAATATATATATATATATATATATATATATATATATATATATATATATATATATATATATATATATACATATATATAAATATCTATATATATATACTCACACATACCTACATGTACAAAATGAATGGAGAATCCGAAAATAAAAGGAAAAATACAAACAAAAAAATAATGAAAAAAAAAGCCCAAATACACAAATAAATAAAAAAATGAAAAAAAGGAAAATAGTCCAGAGGAATTGAAAAGAAAGAAATAAAGAGCGAGACTTGTGAAATAATTGTCGATTTTATTCGAGGTGGGGGCAGCCACAACAACAAACTGATCGCGTAGATTCGCAGATGTGTTTATTCACCAATTACATCGTTATGTCTATTGTCAAAACTATTATGGCCAAGTGAGGCCGATAATGATATATTTGTATACGTTTGATATCTACGCTTGGTTATGTCTGATTGTATAGACATTTTACAAAAAAATACAAAACAAAACAAAACAAAAAAAAAACCGGGTAAAAAGAGGGGAGGAGAAAAAAAAGAAAAGTGGTGTACGAACGCCCCTCTTTTCTTGATACTTTTCTTTGTAAAGGTGTCAGTGTATTCACTGCACGTGTGCGTGTGTGGTTCTGCCAGCTTCTGTGTAAGCACAGCGGCGTGGATTTGTGTAAGGGGCTTTGTAGAGGTACGTGCGAGGCATTCAGAGACGGTTCTCTCCAATGTGCTGATGGTGGGATTTTGGAGGCATCGTGATCTGCTCTAAAGAATTAATGCGTAAGATTGGAAAGATTCATGGATCAAATAAGTAACCTAAGCTAAGAAATTGGTTCAGGTCAAAAGAAAAGAATTTCAGATTACACCGTATCGAAATTTTATTTAATTTAATCAAAACTAGGATGAAAATTAGAATTCAGATCCCTTTAACTACATAAGAAAGACAAGACTGGCTTTTGCAGGGTAGAACTCTCCTACTCCTATTCCAACTGAAGATGATTACTGCAATTTCTGTATTGTATATACGAAAAAAAGATTTTTTAGATGAATATATTTATTTATTACAATGAAATGAATGTGTGTATGTATGATAAATTTTCGTTAATATCTGAGAGTTTTCAATTTTGCTCAATCAGTAAAACAACTCCTGGCAATAAGTTGGTGGTGAGTTCAAATCACGGTAGTGAAATATGGATTTTATATATTTTACACCCCTTAATTTTGGTGAGAAATGCGCTTGTTTTTTCTTTTGATACAGTATTAAGACGAAGTCAGCTCCAGACTTTGTATTGGAGTTCGGCAATATAGAGAAGGAATAATACCACAAAATTTGAAAAAAAAAAAATTACTTAATTCCATATTTGATCCAGATTCATAAATAAGGAACTACATAAAAATAAATGTCTCCTCTCCGATATCATATGTCCCAATAGCTGTACTAGAGCAGTGTTGCGCAAGAGTCACGAAGGGATTTAAAAGAAAGTCATAACTTTTACTATTCATCATAGAAAAGTAAACAACTGGGCAATGAACAAAAATAATAGAATTCCACTTTGAATACCATTAACATTAACCCAAGGAGCATATTCTCGTTATTTGAATGTGAAGACAACTGCATCTGAGATCATGATTCGTAGTTTGTTTGCGTCTTTTCGATTATTGGGGTCCGTTATATGAGTGTTCACATACGAACAGGGATACCAAGTTCAGTCCGAAATGCTGCATATCGTATACGAGTGGAGAGGAGCAGATGAAGAAATGTTATGCAGAATATTGCTGAAAAAGCAAGTATTTGTGAAGTTGGAAATGGTGGACATTTGGAAGAAACAATTTTTCCGTACATAGATTAAATTCACCTTACTTATTTCATTTGTTAAAAACATGTCTCTGGAAACCTATGTGAGACATGAATAAATAGCCATATGTGTGTTTGCATATATGTGGTTCGTATTCACAGATGATTATACATAAAGTCTATGTACATTGTGAGAACATAATCGACAAACATGTATTCACGTGTACACTCTGTTGAGTACGTATAATAATACTGAAAGTTTTGGATGTATACAAGGGATACATTGTGCATGTTGGCGAGTTAGCACTTATGTATCTATGCATGCATACATATATACATATATATGCATGTATCTATGTATGCATATATGGTAGTATGTGCTCATATATCAATATTTTTCATACATTTATGCAGGCAAGTTTGTGTATATATATATATATATATATATATATATATATATATATATATGAAACTAGCGATGTATGTAAATATACGCAAAGATGTGTGAATCAATGAGGCCACAGCCTGACAAATGTTACTAGCAGAATCTTCATTGTATAATGTTCGATCTATGTGATTGATATTCACCCCTAAATCTGATGTTCCGTGAAAAGGAGAGAAATTACGTTGAAAAATCAATATTTGTTGGGTGAAATGAAATTGTCTTTTCGTCATTTCACTTCAGACCTTTGCCTACATATATCCTCATAAATGCTTGTTTGTTTTCAAACATAGCTATTGCCTACAACATTATCTATCTAAATGTTTCTGAAATGCGTAAATTCGTATGAAAAAAAACGTACGTGCACACACACACACACATACGCAAGCTAGGTCTGTCTCACATATATTCTTCCATTTTAGATATCACAAGTACCAGCTGGATGACCTCGACGTAACTTGGATATTAATCAAAAGGGAACTTACTGCGCATGTGTGAGCAAAAACACTCCCGTAGGATAACCCAGTCGACTGTGAAATGCCACTGTGAGCTTATTTACTATGTGACCGTTGCATTCACAATGACCAGGCGAGTAGATCAGCCTGTCCATTCTTCGCATCTCGTACATTGCTGTTTTACGAAACATTGCACCATTTATGTCTGTAACAGCAACCCATACGATCTTGATTTGCCCCCCTGTGATTTATGACTTTTCCCATAGCTAAAATCGTCTTTAAAAGGGACGAGATTTCAAACAGATGACAAAATAAATGAGAATATGATGAGGCACCTGAGAGTGAGACCAGAAGAGAATTTCGCTGGTATATATATATATATATATATATATATATATATATATATATATATAATTGGAAAAATTAACCGTTAAATCTAGGAAGTGTTTATTTCCAAGGACGAACTATTGTACAGAATTTTGGTAATGATAATTTTCCCTTAATCATCAGTGAGAGTGATCGATAAATAAATATAATAAAATCTGAGTTTTAAGATTTTGTCAGAGGAAATACATATATATATATATATATATATATATATATATATATATATATATATATATATATATATGTGTGTGTGTGTGTGTGTGTGTGCGTGTGTGTGTGATAGCCGTACCGTCGGAACCACTCCCACAAAGGGGTTGGCAGATCCTACCTAGCTCGGGTATCTACCAGGAGAAGGAAACTCCTGTCAAAACTACGATCTAGGGACCTTGCTGCTATCCACGTCATCTCCGTCAACTATAGCCTGCATACCCTTGGTTTAAATTGCCCACATCGCACTTCACCTCAAAACTCAATCGCACAGGCCTTCGGGCTATTCACGCAGTGATCCTCGCCGACTTGTGATCAGACATGACGTGGAAACCCCCTTCAGATCTTCAGTCGTGGAGCCAATCCATTATATACATATATACACTCTTAAGCGTGTGGACGAGTTTCCTAGGGTCGGCACGAAAGCAACATACTATCTCTGCGTAAATAAATACCGTATTATACATCAAGGATATCAATATATAAAGGTGAGATACAGAAACGGTCATCAGCACGGTAAACGGAACCGTTGAATCAAGTTGGAATTCCGGCAGAAGTTGTTTCCGTTCACTTTGTGCTAATGCTCTTTCGAGAAGCAGGAACCAATTTATTCCCATGTTCAACTCAATCACAATATATCAAAGGGAAAAAAAGACAAAAGGCCTCGTCATTGGAATACTACGATATTTTCTTTTTAGATATAAAGAAAGTAAATACTCAATTAGAGCAAACTACTCCCCTGGAACTATCACAGCTTCCCAAGCTGTATGAAAAGGCTGTTAACTCTATTGCCAACATTGACAGTGATTTACTACTTACTTACGTGTACATATGTTTACCCATAGTTACAAGAAGCTCTACATTGTAGCGTATATGCATATTTTATGTATATCCCAGAAGACAGTGAGAGTCAGGGAGGAGCAGGTTGGTTGAGGGGTAGCAAGTTTTTGGAAAGAAACATATGCATTCTAGCGACCTCTGCCCTTGCTTGCCTCAGTTGTGTGGTGTGTACAATGAAGTCACCTTGCCGCGTGTAATTCACTCCGAAAACCAATGCAAACAAAGAATCGGAACGCAGTACCTCCTCTCACTACCACCCATACAGATCATGCCTCCCTCCACACTTAAATCCTTTCCGCCTACTCCCCTTCAATCTTTGAAAAAAAATGGAGTGATTACTTTCTAATACAGTGGCAACAATGGCTTCCTCGGGTGCCCATTGTTACCTCCCTTGTTGCAGTTGTTATCATAGAGCGTTTTTCTCTTCATTCTTTTCTCTTTTTTTGCTTCTCACAGCTTTATTTATTCCGTTCCACCCGGCCCCTCCTCCTCAAAGCCACCCCACTTAGCTATTTTTATTGTTTGTTGTTGTTACTGACATTTCATTATGTCCTTCAACAAAGGGGGGTATATATATAGACCCTGGGTAGTTGGTTGCTTCCCTCTTTTCGAGGCTTTAGTTATACAAACTTTTTTTTTCTTTAAGCTAAAGTAACTAACATAACATTACGGGAAGGCGAAATGCATTTTAAGGCATCGTAGGGAAATCTGCGTTCTCCTATGAATCATGTTCTATTACGTATCATGTTACATGCCTTTATACAGAGCAGCAAATAACACTCAAGTGCAAATATTTAAATACATTTAAGCATATTTTTACACAAAGAGGTTGGAATGCGTTTTACTAGATTATATAGAGTATGCAATATTATATATATATATATATATATATATATATATATATATATATATATGTATATATATATATTATTGTGTCATCTACAGACAGCTGTTTCGTTGTATTACAACTCTTCAGTGTGGCTATAGACTATCTGTTATCCCATCCAGTACCACGAAGCAGGATTGAAACCTTCGCTTCAGACCCAAAGGCCCATATCCAACCGCTGCACTAGGGAACTGGACGGTCTGTAAGGCTGAATTTAAGCGATATATTTATTTAGCTTAAATTCCCCATCCACCAGAATACTCTATTCCTATGGAAGAGCATTGTGTGTGTGTGTGTATAATTAATAATTGTGTCATCCACAACCCAGCTGGTTCGTTGTATTACAACTCTTCAGTGTGGCATAGATTTTCCAATATCCCATCCATGTATGTGTGTGTGTGTGTGTGTGTGTTTGTGTATTAACCGTTTCCATGTTTAGAAGGGACTGTACTTATGGAGGAGTAGCCTGTCATGTAAAATAATTTTGAATAAAATACTTGTACGTAACCATTGTTAATAATTAGTAAGAGCAGCAGGCAACGATCCAAAATTAGAAATGCATTTTAAAGAAAGAAAGTCAAGGAAGATAATTTATAGAAACTATAAAGAGAACAGTGTTGATATTGGGATTTTTCAGACTGAGCGCTAGAATCGGCAAAGGATCCTAACGTGTACGTTTAATATTCGATAGGAGGCTAGAGACGTGTTACAGCGGTGTCTCTTGGAGAGACAAAGTATCCTTGTGTTTCCGTTTAATGGCCAATATGAAAGTAGCGTTTTAGAGATACTTTACAGCAGTGACACTAGGAGAGACAGAGCATCCTCGTGTTTTCGTTTAATGGCCGACACGAAGAGAGCGTCATAGTGTTATATCTATCTTTATTAAATTTGTTGAGAACCGCTTATCCATTAATCACGTATAACGAACATTATACAGGGATAATTTCAGATCAAAAATATTTTGTTATTCTACCACCATCACATATGCATTTATTGTCCTATATGCAGTTATTTGAGGTCACCAGTGGTCATCAAAGGTCATTCCTGGTCATTTGTAAGTGATTTTTTTTTTAGTTTTAGGTCACAATCTTGCACCGACGATGCTGAAATTGAGCATTTTTTCAAATCGGAGGTAATAGGTTAGGCGAGGTTGACCTTAGAGGTCACTCAAAGTTATCTGAGGTCATTTTTGGTCATTTCTATCAAATTTCACAAGTTTTGGGCAATAATTTCGCACCTGTATTACTGAAATTTGGCTTGGGGAAAATTTTCAATTGGCTAAGGTTATGGACAATGCGATATTGAACTCAGAAGTCATTCGGAGTCATTCTCGATCATTTATAGGCACTATTTCGTACCTGTAGAATTAAAGTTTGGCATAGAGTTATTCACAAAGTATTAGAAATGTATGTATTCTCAGGGTATTTCTAGCGAATTTTCATTGTTGGCTGCAATATTGTACCTACGATGTAGGAATTTTACATTGGGGTACATCTTTGCACGTTGAAAGTTAAAAGAAATATGCAGTTTATGCTGGAGGGCAATAGGGTTACCTGAGGTAATTTCTCAAAATTGTAGCATGGCACAAGGACAAGATCACTGGTCTTTCGCTGGCTTCTCAATGCTTTTTCCCATGGACAGCTCTAAATTGGTTGTTCGAAGATTGGATTCCCAATCACCCTTTCCATTCTGATAATGGGAGAAGCACTTATGTCGTGTATTCAGAAGTCCAGTCAAACGAAGCAACGATATCATTTGTTTTTTTTTGTGCATCTGAATGTTTCTTCTGTTACAGCCAATTGCGTAAAAAATCCATTCTTTTTCATTTACTGTGTTGCGAAAGAAGAAACACACTAAATGATATCGTTCCTGTTTGGTTATATTTTGAGTTATTCTACCCTCAAGCAACGCCGGGTATCCCTGCTAGATAGCTAGTATTTGAGGCTTTTGTTTGAATGTTTATTCCTTCTCCAGAATCTTTTGGGGGCCAAATTATCTGTACATTTAAGCAGCACCACAAGTATATTTCTCAGTATCTTATTGTCGAAGTATTTTTCTTTTCTCCAATAACTCTTTGTTCTCTTTGCCATTCTGATCAAACTAACCTTGATAATTCTTTCTATATATGTATATATATATATTAAGAAAAGAAATGTATGATCTAACCGAATGATTATAAATAGGGTTATATCATATTAAATTTCTTGTTTGAAATGATTTCCTGTCATTACATGGTTAATGTATCACTTGGCCTAGACAACAAAAATAGAATAAAGAAATAAAGAAAATGGGGCTGCTGCAGGAAATGATCCTGCAACTGATGAAGTGGCCACTTCGACATAGCGTTTTTCTTACCATTGAGCTTTGCATTCCTGGCAGCTGTTCAGCTCGATAGTTTCAATATAATATATCACTATTTATAATTACACACGCACACGCACACACACACACACACACATATATATATATATATATATAAGGTGCTCCCGGGCAATGTAAATTGCGCACACATGCTGAATGCTCTACTTACTTTTGTTGCTACCTTTTCCAAACAGTCCTCTTTGCGAAATCATTGTATACGTACCTATGATGACCACTTCGAAGGAGATGGCGGAAACTAAGTGTACGATAGATAATTTTTTGAAGCCAAATTTTCTGTGTATTTTGGCAGCACCCTCGTATGTTTCTGAGAATCGATTCATTTTTCCAACGTTTCTGCCCATTGACTTATATTATTCACCGCGTGATTGTCCATATTTTCGCTTGTATCATTTGTTAAGGGAGATAACTATTAAATGCTGATTATAAAGTAATCTCCTCAAAAAGCTTTTCATTTTCTTTTTGCAATTGCGTAAGAAATGTGAGCTCATTCTAGTTAAACAAGAAAAATGTTAGAAACCATCAATAAAAACTGTCAACCTAGGTTTCTCTAGTTTTCAAGTTATTCCAGTAGGCTATGTATGTATATATGTAGGGATCACACGTACAGGTCTCACAAATATTTTGAACATTTACTCCTTATGTTTTGTTAACCCCTCCCTCATATAAGTAGGTTTTCAGTGAGGGGTTCGATTTACAATGTGTATTCATGCTGAATTGGTCCCAAGTTGGTGTCCGGCTGCGTTCATGCTTGTTGAAAGTCTAAATAACTGCTATATGATCTAAATCTTAGTTATTAGATCTAGTTATTTGAACTTTCGGCTCGGCAGCAGACTATTTAGCTCAATGATGAGAGCGACGCCACGCCAAAGCGGCTTCCAATCGGTCACATGTTCGATTCCTGTTGCAGCCTATTTCTTTAATTGTTTATTCTGTTTACGCTGTCCAGGCCAAATGACACTTTCTCTGAGAGGGAAATCGTTTCGAATAATACAACGCATTTCTAATTATCCTGTCAGATTATATATCCATTTCTTAATCACTTGTCAATGCAATTGATTCAGTAGTAATTATTAATCAAATAGATTGAACATTATACATCTAATTTTGCAATTTGTTGTCTCCCAAAAAAACAAAATTTCACGCTGCTCTTCAAAATGCTTTATTTTCCAACTTAGAGAAAAAAAAAGTCAAGCGTATTATACACACGTAAACTCAGGTACGTGTAGCTCAATAACTAACAAAAGTTGCTTGATACAGTTTCATTACAGTCATGAACACTCTCGAACGTCTCATTCGTACCCTGTTTTGAAATTTCTGTTCCATTCTGGACAGACCTCGTACATATATTTATATATATATATATGCTTGTGTGTGTGTGCGTGTGTGTGTGTGTATGCACGTGCGTGCGTGCGTGTGTATATAACGATATGAAAGTCAACGTCTAGGATTATATAGTTTTAAAGCAGTTTGTTGAATATATATATATGTATATATATATATATATGTGTGTGTGTGTGTGTGTGTGTGTGTGTGTATCTTCATGTATAGGAGAGTATATACATAGACTGTTGCATATGTGAATATCTCTATAGATATACATATAAATATACGTAAGTTAATCGAGATAATTACTTGAGCATTAATATTTACACAGAAGAGCACGCGTACAATATGCTCCTTGTGTGCATTCGTTTTAAGTACATAAGTAAATGTGTGAAGTTTCACTACTCTAGATAAATACAAATTATGTATGCGACTATGCCTTTGTTGCCATAGTGTGTCGACGTGTACAATGGCCTGCATTCACGTGTGCGTATGTGTGTGTGTTTCATCATCCGTATTCTATTGCTTAGTCAGCGTGTGGTCCTATTTGATCTTAAATTTTAAGCCCCGTCAACCAATAAAATGAACGTAGAATCATATTGGCCACGCCTCTTGCTAAACCACACATATGATTGTCGCCCGGGCTCGAAAAAAAAATGATAATAATGATACCTATGCCTATAATCATAGCTATTAGTTCCTGTTGGTTCACTTGAAGAAAAAAGGATGAAAAAATAAAATACGTACGAATGAAAAACCTATGAGACCTTCTACAAACGATACATCAGCTTTATAGCACATTCGCACATCCCCCATCTCTCCTTTTCTTGCTCTCTCTCATTTTCTCTCTTTTCGGCTTGTTTACTCACTTTCTCTCTTTTGGTTTCTTCTGTTTTTATCTCCTGTACACAAATGCGGTTTTTGAAAAAAAAACTAACTGTTCTTCGTTTCTGGTTGATTGCTCTAGGCAGAAATACGCTGTTAAGTAGGCACCCGAGCATTTTGTAAAGATGGGCTTGCCACTCGAGTTGTTAAAGATAATATTTACAAAGCATTTTCAGAACGATACCATTCTATTATCTAGCAAAGCTTAATAAAAGAGGAAAGTATCTCAATGTTGGGAAAAAAAGGTAACAGTTTCAAGGGATTAGGCCGACGTGAAAACATCACAGCACACAAAAAATGTAAACAGCGGCATTTTATTTCAATAAAAAAAAAAGAAATGGTAGGTCGACGGTTGAAAAGGTTTAGATAAATTAAAGGACAACAATTGAAGATGGTCCATTAGGGAAACACAATTATTAGACCAGACTTCAAAAGAAACAACATGAGAATTTCGTTGATGGTCGATTTCAATAATATAATTCATGTATCGGAATTGGTGATTACTGCTCACAGGGAGGCGATACGAGCACGTGTACGTATGTGAGGGTGCTCGTGTGCAAAGCAGAGATTGAGTCCGGGGTGTAGATTTGAATGTGAGCATGTGTGATTATGTGTACTTGTATATTACTGTTAACCGAATGGTTTTGATTTGTGTGCATATTTTGTGTCTTATGTCTCTGCGTGTATGTGCGTGTTTATGTATGCGTTTGCGTGCGTGTGTGGGTATGCGTGTATAATTTGATACACCTGGTTGATGTTTATCATTTAATTGATGTGTTCGTTTACACCTGCAAGTTTGTGTGTGTGCATTTTTTTACGTCTTATTTGAGAGGAGACAAGAAACGAGAGGGAAAGAATGTGTATGTGTGTGTGTGTGTGTGTGTGTGTGTGTGTGAATGATTAACTGTGTGTGTGTGAGAGAGGGAGCAATAAAAGAGAAAGGAGAAATATGTTGAAAGAAAGAACGAGATAGGGAGGAAGAAGAAGGGAGAGAGAGGGGAAGGAAAGGAAAGGAGAAGGGACAGAGCAGGAAGAGAAGAAAGAAAAAGGAAAGAGAGGGAGAGAGAGAGAATAGAGAGAAAATAGAGAGAGAAAAAGAGTTTGGAGAGAAAAACAGGAGTTAAAGAGAGAGAAAGAAAGGAGAGTGATCTCGAGATTGAAGGAGATAGGGTGCAGAATAGTGGATCCAGAGAGGATTAAGTAGGAGAGAGGGGAGGAAAAGGAAAGAACAAGAGAGAGAGAGAGAGAGAGAGAGAGAGAGAGAGAGAGAGAGAGAGAGAGAGAGAGAGGGGGGAGAAGAAAGGAAAGGAAGGAGGGGAAAGAGGAAAAAAAGAGAGAGAACGAATGAGAGGATGAAAGATAACTGAGAGATAAGGTTAGGGAGAGACAGAGAGAACAAGTGAGTAAAGCAGAGAGGGGAAAGGACAATGATCACGAGAGCGAGAGAAATAGGATGCAAGATAGAGTGGGATAGGGATAGAAAGAGGCAGGAGAGAAGGAAGGAGAGGGAAAGAGAACAAGAAAGAAAAGAGAAAAAAGAGAGAGAAAGAGACAGAACGAAAAAGGGAAAAACGTAGAGAGGGTGAGAAATAAAGAACGAGAGAGTGAGGAAACAAGGAAGAGACAGAGGGGGTAGGCAGGAAAGGCGGGAGGGCAGACAAGGAGGGGGAGAGAGGAAAAATGAGAGAGAAGGTGGGAGAGAGAGAGTTAGTGTTAGAGATTGGAAAAAGATTACGAGAGTGCAAGATAGAGTGGGACAGGAAAAGAAAGAGGCAGGAAAGAAGGAAGAGAAGGGAGAGAGAACAAGAAAGAAAGAGAGAGGGAGAGAGAGAGAGAGAGAAATGGATGGAAAGGTGAGAGAAAGAAGGAGAGGGAGAAGTGCTCGTTTGTATGCAGTTTTGACTCTATTTGTTTATATTGGTAGAAAATATAATCGTGTTAGTATGGGATAAAGGTACCAAGCTAAACTTAATCTGTCGCTAGGCCACAAGAAGATTGTGATGCGTTAATCTTCCAAGGGAGAGATGATCTGCCTGGTATCTTAAACAAAAAATCAACATTTTAAGTAGACTCGTCTCGGGTCTGAGCACCAATTCCTGACGCTAGTGGGAAATGTGCAATTGCATTAGTCACTTTGGCTGACCCGTCTTCGCGTTGGTATAACAGGTAATTTCAACACATACATATGTGTATGTGTATGTACTTGGCGTTGATCTATATGACAGCATGTGCATATGCATATCTGAGAGTAAGAGGAATAGACGGATAGGGCAGACATGGATTATGTGTGTTCGCATATGTATCACACACACGCACACAAAAATACGAACCCCCTCCATATATATATATATATATATATATATATATATATATATATATATATATCATACAATAAAGATCAGAGATGCAATATTATACAAAATAATATATTACAATATCCGATGTATCTATACCATAATTGCACGAAACATTCAACTTTAAACATGAAGTTGATTTAAAGTAGAGCTTAATATACTGGAGTAAGGATCTGCTACCCCACGCCCCCCAAATGTCCCTAAATAGAAATCTAAAATAAACCGAATAATTTGTCTGAAGTAGACCAAACAGGGCTGAGACATGAAAGAGTTTGTGTAGCTTATCCTTTTATATATATATATATATATATATATATATATATATATATATATATATATTTATATATATATATATACACACACATATATATATATATAATTAAGTCATCCACTGACAGCTGTTTCGTTGTATTACAACTCATCAGTGTGGCTATAGACTATCCAATATCCCATCCAACCTAGCTGCGTAGTACGCTGGCCACACAGATATAAACTACAGTGAGTTCAATCTTAACTGGATACCTCATACTTGTGACCTTGTTCAAACTGTGTTATGCTTTCATGCATTCATAGACAGGAATTACAAGATGCCTATGTATGAGGGCGACTGTAATGCACAAATAACACTAGAATCATTCGTTCAGTTTTTATTTAGTGATCCTTTGCATTTTAACCAAATTCCAATTTTAAGAAATATCAGGTCCGATTAGTCACTCAGTAGAAACTGTCACATGATCGACAACTTTTGGCAAGATGTCATGTCGGGGTGATCAATTAAAAAAATAGGGAAAAAGGAGTGATCAATGAATAAGTTACTTCTCTCATCTTTTATAGAATAATTAGAAGTCTGAATTAAAAAACACAAACAAAGCAAGTGTGAACGCCTGACACAAACCGGGGGATCATTTTAGCATAAACTTACATTATATTTTGATCACCATCTAAAAACCTATTTGGGGTATTTTGAAAAAAAAATCACAAGAAGGTTTTTCGAGAGATGATAAGAGATAACGTTCAATTTTTCAGCCCTCTGGCTCCATTAGTGCAGCCTGCACTATGACAACTTTGATTGACTGTTTTAATCAAGTTGGTGCAAAAATAATTGCTGTTTTTCACCATCAACTTAAAAACAGTATATCTAAAAATAAAAGTAATTTATCGAAATAAGAACCTTCAGAATCTACTCATTTTTGCCAACTACAAACAAGTCCATTTAGTCTGGAAGCACAAAATTCTGTGTTCGGAAACCAACGAATTTCCAAAAGCATTTTGATCTTCAATTTGGTCATTTAAGACTTTTGCTTTTATTGAAAGGTCAAGATATTTTTAAAAGTGGTTGTTGGTCGGAGAGAGGTCTAGTGAGTAAGCTAGTCGAGTTTTGTTGCCTAGTTCGTTCAATTTCTGCTGGATCATTCGCACAACATGCAACCTTTTTTACTTTTCCTTCGGGTTCATGCGAGTGGCATGTCAAGCTTTTTTTGCCTCTCCAATTAGATACAAATTTCGAACAATGGAATGGTCAATGTTTAGTTCCTCTGCAACCTCTCAAGTTGTTTTACGGAGGTCAACCTCAATGATGGGCCTCAATTGGATGTCGTCAATCACAGAAGGACGTTTACATCTTCAAAGCCCTTGTCTCTTTAGGAAAGCAATGTTGAGCAGTAAATTTCGTTGATATATATACTCAGTACATGTGGTACAAATCAGGCTAGCAGTGTAATATGATATAATGATATATCAATAATGTAAAGCCACTTCTGAAATGTTATGGATTTATTTCATAGAGTGCTCGATACATGCAAATTTTTACTCATGGAGTTAAGTTGTTTAGGATAGAGCTGGAAATAGATAGCAGAATGCAGATTCGTTACACAAACTAGTTCATGTTTCTGCCCTCTTCGGGTCTCATCAGATTCGCCTGATGAGGCTCGAAGAGGGCAGAAAGATGAGCTAGTTTGTGTTGCGAATCCACATTCTACCATATATATATATATATATATATATATATATATATATATATATATATATATATATATATATATATATAATCATGCATTGCGTTATATTATATAGAAACTCTAATTTGAAATCATCTCCCGTCATTACACGGTTAATGTATTACTTGGCTTAGACACCGTAAACAGAATTAACAATAAAGGGACTGCGACAGGAATTGAATATATGTACACACACACACATACACACACACACACACACACACACACACACACACATATATATATATATATATATATATATATATACATATATATATATATATATCGTTTGTGTGTGCGTATGTATTTGTGCGAGGTAGGTGTGTGTTTGTATGAGGTAGGTGTGCGCAAATGTATGCATGTATATGAGCGAGCACGCATATGTATGTATGCTATTGAATCCCAACCGTTCAATTGAAAGGAACAATAGTGAATCGAGAAGTGTACGTATGCATTTGAAAGCGTGTTTGCCTGGGTACACGTATGCGTGAATGACAGTGTACGTGTGTGTAAATACATGAATATACGTATCCACATGTAGTTTGTGTTGCAGCTGCAACTACCCAGATCAACAAGAAAATGGCCAGGGGTAATGCTTGGGTAAATCCTGTGGGCCATTACCCAGCTATTTAAAAAAATAAACTTCCAATTCCTCCTTTGATAGCGGCTCCGTGCCGGCATTTCACGGCTTCGGTGGGTTTCCCGTAATTACGTTGACAGAGTGTCACCACCCCAGTCGACCATGTTGTGATAAACTAGACCTGCGTTTGCAATAAACAAGTAATGTCAGCTCTGAGTGGTTGGCCCAGCTCCCTAAACAACCCGAGGGGGTCAAACCTGTTCGTCCTTTCTTTTCTTTAATTATTTTCTCATCTTTTTTTTCTTCTTCTCTCCTCTTATCAAAGCCTTTTTATTTGTCCGTCTTTATTTCTTTTTATCCTCCCCCAAAGCAAATTTCAGCTCCTCTCCATCCCTCACACCCACTTTTGCTTACCCTAACCCTGTGTCGTATCGCTACCCCTAGACCCAACTCTTCTCTGATAACACACCGCTATTTCTCTTTACACACCTGTGTTGTACGAAGGAAGCTCAGAATCTCTTTATTTACCGCTAACTCCCGTTGTAACGACACTATTTAATGTCACACGCGTTCTAACGGCATGTTGTTTTTTTTTCTCCAAATCTCACAAGACTATTGTCGGAGATTAGTTTGCAGCAACAATGCATTGAGATTTCGATGCATTATTTAAAAAAAAAAAAAAAAAAAAATAGCGGATTCTAAGAGTAATGGTTCATTCATTGCAGAAAATCGTTAACAATTGGAATAAATCAATGGACCAAGGCCCAGGAATAACACAAGCTAAAACAGTGAACAGCTTCAAAAATGGATATGATAATTACGCCAGCAACAAGAACTTTTGAAAAAACAAACAAAAAACATAACTATCAAACAGAAAGCGATATACAAGCTCAAATACGAGAACAAATTTTACTCACTATACATCTTATCTTATTTCCTGATATGCAACTCATACATGGGATAACAGACAGTGAAAAAGTCATTTTTGTCTGTACTATTTTGTATTTCATTATAAACATGCTGTTGTATGAAATCCACTTATCATAATGGTAAATCTGTTATAAAGGCACTCTTAAATCTCTGAGGGTGCTGTAATAACGGGGGTATTTTCATTGAGACTAAAACCGTTCGATTACGTTCGCAACTACAAAATCGGTTCGCTGTCGGCAGTTATTGAAATGAGAAGAATTTATGATAAATTGTACCAACAGCTGAGAGTTAGAAAGAGTGGGTGAGATAAATACAGAGAGGGATGAGAGAGAGAAAGAATGAAGGGAGACGGAGGAGAAGAGGGAGAGTAAAAGAGAGAGAAGAGGGGGGAGAGAAAAAAGAGAGAATAGAAGGGAAAGGAAAAGAGAGGTAGAGAAAGGAGGAAGAGAGCTTACGTTTCAGGTAGCAAAAAAGTGAGCGGTTGAGAGGAAGAGATAAACAGACGAAGAGTGGGAAAAAGGCAGAAGAAATCAGAGAGAGAGAGAGAGAGAGAGAGAGAGAGAGAGAGAGAGAGAGAGGGAATTTGAACAAAAAATTAAGCAGGTGGAGTGAGAGAGACGGGGGAGGGAAAAGAAAAAGGAAAGTGAGAGAGTCAGAGAAGAGGCAGAAAAAGTAAATGAAAGAGAGAGAGAGAGAGAGAGAGAGAGAGAAAGAGAGAGAGAGAGAGAAAGAGAGAGAAGGGGGAAAGAGAGCTTACATTTAAGGTAGCAAGAAAATGAGCTGACGAGAAGAAAGCAACAGATGGTGAGTGGAAAAAAGCAGCTGATATCAGAGAGAGAGAGAGAGAGATGGTAATCAAGAAAGAGACAGAGAGAGATTCAGAAAAAGGGAAGGAGAAGGAGCTGAGAGGGGAGCAGAGACGAAGAAAAAGAAAAGAAAAATGAAAGAGAGGAAGAGAGAAAGAGTCCAGAAAGAGATAGAAAAGTCTGGTTAGATAGATACCATCATGTGACCAATGTCTTTTGGCAGCATGGATCAATTCAAAGAAAATGGAAAAAGGGATGATCAATGAATAAATCACATCATCTTTTGTTCGACAGTGATCGTTAAAAAAAATCTGAGTTAGAAAAAAAAACAAACAAAAAAACAACAAGCATGAATGCTGCTGAGCACGAACCACATTGTGAGTTGAACCCCCCACTAAAAATCTATTGGGGTATTTTAGAAGAAACCCAATTATCTTCCAAGCAAAATAAAGAAGTTGAAAATTGAACAATCGTAACCATCAAAGATGGCGAAGGGTACTATCCTTTTTATATATACATGTCTTAGTGTATTTGTTTATGTGATTGCGTGTTTGTTTATACTTAAGTGTTCCAACACTCCTGGGCATACCGTTTTGTGTTTACTTGAAAACTGGCACCAGTACTCTTAAAGACCCCTCCAAAAACGATTTTTTTTCACTTATAGGAAAATGCTTTTTTTTTTTTTTCCTTTTTCGGGCCCTATTCTGACAAGTTTATTAAAACAATCTTGATTACCCAGAATCTAGATATTTTTACATTTTTTTTCAATCAATTTTAGATATTTTGCAGTGGGAATAACATCTAGATTCTTGGGAATCTAGAGGCTTCAAGATGATTTATAAACTCTATTTCAAATGTTTTCCAGTTGAAAACACCAGTAATGTCATAAACTATATGAGTGTATAACATTAGAGAACAAACTGAGAATAGCGCAGAGAGCAATGGAAAGAACAATGTTGGAAATAATTCTTTATGATAGAAAAAGATCAACATGGGTCTGAGAGAGGACCTGGGTGAAGAATATCGTACAAGGAATTGAGCAACAAAAATGGACAAGGGCAGGGCACATTGCGAGAAAGAAGGACAATAGACGGAACCACCCGCACGTATGTGTGATGGTTCTCACCTTGAGCTTGGGGTTGTGTCACATTTCTCAATAGTGGAGAGACGAATAAATACCTAAATGAAGAAATTAGTTGAGGAGGAGGAGAAAGAAGAAAACTCACTGCGAGTGAGAGACAGAATCAATTAGAAAGAAAAACTTGCATGAACTTTGCTCCTTTTCTGTCTCTCTCTCTCTTATTTGATTGAATAAGAGAGAGAGAGAGAGAGAGAGAGGGGGGGAGAGAGAAAGAGAGGAAAAAGTACTGAGTGCGATAGAGAGAGAAAGAGGGAGAGAGGGGAGGAGATCAGGTATGAGAATAGGGTTGGGTACTCGAGGGTACAACGTATTCCTAATTCTCAATTTTCAGGGTTTCTTTTTTTTCTTTTACATGTATGATGTCTACTAATAATGACATTACCGTATACCTAGTTCCACAAACACGATCTTAACGTATGCTTAGTTCCCCATACCTATTTCCATCACTGAGGTAGACAGAGAAAGAGAGTAGGGATTAGAGGGAGGGGATGAAGAAAGGGAGAGGAAGGGAAGGTGAGAGATTAAAGAGAGAGGGACAAAAGAGATAATGTTGTTTTCTTTCCTCTTTTTCCTCCGCTTTTTTTACACGAAGAACAAAAGAAAACTTTGTCGATAATTTCCTCTCTGAAGTGACAAAATTTGGAGGTACGAAGGGGGGACAAAACAAAGATGAAAAAAAGTAAATATAGAAGAAGAAGAAGAAGAAGAAGAAGAAGAAGAAGAAGAAGAAGAAGAAGAAGAAGAAGAAGAAGAAGAAGAAGAAGAAGAAGAAGAAGAAGAAGAAGAAGAAGAAGGAGGAGGAGGAGGAGGAAGAAGAAGAAGAAGAAGAAGAAGAAGAAGAAGAAGAAGAAGAAGAAGAAGAAGAAGAAGAAGAAGAAGAAGGGGGGACGAGGAAGAAAGAGTACAAAGTG